>CM034706.1:182001791-182019636 GCA_020142125.1 Phrynosoma platyrhinos | reverse complement strand
CCCCACTGGCTTACTTCAATCATATGGCCACCATTTTAGGCCTATTTAATCATGTTTTCTTTTATTAAATACTCTTCAGTATACATTTCCAATAGGTTCTTACACAGTTTTGATAGTATAGCTGGCTTATCTGACCAAATAGCTTCCTCTAACTTCATTTTTTCCCTTTTTTATCCTTTGATTTGATTTGATTTTTTTGCCTACTTTAAATCTGGCTTTTAGTTGTTGGTATAAAAACCAGCTACATTGCTACCTTTCTAATATTAATTGTTCAAGAGTTTTTATTTCAAAATCATTGTTCACCACATTTAGTATATCATTATATGTTATTCATTTTTATTTTCTTTGTGGGTCTGTTTTGAATAGAGCTTCATGTGTTGATGCCAATGTTGGAATTTTGGGATATATTTTTTTCTATGTTTCTTCCAAACCTGATAGAGAGAATTTATTATAAAATTATTGTTGAAATCCCTGTTAATCTGTACCTTCTCACAAAATAGATAAGCATGAAATTAGAAACTGAGTTTGGAATCTTCTAATTTTAACAATCTATTATTTTTCAAATTCATTCAGTCTTTCAACCATGTTAGGCAACTAGCCTCATAATACATCTTATAGAGTCTTGCCATGTATCTGTCTGGGCCTGGTGTTTTATCATTTTTTGCTGCTTTAATTGTTTCTTGTAATTTTTTTATTGAGATGGAATGTTCTAGAATCTCCCTCTGCTCTCAAAGTTGGGATGTTGCTCTGATCTAAATACTTTGATTGTTTCTTCATCTGTTTCTTTTACCTGAAATATTGTGTGGGTGGTTTTATTTTATTTTTATCTGTAAATATCTTATCACCAATTTTTATTTTTGTGATTAATTTTTGCCTCTTTCCTTTCATAACTCTTTTTTGAGTTGTTTGCATTTTGAAATTGTTTTGCTTTTACCTGTTTCATCATTTTTGCAATTTCTTCTAAGTTTTCTATTTTGTTTTCCATATTTTTAGTATCTTAATTTCTTTATTATCTTGTCCTTTTCTGCTTTTTGTTTTTATTCTTTATTTTTTTAAAAAAACAAACACCTCTGTAATTTATGATATTCTCTCTCTCTTTTTCTTTTGCATTTGTTGGTGTTTTTGAATGAAGAAACATCATTATACAGCTTTATCAGCATCCCATACTACTTCTATCTTTGGGGGGAAGCACACCAGGGCGTCTGAGATGCCGCGGGACGGTGGGCCACAGGACTGTGGCATCCACACCACGGCGCACTGTTGGCGCCTCTGAAAGGAACGCTAAATCAGCGCTCCTTTCAGAAGTCAGTGAAAGTGCGCCCTAAAAGCGTAGGGTGCACTTTCCCTGACTTATCCGCCGCAGCGTGTGCGGACGCTGCGGCAGGAGGTTGCCCTTGGAGTGCCGGCTGTGCGGAGGGCTGGCAGCTCCGAGGGCAACCTCGGGAGGAGGAAGGGGCGCCGATCGTACGGCTGCCCCTCCTCTTCCCTGCCTCGGAGACGACTCTATTAGTCGTCTGCTGAGGCCCTGTGTCTCTTTGTTTAAATCTTCTAAAAAGTACTCTTTTAACTTTTGTTTTGCTTCTTCTATGATTTTATTATTTTGAATTAAGTAATCCCACAGGTGACATCAGTACTCCAACTCTAGGGAACCTATTTTCATGCTTATTGCATTATGATCTGAATAGGTTTTAACCAAGGTCTCATTTTTTTAATTTTACTACAAAGTGTCCTAGTTATTAGAAGCATGTCCAACCTAGCAAAAAACCATAAAAGAAGGTGAATTCTCTCTTGCTCCTTCCTTATATCTCCACAATCTATTAGATTATATCTCTGCACCATAACAGAAAAAGAGTTTGGTAGTTTTCCTTGATTTTCCTTGATTTTCTTATTTGATGGTCTATCCATAAAGGATTTACTACTGCATTAAAGTATCCACGTATGATTATTTCATAATTGTTATACTCTGATAATGCTTAATATTTTTGTACAATTTTTATTCCCCCCCCCCCGGTGGGGCATATATTGCCACTAGTAAGAAATTTTTCCCTTATATAATAAATTCAGTACTGATACAAAATCCTTGTTCATCACTGAATAATTCTTTAGATTGTAATTTTAGGTTATAAGCTCTCATTTTTGAAAAGCGGCCAGATAAATGTGGTTGGGACCCAGGCTACATATTGAGCTACAGTCACCTGGCCATGGCTGAATGTGATAATACCCACTATTAAAACTAAATGCAACTTTATACCATTGGGGACAAGTCACTTTAAAATGAGTGGGATAATCTTTTTAGTGGGAACAAGGGAAAGAGCCTTCTTGGTGGCTGCTCCCAGATTCCGGAACTCCTTCCCTAGAGAGGTCAGGTTGGCACCCTCACTGCTCTCCTTTCACTGACAGATAAAAACATTCTTGTGTCATCAGGCTTTTTCAAACTGACAAGGGTTGGGCTATAAATGTTGTGTAATTCAGATAGTTTATAATACATTTTAAATGTTGATGCATAATTGTTTTTTAAATGTATGAATATACATTTATACATTTTGATGCTTTTGTATTGTTTTTAAAATGTATCATTTTAAATTGATTGTTTGCTGCCTCGAGTCCCTGTATTGGGAGAAAGGCAGGGTATAAGGAAATTAATAATAATAATAATAATAATAATAATAATAATAATAATAGACAGCATTTGGTAGCATTTCATTTCAAGTAAAGAATTTGATTTCTTTGAAAATATAATTCAGATACTTTCCCTCTTAATCCAGCACTTTAGTAATAGCAATAGCAGCTTCATTTATATACCGCTTCAAAATGTGTTATGCAGTCTCTAAGCAGTTTACAACTGTAAGTTAATTGCCCCCAACAAGCTGGGTACTCATATTAGCAACATAAGAAAGATGCAAGCCTGAGTCGAGCCTGAGCCCTGGCTAGTATTGCACTCACAACATTGTGGTTTGTGAGTGAATGGCTGCAGTACAGGCATTTAACCACTGTGCCACCAGGACTCTTTATAGCTCCTTTATAGTCCATTACTAGTAAGCTCTCACTCTATCTTTTAATTCTATCTGTTGGAACCACTTCTTAATCAGAACACTGCAAATAAAATGTTCTCACCTATTCTGGGATGGCAAACAATCACAATGTTTCCTTGTTATCTGGCCTACTTAAATGATTGGCCTCAAACTGTGGTAATTAATGAGTCTTCTTAGGTTGCTTTTACTGCTTTTGTTTTCTTGTTCTGTGCTTCAAAAGTGGCAGTAGCACCTAGTTTGGCTTTCTGCTCCCATTCTATGATAGCTATTACTTTAAAGCTGCATTTGAGCTATAATGAATATTACTATTTATTGTCAGCAGGCTGAAGTTGCTCAGGTGGCCAAACACTAACTCCCTATGCATATGGCATCAGGTTTTTGTTTTTCATTTAGCCACACAATATATTAAATTAGCATTTGAAATTGACTTATCTGATCTATGCACAATGTCATGAGGTTTGGGGGTTCAGTGCCATCAATATGCAGATGACACCCAACTCTACAACTCCTTTCCACCTCAATCAAAGGAAGCTTTTTCAATCCTAAAGTAGTGTCCATCATCAGTAATGGACTGGGTGAGGGGGAAAAAGTGACACTTAATCCACACAAAACAGCTGCTTCTGGTCAGTCAAAACAACAGATTAGTGAATGGGGATTTAGCCTGTCCTGGATGGGATTACACTCTCCCTGAAGATTGGAGTGAGATTTCAGGAGATCTCCTGAACCTGGACACCTCGCAGAGCCTACAAGACCTCCCCAAGGATGCCGGCATCAGCTTTCAAATGTTGCCCAGCACAACAGGGACCCCTCCTTGAAGTGTCAAGGTAGGTCCTTCCAGGCACAATTGAAAATGCTGTTTTTGACCTATAAAATCCTATAAAGCTTAGGTCCTAGTTATATGGAGGACTGTATTCTTCCTTACAAACCTTACTATGTTTTGAGATCTGCTGGGGAGGGCTTTCTCACTGTCCCACAATCTTCATAGATACACCTGGTGGGAATATGGGAGAAGGCCTTCTTAGTGGCTGTCCCCAGGCTCTGAAACTCCCTTTCCAAAGAGGTTAGAATGGCACACTTTCTATTCTTTCTCTTTTTGTATTTCCACAGGCCTTTGAGAACTGATTGTTTAGGTGGGATGGGCCTAGTACAATGTGCTGGATTTATTTATTTATTATTTTTGTTAAACTGTTGCACTTTTAAAGGCTTATATTGTTACCTGATTCTTTCAATAGTTTAATCAATTTTAACTTTTGTATTTTTAATTTTTTTGTAAGCTACTTAAGATGATGATGATGATTTCTTTTATCTTTGCATTCATTATCCCTTATTAATTATTTTAGCTTTTGGCTGACTCTACACCCAGAAAAGCCTTCAGGGTTTTTTTTTTCTTTTCTTCTATAGATATTTTAACCCTTGTTAGTTGCACAGGCATGTAATTTTTAGTTCTGGATTCCACATTTTAATTCCCAAGCCTAACATGCTCTACATGAGATGATGCAATTATTGACAGAATTCCTACCACAGTAAGCTAAACTAATTTTTGCCTTAGTAATAGATGACTATGTACTGAAAGAGGAAACCCCTAGGCTGTGCTTACAAATTGTCATAAAAATCAAAAGTTAAGTGTAGAGCATTTCACAATTTTACACTGTATGCAGCTTCCTAAAGAGGCCAGAAAGATAAAATATATATTCCTAGAAAAAGGAAGCAAGCTAAGAAGTAAACAATGCATAAATCCCTTCACTCTAAGACATTACAAAATATTTATTAAATTGTAATTCAATTTTCTGACTATGGATGACATATATTGTATAAAAGAAATAACCATGATTAAAATTTCAGCAACATCTGCAAAAGCAGTATGATCACCATCAATCTGTATTTCAGAAGAATAAGCAAATCTCCCATAGCCAGGTGCTCCAGTTAATAAGAATTCCTCCTATGAGGCATTCTGTTTAAAATAAAATGTTGGGGCATTTTATGTTCAAGCTTCTGTCAGACTGGATAAGCAAAATAAAATTTAAAAAATATCCAGACAGAGCTGAGTATTATCAGTAAAGCAATGAAAATTGAGCCTGGGCTGTTGGAAAACTGAAGCTAAATAGGAAAGCACCGAGCTAAGAACAAAGCTCTAGGGAGCTACATTAACTTGAGACAAATACTTCAATGCATAAGATACAAATTGAGACCATTTAAGTAAATAAGACAAAAACCAGGTAAACACTGAAGTAGACATGTTTCAATTGATCTGAAAGAACCTCATGATCTATCATATTAAACTGTACTGAGAAGGCAGAGACCTTGATTCACATATTAGGTATGCAAGGTATCACAACACAAACACAAAGATGAAATCAGATTTGGCAAAAAAAGAGAATGTACTCCAAAATTTAAAGGGCTATCTTATTACTGTGATCCAATGTGAATGAAAATCTGTAGCTCACAAATGCTTGAAAAAAATAACTTCTTGTTTAACTTTTTCTTCCTTTTTTACTTTGCATTTCATAGGATTAGGAAGAACTCAAAAATTTTAAAACTTCATCCTAAAGCAGGATTCTGTGTTTTCGTATCACCTACCAATTATTCCTCTTCCTCTGAAAGGCAGTGTCAGAAGTGGAAGTTAGAAAGGAAATGGGATTATTACAACAGCTGCAGGGATGGCTGAAGGTCCACCTAAAAACATGTGGGAAAGTTTTCTTACACCCCCCTAACCAAATGCTATTATTGACTAGCATTTGGTTAGGAGGGTGTAATACAAAAGGGTGTAATACAAAAGACAATAGGATATGCTCCATCTTTAAAGAACCTTGCCATATAAAACTGAGAATTTTTTAAATATTTTTATTATATTGCTTAAAGTGATAGTAAAGAAAATTTGTAATACATAATTGTCACTAAAGGAAAAATTCATACTTAAAATATACCTTTTCCTATAGTGTCCCCTGTGACTCACTGTACAATAATCTCACTGCTGCAGAATTCTGCGGTCCCATAACACAACAGTACTCATAATAGCTTAAGAAGGGATGCAAAACAAAGAAGCAGATTCAAAACAATGTGCAAATCAATTTTTTTCTCCTGTTTGTTTTGCAACATCTTGCCTGATGAAGAAGCCAGGGGAGCTTTGAAAACTTGTGACATGTATATTGTGCATTTCAGTTGGCCAATGAAGGAATCACTGTTGATGGATTTTTATTTGAATTTGCTAAATGTCCAACACAGCTACCCCTACATATTATCTGGATTGTGAGATACCACATTGTAGCTGCAAAAGGGGAACCCTAAAGAGCAACCCAGTGGACTGAGTTTCAAACAAGGTAAAACAATTTTTTCTTCTTAAATTTGGACTGGATTTACATGTTTTACACTACACCTAACAAACTCCTGATAAAAAAACATGGAGGCTTCTTGAAAAATCCATTGTCATCTGCCTACAAGAGGCCCATGGCCTCACAGGAGTGGAGACATATTGGATTGAAGGAGAAGAGTCCTGTTCATCTGCAAATGGACTTTAAATTTTCTGCACTTTGAAAAACTCCCACATAGCCAGAAAGAGGAGGAGCCATCCTGCCAAATGTACATTCTTCATATCATCTTCACTAACGACAGAAACAACAAAATGCAGGCATCTTACTAATATCTCCAATTTTTCTCCTGTTTAGTTTGTAATATCTTGCCTGATGAAGAAGCCTGTGGAGCTTCAAAAGGTTACAACAAGTATAGTGTGCATTTTGGTTGGCCAATAAAGGTATCACTGTTTGGTGGATTTTTGTTTGAATTTGGCAAAGTAGTTATTTAGAAAATTACTGTTATTTATTTCTTAAACCAGTATAACAGTTAAAAAGAAGAGTGATAGGAAAGTAGGAAACAAACAGTCTGAGGGATGACGACTTTTCTGTCTTCAGTCCTCACCAATCATCTGGCCTGGCAGGGAAGTTCCAGGAAACTGATTCTGCCAACCATGTGGCTCTGTCATTCACATACTACTGGTACAGCAATGCAAATAGTTGAGAAGCTCCAGCATGGAGTTTCTGAATGGAGGTGGAACTACAATTGGCCCTCCAAATTTGTGTGGTTGATTTTTGTGAATTTGATTATTTTTGGATTTGATTAATATGTTCTCTCTATAAAGCTCTAGGTCATCCAATTCTATGGCTATTATTATTATTATTATTATTATTATTATTATTATTATTATATCCTGCCATTCCCCCAATACAATGACTCAAGGCGCCAAACAACAAGTATAAAACAATAGAATTTAAAAACAGTACAACAATATTAAAATAATATAAATATAACATTAAAAAAACAATTAAATACTTTTAAGAATTAAAACAGAGATTAATTAAAATATAACATGTTAAAATACAAACCATTAAAATTTGTATAGCCCAGCATTGAAAACCCAGTCCTTATCAGCTTAAAAGTCCTGACAGCACAGGAACATCATTACCTTGTGTTGGAAGGATAATAAGAGTGGTGCCATGTTTGCAATGTTTTCCAGAAATTGTGCTGGAGCACTTAGAGATTCCTATAGAGAACACTTCTCTAGCATTTGTAGGTCCTCCAACAAAATGGCTTGGCAAATGTTGACCATTGATTTGCACCGAAGGACCTAGAATTTTCTAGAGAGGTGTTCTCTCAGGTAAACAAAAGTTGTTTTTTTCAATTTGCATTTCCCCACATTCACGGGGGTCCTGCATCCCTAATCCCAGCAAATGTGGAGGGCCCAGTGTAGTATTAATTTCTTCTCAATAAGCAGGTATAGCAAAAACTAGTAAAGGGTCACTTCCCAATAATGAATTTGGGATCCTAGGGAAGACTAGGCAGAGGGTTCTAGACCATTGATGAGGAATTTCTGGGCCTCCAGGTGTTGCTAGGTAACATCTATCATTCCACATTACTGGTTTGGATGACTAAGCCTGAGAGTTCACCGTATTCAACAACTTTTTTAGATCTTTTAATATCTATTTGGTATTAATTTGGGGGATTTGGTGGTACATGTATGTTGAAGCAACTAAATATGTCTTGCATAAATGAGGATGTAACCAATGCAAGCTAAAGAAGAGCAAAAGGAGATTCAGTATGTTTGCTACCCCATTATTATTGTTTTTACCATTATCAGTTCTAGAAGATATACTTTTTCTCTTCAAGACTGAATGCACTGGAGCTCAAGCTGATGTAGAAACTACATATTACACTGTGGAGATAATTCACATTAAATATAGGTGAATGTAGCCTTCTTCTTGTTTTCTTTTTTTCTTGTTTTCTTTTATTTTTAATTTATTACCATCAATACTGTTATTATTGTTGCAGCTAATTGCTGCAGTTTTATTGTATTTGGTTTTTAATTTCTGTTTGATTAATAATTTTTTTAAGGGGGGGTAGGGATAGGGTTGGGATGTATTGTACTTTTTAATCTTGTTAGCCGCCCTGATTAATCTCAGAGGGGCAGGGTATAAATTATTATTATTATTATTATTATTATTATTATTCTCACAAGCAGTTTTGGATGTGGCTTCTTTATTGGACATCAGTGAAGATGCCACAGTGAAGTGAAGACACTAGTTGTCATATCCAAAAGGCTTTTGGATTTGCTATGATAATGAATATGAGGGAAGGGGGATAAATGATGTGGTGATATATCAATATAGAGAAGTAGAGAGGAATTGGGAGGGAACTGCTATTAAACGGGAGAACAGATGGGCTATAGGAATGTTACTTTATGACCTTGTTTACTTCCTAGGATCAAACTTTGATGGCCAGAAAATTAACACCTTTTCTTTCTGGGGCAGATGCGGCTGATAGTAGAGTGAGGGGGGAAGCAGGCACTTGAAAGAACATTTTGATGTATCCCAAGGAGCTTACATCGCCAGTAGGGAAAGGGTGGACTAGAAGAGAAAGGGTTTTAAAGAGTTCATCATGCTGGGGAAACTGAGATTGGACACTAAGGGCCTGAATAGACTGCCAGAAGTAATCCAGTTTGAGACCACTTTAACTGTCGTGGCTCAGTGCTAGAGAATCAAGGGAATTGTAGTTTTTTTTCCTGAGGCATTCAGCCTTTTGTGGCACCAGACCTCTGGTGCCACAATAAACTACAGTTCCCATGATTCCCTAGCATTGAGCCAGGGCAGTTAAAGTGGTCTCAAACTGGATTATATCTGGCAGTCTGTTCAGGCCCTGTAGCAAACTCTGTCTTGAAGTGCAAAATAAATTGTCAGTTAACTCCACTACAGTGTTTTCTTGGCTCTACAAATCTTGGTCAGCTAAACCTGACACTACTGAAGCTTTGAAATGTTGCATGATAGGGTTATGTTTTGCTTTTTGCATTTTGGTTTGCCAATAAGGGTATCAATCTTTTCTGGATTTTGGATTTTGTGTATACAGCACACATTATATATATTAGACCTGCTCAGCTTTTGATTTCCCCAGTGAGATTAAAAACTTGTGTGAGATGATGGAATGAGCTCTCCATCCTCCCTTGTTGCCATCTTTTGTCACCCTACACAGATTGGAGGGTGACTATGCAGTAGGCAGTCTGCTTTACTTTGTGGGTTACCTTACAAACTGTGATCCTACTTTCCCCAAGTTCTGCATTCAGGAAATGCATTCTATATAAATCAAGGAAGTTCTGTGTTGCAGACTGTCATCCTCCATTTTATGAATGATGGTGCAGAGAGACTCTTCTTTGTGTGAGGCATAGAGCATCTTCATAGGTTTCATACCTGAAGTGGTAATAAGAAAGAGATCCTGTTTCTTTATTCAGTTCTATTGTTCAGTTAAGCCTGTTTTAAAACTTCATTAGTCTAATCATTAGTTTTCATCCTGTTTTGATCATGAGAACTGAAGCTCAGTCTTTTGTCTCTAAGGAGATTATACATTTCATTAAAAATGTGTGTTTTTTAGGGAAAAAAATCCCCATATCTTAGTTGTAAAATTTACATTAGATGGTAGGTAGATTTGAATTAAAGAGAAGCATTTTGTGTGTTCTCTTTAACAGTAGCAACATTTAAACATATACGTCTAATCTGCACTGCAGAAATAGTGCAGTTTGACACTGCTTTAACTGCCATAGATCAATGCTATGAAATTCTGGGGTTTGCTGTTTAGTGAGTGACAGCCTAAACAGTGACAGCCTTCTCTGTCAGAGACCTCTGGTGTCACAATAAACTACAAATCCCAGCATTCTATATCATTGAGTCATGGCAGTTAATGTGGTGTCAAACTGCATTATTCCAGCAGTGCAAATTCGATCATAGACCAATCATGTGATAATAGATTTTGGCACAGCTATTTGCAGTTTTTGAAAGTTGCAATGCTATACCCACTTATCTGGAAGCAATTTCCACTGAAAAATTGATTTCCTTCTGAACAAACAGAGTACATTCATTAAAAATAATTTTAAACAATATAAGTACTTTATTAGAACTTCCTTAAAACAAATATTTCATACAGAAGCACTGTTGCATCTTTGTGGATCAAGGGAGTAGCACATTCTAAATTGTATACAAAATGACCCCCATATCTATGGGTTTGGTATCTGTGGTTTCACTTATTCAGTCTGAAAATACGTTTTCTCTAGGCTTTTCTAGGCTCTGCAGTACAATTCAATGATCAATGTCCAGCCAAGCATACCACAGAATTGTGCTGGAGGAAGTAGAAATGCCTAGAGAAATGTTTTCTCATGATATGTCTAGGTCAGGGGTCGGCAACCTTTTTTGCCGACGGGCCAGGGTGGAAATGGCACTGGGGGCCAGTGCGCGTGTGCTTGCCCCCCTGCACGTGGACGTGCATGTGCCACCATTTTGAAAAACAAAATGGCGGCCACCACCACCGTGTCATGCGCGCACACGCACGATGGCGGGGGTCCCCCCAGGAGAGCTCCCTCAGCCGCACCGGTCTTTGAGAGGCCCAGCACCACCATAGGTGCCCCCCAAGAGGCCTCCCTTGACAGCGTTGGGACTCTAAGAGGCCCAGCGTCACCATAAGGGCCCCCCGGGACGATTCCCTTGGCAGTTTTGGGCCTCTGAGAGGCCCAGCACCACCCTGGGGCTCCTCCAGGAAGCCATTTTGGAGGACCCCATGGCTGCGAAAGGCGGCGGCGGCAGGACTAGGCAGAGGCTGGTTTGAAGGCCTCCATGGGCCACATCTGGCCCACGAGCCGTAGGTTGCCGACCCCTGGTCTAGATCCTCCAGTGTGATTCCATGGGATGCTTGGGCCAGGAGTTAGTCATCTCATTGGAATAATAGGGTTCCCTATTATCCATAGAGAGCTAGTGTGGCATAGAGATTTGAGTGTTGGGACTACTACTCTGGAGACCAGGGTTCACTTCCCAGCTCAGCTATGGAAACCCACTGGGTGACCTTGGGCAAGTTTCGGTAAGACCTTTGACAAGGGTCCACATGACATTCTGGCAAACAAGCTAGTAAAATGTGGGCTAGACAAGGTAATTGTTAACATGGATTTGTAATTTGTTGACTGTCCAAGCCCAAAGGGTATTCAGCAATGGCTCCTTTTCACCCTGGAGAGAAGTGACCAATGGGGTACCACAGAGTCCTGTCCTGGGCCCAGTGCTATTCAGTATCTTTATCAATGACTTGGATGAAAAAATAAGGGGCATACTTATCAGATTTGCAAATGACACCAAATTAGGAGGATTAGCTAATAACCCAGAGGACAGGATGAAAATTCAAAATTACTTTAGATTAGATTAGCTGGGCCAAAGCGAACAAAATGAATTTCAGCATGGAGAAATGTAAGGTACTGCACTTAGGGTGGAAAAATTAAATGCATAGATATAGGATGGGGGACACCTGGCTTAACAAGACTACATGTGAAAGGGATCTAGGAGCTGAACATGAGTCAACAGTGTGACATGGCAGCTAAAAAGGCCAATGCAATTTTAGGCTGCATCAGTAGAAGGATAGTGTCTAGATAGAGGGAAGTAATAGTGCCACTGTATTCTGCTCTGGTCAGGCCCCACCTGGAATGCTGTGTCCAGTTCTGGGCACCACAATTCAAAAAGGATGTTGAAAAACTGGAGCTTGTCCAGAGGGGGGGCGACTAAAATGGTGAAGGGTCTGGAAATCATACCCTATGAGGAACGACAGGGAACTGGGTATGTTTAGCCTGGAGAAGAGATGGTTAAGAGGGGATATGATAGCCCTCTTTAAATATTTGAAGGGAAGTCATATTGAAGAGGGCACTAGCTTGTTTTCTGCTGCTTCAGAGAACAGGACTGGAACAACAGATGCTAAAGGAAAAGATATTCCACCTCAATATTAGGAGACACTTTCTGACAGTAAGGACTGTTCAACAGTGGAACAATCTCCCTCAGAGAGAGGTGGAGTCTCCTTCTTTGGAGGTCTTTAAACAGATGCTGGATGGCCATCTGTCAGGTATGCTTTGACTGAGAGTTCCTGCATGGCAGGGGGGGTTGACTGTACTGGCGCTTGCGGTCTCTTCCAACTCTATGATTCTATGATTTTAAGTCACACGCTCAGCCTCAGGGGAAGGCAATGGCAAATCTTCTCTGAACCAGTCTTGCCAAGAAAACTCCATGATAGGTCCACCTCAGGGTCAACATAAATCAGAAACAAGGTGAAGGCATGTAGCAACGAATTATCCAAAATTTCAGGTATCCATGGAGGCTCTTTGAATGTAGCCTCCACAAATGTGTGGGTTGCACTTTACCTATATATCCATTTTACATCCTCAATGATACATTTGAGGAAGCAGAATTACCATGTATACTCAACTATAAGTCAACCCCATCTATAAGTTGAGGGCAGGTTTTGGGCCAAAATTATGGGTTTTGATATGACCTATGGATATGTCAAGGATAAAACTTAGGGGCATGTAACAGAATCAAAAGGATGAAGCAAAGGAAAACAATGCCAAAGAATTTACAAAATTCTAGCAGGCATAATTGTGTTCACAGTAAAGGCTGGATGGATGAGAGCATTCAGGGTGGGTCTGTGCTTCCAGGACAAGTTACACTCTTGCCTTTCACCAAGGGATGGTTCTTTTTTAAATATAAGTTAAAGTACAGTACTTACATTGAGCTGTGGATAAGATGATGCAGGTTTTATTGGGTCATTTTTGACTAAAATTTCTAGACTTATATATGAGTATATTCAGTACTTGTGACATGAATAAGTTTAACTCCAGCCTATAAAAATGAAATATGGACTATATACAATTTAAAAGGCAAAATAGGAAGCACAGTATTTTTCATTGCTTGTGTTACAACTGTTCTAAATTCGTTTGGTGGAAAAATCACTTTGGGAATATATATTTCTGTCCCAAAGTTAATTAAATATTAATACAGATCCTAAGGAAACAAAAGTAGCAAAAAATAATAATAAATAAGAACTTGGCCATTCTGAATTTCAGAATGTTTTATTAGTCATAAATTGTGACCCAAAAATGTCTTGATAATTGTTCAATATACAGATTTTCAGATATCAATAGATTCAGAAAACATACTTTGCAACAATTACATTTGTTTGCTTGTGTCCCTCCACATGAATCCATGATGGATTTCAAACTATTAAAATAATTGGGTCTAACTACATGTCTAGCAAGAGCAAGCAAAACAAAAACAAAAAGGTAAACATGCTTTTTGAAACTGCAGTCTGTACACTAAGACAAAACCTGACAAAACTAATTTGGATTTAGAATTTGAAAAGTGCTCATGGTGCCCATTTTAATCTCACTGACAAGTAGTCCAGAAAAGGTCAATTTGCAGTACATGATCTGCTGGCTGTTCTCTGTGTGCTTGTGAAAAGCCATCCCTGTGGTGAGAAAATCTCACTGTGAGCTTGTCAACAAATTTGGTTCCTAGGCATGGCTATGAGATGGCTTTTGGCTTCTTTTACAGATGATGACATGACATAAGCAGGTCCAAGACATTTCACTGAAAGAGGTAAATAACAAAAAAATGTCTCCCATTCCGTGTACAGAAGAAGCTTATTTCAATATTTGATGAGGAAACAATGCCCTCCAATGTACCTGAAGCCAGCAGCAGAACAGGCTGCCTGGTACACTGCCTGGACCATTCAGTTCCAGACTTAATTGCTCCTCCCCACTTTCATTGCTTGTCCCCAACTACTGTCTGAGGTAGCCATGTAAGGCTGCATCTGCACTGCAGAAATAATGCAGTTTGGCACCATTTTAACTGCCATGGTGCAATGCTATGGAATTCTGGGATCTGTAATTTTGTGAAATATTAGCCTTCTCTGTCACAGAGCTCTGGTGCTACAACAAACTACAAATTCCAGGATTATATGGCATAGATAAAGTGGTGTCAAACTGCATTATTTCTGCATTGCAGATGAGGCCTTAGGGGGGTTGCAGACTGCCAGAAATAGTGCAAATTGAGTCCACTTTTAGGGTTAGGGTTAGTGCTAGGGAGTCATGGGAATTGTTTTTTTTCGGAGACATTGAGCCTTCTCTATCAGAGAGCTCTGGTGCCACAATAAACTACAGTTCCCATAATTCCCTAACCCTAACCCTAACCCTAAAAGTGGACTCAATTTGCACTATTTCTGGCAGTCTGCAACCCCCCTTAGTCTGCTTAATGGTAAAATCTGCCCCATGCAGATTTGGATTAGGATCCAAATAGCATGTAAGGGGCCATAGTTTTAAGTCTATATCTGTTGTGGGGCAATTACTATGGTAGCACTTTGGGAAACAGAAGAAAACTACATAATATGTGCATGACTTGATCCACACATGGATAATAGCGTTGTCCTGTAATCAGATTTTTTTTAAAAAGTCATGAATAGATATTGGCTGGAATACTGTTAGTGATTTAGAATGGTATAAATCCAATCAATATAGTTGTAAGTCACTTTTTTCATCATTGCAGAGGTTGGAATTCTTTATCAACTTCATGCAATGATCAAAATCCCCCCTAAAAACAAAATATAAACAAATAAATAATTTTATCTCCAAGAGTCTTCCCTCTTTCACCATGGCCATTCAGTGACAAGTAGGAAGTGGAACAAAAATATACTCACAAAATATGGCACCCTACTGTTGTTTTATGATGGTCCCATGATCACTTGGCACAAATCTCTGTTGAGAACTTGTGGTTCAAAAAATGAATGATCAGAATCTAATATCCATGGAGATGTCAGAGATGGAGTCTGCATGTCTAGTCTAATTTCTTCTCCTAATTTTAGTCCTTGTTAAAGAAGCCTGAGAGTTTAATTTCAATTAGTCTTTTTTCCTGAATTTATTACAACCAAAATGCAAAATTTGAATGGGAAAGAAAACAAAAATGGCAGATTGTCCATTTCTAAGGGTTGGTAAAAACTCTTGGGAGGCTAGTCTGACTCCCTCCTTTTCAATGACATGTGAAGGCTTCCCTCATCCTCAGCAGCCTTTGAGAAGCTGATTATTTTTCAGAGAAAAGTACAGTGTGCTGTACTACTTTTGTCCTTGGCTTGTAAATATTTTTATACAGTTTTAATTCTATATACATTTTAATGATTTTTAATCACCTGGAGAGTGAGGATGTATGTCTAAAACACACTGCAGAAACAATCCAGTTTGAAACCACTTTAACTGCCTTGGGTCAATGCTAGGGAATTCTGGGAACTGCAGTTTTGTGAGACATTTAGCCTTTTATGTCAGAGAGCTCTGGTGCCACAATAAATTACAATTCCCAGGATAACTTTATTAGGCCAACCCAAATGCACAAATTACAGATTATGGAATGGCCTGCTGGATGAGATCCATCATATTACCAGCTTAAGCAGCTTTTAAAAAGCTGTGAAGATGGATCTCTTCCAGCAGGCCTTTCCTGACTAGATTTCTGGCCTCAGGAGTCTACCTGTTTTTATCATCCTAGTTTTGGCTCTCCCACTGTTTGTTGTTGGTTGACTATTGCTGTTTTTTAATTTTTATTGTATTGTGTTGTTGTATTTTTGATATGTTATGTTAAGGTTTTAATTGGATCTGTAGTTTAATACTGTTTTAATGGGGGGAGAGGTGGGGAAGTTTATTTTTAGATTTGTATGGATTTTAATTCTTGTAAGCCACCCTGATTGCTCAACAGAAGGGTGAGATAAAATTATTATTATTATTATTATTATTATTATTATTATTATTATTATTATTATTATTATTATTTTGTAAGCTTTCAAAGCTCCACTGGTTTCTTCATCAGACAAAGATGTTAGAAATCATATAGAAGAAAAAAAATGATGATGTTAGTCACAAGCCTGCATTCTGTGAACATGTGACTGTTCTCAGTCCAGGTATTATTAGAGGATCGTTTATATAGGCCACCTCTCTTCCTCATGGCCATGTGGGTACTCCAGGAAATAAATTTTAAGGGGGGTTGCAGACTGCCAGAAATAGTGCAAATTGAGTCCACTTTTAGGGTTAGGGTTAGGGTTAGGGAATCATGGGGACTGTAGTTTATTGTGGCACCAGAGCTTTCTGACAGAGAAGGCTCAATGTCCCAGAAAGAAAACAATTCCCATGATTCCCTAGCACTAACCCTAACCCTAAAAGTGGACTCAATTTGCACTATTTCTGGCAGTCTGCAACCCCCCTAAGTTCCATTAGCAAGAGGGAAAAAAAAGAGATGATCCTAGGATCTCAAGATAAGCATCTCCTTTTATCTTGCTAATGGAGCTTACAATTTATTTCCTGGAGTACCCACATGGCCAAAGGAGGAGGGGCTGTCCTGCATGTATGTTCCTTCAATACCATCTGAACTGGGAACAGCTACATCTAGCACTGAGCCAGGGCAGTTAAAGTGGCCTCAGATTGGTCTATTTCTGCAGTGTGTTTTGGACCATAGATATATTGCAGAATTAAAGCAGTTTGGCACCACATTTACTGCCATGACTGTATCTTACAGAATCCTGGGATTTGTAGTTTGGTGAAGTGTTCAGCTTGATCTGTCAGAGAGTTCTGGTGTCTCACCGAACTACAAATCTCAAAATTCTGTAGAATAGAGTCATGGCAGTTAAAGCTGTGTCAAACTATTTTAATTCTGAAGTGTGGATGAGTTCATTAGGTTCATCACTCATAAAGCATCACTGTCTTGCAGCAGCTTTAGGTAGTAATATCCATGGATACAATTGACCTGGCATTCATTCAAGCATCACAGCTGTTATACTTTTCAAAATTGGGCAAGAAGTTAGTTTAGTCTCTGAGCAGGAACACTTAGAAAGGCATTCTTTTCATCTGATCCTCATTAAAACACCCTTTTTACCCATTTAATTTTAAACATATTTTCCAAAGCTTTTTTTATTGCAAAGCTTTGCTAATTAAAGTCAAGTTACTGAATGTTAAGTTTGTGTGTGTGCTATCTACCTGATTATTTATTCATTTTATTTGGCCAGTTTTTATACCATTCTACCCACCTACATGAATAGGTGATCCAGAGAGACACTCGTTGCTTAATTATTGGGTTTTCTCCAAAATTCTAGAAGATAACTAATTTTAACCAGAAGTACCTGAATTAGGACCCTGCTATTAGGCAGAGTGAGGCTGCTGTCTCAGGAAGAAGATGATGGGAGGTAGCAGCACCAGCTAAGGACTAAGAAGTTGTCGGAAGATCTGTGTTCTCTCAGCTTTCATAGACTTAAGTCTACTTCCTCAGACTTATTTAAAAATAACTATGAAGTAATATGGAGAAAAATTGAGGAAAATCTGAAAAAGTGGAATAAGTTATGTTTGTCTTTATTAGGTTATATATTGGTGATAACCATTTCTTCTTCAAGCTATACCTATAATATTAAATGACATTCCATTTAAAGATTGGCAGAAAAACATGGGGGGGGGG
>CM034706.1:181926255-181945462 GCA_020142125.1 Phrynosoma platyrhinos | reverse complement strand
AGCCCATCCCTTGCCAGAAGTCTGCCCTCATGGAACTGCAGCCCATGACATAAGAATCCAAATCATTCCACAAATCATTCTCCAGCTAGGATATCTCCAGCTAGGATATTCAACCCCCTCCCCCCCGAAACAATGGTAACAGAAAAGAACACTACATGACAACTACTGCCGCCATTACCACAGCACTTGTTTTCATTCATAGTAAAAAAAATCTCTGAGTTGTGAATGCTAACCACTTTTCCTGCCCTCTAGCTGCCTTTCCGGAATATTATCTGCAACCTCTCATCCTTTTTTGGCCCAGCCTAGATATTTTTTTTTCTCTCTGTAACTGATTCAGGTGCAGCAGTTAGAGCCTAGTGTTAGTATTTAGATTGGGTTGTGGGCTAGATAAGTGAGAATAAAATCCCTCTAGACATAGAAATAATGTACAGAGGAAGGGAGGGAAAGTAAGATTGTGCTCCTGACTAGCACGTGTACAGTTTTAGGCACCACAATTCAAGAGGGATATTGACAAGCTGGGGCATGTCTGGAGGCAGTTGACCAAAATGGTGAAAGGTCTAGAAACCATGTCCTATGAGGAGCAATTTAGGGAGCTGGATATGTTTAGCCTGGAGAATAAAAGGTTTAGAGGTGACATGACAGCTATGTTTAAATATTTGAAGGGATGGCATATTGAAGATAGAACAAGCTTGTTTTCTGTTGCTCCAGAGACTAGGACATGGAGCAATGGAGTCAAATTAGGAAAATAGATTCCATCTAAGCATTAAGAAGAATTTCCTGACAGTAAGAGTTATTTGAAAGTGGAATATGCTGTCTCGGAGTGTAGTGGAGTCTCCTCCTTTGGAGGTTTTTCAACAGCAGCTGAATGGTCATCTCTTGGGATTGTTTTGATTGTGTGTTCCTGCATGGCAGGGAATAGTACTGGATTGTCCTTGTGGTCTTTTCCAGCTCTGTGATCTATGATTAAGGTCTGTGTGGAGCCAACATAGGTAGAACAGTCTATCCTTAAGATTTCTGACTGTGCACTTGTAATATACATTGGCTGGATGCAAATCTTGAGATGAACATACATGACTGGAGATGCGGCTTGCTAGCATGGTCTTGTTTCCTTTAGCCCATGAAAGGAATCTCAAAACCTTTTGTCTTATAAACTATTATTTTTGCTGTTTACCATCTACACCAGAATGACAACTAGTGGTGACTTTTGTGTCAGTGATGGAGTGAATCCATCTGGGTTTTAACCTGGATTTTAAAAGAGCTATCTGGAATGCTGCCCTTATTTTGGGGATGGAGTGCATTAACTTGGCTAAGGAGCAGAATAGACTGCTCCACTCTTTGAGGCTAGAACTGAAATTTTACCCTGTGTTCTCTCAACACCTAGTCTACATAGCTGGAAAGTTCCCCAGAGGCATTCTGAGATGGTGTGAGGAAGGGAAGACAGGAAAATTGTGCTAGTGGATGTTTGCTAATGTGATTTTGGATATAGTCCAGGATCTATTATTTTAACACATTCAACTGAGATGTCAACATGTATGATTGACATGGTTGATGACCACTTCTGTACAGTAGCATCCATTTTCCTCATATGGAGCACCCCAATAGTAACTAACATGGCACTGGTTTCTTTTTATTGCTGAAAGTCTGTTGGTGTCAGCAATATCAGATAAGTACTTGTTTTAGGTATTCAAAGTGATTCTAGTAAGTAACTAAAGAGACAACATGCATGAATTTTAAATTAATACTGACTGACAATATTTTAAAATATTCAGAGAAAAGGTTGACAAATGTATTTCTGGAGCATCAGCAGAATGATGAGAAGACTATAGACTGATGAGAATCTTTGGGATTTCTTGTTTAAAATTCAAATTTTTTCAATAGGAAATAGAATTTTCTGTGTAAAAATGAAATATTTGCACAGATTTTTTTTCCTTCGCAGAAAGTGCTATAATCTCAAGCTGTGACATGTCTTTGAAAACTGCACAGTTTTCAAAGACTGTGGCTGCATCCACACTACAGAAATAATCCAGTTTGACACTTCATTAACTGTCATGGGTCCTTTTTATGGAATCCTGCGATTTGTAGTTTGCCATGGTTCCAGAGCTCTCTGACACGGAAGGCTAAATATTTCACAAAACTACAAATCCCAGAATTCCATAATATTGCACCATGGAAATTAAAGTGGTATCATACTGCAGTGTGGATGCAGCCCTTCTCACAACAGGAAGAAAATTACTTAAATTACTCATTGTTTCCTGTAAGAATAAAATTAAAGAAGAATTACGTTAATAGTAATTCTTTATTTGCTGTGTCCTGTAACAATCTTAAATCCTTTGAAATGCCAAAAATGTAGTTACACAATGGATCATGAATGTATCTATTATGTCAAGATGGATTATAAATAAGATCAAGATTGAAAGTAGCATACAATCTTCAATCAATTCAGAGAATACTTTATTATCTGTAAAGATTACCTTAGTTGAATGTAATGTATAAAGGACAGCTCAAATTGCTTTTGGAACTGAGGATCTATATAAAGATTTCCATCAGGTTTGGGGCAGGGAGGTCCCTATAATATTTCAGTTGTAACATAGAACCTTTGCAGACTGCCAGAAATAGTGTAAATTGAGTCCACCTTAACTGCCCTGACTCAGTGCTAGGGAATCATGGGAACTGTAGTTTACTGTGGCACCAGAGCTCTCTGACAGAGAAGGCTCAATGTCTCAGAAAAAAAATACAATTCCCATTATTCCCTAGCACTGACCCAGGCTAGTTAAAGTGGACTCAAGTTGCACTATTTCTAGCAGTTTACAAAGGCCCATACATGCTGTTCAGCCACATTATCTGTTATTAGACAATTATTAGTACCATTGGTGTGATGAATAGCATACTGAAATAGAACAATTTTCAGATTCTGTGAGAAACACTAAATCAAAAGATTTTTTAGTTAGCAAAACAAGAACTCTGCATACCCCACATTTTGAGTGCTTTGTCTGTTTTTTTTTTTTTTTTTTTTTTTTTTTTTTTTTTTTTTTGCTTCTTTGTTTAAAGCCTGAACTCCCACTACAGTTAGTATTGAATGTGACCACTGGCTTATTTGGTGCTTCATTCAGTCAGTTGCATGACTCAGTTGAAATATGAACCTGGATTTCCATGCCAGTTCAGCACTGTAAACACTCCTTCATATGGCTGCCATTACTATGCAAATGGATAATTTTTTTCATGTTGTTTCTGAGTCTTCTATGGATGGTGTAAATCAGGGATGGGCAACCTACGGCCCGGGGGCCAGTTAAGGACCTGGTCCCCAGACTAACAGGCCCAGGCCAAAGGTTGCTGCCGTCGCCGCCGCCGCCGTGCCACTCTGTGGCCGCGCTTGCCACTCTGTGGCCGCCACTCTGTGGCCACACTTTTTGCCACTCTGTGGCCGCGCTTGCCGCGCTCGCCATTTTGGAAATCAAAATGGCAGTCGCGATGCGTTTGTGCATGCTCAGTACTCTTGCGCATGCGCAAACATGTCGCAGCCACGATTTGGACTTCCAAAATGGCGGTCGCAACATGCGCCGTGGCGGCTGCAGCCGCGGGTGCTACGGTGGTGGCTGTAGTAGCAGCCGCGTTGGCAGCATGTGTGGGGGGATTGCGCGCGGCGGCAGAGGGCGCGCGCGCCACCATTCCCCCCCCTCGGCCCAGCCGAGACCTGGGCTATGGGAGACCGGCCCAGGTCTCAGAAAGGTTGCCTGCCCCTGGTGTAAATGAAAGCATTCATATTGCTAACGGGCTGGTTACAGGGAACATACAACTGCCTTGTTGCAACAGCTCTACTGGCTGCTAGTTCAGGAATCCCCATAATACAATAACAACAGTTTCACGGAAATTTTCTTGTCTTTTAAAAATATTTTTGAAAGCAATTCCTTTCCTTTCAAATTGCACATGGTTTTAAAAATCAGATTTCCCCCCCCAGAAAAGTTCAATGTCTGTACTCCCTCCAGCCAACATTCCTGAGCAATATAAGTAAAATGTGGGTCAAACTAGATGATAAGGATGCATGTTTTCTGGTTAACACATTTTCCTTTTCACAATAGGTTTTTCTCAGAGATACCTGAAGCTTTTCTTTTTTCCTTCAAAGAACAATCATAAAACAAAGCATGCAAAAAACAAAACAAACAAAAAAACAACAACACACACACACACAGTGGAAGACAATTGCCATGCTATCACAAACAGATGTCTTTCACCTTTTGAGGGAGCACTTCTCCCAAATACATGCTTAATGTACCATTTTGCTTGACCCTGTTCTGTCCTATGTTGTTGATAAAACTAGGTATGAGAAGAGCAGAATAGGAAGTGTTGTTAGACTTGAATGCATAACTCTGAATAATGAGTGCCTGAGAAGTTCATAATGAAAAGGTGCGGTTATATATTATTTATATGCATTTGTATATTTGAATAATACTCTTGGTAGAATGATTTTTTAGAAGTAGGATCAGCAAAAGAGAAGTCCAGAGGCCAAAGAGCTTTCAGGATATGAAACCAGAAATATGGGGCTTGAGAGATTATCGACAATGCTTAGAACATTATAATATTGTAATTGTATTGTAATATTATATATTATAACAGTTATGGGCATTGCTTACAAAATAAGGAAACTAGAAAATTGTTCTGTCTCCCACCAAAACCCCTTCTCCATTTTAATTTTAATTTTAATTTTATTTTCCAAATCCAAATACTGTTTTAATACCAGCTTTCAATATGGTTTATAACATTGACTACCATATGCATTAAATCCAAATGTATTAAATAAATAGATGACCAGGGTAAACAGGATAAACCATATTTTAATAATGAGTCTCAGTATCCACAATGCTTGGGAGTGATTTGGATTTTGGATTTTTTCATATTTTGGAATACATGCACATACATAGTGAGATATCTTAGAGAGGGAACTCAAAGCTAAACATGAAATTCATTTGTTTCATATGCCTCTTATAAACATAGCCTGAAAGTAATTTTATACATATTTTTAATGTTTTTGTGCATGAAACAATGTTTGTGTACATTGAACCATCAGAAAGCAAAGTTGTCACTGTTTCTGCCACCTATGTGGGACATTTTGGATTTTGGAGTACATTAAAATTTGAAATTCCAGATACAGGAGAGTCAACCTGTATTGTCTTTTGTTAAACATAGTAAAAGAGCAATCATGAACATGAACATACCTCTGTTATGTAGGTGACCAAACGCCTTCCACAAAGAACTCTACATGAAGCATTTTTTAAGGCACTTCCAAAATTAAAGTAAAAATGACAAACACATTCTCTAGGTATGATTTTTGCATGATCATGTTTTTGAAACTGCCACAATAAATTTGAATTCTTTTCTAGTAGTATTATTTTATGAAAGGCACTCACCTCCCCATTTCCTTTAAATCCTGATATATAAACTGTGGTTCTGAGGGTAGTGTGGCAAATGTTTGATACCCTACATGAAAGAATATAATGCTAAATTACTTTTTGATATCTAATTTTAAACTGCATTGACTTAGCATTAGGTTTAGAAACATATGCTATTTCTAGTATGAAATTTAAACAATTGTACATTCTTATCACTCATCTTCAGTGGAAGGCAGTGGCTTCGATGTTGATGGGACAAAAATCTCTTTTGGGTTTTAGTCCAAATTTTAACTTAGCTATACAAAGTATTGGGCCTATAGAGGTATGTTTAGCAGTTCATTTAAATTCAGATTAAAAGCAGAACAAATGTACCACTCCACTTACGTGAAAGCCAGCAGCTTGTGGCACTTATCTTATGAACATATCTGCATTGGTATAAGAAAAAAAGAGTTTATGCAGGAAGACCAATGTAAATTTGAGGCAAAATGAATATGAATAGCAAAGTAGATAGAAAAATGAAAGATGAAACTAAAGGGTTTGTGTCTGCTTGGCAATGTAGCTGTGTTCATGTTGATAAATGAAGGACAGCATAGGCTGATGAAGTTTTCTAACATCAGGAAAATAAAAGTTTTGTGTCAGTATCTGCCTATCAATTATGACAGCATCATTGTGAGTTCCAACAAACTTCAGATTAAATTTGCCACCAAAAATTTAAAAAGCTTCTAAAACAAGCAAATATTTTCTCAATATGTATGTGCCTTATACTCTAATTATACTCTCCTTCAAAACTAATCTAAAATTAGTTTTGTAGAATCACCACATTTTCTATATTGAAGATATGTTTCACTACAAACAACAAAACATTCAGATGTTAATGTATTTTGGATGACTGAGAACTTGTATTTTCTGATTAGAAAGGCCATATATTTCAAGTTTAGACTTGATTTGAAAGACAAATGTTTCTTTTAGGAGATTATAAAAATGAGTTCTCCTTCAATTTAGTTTAATCCCATATTCAACATAGTTAATTACTTGTTACTATATATGCCCTTTTCTTTCTTATGGGCTTCATAAATTGAATTTGTTTGTTTATGTTATTGGGCTCTAACATTCTAACAGCAGCATGGAATCACACAGTGCAATCTTATATATGCTTATTCAGAAGTATATTCTCAGATTTATGTCCAGTTAATCCAGATAAATTTGCAGCCAGATGTCACTGAATTCATTTACTTGTACATACAAATTCCCATGCATACACATTTAGTCGGTGAGCCTACATTTACTTATTTTGGGGACATATACATACATACATACATACATAATACATAGCCATTGTTTTAAATACAATTGCTAGTTCTAACTGGAGTAGACCTATTGAATGGATTGCTGGTCAGCACTCGATTATAAGTTTTGATTTACCATACATCAATTGATTCAGTAGTTAATTGCAGAAGAGACATTGAATCAATCCAACTTACATAAAGCTTATACAAATTTATTGATTCAATATATTTTAACTCTAGTTGGAACAAACAATTGGATTTAGGCCATGGTGTCAACAGTGTGGAAATTACAATACAGTTTGACAACCATGGAGAAATTGGTAAATGGACAATAAGGTTCTGTCACACTATGCAGTTACAGCACTATGATTCCATATTAATTGCTATGATTCTATCCTATGTAATCCTGAGATCTAAAGTTTAAGTTGGGGGCTTTAAAATTCTTAGCCAGAATATGTAGTGCCTCACCAAATTATTCACCCCAGGATTCCACAGAAAGTTGCTGTGGCAGTTAAAACAATGCTATAAATATGTAGGATAAAAAATCCTAAGAAGGGCAGCATTATGGGCTTTGAGTGTTGGACACCATGGTTTGAATCCCCACTCAGTTCCAAAACACACTGCAGAAATAATCCAGTCTGAGGTCACATTAACTGTCCTGGCTTAGTGTAGGGAATCCTGGGAATTGTAGTTTGTTGTGGCTTCAGAGCTCTCTGAAAGAGAAGGGTTAAAAAGCCTCACAAAACTACACTTCCCAGGATTCCCTAGCACTGAGCCAGGGCAGTTAAAGTGGTGTCAAACAGATTATTTCTGCAGTGTGTTTTGGACCTCAGCCATGGAAACCCACTGGGCAACCTTCAGCAGGTCACACTCTCAGTCTCAGAGAAAGGCAACAACAACACATTTCTGAATAAATACAGTCCACCTGCTCCATATGTGGGCTTGTCATATGCGGATGGCAAACCCAGGGGACAAAATGGCATGTGCGGGAGTGCGTTGCCCTTGAAATCAACAGGACTTAAGGTCCTGTGGTTTTTCCCATATGTGGGTGGTGGTGGTCTGGAACAGATGCCTCATGTATCCTTTGGTATCTATTACCAAAAAAACCTTTGTGATAGGGTTGCCTTAAGTTCACCATAAGACAGAAACAACTTGAAATACATAGCAACAACACAAAGACCATTTTAGTTTATCAATCTTTACTGGAAGAAGGATTTATTAATACCTCTTTATCCATGGATTTTGTTTCCATGGATTCAAGGATCCATGGCTTGAAAATATTAAAAAAAAAAGTATACATTCCTCGTAGAAAACCTGGATTTTCCATTTTGCTATGCCATTGTATTTGATGGGACTTGAGCATCCACAAATTTTGTTATCCATGGTGGGTCCTGGAACCAAAACCAGCAGATGACAAGGACCCACTGTATCCCAAAGTTTTACCCTGGACCAGAAGATGGTTCCTACTAATAAAGAAAGGATAAAGTATGGGAGCTATGATATGCCAGATAAGGAGTAAAAAGGATATTATAGGAATAGCAAGGTAGTACTGGAGGCTCTTGAGTATCCTAGGCAGATCTACAGAACTCACACTGGACCAAAGATAGCAGAAATATGGTCTGAAACCTGCAGTGGGTGCTTCAAAATGGGAATGAAGCATTAGATTGGCCAGTTTAATGGTATTTCTGTGGATTGCTTGACAAGAGTGGTGATTGGGGAGATACTTGCATGCATCTGGTGTTCCCAAGCTTTGTGAACTGCAGCAGGGCAATTCCGTCAGAGGGCACACATGTCAATGAACTACACTTACAATAAAGGCAAATAGCATAGCATAAGTTCATCTTGCTCCTAAAAGCCATAAGCCAACCCCCCAGGCAGGCTTTCCTAGAATGAACAACATATTAGGTGTGCAAAGATGTTGCCAGCACAAAATGCAAAATACAGATTTAATGCCAATGAAGAGCCATCACAGTGGAGCTTTTTATAATCCAAAGTAGAGACGATCTAGAGGCAGCATGTGCTGGGTTGTGGGCTTCAAGATGCTCAAAGATGCTGCATTTTACAGTGTTATATTCTCTCTGAATTATGTTTGCATAATAGTTCTGGAAATCCAAAGACACAAATAGAAAACTGGGCATAAATGACAAGGAAGTAGTATTGCTGAGAAGGATCTAGGGATTATGGCGAAAAAAGATTCAGTGAAGATGACTCGGTGCACAATAACATAGATGATAAAGGGTTTAGCAAGGGTTTACCATGCAAGGCATATAAGAGGGACTGAAGGAAGTGGGTATGTCTCGCTCAGAGAAAAGAAGATTAAGAACACAATCCACCAAGTCCTGCTCCTGTACAACCCCTATTGAATGAACACTGCAGATTGAACTCTGAAGGAGAAACCCAATAATAGTTTTTTGTGAGTTTAGGCAGGATGCAGAGAGAAGCCAGATAATATTACTTACATTGCCACTAAGAGCAGGAGACATCACCACAGAAAAATCCAGACCCCTTTTAAAAACAGTAATTAAAGAAGTTTGCGAGTTTAGCTCTTAGAATTGCCTCATGTTCCTAGAAAAATTCTGAAGTTTATACACCAGAAGAGCCACAAAAAAGCAGCATAAATAAATATGTGACACATTGCCAATTTGTAAACCGAAGAATGCTTTGCAGGTTATTTTAGACACAGAGACTAGGATCCTAAGCAATGTGATCTCCCAGAGATGCTTATTTTTCTTTTCTTTTTTTAAAAAAGGGCTCAGATATCTAGCATTTTCTTCAATGCAGAAAACTTCATAGTCTTTCAATGCTCCTATATTCTTTAAAAAGACCCTCCCAGATCTGTTTCTTGCCTTTTGAATTTAGTTAAAGGAAAATGTATTAACTAGTTTCCAAATTGCTGTCAATCTCTACTCCAGCTTCCTTTTACTTTCTCACAGAACTCTGTAAATGGCCTAATTGTTATTATGCATTACTATGTGAAAACTCCATAGACTGAATAAACTGCCAAATCCTATGCTCTGTTCTTTTTCTATTATATACCGACATTTTCAAAACAGGTCTTCTATTATTGCCTTTTTAATTATGTTAACCAAGCTATCATATTCTTGATCACAGTTGTTATATATATTGCCTCTTCTTCTATTATTACATTCTAAGTAACCTCAGGGAGGAAGCAGATGGGTGGCCATGGGCCGCCATGGGAAGCTGCACTGCAGGGCCAAGGTATCCCCGCAGCACAGCTTTGCCACCCCTGAAAGGAGTGCTAAATTGGCGCTCCTTTCACAAGTCGCCGAAGGTGTGCCGCAAAAGGCTGCAGCGCACCTTCGGCGACTCTTCCGCCACAGTGTGTGCGAACGCTGAGGCGGGAGGTCCTCCTCAGAGCACCGGCCATGCGGAGGGCTGGCTGCTCTGAGGACAACCTGGGGAAGGGGTTGGGGCACCGATCGTGCGGCTGCCCCTCCCCTTCCCTGCCCCCAAAACGGCCCAATTGGATGTCTGCTTAGGGGGTCAGTGGTATATAAAATACAGGAGTGACTGCCTAAAGCTAACTAATTTCAGTTTTATTTTAACTGTGGCTGCTGGTCCTGCCAAGATGTACGTAAGGGAAACACAATCGGGTTGTGTTGGTTTGCTATCTGCTAGCCCTGTAAAACTATTGTGGTAACTACTAAAACATTCACATATAATTACTGCCAGGCTAGAGGTAAGATTTCTCAGCTAATGCCTGCCCAGTGACCATATACTAGCAAATGTAGATAATATTCTTTATGGAGAAAAGGAGGGAATATAAAATTGAAAACACAAAGTTGTTTGCCCAATCACAATATTTTGCCACCTGGCTCTGTGTTGTCTACTCTAACTTTGAGCAGCTCAACAACATCTCATAAAGTTAAACAGTACCTGAAACCTGTTTTTGTTGTTTCTTCTTCCTCTCTTGAGATATCATGAATTAAACTTTGGACCTTCTGCTTGCCAGCTATGTGCTGTACTCAACTATGTCCCATCAACTACCTAGGAAGATAGAGGACTTTATCACACCAGCCTGCAGTCCTGCCATAATTATGGTAGTTTAAGAATGGAAGCATACCACTTTGGCATAATTTCTTAGCAAAGCAAAGCAAAGCAGCTTCATTTATATACCACTTCATATCGCGCTATGGGATGTCTAAGCAGTTTACAACTGTAAGCTCATTGCCCCCCAACAGTTGGGTACTCATTTTAGCAACCTCGGAAGGATGTAGGCCTGAGTCTAGCCTGAGCCCTGGCTAGTATTGAACTTGCAACCTTGTGGTTTATGAGTGAGTGGCTGCAGTACAGGCATTTAACCACTGCACCACCAGGGATCCTTTCTTTTCCCCCATGATAGTGCATTGGCAATCCATGGTTGCATAGTCTATTTCAGGGGTAGGCAACCTTTCCCCTTTAAGGGCCAAGGGACTACAGCTCCCAGAAGCCTCAGCCATGTTGGCCAATAGTCCCATGTTAGCCAATAGCTCCTCGGATTCTGGGAGCTGAAGCCCCTTGGCCCTTAAAGGGGAAAGGTTGCCTACCCCTGGTCTATTTCCCAAACTGCCAAACACCACCACCTTCTGGGAAGAAGGGTGGGAACAATAGTGGCTGCCAACTATCTCCCAAAGCCGGTTGCGGTGTGAATGTGCACACAGAAGGCAGCTTTGGGAAGTTGTTGTGGCTGCAGTTGCTTCAAGGAGGAAGGAGAGAGGAGCATAATCATACCCACCCACACTGTGTGACTACCTGAGAAGTGGAACTGCAGCTGAAGTGACCAACCACATGAAAGCACTAATGGAATAGCAGCAAGATGGAGAGCCTATTGACAGGTTTTGCCTGTCAATGAAAAGGTGCACTACAATAATGAATAGAATGCAAGGCAGCAGTACAACAAACACAATGTTGTGTGATAAGTACTGGACAAAGGCATCTTTATCCTATTAAAATTCAGCTTTTTAGCCTTATCATCATAAAGTTCAGAGAAAAAAGAAAGGAAACAGAAGAATGTCAGTGATGCCCTGGTTATGCAGCTCCATCTGAAAGGAAATAATAATAATAATAATAATAATAATAATAATAATAATAATAATAATAATAACCAATACTACTAATAATTTTATTTCTTTCCCACCTCTCCTCAAGGCTTGAGGTGGGGTTTGTTGTTAACTGCCTTCATGTCAATCTCGACCCATGGCGACCCTATGGATAAGATATCTCCAGCTCCCCTTGTCATCTACTGCTCTGCCCAGCTCCTGCAAACTCATATTCATGGTCTCTTTAATAAAGTCCATCCATCTACCATGTGGCCTTCCTCTCTCTCTCTTTACTTCCTTCCACCTTTTCTAATATTATTGTCTTTTCCAACGATTCATGCTTTCTCATGATGTGTCCAAAGTATGTCAGTCTAAGAAGCTATACAGATGGCCCCTAAGGGGAGGCTCTGTGCCGCCCCTGAGAGCACTGGATTGGGGCTGTAGCAACTGGATATTGCGACCCCAGTCCGGTACTTTGCTGCTTCAAAAAGAGCTGGCAAATGCCACTCCTGTTTGGAGTGGCAAAAAGCTGCCTGTACTGCCGCCACAGTGTCTCTTCTGAACTCCTTTAGTGCAGTGTGGGAAAGTCTTGATGCTGCACACCATGTGTTGGGGCATGCAGCATGATGGCAGCATCGGGGTGGCCACCATACAATCACTGTGCCCCAACTCCACCCCCAGGTCGGCCCCTGTAGCTGGTCTGTACAGGTCCTAAAGCTTGTCATCTTGGCTTCTAGTGATATCTCTGGCTTGATCTGTTCTAGGACCCATTTGTTTGTCCTTTTGGCTGTCCGTGGAATCATCAGCACTCTTCTTGAGCACCACATCTGAAATGTCTTGATTTTCCTCCTATCTTCTTAACAGTCCAGCTCTCACATCTATAATAGGGAATACGATGGCTTGTATAATTCTGACTTTTGTGCTTTGCGTTTTAGGATCTTTCCTAGTTCTTTCATAGGCGCCTCCCGCATTATTAATCTTCAACTGATTTCCTGGCTGCAGTTCCTGTTTTGATCAATGTTTGATCCCAGATATGAGAACTCTTATTATTTCTCTTTCCTCATTGTCTAGCTTGAATGTGTGTAAGTTCTCTGTGGTCATTATCTTTGTTTTCTTTATGTTCAACTGTAAGCCTGCACTTTCTTCTTTGATCTTCCTTAGTAGTTGTTCCAGGTCCATGAGGTTTTCTGCTAGTATTATGGTGTCATCAGCATATCTCAGATTGTTGATATTTCTTCCTTCTACTTTCACTTCTCCCTCTTCCATGTCCAAGCCTGTTTTACTTACAATACTATTAAACCAATAAGTACACTCATATGAGTACATTTTTTAAAATCCCATCATCCTAATGCATTTTTCTTCAGAAGTTCCACTAAATCAGTGGGGGTAAGAAACTTACCCTCAACAGAGTATGGGTTGTTTTTTTTAGTAATTCTGTGCCTATTTAAAAAGAGGTAATAATAATAATAATAATAATAATAATAATAATAATAATAATAATAATAATTTATATACTGGCCGTTCTCTGAGGCAAATCAACATAGGATTGTAGTCTTAATTTGTTGGTTCCTGTTGTGGAAGAAGTATGACAAAACAAGAAAGTACAACAAGAAACATGCAAAAAATATTTGAACCCTGCATCGTGAGGGAAAGCTTGAGGAAGAGAATTGGAAACCCTGCTAGCTGAGGCATCTTGCATTACATTTCAAGAAATCTGTGATTGAATGTAAGGAAAATTATATTGTGGAGGCAGCAAATGCATCAATTAGGCACTACTCCATATTTATTTATATGATTTTGTTAATTACACTTATATTATGCCTCTTCTCCAATAAATGCCAGCACCCAGTAGGGATGAGGGTGTGCCCTGGGTACCATCCCTCCCTGCTAGGTGACATTTTGCTCATGAGTAAACTGGCACCTGGCAGGGAGTGGGGTATCCGGGGCACTCTTCCCCTCTGCCAGTGTATCCCTGCACCAGGTACCAGCTGGTGCAGGGGGTGGGGCTTCTGGAGGCTGTGCATGCTCCCTCCCACCATGCCACCCTGGCCTTTTCCTGATGAGGAAAAGAATAGAATGACATGATGTGAGGGTGGGAGTGTGCACAGGGGAGCATGAGAACAGTGGTGGTGGGAGTGCATGCAGGGATGATGCATGGGCAGTGTGTGGGGGGAGAGCCTGACCAAGTGTCACTCCCTTCTGGGGTGTTACCTGGTGTGGGCTGCTCCACCACTCACCCCTAGTGACACTGCTGATTTAGAGTGGAATGAAGCTGAAGGAGGGGCTTCCTGAAGTTGTACCCTTACCTGAGCCCAACGAAACCCAAGATACCATTTTATCAGGAAGATGTCCTCTTATTGCTCACACATGCAGGATTCCTCCCCCCCAACCTTCCCACACTATATTCCAAGTTATTGCCAATTTTGTAAGCACCACCTAGATCCAACTGCTAATAGTGAACAGTGCAGGATTGGTTGTGGGGGTGGGAAGGATGAAGCTTCTTTCCCCAAATTTGAAAATCAGGACATCATGCTTAGAATTCACTACCTAATTATGAAGCAACCAGTCAAAACCTGTACATAAGAGCAGGATTGTGGCCTGAGCAGCTGTGAAAGTCAGAATGGTCATTTATATCCTATCCCCAGTGCTACAGTACAATCTGCCTCTTACCACACCTAGCTATTGATTGCAATTTGGTTCTGGGATAAATATTTCAGCCAAAAACTTCAAACAATCCAAATATAAGAAAGGGAACTATTTGAGTGGTGACCAAAATGATTTGGGGAAAGTGGTAGGGGTTAACAATTATGGTGTGGAGTGCAGGCTGCATTTACCATTACAAAAAAAGTTTGAAGACATACTTCTGAGAGCTTTGGCCACTCCTGCCACCTTTTTCCCTATACAAAGTGAGCCTACATATACCACAATATCATCTGGCAAAGTCACCTAGTTTTAAAAAGAAAAGAAAGTGGGGGGGGGCAAAAAAGAAGGAAAATTAAGCCCACTCATACTGAAATTTCTCTAAAACCAATTGGGTGCAGCATGATGATCAAATTTTGATCCTTAATCCTAAACTGAAATTGAACCCTCATATTTTCTAAATGGAAAAGGGGTGGCAAATTGATTGCTGCCATTTTGCTCCACCTGCATGTGGATATACATGGCCATATACATCCTTTTGTAGGTAACTATGCTTTGTCATTCTGCATTTATCTTTGTCCTGGTCCTCTGTCATTTTATTGATAGAAGCTTCTTGAATTACTCACTCATCTCCCATGACAGATTCAAAAGGGGTAGCTATGTTAGTCTGTTCCAAAAAAAAAAAAAAAAAAAAAAAGGGGGGGGGGAGAAAACAGTTCCTTTGTTATTCATCTCCAATTAAGATGCATCTTGTATTTAGAATTCAAAGATCACATTACTTTGGTAACAGATAGTTTTCATCTATTGCAACTTGCTATTTTCCTGCAGTCAGTCATCACATTATGTACAAAGTTAAGATGTGGCTGTGGTTGACATCAATGGGTAATGAACAGTTACATAGGATGCATTTGACAAGTGTCTCTCATGAGGGCTAAGCCAAAAGGACACATTCACAGTAAAACTACTGAACCACTTCAGATTCCATGCAAGGTGACATCATCTCCTCTATAAGGAATCAGCTTCAACATAAGTTAACAACTGTGCTACAGTTTCATACGTCATTAGGCTAATGTTCTGTTTAACTACAGCTATCAATCATTTTGTGATTAAACCATTTTATGCCTTGCAGCAAATGTGAGAATCTAAGTCCTTACTATTGTATTCTAAGAGGATGGATGTTTCTTGCCTGAAGATGATTTAAAAAAAAAAAAAAAGCTGACTGTGTGGGTTACTTACCAAATCACTTGAAAATGTTTTTTACTTTACAGGGACTGCTGTGTACAAGAAAAATCTGGAAATGGATATAGCAAGGAAATTGACAACAAAAAGCAGTTCAGTTAACACATTAGCATGAATTTGTTGGGTTACTGCAACTGTGCCTTTCCATACCATTTTGAACTAGTGTGTCATTAAAATTCATTTTTAGCTTGTTTATTATACAAACTGTTATATTTGTTAAGCTGAACAGCTTCATTATACATTGTGTATCATTTCTATCAAAATTCATCTCAAGGTCAGAATATTTATTATTATTATTTTTAGATTTTTGTAAGTCTGTATTCACCGGGGGTTGCTGTGACATTACAACATATGGGCATCCACTGTGTAGGGGTAGCCAGTGGAGTGACAGTTGTGCCACAGACCTATTGTGTCAATGCATGTTCCCAGTGTATATCCACACAGTGGTTAGGAAGTGTTGGAGCACAACAGAAGTGTCCAGTGTACATCAGAAGCACCTGATACTCATCAAGGTCACCCGTGCATTATTGGAACACTCCTGATGACTATAATAACAATTCACAATCAGGATTTTGTTGTATTTCTGTATTATATACAGTATAGACCATGTTGTAGAATCTTAGCCATAAGTTATAACATGCCTTTGTTGCTTTTATGTGCCTTCAAGACATTCCCAGCAACCACAAGTGAACCTGTCATGGGGTTTCCATAGCATTTTTCTTGAGAGGGCTTTGCCATTGCCTACCTCTGAGGCTGAGAGAGTGTGACTTGCTCAAGGTAATCCAGTGAGTTTACATGGCCAAGTCAGGATTTGAATCCTGATCTCCATTCTTAGTCCAATGTTCAAACCACTACATCATACTGACTTGAGTATAAAATGTTGAGCCACAAAAAAGATGTTCATGTATGTAAAGCAAGTCTCTATATGTATGTAGAATATACAAGATACAGAAAGATTGCTTAGCATAAACTCTTATTATCACTTCAAGTACTGTTGATTTCTCTGGGACTACATGAAATATAAATTCCACTGACTTGTAGCTTTATGCACAAAAAACTATTTTATGTTGGTAACCCTGATTAATTCTCACTGATTGCTATGAATTACATCATTAGGCACTTGCACACCTGTCTAAGCCATCTATCTTTGTTTGGTACCGTAAATAACTTTCTCCATTGGGAATATCTTCTCCACTGAAAATATGTAAGTCTTCCCAATTGTTTCTTACAAACATTTTGTATCATTGATTAGCTTATGCCAAACTTCAATATAGATAGACCTTAATTCAACTGTTAGGCCTAAGCATATTAAATCAAAGTTTTAGTCCCAACCACAATAAATTCAGTTTTTAGTTCTACCCTAACCAGTTGATGTTACCAAGTTTGCATTGATTCAGTGGATCCACTTTTGTTGAGACATAGGACGTTTTCACACTTGGGGTCTCAAAGCCACCTGGAAGCAATCAAGAGCCATTCCAGAATAGATCCTGCAGCTTCAGACCTGTGAAAGCAGCATCATTCCGGAATGGCTCTTGATTGCTTCCGGCAGCGGCAACTCAATTCCTTTTTTAAAAAGGAATTGAAAAGAACGGGAATGATGCAGAAATGCACCGGGGATGGCACTAGATGGGGCGGGGCTTGTTGCGACATCGTGTGAACACGCGGAGCAAGGACCCGGACTGACGCAGGATTGCGCCGGGGATGGCACTGGATGGGGCGGGGCTTGCTGCGACGTCGTGTGAAAACTTTGCAAATGAGCCGGACTGGGGCCAGACGGAGGTAGGATTGCATCTGCCTTAAGCCCCGTGTGAAAACGTCCTAACAATCGGATTTAGGTCACAGTCTTCTAGTTTCAGATTCTTTGGTCTAATCTACACTGAAGAATTAATGAAGTTCAACACTGCTTTAACTGCCATGGCTCAATGCTATGGAATTCTGGGATATGTAGTTTGGTGGATATTTCTTTTCTCTGCTAAAGACCTCTGGTGCCATGACAAACTACAAATCCCCGGATTCAATAGCATGGTCCCATGGTGGTTAAAGCAGCATCAACCTGAATTATTTCCACAGTGCAGATTAGACCTTTAACTCAAATGAAGCAGTAGTAGGTAACCACCACAAAGCTTCTTCTTCAAATGATTTGACATCCTGAAGCTCTTGGGAAGCTTTTTTAGACCTTTAACTCAAATGAAGCTTTTTTGAGCATTCAGATTTAATACTTGAAGGACATACTGTTTGCTTGTTTACCTTTTTTAATCTTATGAAAGAGAAAAAGTTAGCAGTTGTATGAGGGCTCTAGAAATTAAGGAAGTGGATCTCATAGTTCCTCTAGGAAATGAAACTCTGAGCCTCTTTTCTTCCTGGAGAGATTATGCCAGTCTAAAAATCCTACTATCTCTGATGGCCTGTAGGGTTCCTTCCAACTCTATCATTCTATGATCTGACACCAAGGACACCATTTCTAGCCAACAAGAGGCCTTTTGGTTCTTTCCTGTTTTCACCCAAGCCTTCATCCCTCTTCTACCTGCACTTATTTTCCCTCTTTTTCTTGAGGGAAGAACAAACGTGATATGGCAGGTTGGATGCAAGCTGATCAAGATTGTGGAAAGCATAAAATGATTTATGCCCACTTGGAGTTGTCATAATGTGATCTGAGAAATTATGTACACATGTTGAGTTCACCTATGTCTAATGCTTACCTTCTCAGGTACAGGCAGATACCACTACAGATTCAGAGTCCTGCACAAACAGACAGTGTGCGAGAGAAATAGATGAGTAAATTAAAGGTACGCTGAACCCCACAAATATAAGAGTGAAAAAGAGGATTCAAAGATATAACCATGTTAGTCTGTAGAATCTGTATGTAGAGAGATTTGTAGCACCTTTGAGACTAACTGAAAGAAAGAAATTGGCAGCATGAGCTTTCATAGACTTCAGTCTATTTCCTCAGATGCATTTGGTGGAGAGAGATACAGAGAGAGAGACACACAAAAACAGGCAGCTGAAAAAGATAATCTAGTGATAGCTACTAAAAAATATAAAAAGGCAGACTAAAAATCATGATCATGTGACTCACAAATTAAAATACCTTCCTCTTCCCACAGGGAACAAGGCAGAGGCTATTTCCTTATTAACAGTTCCTTATTTGCATGAAATTTTGAAATACAGCACACTGATTCAGTTGAAATTGGATCTAATGTTTGAATGTCTGCTTCTGAACCTCACATGCAATTTTTGACTATTCCATATTACACATTGTTATTGTTGGAACATTTATGTATTGCATCCTTCTTTCTGAGTGTCGTGCAGCAACGTGGTGAGGATAGGGCAATTCTTTTTTGCAAGCCATCATCAGCCTTGGGGATAGCGAGGAAAATTGGAAGTCTGTGTCCTCCTTTTTGGAAGCCATCATCAGCCCTGGGGAGAGTTGTGGGGGAGGGAGGAAAATCACCCATAGGTCCTATGCTTACAAGCTAATAGGAGTCAATGAAAGTCTGTAAAAATTTAGAGGATTGTCAACAACAACAAACACAGAGAAGAGGTTCAACTGATCAAAAGCCACAAGACTTTCATTCAATGATTTTAGAGGAACTTCGATCTATGCGTCATGAGATGAAGA
>CM034706.1:181890857-181915747 GCA_020142125.1 Phrynosoma platyrhinos | reverse complement strand
ATACCCTTTGGATTAGGTCTGATTTAGACCCCGTGTGATAAGGTCCTTAGACAGTCATTAAGAGATGAGACGCCATCTGAGTTCTGAGTCGATGATCTGGTCATGGAGAGGTATATCTGGGTGTCATCAGCGTACTGAAGATACCATGCATCATACTTCTCATAACCAATAGTACAGTGAGGGGAGATATTGAGAAAACTGGTGAATTATATAGATAGGATTGTTTAATTCTTTATTTAGTTATTGCAGGAAAACAGGGATAATAAAATAATTGTATGCTTTTTGTTTAAAAAAAGGTATTATTTCTCTTCTAGTGACTGACCTGGGACTTCAAAATCACTTGAATATATCATGTTTACAAGCATTTTACAGATGTACATTTTGGGCTATCCACTACTTCTTTTGTATTGTTTGGTTTTCCAAATCAGTTTTGCATTTTATACCACATATGTCCCAACTGTATTCTGAATAAGTGGGGGCATTTAGTGGTGCAGCTAATGTGCGTACATCAGATCTCCATGCATTCAGGTGAACAGAGTGGAGGCTGGTAGCTCTGAAGTCAGTGGAATGCGCGATTAGGTACAAATTCTAATCCAAAATTTAAAGGAGTTAAACACTATTCCTTAATACTTTCATCACCTTGGATAGCTTCTTTAAAGTTTCAAATGAAAGTAAATATAAATTTACCACAGCTAATGTGGTGCAGTGAGCATTGGCCCACAACTCTGGAAACAAGGGCCTCATTCCCCACCCCAGCCATGGAAACCCATTGGATAATCTTCTGTAAGTCACACACAAGAAAACCCCTTGGCCTTAGGGTTGCCTTAAGGTACACAACAACAACAACAACAACAACAATGATTTCCCACTCCACTGACATCAAAGCCAATAGATAAACATCTGAACTGACTGTAGAAGAAATCAAAACTTGTAGTAAAGGGTTCCTGCACTGTGCTGTAATTTTAAAAGGTTGGAAATAAATAGTATGACAAAGGAGAGTGCATAATGTAGTGCAGTGGTTCCCAAACTTTAGTCCTCTAGATGTTTTGGACTTCAATTCCCAGAATTCCTGACCAAGCTAGCTGGGGCTTTGGGGAGTTGAAGTCCAAAACATCTGAGGGGACAAAGTTTGAGTACCACTGATGTAGTGGCTTTGCTTTGGAAAACTCACCAAGTAATTCATAATGCCAAAATCTAGGGACAAATTAAATGAGAGATTTGGAAACATTCCAAAGTATTGTTCAACAGCCTGTGTTGTTGCAAATCTTGCCCCATTCTATGAAAAAGCTTGGTATGAAATATTTATCACCTCATAATAAGAGGAGGAGGCTTAGCAGATCTACAATAACAATTCAGAAACCTCTCCATGACACTTTGAGACAACTGAAAAATGTGTGACTTTAATTTCAGGCCATGAAAATCTCCAATATACTTGTGGCCTTCCTAGAAGTCAATCTAAGTTCAAAACATACAATCAGCTCCATTGTACTTTGTTCAGGGAATCAAAATTATTCTCAAGAGTCACTCTAATTAGATCCTACTTTGAACTCAGCTCTCCAGCAAAATCTCTGATGTTTGAATTATCATTTATTTGCTTGTTTGTTTTTAAAAAGTGGGATTTTATTTTGAAATAAAGTTAAAAATACAGACAACAAAAAAAGGGACAGGCACATGTAACAATGCTACAAGATCACTAATTAATGGGGGAAAGAAACTTACTGATTACAGTCCTAAGTATTTTATGGGTAATCTTGTGGAACAATTAGAGTAAAACAGCCTAAGGAGAAGCTAACTAATTACAGAGATAATTTAGATGTATAAGTTATGCAGTTTCTTTCTTCAGTCTCCAGGGAATTGGAACTCCTAGTCGCTAACACTGTTGTTTCTTCATTCCATAATAGATACTTGAGTTTCTTCTTTAGAAAAATCTATATAAATACAATTAAGTGTCTGTCAGTCTCTTTACTAAGGATGGAAAGAATGTTCACCATTGTTTGCTTCATGGCTGAACAATGTGTTTCCAGACACGTGGGAACCCTGATCAGGAAGAAGAGTTCAGCAGCAAGATTTTTGCACAGTTTTTGCCCAGTATTTCCTCATCCCACAGTTTTTCAAGACATTTTTCTGTGCAGAAAAACATGTGGATTCTTTTCATGATAATTGTGACTTTTTGAACAAACATATTTTTTTGCACAGCCTCTCCCACTGTTTCCACATAGCCAAATTGGGGGAGGAGGTTGGAGCAAGATTATTCCTTTCACACTAAAAACAAAAACAAAACCCCAGCAATCTTTGCAGAAAAAATACACCCACATGCGGTTATCTGGAAACTATCTGAAAAGCCATGACTTTTGCATAAAACCCCAAGCTTTTAATAATTCATAATATTAAGAGATACATTGAGTGTTTTTGTTTGTTTGTTTTACTCTTACTGTAACTTACATTTGAATATATATGTCACTTTAAAACAAAGATGGAACTCACCTGGCCCTTTAAATATTTTAAACTACAACTCCCAACATGTCAGCTATGCTGGCTAGTGCTGCTGGAAACTGCTGTTTAGTAACATCTGGATGACTGCACAATTTCCAATCCTGTTTAGATTTTATTCATGGTTAATTAATTGGCATTTTGTTCAGCTTCTCTAATGTGATATTTAATAGTTTGATTGGTTATATAATGGTGGTGTTGGTTGTTTTTAAATTGTAAATTATGCATGCCAGGTTTAAAACTCCACATTTGGGGATAAAACCAAGGTGGATTAAAAACAACAGCAGTCATCATCATTATTATCCATTCTAGGGGTACTTTATAAGAGAATACATGTAACTGCAGAGGAATCATATCACTTGGTAGTGTTAGCCCTGCTCAGGCATTACTCACCCTGGTTTCTTCAACATGGGAACAGGGCAGCACTTAGTTCCATTACTCTCTGTCATCACATCCCTCATGTGGAAGAACAGGCCTCAAGAGGAGAGATTCTTGATTCCATGGAGGCTTTCAACATGAACAAGATCCCTGGTCTTTCATAGTTATTACTCTCAACCTTTCCTCACTTTCTATGTGAAAAATACAATTCTGGAGGGACTGAGGCTAGGTACTCCCCATCTTCCATGTCAAAGAAAGTGGGGTAAATAAATAACAGGTTATTCTTTTGTTTTGTTTGTTGTTAACTGCCTTAGAGTCGATGTTGACCAATGGTGACCCTAAGGATGAGACATCTCCAAGACCCTCTTGTTGGGGCACATGTGAACTGAATTGAACATGTGCAGGAAACATACGCTGGAACAGATGCCAAAGATCAGTCTTCATTGTGAAGTTCTATGCAGGTTGCAAACACTGAATGCAAGGAAAAAACCTCCCACACAGGCAGCTGTCAGCAAGACACAAAACTGGTGGACTCTCTCTTGTCTCACAAAGAGGTTCTTTATTCTTCTGTTACAGACTATATACAGACTAACAAAGTGCTGTGCTAGTATCGCTATATACAATCACCCACACATGAGTAGCCAACTCACCCACTTATATGCAGTATACTCTTCTGGGATATTAGTCCAGCTCACTCCTGGGATGTCACCCAGTTTCCAGTCACCTGACTGATGTGATTCAGCAGAATTGAAGTTTCCTGACTCAACCTTCTGCCTAGTGTTGCATCACCCCCCTGTGACTCAGGACTGTTCAAATGTTGAATTATCATGGCTCCCAACTGTATTAAGGTAACCCTCTCACCCTTGTCCCAGTTTCTTTGCCCCAGTCACATCTATGACATTTTTTCTTCAGAGTGCATTTTACTCTGACACCTCTGTTCTCCATTGCTCTGCTTAATTCCTGCAGACCCATACCTGTGACCTCCTTAAGAGTCCATCTATCTGGCATGTGGCTTTCCTCTCTTCCTACTTCTTCCCAGCTTCCCCAGTATTATTTTCTTTTCTAATGAGTCCTCCTTTCTCATGATGTGTGCAAAGTGTGATAGCCTCAGTTTGGTCATCTGAGTTGCAGACTGCCAGAAACAATGCAAATTGAGTCCACTTTTAGGGTTAGGTTTAGTGCTAGGGAATAATGGGAATTGTTTTCCCCCCCGAAACATTGAGCCTTCTCTGTCAGAGAACTCTGGTGCCACAATAAAATACAGTTCCCATGATTCCCTAACCCAAACCCTAACCCTAAAAATGGACTCAATTTGCACTATTTCTGGCAGTCTGCAACCCCCCCCCTGGCTTCCAGGGAGGTTTCTGGTTTGATCTGCTCTGGGACACATTTGTTTGTCTTTTTGGCTGTCCATGGAATCTACAACACTCTTCTCCAGCACCACATCTCAAATGAATTGATTTTCTTACTACCATCTTTCTTAACTGTTCAGCTCTCACATCCATACATGGTAATAGGAAATAAGATTGCTTGCATGATTCTAATTTTTGTGTTGAGTTGTATATCTTTGCATTTTAGAATCTTTTCTTGTTCTTTTCATCTTTTCTAGTCCACCCTCCCCATTCTTAATCTTCTTCTGATTTCCTGACTGCAGTCCTCATTTTTATCAATGTTTGATCCCAAGTATGAAAATTCTTTTGCTATTTCTATTTTTTCATTGTCTAGGTTGAATTTGTGAAGGTCCTCAGTGGTCATTATTTTTGTTTTCTTTATATTCAACATTAAGCCTGCCTTTGCACTTTCTTATTTGATCCTTCTTAATAGATGTTCCAGGTCTATGAGATTTTCTGTTAGTACTATGGTGTCATCTGCATATCTTAGATTGTTGAATTTCCTTCCTCCTATTTTTGCTCCTCTTTCTTCTGTGTCTAAGCCGACTTTTTTTATAATATGTTCTGCATACAAGGTGAACAGATAGGGTGAAAGGATACAACCTTGTCTGACCCCTTTGCCAATTGGGAACCATTCTCCGTGTTCTGTTCTGACATAGCCTCTTGTTCTGCATACAGATTCCTCCTTAGGACTATCAGATGTGTTGGCACTCCCATGTCTTTAAGGACATTCCATAGCCTTTCATGATCTATGCAGTCAAAGGTTTTGCTGTAATCTATAAAGCACATGCTGATTTTCTTTTGGAATTTCCTGGTGTGCTCCATTAGCCATTGTGTGTCTGCAATGTGGTCCCTCATGCTTTTTCCTTTCCTGAACTCCACTTGGACCTGGGATTTCTCTCTCCGTGTATGGTTGGAGTCTATGGGCCTCGGCAGACGACTAATTGAGTCATCTTCGAGGCAAGGAAGAGGAGGGGCAGCCGCATGCGCGGCGCCCCTTCCTCTTCCTGATGTCGTCCTCGGAGCCACCGGCCCTCCGCACAGCCGGCGCTCCGGGGACAACCTCCCGCTGCAGCGTCTGCACGTGCTGCGGTGGAAAAGGCAGGGAAAGTGTGCCCTACGCTTTTAGGGTGCACTTTCCCTGTCTTGTGGAAGGAGCGCTGATTTAGCGCTCCTTCCAGGGATGCTGCCAGAGTGCTGCAGTGCGGAGGCTGCGCTCCTGCAGCGCTCCGTCCAGCGGCGTCTCCGGTGCCTCCGTCTGCTTCCCCCTTAAGTTGCAGAATTTTGAGCACAATTTTGTTTGCATGGGAGATCAGTGCTATGGTCCTATAGTTTCTGCAGTCTTTTTTATCTCCCTTTTTGTGGATGAGGGTGTATATTGACTCCTTCCAATCTGTTGGCCATCATTTTGTTTTCCATATCTGTTGACATGTGTTGGTTAGCACTAGAATTGACTCTGTCAATGTGGATTACTGCAGTTCAATTGGAATGTCATCTGTTCCTGGTGATTTTTTTTTTTTTTTGCTATTTCTTTTATTGCAGTTTCTGCCTCACTTTTTAGAATTTGGGGTTCATATTCATATTCTTTACCATGCATGAAATGGGAAACCTTGGTAAATAGTAGAAACTGTCTCATCATTACTAGATAGTAACACATTACAGGATTGATGGGTGGGTAATATATCACATACAGGCACACTCACATCATGGTATGTCACTACATGGTAAGTAGTTTTCTGGATTCATCTCCCATGAGTGATTATGGATAAGTGCTCTGGTAAGCAGGCTACAGTAATGTCTTCCACTTCTGTTCAAGAACTTCAAAATACATGAAAGTGGTTTATCCATGTATTAGCTGCAAGACCTCTAAACTTATTTTGTAACAGCATTAGATATGAACTAATGAATCAATAAAAAGCCATCCATTTAGCACTGTAATTAATGACATGCTTTATTTTTTAGATATGCAATTGGCTCATAAGCTTTTTAAAAGTCCATATGTCTACTAGCAACTGAGAAAATTTCAACAGAATCAAATGGTTTTAACAAGGCTAAAATTGCAACAGGGTTTTGTAATATTTCACTCCTTGGAGTCCATTCATCTCTTGCTTCATGGGGAATTTATGCTGTTAACTCCTATTACTGCTAACGGGAGTTATGAGTGTAAATGTGACACATCGCTGGGTGAATGGACTGCCTGCATAAATGAAGCTAATTGTTCAGAGCATTTGGAGCTGGAGATAATAGTAATGTCACATTTTACATTCCAGTCACCAGACCAGTTATTTAAAGACGATGAGCACCTGCAACTTCTTCCCACCCTCCCCCAGTTGATAGAAACCAGAGGTGCCTACTATCACTGGGGATGCTGTCATCTTTCACAGAACTCCAGAAATGAATACAGGTTCAAAGGCATCTGGTTAATGCAGCACAGATAGCTACATCCATTGCCTTCCATTCCTTCTGACAGCCCCTATTCAAACTCTCCTATTGTCTATGACAGTCAGAAGACTTGTCCATGGGAGTTATTTTCTTGCTGCACATTTTCAAGTTATTTCTAACTTATGGGAACCCTATCATGGGGTTTTATTGGCAGAATTTGTTCAGAGGAGATTTGTCCTTGCCTCTCTCTGAGGCTGAGAGAATGTGAGTTGCCTAAGGTTACCCAGTGAGTTTCCATGGCTGATTAGGAATTTGACCCTTGTCTCCCAGTATCCTAATCCAATAATTAAGCCACTACAACACATTGGCTCTCAATGTGGAATTGTAGGAAGATTCCCCTGCCCTCACATACATTAGGAAAAAGGTATTTTTCAGTAACCTATATATTTTTAATAAATACAATTTTATCTTATTCATTCAGACAACTTGAAATACACACACACACACACACACACACACATGTGTGTGTATACACATACATACATATGTGTGTGTGTGTGTGTGTGTGTGTGTGTGTGTATATATATATATATATATATATATATATATATATATATATATATAGGTTTGGGGTGCAATTGCAATTCCTCAGATAGGTAGGTGGCAAACCATACTCCCCCAATTTCATCCTCCCTTTGTATTATCCAATAGCAGTAGCATATGCAGTGGGGAAGTCACTGATCTCCAGGCAGACTAGTCAAAAGGATCTCAAATAATAAATCTCAGAAATTTGTAGAACTTTTGGTTTTGGACTGCAGCCCAACATCTGCTGTTAACATGGCCTGTGGTGGACCTTGTGAGTTGTAACATCAACTAGGAACTTTTCCAGGCTCTGGGAAAACTGAGATAAAGTCTTGCTGGACAGCTGTTGCCAGTTAGCATAAACACTACTGGGTATGATCCATTTTAAAGTAAGCCCTGTGACAGTACCCAAAGTATATTAAGCAACATTTTCAAGGTTTGCTTATGACTTCTTTGCCTACATCTTCCTTACCCTTCTTTTGTTTTAGAGCAACAAAGCTGAATTCTACTATTGAGTGATGTACAGTCGAGTCTATTATCTTGGGCTCAAGTCTGACTCAAGTTGCTTCAGTGACTCAACTTGGACTTGACTTGGCAACAAATAGGGAGCCCTGCTGGCACAGTGGTTAAATGCTGGTACTGCAGCCACAAAATTGTGAGTTCAATCCCAGATAGCTCCATGTTGACTCAGCCTTCTATCCTTTCATAGGTCAGTAAAATGAATACCCAGATTGTTGGGGGCAATTGGCTTACAGATTGTAAACTGCTTAGAGAGTATTGAGTTCACTATGAAGCAGTATATAAATATAAATTATGTTGCTCCTAATAAATGATGCACTAATTTGACTCATAACTTGTATATTTTTAGCAGCTGACTTGCTGGCATCATTCACTTTGAGTAGCAGCAAGACCCAGCCCCAGAAGGCACATTTCTCAGAGGGAAACAGCAAATGTGTTTGGCTACAGGCTTTAGGCAGAAGCTTTAGAAGGCTTCTCTGATGTGTAGTGGGGACAGGCTGTTGAGTAGACCTTAACCCTTGCCTCAAGTCCATTGCCTAATGTTTTCTGTTCTGCTCTGAGACATGCACTCCAACTCCTTTTTTTCTCCCAGACACCCAGTTGGCTCCCAGACTTGAGACTAAGGGCCTAAGCAGACTGCCAGAAATAGTGCACATTAAATTGAGGCACTGCCCTGGCTCAGTGCTAGGGAATCATGGGAACTGTAATTTATTGTGGCACCAGAGCTCTCTGACAGAGAAGGCTCAATGTCTCTGAAAAAAAGACAATTCCCATGACTCTCTAGCACTGAGCCAGGGCAGTGCCTCAATTTAATGTGCACTATTTCTGGCAGTCTGCTTAGGCCTTAAGACTCAACTTGAGACTCAACTTGAAACTTGGAATAAAAGACTAGAATACTTCATTACTATATTCCAGGAATGGAAGGATGGAGACTATCTACCTAGGAATGTGTGGTGATGTTCTTGATCTGTAGTGAGCCATTTCTTTTTTCCTTTTTTCAGGAATGGTAAGTGTGAATTAATGTGATCAGGAACTATGGATTGGACACAATAATTTGGCAAACATATGGCACTTGCACTTCAAAAGAATACAGATTTATATAATTTCTGGACTGAAATGAAGTTGGTAGTAGAGTGGGGTAGATGCAGGAAAGAACAGTTTGAGACTGCAGGAGCAATTGCCAGAGAATCATGGTAAGTGATGTTCTGGAAAATGAAGGAATAGCGAGGATATTAACATTTGCTGTTGATTTGGACAGATTGATGTAGAGGGGAAAAAACTGTGTAAAGACTTGACTTTTTTTTTTCCTTTCTGGGGTTCCTACATGACATTGGTATGGTCCTTTAATTGTCAACAGTTCTGGAGAGAAATGTTTGCATTTCTAATTAAAAGTCAAAGATCACATTTTTGCTTGTTGACGTTATTTTATTATAACATCTCCAGGCTGAACTTATGTACTTATAACTAAGCATCACTGACTTCAGCATACTCCCAGGTAACTATGGATAGCATTGTGATCATGCCCTGGAAATTTAATTTTGAAATTTTGCTACTGGTTAGTTTGCTTATTTTTTTATACCTATATTTTATAATTAATTTTAGCCAGTGTTACACCTTTGAATATAGTGTAAGTTTCCTTGACTTGAGACTTAAATTGAGTAAGAATTCTCAAGCTTATAGACCAGGTGTGTTGATCTGTGATTCCCATCTACTTCCACAAACCTTCAAATGTTGCCTCCTATACCACCAAGCCCATTTTATTGGAAAGTGAAATATTGGTGCCCTATCCAGTTCTAGACATTTTTACTTGTTCTTTGTAAAACTGGCAAAAATTTGACATCCTACCTACACTTCAGGATGCCAAATGAGGGAGAAGAGGGAAAGCAATCTCATCATCCTTATCTTTTGAGAGGACACATATCTTTGATAAATTTCCTGTATTCTATATACCAAATGACTTATCTAAACAATCATATATGGTGTGTGCTAGCAAAGCTGTATAGTACTAATTGCTTTGCTTCAAAAGGGAGAGGAACTGTGGCTCTATGTTAAAATGTTGCTATATAAAGAAAGAAAGAAAGAAAGAAAGAAAGAAAGAAAGAAAGAAAGAAAGAAAGAAAACAACAATAGATGTTCTTAAAGAAAGAAAACAACAATAGATGTTCTTAAAATATGCTATATATTCCCCAATTGAGTTTTACTAATCCCTTTGAGTAGAACATTATACCTTTCTGTGATCTTTATATCTCATCACTCACCTCCATCCTCCAATATACACATCATAAAAACTGAAATGACATTTTAAATTCATCCTGGTGTCAGTGTTTTTATTTTAGTGGGGTGTATTAATTTGTTGTTTTGGTTGTCCATATAATTTGGTAAATTCCCATAAGAACTGGGCATTTTAAATGGGAAGCAAATCTTACTGTGTTCTTGCATACAACAATTCCAATAAATAAAATAAAAATGTTCTCCCCACTGGACAAGATAGTAACAGTTTTTGGGCATTTTCAGTGCATTTTTAAAGGGTTTTTGACTTTTAAAAAGGGACTTTGTTTTTTAGGGTTGACTTTTTTCTTCAGTAGTGTGTCTCATTGTTTCAAGACATCATTCATGTTAAGGATGAGAAAAACTGTGAATATTCTGCACACCTGTAGTTTTCAAAGCATAAGGGGGGGGGGGGAATAGGGCAGAATTGTCTAGCTCAGGCATAGGCAACCTATCCTCTTTAAGGGCCGAGGGACTTCAGCTCCCAGAAGCCTCAGCCATGTTAGCCAATAGTCCCATGTTGGCCAATAGCTCCTGGGATTCTGGGAGCTGAAGTCCCTCGGCCCTTAAAGGGGAAAGATTGCCTACCCCTGGTCTAGCTGAATCCACTGCATTGCTGCTTTGTGAATTTTCTAGCTAAAATCTGATTTTACTTCCAAGACTTCCATGGATGTAATCCAGAGGTCCACACATATCAGTGCATGCATACATGTCATTGCCTTGGTATTGGATTTTGCTCCGATTAGCTTTCATCTGCCTTTCTGAACCCAGGAATTTATCACAGGCATAAGAAAAAAGGTTGTCTATGAGTTTTTCTTTTTAGCAAGACATGAATTCTCAACACAGCCTTTTGATGTTTTTATAGGTGCAATGACACTAGGTCAATTTAATAATACAACAATCACCATTTGAATAGAAATTTTGGAACATGTTTCTACTGAAAGTAAATATTCAGCTAACATTATTAGCCATTCTAGATTTATGGAGGGACATAGTAACCATTTAGTTTCCATAATGGTCTAAAAGCAACATTCATCTATTATTGCGAAAATAGTCTTCAGTATGAATTTTATCACACAGGTAACATAAATCTGAAAACATCACAACACAAAAGAACTGGTTATTTCCCTTTACTGGGAAAGGCAATTTCTTTTCCCTCTTTCCATCTTTCTGGCAGGTTTTTAACTTACAGCTACCTGTTCAACATATCCTAATTATAGATAGCTCCATCAGTTATTCCCTTTCCAACCCTGCCACCAGGGTTAGCAAGATATAAGCACTTCTGTGATGAAGTGTACAGTATGGTAGATTAACAAGCAGAGGGCCAGCTTGTTACATGTATATCTCAGGGACCACTCTCTTATTTTTGGCACAGCGCTCTTCTTCTGAACGCCAGCCAAGGTAATTAGCAGCAGGTTTTAGGAACCTGGCAAAAATTTAAAAGTGAGGCAAGAGAGCCAGTCCACTGAGGAGTCATAACATCCACATGGAAGGAGGGGAGCAGAAAGGAGAGGTGTAGAACAACCTTGAACCTTTAGTCAAAACACACAACTGGATCAAAAGTCAGTGCACACTGTGTTCTGATTTATCCAAAGCCACTGTATCCACTTAGACTCTCGTATGAAACATACTGCTAGCATCAGCGTACAAGAAGAGATTTGGATAGATGAGGATAAATGGTGGCAGGGATAAAGAGGATGGTGCAGAGAAGGGCAGCAAAAAAGGCATGTTTTCTGTTTTCCTAGAGACTGATTCCCTAGAGAAGAAATTCAAAGGCTTTGCTAATAGTGAAATAGCTGAAAGTCTCCCTAAAAGTATTCTCGAAATAAACTGTTGAGGCTTTTTCAATAAAGCAAGACTGCATTTTTAGTTGATTCATTAGTTATGTAAAAGTATTATACTTTCTGTACTGTGTTTTGCTTTTGTTTCTCTGAAGGCATATAGAATGGTAGCTGAATCCCTCAGGGAACCTTGAATCCTATGATCAATATTCCATGTAGGGAAGAAAGCTGAGCAGAATGGAATCAAATACAGGGTTTCTCCAACAGTGATCTGTGCTGGGGATAAATCAGAACCTGATGAGTTGTACTTTTGGGAAAGTAATCACCTTTCGGGAGCATGTTGTGAGTAAGAGCTTAAATCAGGGGTAGGCACCCTTTCCCCTTTAAGGGCCGAGGGACTTCAGCTCCCAGAAGCCTCAGCCATGTTGGCCAATAGTCCCATGTTGGCCAATAGCTCCTGGGATTCTGGGAGCTGAAGTCCCTTGGCCCTTAAAGGGGAAAGGTTGCTTAAATTAATACTAACAAGAATCAGGAAATTGCTACATCTTAAATGACAAGATTAGTATTTTATTTTGCTTCCATTTGGCTATGGTAAAAAGAAAGAAAGAAAGAAAGAAAGAAAGAAAGAAAGAAAGAAAGAAAGAAAGAAAGAAAGAAAGAAAGAAAGAAAGAAAGAAGGCAGGTGGTTATATTTTCTGCTTTATCAGTAGCAAGATGGCTGTTTATGCAAATCTTTCTAGTTGCAGCAATCTGTAAACTCCTGTGGCTGTAGCAGTGTCAATTGACAATAGTGTACTAGGTCCTGAGAAGTGAGAGTACACACACATGCACACATAGTACAAGCTGTGCAAGTTTTCTGACAACTCATGAAACTCAAGTGTTTTTTTAAGGGTTAAAGTAGATTGTACCAGACTTTAAGAGTTCCACATTCCAAGCAAGATCACTGTATTTTAAATAAATACATATATTGAAAAGATTATAAATAGGAATGAACAGATGTCCCACTGTATTTCTTCATTGTACCATGTTTGGCCTCACAATTTCCCTTAACTACCTTCTGGTTTAACTTGAAGAATTTCTTAATTGATCTTGGAGGTACTGAATATGAACTTTACTATAGTTTTTGATTATTATTTTTTTAGTTTGTTGTTTTCATTTGGAAAGAAAGGAAGAGGAGCAGAAGATGTGAACAGAAACATCCAATACTACATATGCTAAGTTTGCTAACATGCCAACAAATCAAGTTTGGAAATCAAAACAGTATGTATGGGTGAGTTACAAATCCATTAGTTTCTCTGCATGTATACAATCAGATGTTTAAAAAATGCAGTTTCTAGGAGATATGATTCTGAGATCAGTGTGAAGAATTGCTAATGAAACATTTTAAGTGCATTCCTCAGAAATACATCCCACTCATTCAAGAGAGCTCAGTCCTAGATTGGAGAGAATGGATTGCAGCTAGTTTACATATTTAACTTATGTGGTAGAGCAAGATCTAACAACTTCCATGGGATATGTAGATACTGTCTTTCAATTTGATTGCCCAAGCCTACCTTAAAAGTCAGGCAGTTATACCAACTGAAGGAGTTCTGTGCTGCAACTGTGGCTTACTGGTAGGAGAAGGCTGTGCTCATCATCCTTCAATATTAGGTTCAACAATGCTGCAGAAACTCTTTAGCTGGTGTGGCTCACTGGATTTCAAAGTTGGTTTTAGTGTCTCACAATTATAAATGTGAATAGCAAATTTTACAAGGTCGTATGTCTAGCATGTGCTTTATAAATACTGGACAGGATGCCAGCCTCTGTTGTTGTTTTTTTACAATAGGAACAACATGTCTAGCTTTCTGGAATTTATAACTGGCAAAACTGCTTTGATTAATACTAATTAATATTAGTGCATTCACTGAACTGTGAAATTTATCAGTACATATAACAAATTCCAGACAGATACCCTGCAGAGACAGTTTGTCAGATGTGAAAAGAGAAATCTACTGCCAGTTTTCAGGAACAGTATTAACACCTCAGAATTATTAAAGGCTATTAAGCCACTTCTCCACATGTTCTTGCCCTTTTGAACTTTGCTTTTCATGATTAAAGATGAAGATCCTGGAAATCCACAGAGAATAAATTAAATAATTCTATGAAAAATTGTTTTTTATATTCCTTAAAGAAAACCCATTTCATTAAGCTCAGTTCAGTTGTCGTTAGCTGTGACTGAAATGCGTATATAAACAACAGATAAGTATGTTAACATATTTCTGGATTATGCCATCTCAGTCTGCAATATAACACTAGTGCCATAATGGAATATCCACCTTATTTATAGAAGCTAATTTATAGATGCTAAATAATAGGGAAAGACTCTAGATGAATCATGTTCATGAGCTTCTAAATTCTTGCATTTAGTGCTGCTGCTGCTGTTTCTCCTTTATCCTCTTTGGAAAATCCTGGTGTAGTTTACTTGTTTCCCAGCTATTTACTTTCCCTTCTAAAATAATGGAGCTTTATTTCAACTGAGCTGTCTCATTTCTCTTACTAAAACATTTCGATAGTCCAACTGGAAGCGTAGTGCTAAACAAAATCTCACAATGGTCACTCTAAATCAAGGGTCCCCAAACTACGGCCCGCGGGCCGAACCCTGCCCGTTGAGACCTTTCAACCAGTCCTGCTGCTGCTGCCCCCGCCACGTCATCGTCACTGCCACCACTGTGCACACGCAACATGGGGCGCCATTTTGTGTTCCAAAATGGCACCCAGCGTCATGCTCACATGGAACACAAAATGGCACCTCACGTCACGCGTGCATGTGCACTACTCTGGTGCTGTTTTGTGTTCCAAAATGGTGCCCGGAGTCATGTGCATGTGCACGCGATACCAGGTACATGCATACGACTCCGGGCGCCATTTTGAAACACAAAATGGCACCCCGAGTAGTGCGCATGCACGCGCACACACCTCCGGCTGGCCCTCCGAAGATCTGGGGAACAGCGAACCGGCCCCTGGGAAAAAAAGTGTGGGGACCCCTGCTCTAAATATTTCCAAATAAATCTGCATAGGATTTCAGCCTGATCTAGGAATAACTTGATAGCAATAATTATGCAAACTACATTTTGTGTTTCTTTATATTAGCAAAAATTATTATTCATTCTCTACTTCTATGAATAATAATAGTGATAAAATAGGGCAGAATATATAATGTTATAGAGGATATTATACGAAATAAAAATATGAATAACGTGCAAAGGCTTAACTATCAGTTGAAACACTGGATTTGTTCAACCAATTCAACCAAATCCTAAATCCTAGATTCCAAAGTGTACTGGACCAAATCAGACTGATTTGTGCAAACTTTGCTTCAGATCATATTAGTCCCATTCAGTTCTGGAGTGGAATGGCACTGCCAGAAGTGAATCAGCCCAATCTGGCTATCAGGATGTGAAAAATACACGGGGAAACCCGCTAGTGAATTTTCAACATGAAAATATAAGGAAAGTGTGATATGATGTGCAAATAAACTGGGATTGGGGTGAGAAGCAGGATTTGTTCATTGGTAAATCAAACATGTAATGTGGGGCATGAATCTCACCAGTAGACTCCATTAACAGTGCTTCTGGGGAAGGATTGTATGAAGTCAATGAACTCAAATAGAAGAGATAAAGGAAACAAAGGGCCTTTACAAACTGCCAGAAATAATGCAGCTTGAGACCACTTTAACTGTCCTGGCTCAATGCTAGGGAATCATGGGAATTGTAGTTTTTTTCTAAGACATTGAGCCTTCTCTGTCAGAGAGCTCTGGTGCCACAATAAACTACAGTTCCCATGATTCCCTAGCACTGAGCCAGGGCAGTTAAAGTGGTCTCAAGCTTCATTATTTCTGGCAGTCTGTAAAGGCCCAAAGTCCCACATGCTCTGGATGGTCTACAAACCTTATTATCTTAAAAAACCCAATGTGTTCAAGACTTTGGAAAACTTCCAGTTTGCTATGGCAGACTGTCGTGACATCTTCTAATCTCGGGGATATTCTGGGGGGATTTCTCACCCAGCACAAGTTGAATGCTGCCTTGAGCAGCTAAAATACCTTCCTGGCAAGGGGTGTTCAGAGGGAGTTATGACATAAGGTGGAAAAGAAGGAAATTGCCCCATTCTTGAGGCTTTGCTGTGAAAGATGGAGGCTGCTAGAACCTACCCAACCACGCTTATTTGTTTAATTTTGATTACCTTGGTTTGGAAAATCCCTTGCTTCTTGTCTCCTGCATTTTGAATGGGATTACTGAGCTGAACAGTTTGAAACAAGACTCTAAGTGTGGCTGCTTCCGAGGTGCAGTTGTCCTGGAAACGTGCTGATTTTTGAAAGTGCTGTGGACTGAGGCTTCCTGGGAATTGTAGTCTTTGAGGGTTTACATATCAGCAAGTCTGTGGCTACTCAAACTACTCAAACTAGAAGGAACCCATCAGGTTTTCAGGTAGAGAATAGAAAATAGTGCAAGAGCATGAAATCTTTGGTTTGCTAAAGCTGTTTAACATCTACTAGAAAAGAACAAATCATCTTATTGAGCTGCAAGAAAGGCTTGGAAAGGCTGTATTTCTGCCAGTTGGGTTCCTGACATTCTTTCTTCAGTGTCTTCCCTTACCATACAATAATGTCTAAATAGATACACTTCTGCTTAATAAACAAGTGAAAGAAAAAGATTCTGTATTCAAAAGTTGAAGTATACTCTTTTCTCTCACTCTAAAATGTACAAATAATTCTCATAATATGTACAAATAATTATCTAATGACTGTTCTTTTATCAAAGTAGATAATTTATCTATTTTTACTATCTCAAGAATTTTCAAAACAAAGTCTCATTTTGTTGGAATTTCCATACTCTTTCATTTACTAGCATAAATGCCAAAATCATGTAATGTATCATCTTGTAATTTAGACCCCTGATCTGTTCTCTGGATTCCTAATGAGAACAGTTGTGTTTTCAGATATATTTTAATTTTAAATATGTCTTGCATTAAACTACTGCTTTTGCTTCCAAAATTTTCTGGCCTTGTCGCATGCTCCAGCCACAATCGCCCTGTGGTCAGCCAGGGATTGCAGTGACTGGATGGCCCACTCTGAAAGTGGGTTGCCATGGCAATCCTAAATGGGCCACTGGCAAGGAGCAGATTTTTGCTGCTCTTTTTTCCAGCATCCTTGAGATGCCTTAGGCAGCCTCAGAGCAGGTTCTGGCTATGTTGGGGGCATGCATCATCTGCACGCCATGCCCCTGGAGTGGCTAGAAGCCATTCCATTTGACCTATCTGTTTTGGGCTTCTGAGTCTAACAGGTCAACCATTTCTCTATTGTGCTTTTATCAATCCTATAAAAAGCTTCCTGAACAAAAACCCATCTTGGAGTTTTAGGGCATAATCTTAGCTTGTGTCTGTTACAAATTCTCAATATCACTCATCTAATAAAACGATAATTAAAAACTGTGTGTACTCCAGATTTTTTGTACCACATGTATCTATGCCAGCTGAACCTTAAGTCTTAGACTTCAAATTGCAAGAGACTTTCATTACTCAGTGTTAATCAGTAATGCTGAATAAAACATTCCAAGAAATATATCTTCAAGTCAGGTAGTGCAAAACAGCCTCTATTCTTTTCATCTTGTAGAGGTTTAACCCTAATTTGACTTTCTTACTCTGCCAAATTATTTTTTGAAAGACTTTTTTACCAATGTTTGAAAGGTTTATCATTACATATAATTGTAACAGTTACCCAACATTTTAGGTAGGATATTCATTTTTATCACTAAGATTCTCATGAATAGGTAGAGTCTCAGGGGGGAAGCAGATGGGCAGCCATGGGCCGCCGTGTGGCTGAGGTATCTCCACACCTCAGCCCCGTGGCACAGCTTCACTGCCCCTGGAAGGAGTGCTAAATTGGTGCTCCTTTCACAAGTTGCTGAAGGTGCACTGCAAAAGCTGGCGGTGCACCTTCAGCGACTCTTCCGCTGCAGTGTATGGACACTGCAGCGGGAGGTCCTCCTCGGAGTGCTGGTCATGCGGAGAGCTGGCTGCTCTGAGGATGACCTGGGGAAGGGGTTGGGGCACCCACCCTGCGGCTGCCTCTCCCCTTCCCTGCCCCCAAAATGGCTCTTTAAGCCATCTGCTTCCCCCCTCAGTTTGTTCTACATTTTAAGGTCTTGCTTTATTTTCTTTCAGTTCTTTTCATAGTTGTTTTGCAATATAGTAGAGTTTTTATTTGTAAAATAGTATTTGAAAATATTATTCCTGAGTATTCCTAAGCAGGGGATGCAGTGGCTCAGTGGCTAAGATGCTGACTTTGATGATTGCATGAACAGTGTGGAGAGAAGGCAGGTTAGAGCCAGCCCTGGTGACAACCAATCAGGAATAAGCTGGCAACAGCCAATAGAATGTTGGACTGTAAGGGGGGAAAAATCCATTAGGAACAGTTGGAAGTCAATTAGGGTTTGGATTCCAGACAGTGAGGGTCTGGTGGTGAAGGTTCCAGAGTGGAACAGGGCTCAGGTCCAGAAGAGAGGGATCTAATACCCATACTAAACTCCAAGTGAGGGAGTTAATAAAGCCTGAACAAGAAGAAGGGCCCTCCCTCCATCCACCATCATCAAGGGAGAGAAGGCATGCCAGCTCCATTGGGCCTAGCCTGAACAAGAAGAATGGCTCTCCTTCCATCCACCATCATCAAGGGAGAGAAGGCAGACCAGCTCCATTGGGCCTAGCCTGAACAAGAAAAAGCCCCCCCCCCCATCTACCATCATCAAGGGAGACAAGGCAGGCCAGCTCCACCAGGCTTAGCCACAGTAAGGAGAAGGGCCCTCCTTCCAGTTCATCTGTCTTGGTCCAGGCTTTAGAAGGAGAGAAGATCTGCTGGACTTATTCCCCTTCCCCACAACCATTCCCTTCTCCTTTTGTGTCTTGTCTTTTTAGATTGTAAGCCTGAGGGCAGGGAAATGTTTAATTAACCATTTGTAAGCTTTTGGCTGAAAAGCGGGGTATAAATACTTTAATAATAATAATAATAATAATAATAATAATAATAATAATACTATTCTGAAGGGTATTGATAGCCTTAGAGACTGGTTAAGAAATAGGGGTAAAGGTACCCAAAGAAAGGCTAAGAGTGTCCTGTGGGGGTAACTGAAAGTGTTCCAAGGAAAGGAGTGTATTATTATTTGTAACTGTAACCATTTATAACAAGTGCATATATTGTAAACAAAGTTTTGTTGTTACTTTATGAAATACTTGTCTACAGTGTGAATGAATATCCACACTACTAAACTTTATACAAGATATGTTATAGCAAAGAGTTTTAGAAGAGAAGGTTGGTGAAGGAGTGGCTCATTGCATAAGGTGGTGGCAGCTGTAAGATGAAAAGGGCCCATGGGGTGGCCACAAATGAAAGAAAAGAAAAAAGTGTGCTTCACAATCAGCAGGTCAGCAGTTTGAGAACCAAGTGCTGTGGGACAGAGTGAGATCTCATCACTAGTCCCAGGTCTTGCTGACCTAGCAGTTCAAAACCATGTAAAAGTGCAAGTAAATAAATAGGTATCATTTCGGTGGGAAGATAATAGCATTCCATGCAGTCATGCTGGCTACATGACTATGGAATAGTCTTTGACAATGTTGGCTCACTTTAGTAACAGAGATGAGCATTGCCCTCTACAGTTGGACACAATTAGATAAGCTTATCAAGGGAAAACCTTTACTTTTACCTTATTCCTAAGTAGTTTCCTTTTTTCACTATTTGGAAGTCTGATTTCTCTACTAATGTTGCTTTATCTTCCTTGATCATGTTCTTCATAAGTTCTTCATCTTTTGTTTGCTGATTTTAAATCTTGCCAGCTCACAAATTGCTCCACTACATCAAAAAACAGCCTCATACTTTCTATAGGTTCTTCCATCACCAACATCACACCATCCATACAAGCTCTTAGTTTAATTGTATCCTTCTTTAGCTTCAAACCTTTAATTTTTTCCTCTGATCTTATCACTCTCAGTGACACTTCTAATGCCAGGAAAACAATGGGGAAAGAGGGCAGCCCTGTTTAATTCCTTTCTGTAGTGCACATTCTTTAGTTAATTCTGTGTTTATCCAAATCTCAGCTGACTGTCAATGGAATTGTTCCCCAAATCCATCTTTTCTAACACTACAAAAATATACTCCCAAATTCAGTTGTCAGATGCCTTTTCTGAATCCACCCCCCCCAACAAACAAACAAACAAACACTTAGTTTCTCATAGTGTTTGTCTAAAAATCTATAATATCAAGTACCTAGCACAAATTATTTCTGCATTGTTTTGTTTTTTTAGGCAGGAAACCATTTTGATCTTCATGTATAAGAAGTACATGAAGTACTCTAGTGCCTGCAGTACCACTTTTATCATCTTTGTCAGGAAGCAAACATTTTGTAATCACCATTTAAATGTGAAATGGGTCTGTAATTGCTTGTCTTAGAATATGTGTGGCCTTCTTTCAGTATTAGAGATTTTTCACTTTTTTCCTAATTTTCTGGATTTTTTAAGTGCTTAAAGTTGATTTGCAAGTCTGCTCAAATCAAAAAAGAACTTGAGAATGCACAAGTCCTTCAAATTTCTTAGAATAACTCAGAATTAAGTCATCTGGACTTGGCACTTTTTCCACTTTTGAAATAGCCAATGAAGCAGATGTGTGAAAATAAATTGTAGCCATTTTGGTTTTCCAATAACTCAGCACGAAAGACCGGAGACCCCAATTTTTAAAACTCTTGATTGACTAATCCACACTGACTCAAATTGTTAAAAGTAGTGACATGTATTGCTGAAATATTCAGGTTGATTCAACTTTTTTCATAGGGTTAAATGGGAACCCAAGAGCTATGTAGTCTAACCTGCCATCAGTGCAAGAATTCACCACTACCCCATTGAGAAGTCACCATCTACTCTTTTTTTAAAACCTTGCTTAGCTCTCTACATTTTGAGATTTGAGTATTCCTCCCTTTTCAAGAAATTTTGTCAAAAATGTTCAAAGAAATTATGAATGGGAATAGAATTGGTTGATAGCTTTACTGTGTGTGTGTGGTTTTTTTTTAAAAAAGAAGATGCATATAAACAATGATTGGCCTATAAATGTTATTCTGTTGTTCAGAACATTAAGGATATCTCTATCATCAACTTTTAAATTTATGTTGTAATATTTCTATGCAAACAATGTTTTTAGTTCTGGAAGAGATCCAGGGATTTGACAAGAGAGTGCAATCTTAAGCTTAGTTCCAAGTGACTAGCCAGATGTCAATTAGTGATAAGAAACAGTGGATAAGAGGGTCAGCTATTACATCATATTAGATTATAAACCATTAATGCTGACAGCTTGAATATTACGAATCTTGAATATTGTTTGTTGAGATGAAGCCAAAGATATACTTGTAGCCATGGTTGATTTAATGGGTCAGAGATTCTTGAAAGTCTGTAGATAACATTGTGGCCTGTGGGGATGAAATTCTTAACTAATTATATTCCCAAAGGGAGTAGTGAAAATTTTTAGCAATTTTCTTCTTGCTTTAAGCAAGTCTGTGCAGTTGTGGAGACTATTAACAATTCAGGACTTTTAATTTATGTGTTGCTATGTGGCTGTGGCTGTTTTTCACAGAAAACAACATTTTTGTTGCAGAAAAAAAGCATTTTCTGCACAAAATATAATATTTGTTTAGAGAAATATTTTCTGCACAGAAAACTCTGTCTTCTGTGTAAAACAACAACGTATACATTTTTACACAGAACATGTACATATCTGCAAAGGTTCTCATTACTCCAGCATTCTTCTCATCAGATCATTTGACACTTGAGAAACATGTTTTTTTTTTACCATGTTTCAAATATTTTCTAATATTCTTTTCATTCCAGTGGCTGGATTACTTATAGACCTGCTCATGATCTTGATTTTATGCTCAAATGCCCTCAGTTGAGTTGATAATAGCCAAGTATTCATGCTTAGTGAATTCAAGTGAAGATGTCAGTCTAATACAGCTTGATCAATCCACTACTACTTTAAATTCATCTAGTAAGGTCAGATGTTATACCACATTTCATTTGTAATTTCAGTGTTTTGAAACTTCCAGCATTATGGTTTTTGTTGAAGGTACAGTACAATTAATTGATCTCGATAAGAAACAACAGTGATAAGCTATTTTAATTTGTGCAATGTATGGAATCAAGTGATGCTAGAGAATAGTATGTAGAAAAAATACACAGGGTTAATAGAAAACACTGAAATATTGCAGAACAAATCTTTTAATCTCGGTCTATTATCAACAAAATGGTGTTAGCTTTTGCAGCATAAACTGATACTGATGTTTCTTTTTTGTTAATGTGTGGGATAATTTGTACACTGCACAATGATTATACTCAGCAATAGAATAAAAATAGATAGTATTCCATTGCTCTCAATTTGTAGGCGAGGAGAGAAAAGTGCTAACAGTAAAAATGTATGCTCAGTGACAAGGCACAAGTATTTCGAAAAGAGACACTTTCAGACTGTTTTGCATTTGAATTTGTTTGAGTTTCCATGGTCCAGTATTTAAGAAGGTTATGAAAAAATGAATTAGTGTCATTTAATGACATGTGTGATTCATCAAAACATTACTGCTATTGAGGCAGACCTTCACAAGCTTACTTTGGACCAGTCCTTTTATATTACACATTTATAGCAGTTTGATACTACTTTAATTGCCATAGCACCTTACTATGGAATACTGGCATTTGTAGTTTCATGAGATTTTTGGAATTCTCTATCAAAGAACTTGGGTAACTTTCTAAACTATAAATCCCAGGGGTCTGGAGGATTTAGCCTTGTAGCTAAAGCAATATCAAAGTGTTATGACTGAGTCATGTGGATGAACCCCAGGAGTTATTACATTTGTGTTTTGATTTTAAAGTTTATTTCTTTATTTCTATTTTTATATGTAAAATTTATTCCGATTACATCCCGACTTAATATTAATTTCCTTTTCTCAATGATATGTCACTGTAGTTTTTAAACCAAAATTAACTCAAGAAAAATGTATGATCCTTATTTACAGAAGAAAAGAAGGTCTTGGTCTAAAAGTGTTTCAAATCCATAAGAATATGTTCACTAACATGGGCTTTAGACCATATCTGGAATCCATGATATTCTGTTTCCATTGTGAACAACTTTAGTTTGCGTAACTTTTATAAAAAGACATCTAGTATGTATATAAATCTGATTATATTGTTTCCAAAGAATGATCAACTTTTTAGGCAGTTCACAGTCAAGGCTAGAATAGAAGGAGATGCTTTGCATAATATAGAAAATTTCTTATTGTTGTTATTTGCTCTCTACTCAACTTTGACTTATGGTGATCATATGAATGAGAGACCTCTAAAAGGCCTAGTCATCAACTGCCCTGCTTGAATCTTGCAAACTCAAGGCCATGGCTTTACTGATGAATCAATTCACCTGTAGTGAGGTCTCCTTCTTTTCTTACTGCCTTTCACTTTACCAATCATTATAGATAGTCTTCTCAAACAGACAACTTGATGGTTTAGTATGTATCAGAATTCATTGGATGTCTGTGTGAGTTAAGCACTTTTAAAAACGAACCCCCCCCCCAAAAAAAAAAGCAGGAACAAAAAAGCAGGTGGGAAAATCAGGAAGGAAAAAAAAAGGCTTAAAGCAGAAGGGCTGCAAGGAGTTGCCTTTAGCTTCTCCAGCATGGTCCACTCTCAAAGCAGCAGTGGATTAAATCTGCTCCTTCTTCCGGTGGCTTTGGGCCACCTTTGATGGCCTCAGAGTGGCTTCCAGACATTGAGGCCTTTGGTGACCTCAATCAGCTGCTTCAGCAGAGTGCATCATCTGAATGCCATGGCCCCAAAGGGGCCCAAAGCTGCTTCTTTTCACCTGTCTGTTTCAGGCTATAGATTCATAGCTTAAAATATTCAAAATTGAGGAATAACTGAAGGTAAACTTGTGTGACAAATGAGAGGCTCAGGGGGGAAGCAGACGGCACAAAGGGCCATTTTGGGGGCAGGGAAGGGGAGGGGCAGCCACACGGTGGATGTCCCAACCCCTTCCTGAAGGCATTGTTGGAGCATGGCCGGTGCTCCAACGATGTCTTCCTGCCACAGCGTTCGCACACGCTGCGGCGAAAGAGTCACCGAAGGTGCGCCGCCAGCCTTTTGCGGTGCACCTTCAGCGACTTGTGGAAGGAGTACTATTGTGGTGAAGCTGTACCACGGGGCCAGGGTGTGGGGATACCTCGGCCCTGCGGTGTAGCTTCCTGGGGCAGCCCAGGGCCGCCTGTCTGCTTCCCCCTATAGTTGTCTGACCAGAAAATTAAGGGCCTCGGCAGACGGCTTATTAAGCCTTCCTCGAGGCAGGGAAGAGGAGGGGCAGCCGCACGCTCGCCGCCCCTTCCTCCTCCCGAGGTTGCCCTCGGAGCCGCCAGCCCTCTGCATGGCCGGTGCTCCAGGGGCAACCTCCCGCCGCAGCGTCCGCACACGCTGTGGCGGAAAAGCCAGTGAAATTGTGCCTCACGCTTTTGAGGCGCACTTTCGCTGACTTGTGAAAGGAGCGCTATTTTAGCGCTCCTTTCAGGGGCGGTGAAAGTGCGCCGCTGGATCGTGGCATGGGGATGCCTCGATCCCTCGGCGCACCTTCCCAGGGCGGCCCCATGTTGCCAATCTGCTTCCCCCCTATGTCACTTTTTCACAAGGTTCTTTTAAAAGACACTTTTTGGGTATGTGGCGTTGATATTGGGGATGCTGGATTTTCTTTTTATTTTATTTTCATGATTTTCATTTCATGAATAAGTCCCATTGAAATAAGTGGGGATTGTGAAATGACAAAAGTGCTATTGTTTAATTTTCTTTGCATCCTGTTGTGTGCTAGAAATATTTTCCTGATAATTATGCCAGTTCCTTTCTTTCTCTAGATTTCCTAATGAACATTCTTGGTGTGAAAAAGAGTCTCTTCCCTTACATCAGATGGTATACATCTTTCCAAAGATACTCAAATGCTTCTCTCTGTGTGTGTATTTGTTTCCTTTTTGTTGTTGTTATTCACACGTCTGGCATCTTTTTAAAAAAA
>CM034706.1:181857997-181869018 GCA_020142125.1 Phrynosoma platyrhinos | reverse complement strand
TGTGCTTTCTGCAACCAGACTTGTTTATCTCAGATTGGCCTTTTTAGTTTATCTCAGATTGGCCTTTTTGCTTTTTGCAAAAAGCATGGGATGAGTCCTTCCTGAATCTTCGTTTGCGAAGAAAAGCCAGAGAGAGAGGTTTATATAACTAACTGATACCCTGGAATGGCTGATCTGATCAATGCATCAAAACTGAGATCATCTGTACCAAGTGAAAGCTGCCAAGTTGCACAAGATAGACATAAAATACATGGTGGTTTTCCTGAGAAATGTACCTGCCTACAATGGAGCAATAAATATTTCAGAAAACTAGCACTGTGATGTTGATGGTAGAAATCTTTAAACATGACTGTTGATGATGACAACCAGAAATTCTGAGTTGTTTATTTGGAAGTTCAGTAGATGCATTTTATAACCCTGTATATCAGGGGCTGGCAACCTCAGGGTCCCCGGGCTGGTTCCGGCCCAGGTTGCCGGACTTACCGGCCCAGGTGGACCCCTGCAGTAGTCGCCGCTGCTGCCCGCCACTGCCACCGTGCATTTTGGCCTCCATGTGGCCACGCGTGCCGCGGCCACCATTTTTATTTCCAAAATGGCAGCTGCGACATGTTTGCGCATGCGCAGGAGTACTGCGCATGCGCAAATGCTTCACGGCCACCATTCTGGAAATCAAAATGGTGGCCGCGACATGTGGGGCAGCGGTGGAGGCACGCGGGCGAGGGGTTGTGCGTGCGCATGAGCGCAGGCGCTGCCATTCCCCCCCCTCAGCCCGGTGGAGACCAGGACTTTGGGGGACAGGCCCAGGTCTCAAAAAGGTTGCTTACCCCTGCTGTATATCATACTATTCATCAATCCATTATATAAACCAGGGGTAGGCAACCTTTCCCCTTTAAGGGTCGAAGGACTTCAGCTCCCAGAAGCTTCAGCCATGTTGGCCAATAGTCCCATGTTGGCCAATAGCTCCTGGGATTCTGGGAGCTGAAGTCCCTCGGCCCTTAAAGGGGAAAGGTTGCCTACCCCAGATATAAACCTTTTACCAACATAATATCTGAAATTCTTCTCCTTCAGAGACATTTGTCTTAAGCCCCATTCTGTAATAATTTCTCATGTATCTTTAGGAGGAAAAAAATGACTGATAGATAAGAATGTGTTAAAAACTTAAAAATTGTCATATTCTGGAGGTCTGAGAGTGAGAATCACATGGTAGCTGTTTAAAAGCTTATTTACTACATAGCAGCTGCCTGAAACCCTCTTTCAGAAACAACTGTTTACAGACTCCAGCAGGGAGTTTCACAGGGCTTACTGTGTGAAAGAAGCCTACAGCACAATGCTGCTTCTCCAGTTCCATAAAACAGCTGGCTACATGAAGTCTCCATTACAGCAAAACTACTGTCCCAGCCCAGACTTGTTAACCAGGCTGGTTACAGGGAATTTATCAGTTCCTTGATGGTTTGGCTTCACTGTCTACTGAATTGTTTCCAGAGACAATTCAATGTACGGTTTATCTTGGTCCTATCACCAACACAGACTTCTTTGGTGAGGACACATGAGACAATCCCCTAGATGGGTGCTTCTAGGCTATAGACTAGTTCCCATGAGGGGTTTGCTCTGCTGTTTCACCACTTTTTTTCACCAGCAGACAGCAACCTTTATAATATAAATAGACCTTCAGCTTTTAACTGGTCTGAGCAGGTTTTTTATAACTGGGTGTGCTGTGATTTATTTTTTACTTTACTATGCATTTTATGTGTTTTAACTTAGTTTTAACTGTATCATTTAAATTTATACCTTTGTAATGCATATTATTTTAACTATATTTTGTTTCAACTTATATTGTAATCTGCCTTGGGTTCCATATTGGGAGAAAATCAGGATAAAAAATTAAATATATAAATGAATAATATAACATTACTATTGGAAATATAACTGATGTGACAGACTCCTATATGCTCTGATCTTATTTTCCAAGGATGGATCTCTCTTGGCATTATCTTCACTGTAGAGCAGAGGTATGTAAAGATAAGGTAAGAATGGTTGTTTAGTTAATATGATCATTTGCCCCTACAGAAAAAGCAAAAAAAGCTTAGTTCCTATCATATTATATCTGTATCAGATTGATGAGCATATTGTTACCATTTCCATAGGAAAAGATTGAGAAGCAGTTGTGATGTAATTCCCATCCTGTTGGAAGTTGGATAAGATGGGACAAAATGTTTTCTCCCTTTCAAAGCAGTGGCGTCCCACCCCGGGATGTCACCTGGTGTGTGTGTAGACTCTGGGGTGGGGCAAAAGCATGCAACCTCACCTTCCTGGCCCATGCTGCTTAACTTATAAGTAAAGCTGTGCAGGGTAGGGAGGAAATGATATGCCTTTTGGCCTTGCCCCTGCAGCCCCCACCCACCCATTCATGGATTGGGATCCTTGTTGTTTCCCTGGGAGTGGGTGCCTTTGGACCCAGTAGAACCTTGACCCATCCAGGGATGCCTGCTTGTATTCCCCCATCCTCCTTCCAGTCCCACCACCTCTGCCCACCCAAAAGGGGGTCTCCTTGATCTCCTCCCCCACCTTTTGGAAGCTCAGCTGCTGGGCATGGAAAGCCCCCATTATGGGCAACATGGGAGATGCTGGTTTTTAATGCCACACAGTGCTTTGGACCTCCCTCCCTTCCTCAGAATCCCTGGATGGGGCTGTTTTGTGCATTGAGCAAAAAGACATCTTTGCCTGGGAGGAAGACGCCTCCCCCCAGCTATGAGATGCAGACCCCCATTACCCTCATGGCTTTACCACCCACCCAAGGGTTGCCTCTTCCGGATTCCTCCAAGCTGGACTGGGGGGCATGGTGGAACCCCCCCAAAAAAGAAGGCTGGGTAGTGTGGGGGAACCAGGTGCCCTGGTATGGGGGGGAGATAGTGAACCTGGCCCAGAGATGCCACCCTCTTCATCCATCCCCCCATCTCCATATCCTTTGGGGATCAGTCTGCCTGGTGGTGCCCCTCCTGGACCCACAGAGAACCCTGCTGCCCCGCCACTGGGTCGCCACCCCAATGGCATGATCCCCTGGTCCTACCACAAAGGGGTGACCCAGGGCAGCCCGGAGAGTCCTTCACTGATTTGATCACAGGTGGGGCTTTGGTTGAATGGCAACCTTGTGGGAAACCAGGTGTGTGGCCAAAGAAGCCCTTCTGGGGTTTTGGGAGGGAGGGAGGTGGCTGACCAGCTGAAGGCTGAAGGGACCTCATAACCTGTCCATAGTGCCACAAGGCAGGCATGTAGCAGCCTTCCCCAGCAGTCCCCAACCAATGGAGTGCCTTTGTTCCACCTTGGACAAAACTGCCTCATGGCAGAACCTGTCCCACCACAGCTGGCCTCAAGAATGGCCTTTTGCATGGTGGTGGGGGTCAGGAGCTGGTTCTGCTCTGCCCTGCCTGCCTCACCTTGCACTGTTTTCTTATTGTGGAATACTGGAGCAGCTTCCTGGAACAGCACCCTTGGGCAAACTGGGTCCTCTCCTTCTCTTCCACATGCCATGGCATGGGGCAGAGAGATGAGGAAGCACTCTTCTAGGTGCACTCACCCTCTTCTGGGGTGTCACCCAGTGCATTCTGCACTCACCACATCCCCTAGTGACACCACTGTTTCAAAGTGAGGTGACTGGAATGAATTTGACAACCACCACCCCTCAGCTCACAAGTTAGGAAAGAAGGGAGACAGACATTGCAGTGCACTATTGCAAAACATTCTTCTTAGATTTCCCAGATTCCCACACATATTATGAGAACTCCAAGAAATGTATAAGTAAAATCAGTTGGAGAAGATCAAAACAAGAAAACTATGTCTGGAAAAGAAATCCACAGATAATACTGTGAAGATGATTAACCTGTTCATGGGTTCTTGTCACAAATTAGCTGGTAAGTGGGAATGAGGTCATACCATGCCTACCTGCTTTGATGTCAAAGCCAGCATGTTGCCCAGGTTATTTGCCCATACACTGCAGTTATCTGCAATGGAGAAACTTGTATGTACACATAGGCCTTTATGGGAACCTGAATGGAGGCCAGCATGTAAACCATATATACAGGAACATCAAAAGAAGGCTTTTGAGGTAGCCAAACTATATCTAAATTTCTCTATATCTAGATGTAACTACAGAGATCTAGATGTAATTTAGATATCTGCTTATCTACATATAAATCTAGACATCTATATCTAGATCTGTAGATGGCTAACATGCATATAAATATGTATCTATGTCTAGATATATATCCCAACATTCTCAAGAGCAACCATGCATGCCTTCTAAGGACACATAGACTTTACTTTTCCTGTGACTTTGGAATGTTCCAGTTGCAGAGATCTAGACCAGGGGTAGGCAACCTTTCCCCTTTAAGAGCCGAGGGACTTCAGCTCCCAGAATCCCAGGAGCTATTGGCCAACAAGGGACTATTGGCCAACATGGCTGATGATTCTGGGAGCTGAAGTCCCTCAGCCCTTAAAGGGGAAAGGTTGCCTACCCCTGATCTAGACACTGACATTTTCAATTTGCATCCTATCCTCTGGTTTTCCTTTGTTTCTTCCATCATTTTTCTTACTAGAGGAAATCTATTGAGAAAAAAAAACAACAACCAAAAACAGGACAAAATAAAACAACTGCACAATGCATTTCAGTTGTGAACAGTATGAGCCCACTTTAGAAATGCCCTGAATTCCAAAATCTCATTACTATTAATATAAAGATCAAGTGCTAGAATAATTAATTAGTACCATAGTAGACTCAGCTAACACACATGCATGACAAGTGTGTATAACTTCAGGCATGATCTCTGTTCTAATTTACTGTGCTTTTTTTTAAAAAAAAAAAAAAGACTTCAGATTCCATATCATAGGCATAATGAACATACTTGTTAAACCCTATTTTCAAAGCTCCTGTAATGAAAATGTCCATCCAAATTTGCATAAACACATTGCAAATATATTCCCATCTCCATATGCTAATCTCCATATGCTATTTTTCAGAGTCACTCGCATGCACAAATCAATCACCTCTTGTATGTACTTAGCAAACTCCTATCTTTCCATTATATTGGTGGGAAATTTCCTTGTACATGGATTCTCATATTATTTTCTTCATGTCAACAAATAAGGGTGTTAGGTTCAGTTCCTTGTTATTGTTGAAGCCAAGTTTCCAGGTATGAATACAGAAAATATTGTCAGAAAAATAAAGGTTGTATTGTATACAGAAACATTTCCTAACTCTTCCAGCTTAAAATGATGGAAGCACAATATAGTAGTGGTGTGTTTTTTTAATGAATGGGAATGAAGCTACATCATGTATTACCAGCTATTTTTGCTATTGTCTTTGTTTACTGTTTATCCAATGATTTTTCAGAAAGCAAGTGGAATTGCATCTTTGTATTTCAGTTAATAAATAGTTTATCCACCTTCTTCACTGCATAAACTGGAGTGGACAAAGTGAAACCCATGGGCTGCATATGACCTCTGAGTCCCACTTCTTTAGCTCCTGAAACCACAGTGGTGACCCCCAAAGCACCTTCAAAACTTTTAAAATTAATTATTTTTCTGTGCCAATTTTGTGCCTGAAAAACCAATCGTATCAACATGTTCACCTGTTCTTTCTTAGTGAAGCATTTGGGAAAGAGATTAAACAAATTATTAGATTAAATTGGTTTACATCAAATAACACAACCCAATGTAAAATGCATAAATTATTTGAAAATTAATATAGACACCTATTTTAAAATAACCTATAGACAGATGATATTTTCCTCTTTCAGTTTCACACAGCTTTGTCAGATCATGACCTTTGATCTAACATGAGCCTAACTCATTTTATATCATATGCAAATGTATGCAGATTGATACCATTAATCAATGAAAATGCATTAATTAGTTGTTGAACAATGCAATATAATGCATATTTACTCAGATGTATGTTACACAGAGCTTATTACCAAATAAATGGTAATAACCCCTTAATTGGGTGACAATACTACTGGTGAGTTTCTTATTTTTTTTTAAATATTTTTATTAATTTTCCATATTTTAAAATACATATAACATTCTATACATACAATTTAACAATACATAATACAAACAACAATACAACATAAACAGACATACATAAAATAAGACTTCCCTTCCTTTACTTTAGATATATATTAATTAAATATTTCGACTTCCATATATTACCCTTGGTTATTATATTCTGATAATTTATGATTCTCAGTTTATTTCCTAGTCTAAACATATTCTTCAATAATCATCTTTATCTATTACACATCATATATAGAAACCTGATAAACTGCTTATTTTACCAGGGCCGATTATTTGTTATATTCTAATGTATTTCTCATATCTCTTCAACTCATTTGTTCCTTTCATTATTCTCTCAGAGCAATTCTCTCACTGTTTCCCCCCCAAAGTTATTTAAAATAATTTGTAATCAGGGAGCATTCTTTTTCAAATGTATTTCTATTTTGACTTTTTAAGATTGATGACAATTTGTCCATTTCCATAACATCATATAATTTACATTGCCATTCTTCTAGTTTAGGAGCCTCTTTGCTTTTTTTTTTTTTTTTGTAATTATAGTCCTTACAGCATATAGCATATAAAATAATATCTTGTCAAATTTCTTTTCAATTTCTTCATCTAGTAATCCTAATAAATATGTGGTGGGTTGTTTAATAATCTTAATATTCAAGATTTTTTCTATTTCTGTGTGTATTTATGACCAATAATTTTTCGTTCTTTCACATTCTCACCACGTATGTAAATAAGAACCATTTGATTTTGAGCAGATCCAGCATTCTTTATTGTTGTTTTTATAAATCTTAGATATTTTTTCTGACATTAAATACCATCTATATTGCATTTTGAAATAATTTTGCTTTACTTCATAATTCAATGTATACTTTATTCTCTTCTTTCAATTAATTTCCCATTCTTCGAACATTATTGGTCTTCCCATGTCCTGCGGCCATTTTATCATATATTCTTTTACAGACCCCTCTTCCATCTCTACTTTCAATAATATTTTGTATAATCTTGAAACCACATGTTGCATATCTTCTATCATAAGTTTTTCGAATTCTAATTCTTCCTTTTTTATCTGTCTTGTTTTCTGATCCATTTTAAATCTTTCTAAGATTTGTCTGTATAAGAACCAGTTGCATTTTAAGCCTTCTGCCAGAAGTTCTTCCATTGTCTCCGTCCTTTGATTATCCCTTTCCCAATTTAATAAATCCTTATATGTCGTCCAATAATCATCTTTCATTTTTTATTACCATATCGTCTGCATGAGCCCTTACTTTATATGGATACCTACTTATTTTAATTTCTTTTATTGCTTCATTTAACCTGATTTTGTCCAAGAGAATCTCCAGAGACATGATAAACAGTAAGGGAGACAACAGACATCTTTGTCAATTCCTTTTTGGATTTCACAAGATGCAGTTCTTTTCTCCATTTACTATTATTATAGTTTCTTGTCTCTTATATATTTCTTTGGTCCATGTCAAGAAATTAAGTCTGATTTCCATCTTTTTCATAACTTCTGCTATGAAGTCCCAGTGAACATTGTCAAATGCTTTTTCAGCATCAAGGAATATTAACATGGCTTGTTTGTCTACTCTTTTTTTCATGATATTCAATTATGTTAATTATATTCCTTATGTTTTCCTTCATGTGTCTGTCTGGTAAGAAGCCTGATTGATCTTTGTTTATCCAATTGTTCAAAACCTTTTAAATCTTTCTACCAAAATTGATGCAAATATTTTGTAATTAGTATTGAGAAGCTCAATTGGTCTGAAGTTTCTCAAATCTTGAATTTCTTTATCTTCTTTAGGAATCAAGGTTATGTGTGACATTCTCCACGTTTCCAGAATCTCTCCTTCTAGTGTGGTATTGATTGTTTTTTGAAATGGATAGCTAATTGATTAACAAATATCTTGTAGTATATTGCTGGAAAGCTGTCTGGACCTAGCGTTTTTCCTGTTTTTAATCTCTGTATTGCTTGTACTGTTTCCATCAATGTAATCTTCTTATTCAAATTAATCCTTTGTTCCTCATTTATTATCCTAATTGGTAAGCTTTGCACAGACCTCTCTGTTTCTTCTTTATTCATATTATTTTTCGAAAACAGTTCTTTAAAATATTTGTGAAATAATTTTTTCACTTGTGTCCCTTCTGTGTAAATTTGAATTTCTAATCTTAACTTTTTTTCATTAGGGTCCTTCTTTAGTAATTTTTCTTTGTTCCATATTTCTTGAAGTATATAGTCCATTTTTGCTTCTTTCCTTTTTTTTCTTTTCTGCACGTTTTTGAATAAAAACCCCCTCTCATTACTGCCTTTGAAATGTCCCATACTGTTTGTATTTTCACCTCTTTATCTACATTTTCTTGAAAAAAATGATTTAATTCTTTTTCTGCTTGTTTTTTGATTTCCTCAACCTTCAGTAAGGATTCATTTAATTTCTAGTTAAATTCTTTTTTCTTAATTCTAATTTCCATAGTTATGTGTTATGATCTGAAGAGATTTTAGGAAGTATATCCATTTTGTGAATCTTTGGTGCCAGAGATGTTGATATTAGGAACATATCAATCCTGGACCACGATTTATGTCTATCTGAGTTGAATGTGTAGTCCTTTATATTCCTATATTTAACTCTCCAAATGTCCATCAGTGAGAGTATTTCTTTCATCTCAAAGAAAGATTTTGGTAACTTGCCTTGTCTTCTCTTTATTTATCTTTCTGATTTCCTATCAGTTTCTGGGTCTATAACCCCATTCCAATCTCCAAGTAATATTATATTTTTATGATCATATTTACATAAAATTCTTGCTAATTTTTCAAAAAAATAGTTTTTTGTGCTGTTGGAGTATAGACACCTATTATTAATGCTTTTTCCATTTTCCAACTTACTTCTACTCCCACGTAATGCCCATTTGGGTCATTAAATAATTCTTTTCCTTCTAATTTATTGTTGACAAAAATTACCACACCTTTTTTTTTCTCCTGCTGAAATGAATTCCTTGCCCATTTTCCAATTATTTAAATATTTATTTTCTGTTTTTCTAATATAGGTCTCTTGTAAACATAGAATGTTATATTTTAATTTTCCTAAGTAGTGATAGATTATTTTCTATTTTTGTGGTCTATTTAGTCCTTTTACATTCCATGATAAGCATTTTATCATGTTGAGGGTTTCCATTTTAATTTTCTTCTTTTGATTGCAGCTCTCCTTCTTCATCTTCTACTTCCGTTGTCAAGTTTTTTTCTCCTACCTGCTTCTTGTTGTGATTCAAGTATCTGTATAACTTCTTGTCCTTTCTCTTCTCATTGTGCACTGTCCATCTTTTCCACATGTTCCATTCCCTGTTCTTGTTCATTATCTCTTGTAAATTTTTCCAAAAATTCTTGTGCACTTGCCACTGAATTAATCTTAATCCTCTTTTGTTTGTATCTGAACAATAATCCTTCAGGATTCTCCCATCTATAATTTATTTCATTTTCTCTAAGTTTCCTTGTTAGAAACATATTCCTTTCTTTTTTTCAGAATCGAACCCGGTATGTGCTTCATTAACTGCATTTCCACACTTGCTATTCTTAATTTCTCCTGAAAATGTTGCTGTAGAATTGTGTATTTTGTTTGTGTTCATACAGAATATACCACAATGTCACTTGGTAATTTCTTTTGAGTAGCTATCTATGAACTTATTTGAAAGCATTTATCAATTTCTAATTCCATAATTTCTTTATCTTTCCCAATAAAATCAGCTAAAGCCATTGTCAATAAATTATTCAAATTTTCATCTTCTCTTTCTGGAACTCCTCTAATCTTTAAACATCTTTCTCTCATTTTACATTCCCACTTTAGTTTTTCGTTTTGTATATCTTTCCTCTTAGCGATTTCTGTATTTAATTTTTCCTCAAGTCATTGATCTTATTGTGTCTTTTATTTCATTCAGATCTGATCTTATTTCCTTTTTTATTTCCCCTTTCATATTCTCCATATCTTATCTCAGCTCCTCTTTGTCTTTCTTCATTTCCTGCTGCATTTGCCTTATATCCTCAAGAATTATTGTATTAAAATCTTGTACTTTTGGATGTTCTATAAAAGTCTTCTTTGAGTCTGTTGCTGCTGCATCTTTGTAGTTTGTAGTCTAGTCATTACTGACATTTCTTTCTTTGTATCCTTCTCTAAATTATATCTCAAATATACCACAAATATGTCTGTATGTCTCTTATATATCTCAATTACAATTCAGTATTATAAACACAGAAATACCACAATAAGTCTCCTATCAATCACCAATTCAAACTTAAATTCAATACTATTATTGTTATTTTTACTATATCATTAGAAAATTATCTATCTCTATTAGTGTTGTTATAGTAAACAAATATTATCTATCACAAGCTATATTAGGATAAAAGAATATCAAAAACAGTATTTAATTTTGTTTTCCACAGCTCAATCTTCCAAAAATTGGTTAATAAGTCTTTTACTATTAATGTGATTATGTGATTAAGTGCAGTTAGTTAGTCCCTGTGACCACCAAATGTCACACTAAATTAATTAACTTATATCAGTAGGTATCTCACTTTCAAAATTCAACTGAATATAATTATTTACCATATTTTCTGGCATATAAGATGACCTTTTAACCCCAGAAAATCTTCCCAAATGTTGGAGGTTGTCTTATACTCCAGGAAGAGAAAGATCCTGCTCACCTGGCAGCTATTTTGTCTCCCTCCTTAGTGAGATGGCCATTTTGTCTACCTCCTCCTCCCTCTCAACTCACCAGGCTGGGCCACACCCTCAGGAAGATCAGGGAGGAGCAGGAGGCATTGCTGGCTTGGCCTGGGAGAAGAGGGGGAGGAAGCAGGATGAGGTGAGGTGTTTCTCCCTTTTTCACTGGGGTGGGCTGCCCTACCCTGCCCTGCCCTGCCCTGCCCTGCCCTGTTCTCTTTTGCCCTGCCTCTCTGCAGAGAAGGCCCT
>CM034706.1:181845474-181857897 GCA_020142125.1 Phrynosoma platyrhinos | reverse complement strand
AAACCTATCTTGGGGTTTCCTTGGCAAGGTTTGTTCAGAAAGCATTTGACATTGCTTTTTCCAAGGCTGAGAGAGTATGACTTCCAAAAATGTTGTTGTGGTGGTGACTGTTGTGTGCCTTCCAGTCATTTCTAACTTCTGGCAACTCAAAGACAAACGTATCCTGGGGTTTCCTTGGCAAAGTTTGCTCAGAAAGAATTTGCCGTTGCTTTCCCGAGGCTGAGAGAGTATGACCTCCAAGAATATTATTGTTTTTGTTATTGTTCCTGACTTATGGTGATCATGGGGTTTTTCTTGGCAAGATTCGCTCAGAGGAGGTTTGCCATTGCCTTCCCCTGAGGCTGAGAGTGTGTGACTTGTCCAAGTTCACCCAGTGGGTTTCATGTCAGAATGGAGAATCAAACGCAGATCTCCAGAGTGGTAGTCCAAAACTCAAACCACTACACCATGATGGCTTGTATTCCCATGTGCTACCTATGAAACAATTGCAGACTTTTTTTGTTGTTCTTGTGTGTCTTCAAGTCCTTTCTGACTTATGGCGACCCTAAGGCAACCTTATCATGGGATTTTCTTGGCATGTTTCTTCAAATGGGGGTTGCCATTACCCTCCTCTGAGGCTGAGAGTGTGTGACATGCCCAGGGCCACTTCATTGGCTATAGATTGTACATACCTCAAATGCATCATCTAGTATATTGGCAGTCCTTCCCCCCAACATTTTCTCATTTTCCCCCAACCATCTCATAGCTGGGAGATGGAAATAATTTTTAAAGCAGCATTTAAATCTTGACTATTTTTTTAAAAAGTAAGGTGCAAAACACACTGCAGAAATAAATGCTAGGGAAAATAGGAGCTGTAGTTTGTTGTTCATGAGTGACAGTTTTCCTGCTAAGTACCTGCATGCCATAAGTATTTGAATTAAAATTACCAGATTGAAATCAAATCAAATCTGGATATCTCTCTCTCTGCTCTCAGCCACTTTAGATCTCCCTTCAGCTCCTTTCTCCTTCGTCTCTCTCCACCTCTGGGTCTCTCTTGCTCTGCTTTCTGTCTCTCTGGGTCTCCCCCCAACTTCTCTCTCCTTCACCTTCCTCCATCTCTGGGGTTTTCTCTCTCCATCCTTCAGTATTTTCTTTGAGTTTTCTCCCTTCACTCTGCCTTGATTTGTCCTCTCCACCACCTCTAGGTTTCCCTTCAGCTTCTTTCTCCTTCACCTTTCTCTGCCTCTGGTCTCTCTCTCTCTGTCTTCCTTTTAACTCTCCCCTTCTCGCTCTTTATTGTTTTCTGAATCTCTCTTCTGTTTTCTTAATTTCTACTTTCAACTTTTTCCTATTCTTTCTACACTGATCATTCCTCTGTGTCAGCTTTCTTTATTCAACTTTCTTTTCTGGATTCACTGCCAGTCTGCTTTCTTTTACTTCCTTCACCATTTGCTCCGCTCTCCTTCTATCCGTCTGGATATGATTTACTTTCAATCTGCTCAGTATTCAGTCTTTACTCTATTTTAATTAATTTAGCTGATGTGTATCAATAGTAGAAAGTATCTGTTCAGTATCAAAGTAAAGGTTTCTATTATCCCAGCCAATTTCCGTCTCAGTTATTTTTAGTTGGTGGCGTCTGTGAACCATCCATGATGACGGCATAAATGTGGCCCTCTGCTCCTTACAGGACAGAAGATTTGATGTTCTTTTCCATTGTCCTGGGCGGGAGCCGGGCCTCAGTAGAACCACATCCAAGTCCCTTATAATTAAGGAACAATTTGGTGCTGTCTTCTTAATGAAAACAGCCTCCCTGCCACATTTGGCAAGTGAAACCTTGGGAGTCACCCTAAAGTTTCACTCAAGCTGACACCATGCCTAACCAGAAGTCCTTAAGGAAATTTTGCCCATCTCTAATAGCATGGATGTTAATTGCAATGGATTGGGGGGGCAATTGTCTTGCCTCAAACCACTCCAGGGACTACACTGCCAAAAATGCTGTTAAAAGAAAAATGAAACCAAAGTGTCCAGAAGTTACTTCCGGTTGGCTATGGTGTTTGTCTAAGCTGTCCCCAAGCGTGTGAGCTAGGGGAATCTAGGGCATCGAGGGAAATAGGTTAAAGAAGACTATCTAAAATTAACCTGAGAAGAATCTTTGGGTACAAAGATTCTCTTAATCCCATTTTCAGGTCTATTCCTGTCCTTGGATACGTTGGAGCCCTGGATGTTGTTAGATCCAGTGCGAGATGGACCGGGGAAAAAAGAGGAGACTGAGGAGGCGAAAGACCTTGATATCCTTGTTTTATCAGTAGATGACCCAGATGCCACCAACTTTTAAAATCTGAGAGGTTTTGCAAGTAATTTTGATTTAGTACAACTCCTAATCATTGTATATTGGTTATTTCCCTGACTGATGCCTCATAGAATTGCAAGATTGTGATGACTGTAGATTAAAACCTTTACCTCTTTGGAATAACCTTATTGATATTGACAGAAAGGAAAGATCACTCCTATATAGGAGAGACATTGAGGAACTGAGATGGCAATCCACTTGTAAAGATCTAACTTTCTGGACTTGAAGCAGAGATCTAAAGAGATTTGAAGCCTTATAACTTATGCTTACGATCTGGCTGAGTGGCTTGGGAGAGGCCTGAAGTAGCCATGGTGATCCAGGGGGACTGAAAAGTGATGTAACAGCAGAAGGTGAGAGGAGGGTCAGAGTGATCAAGAGGGCTGGAGAAGGATCATGCTGGATTCCTTCTGGGCGAAGCCAAGGCAACAAAGGAATTTGGAGAAGGAAAGGAGAGGTTTGGAGGAAGGAGAGAGGAGGAGGAGTGGCATGGAGCCGTAAAGAAAGTCTATGAAGGAGGCCAAGACATCGGAGGTGATTGCAGAGGAGGCCAAGGCAAAGGAGGCAATGGAGGAGGCTGTGGAGGAGGCCAAGGCAATGGAGGCAGCTGAAATGGTGTGGAAGCTGGGGAAGTCCAATAAGGATCTGAGGAACTGAGGTTGAAGTGGAGCTATAGCAGAGAGGAGGACAGACATAGCAACAGAGAAAGACTAAGCTTGGTTCCTAAGGTTGGAGAGGTAGAGAGTAGAGAGAGTAGAGAGTTGACTTCTGGAGGGGTGAAAGAGCTAGAGGGTAAAGGTGGGTCTTGAAGGAGAGAGAGGGGAGTTCTTGGAAAAGAAAAGAACAAAAAAAGGAGAAAAGCAGTTGGAAGAGTGAGCTGGTCATTTAAGAAAAGGATCATAAAGTAAGACAGAAGGCAAGAGGGGATTCTACTACAGGAAGCAAGAGGTACTCTGGGACTGGTAATCTTCAAAATGTACTGAGTTCAAATTGGCACAGAGGGAGAAATCTAATGGACAGAGAAGAAAGATTGTAGATAGATAGATAGATAGATAGATAGAATAAAAGGGAGGGAAAATAAGGAATTAGATATATATTAAGGGGGGAAGAAGATGGTTTAAAGATATAGATTAATAATAACATATTAGATTATATTATTGTTGTTGCTGGGTGTTAACAGTTTATTCATAGAAGTTACTAAAGGTAATTATAGGTTCATAATCAGTTTATTTAGTTTAATAATTGGAAATTGGAATTGGAAATAATAGAAAAAAGTGTTAATTGAAACCTTAATAATTTGGAAAATATTTTGAGGATACCTCTCTGGATACTATCTTTGATTATTAATTATATCTTGGAAATTATGTTTGCCTCTTAAGTAGAATTATAATAAAATGGCAATGGGTTTGAGAAGCCAAGCTGCAAAAAATAACACAAGTAAATCACAAACACAGTTACAATTTACAAGATGTCCATCCCTAGAACAGCAAAAAATTGAACCTTCAAATCAAATACTTTTTGAAGAGATAAGGAAAATAAGGATGGACTTTAGACAAGAGATGAAAGATTTTAAAGAGGAAATGCATCAGGAGATTAGGACAGAACTAAATGAAATAAATGAATCGGTTGAAAAATTGGCAAATGAAATGTCAAAACAAAACAAAAAGTGAGGCAACTAGAAGAAAAGGCAGAGATAGAGGAAGAAGAATTTCAGAAAATTAGACTAAGGAGAGAGGAGGAAGTAGATGAGAAAGCTTTGTGGGAACAGAAATTGAGAGAAAGAAGTGTTAAAATTAGAAGATTCTCAGAAAGGAGGGAGGAAGGTTTGATGAAAATATTTCTCCCAAAATTGGTGGCATTTTTAGAAAGAGAGGAGCAAATGTTTGTGTTAGAGATGGATAGGATTTTCCGACTGAACTCAAGAATCACAAAGCAAAGTAACCTATCCAGAGATATCATTGTCCATTTTGTAAGGAAACAAACAAGAGACAACATGCTAAGATTGCATAACAAATCCCCATTAAATACTGGAGGATGAGAATTCCAGATATTCAAAGACATCCCTATGAGGATTCTTTGCAAGAGGAAAGACTATAACTTTTTTACTAACATATTAAACGACTATAACATTACGTACAGATGGATCCAACTGGAAGGTCTGGCATTTTGGTTTAATAATCGCAGAATTATAATCAAATCGGTGGAAGAAGCTAAAAGCTTTGGAGAATACCTAGAAAGAAGAAGGAAAAGGGGAAAGAAAGACAGAAAAGAAGGAAAGGAAGACACAGCGCAAATGGGGGAGGAAGAAAGAATGGAAAGACAGGAACAAACAGGAGTACAAAAGCTAGAATTAGAAAATAGGGGAAGATTTAGAGAGTTAACATTAAAAGGACAAAACCTTCTGGAAAAACAGCAAGAGCAGCAAGAAGGGGAATTAGAAGAAGATTTAATCCATTTGGTAAGAGCTAATGAAGAAGAAGGAGAAGAAGATGAAGGAGAAGAAGAGGAAGAGGAGGAGGAGGATATACAGGAAAAAGAAACTGATTTGGAATGGGACCCAAAAGATATAAATTGAAAGGAAATTAAGTTGCTCCCCAGAAGTTTAGTAAGAGAGAAAAAGAGGGAAATGATCAATCAAATTAGATGTTTAACATGGAATGTGAAAGGTTTAAACTCCCCCCAGAAAAGAAAGAGAATATTCCACTATCTAAGTAAAAGGAAATTGCATATAGTTTGCCTTCAAGAAACTCATATCAAGGAAAAAGGTAAAAAAAAACTTAAGAAATTATAGACTAGGAAATGATTTTGTCTCAGCGGTGAAAGAAAAAAAGAAAAAAGGAGTAGTTCTCTATGTAAATAAAAGTTTTGAAACAAAAGAAATAATAAATGATCCTAAAGGAAGGTATAGAACGGTGGAGGTAAATGGCCAATTAGGAAGATTATTACAGGTAAGGGGTATATGCCCCTATAGACAGAAATAATAGGTTCTATAAAAACTTCTGCTACAAATAGAAGAGTTAAATTATGATAATATAATTGCCATCGGAGATTGGAATGGGGTGATCAATCCTACAATAGATAGGTGGTCGGAGAAAAAATCAAGATTAATAAAAAAAGTATTAAATCAGACACTGATTAAAACATCTTCGGCTAAAACATAAAATAAAATAAAACCATAAATAACAAAGTCTAAAAACAAATTAAGTAGTGGAGTAGTGGCAGCAATCAAATTGGGAGAGGGCAAATAAAGGAGGTTCCTGAGGCCGGGAAATCTATTCTGGTAAGGCCTGCCAGAAGAGATCCATCTTAACAGCCTTTTTAAAGCTGTTTAGCATTGTAATCTGATGGATCTTGTCTGGCAGGCTGTTCCATAAACAGGGGGCGACTGCCAAAAATGCCCTCTGGGAGATTGCAGACAGTCTAGATTTTAATGGCTGGAGCAATTTCCTCCCAGAGGACTGGAGTGCATGGGGTGGATTGTACGGGAGGAGGTGGTCCCGAAGATAGGTTGGACCTAAGCCATTTAGGACTTTAAAGGTAATAACCAACACCTTATACTGGGCCCAGAAACTAATAGGCAGCCAGTGGAGAAACTTTAACACCAAGTTATGTGGTCCCTCCTAGATGTTCCAGAGACCACTCTGGCTGCCATGTTTTGTACTAATTGAAGTTTCTGGACCAAGTATGAGGGTAGTCCCATGTAGAGCGCATTACAGAAATCCAGACAAGAGGTTACCAGCACATGCATGACAGTCTCAAGGTCCCTTACTTCCAGAAAAGGGCACAGCTGGTGTATCAGCCGAAGCTGATAACAGACACTCTTGACCATCGCATTTACCTGATTTGTCATCAGGAGCGATGAGTTAAGGAGCACCCCCAGATTGCAAACACAGTCCTTTACAGAGAGTGTGAGCCCATCCAGGACAAGAGGTTGCAACCCAATTCTAGGTTTTGGTGCCGTTGGTGTGAGCACTTCCATTTTTTCTTTATTCACTTTCAATCTGTTTTTTGTCATCCAGCCCATTACTGCCTTAAGACATTCGTTGAAGGAAGAGACACCATCAGGATTCGAGGCTGATGATGAGACATGGAGAAATAGATCTGGGTGTCATCAGTGTACTGATAACACCCAGCTCCATGACTCTGAATGAACTCACCCAGAGGCTTCATATAGATGTTAAATAGCATCAGGGACAGAATGGCAGCTTGAGGGATGCCACAGGTGAGCTCCTTTTTACTGGAGTGACTGTCCCTGAGCAGCACCCTCTGGGATCTGCCCAAGAGGAAGGAAGGAACGGAACCACTGCAGCACAGTGCCTCCAATTCTTAACCCACTCAGGTGATCTTTATAAAATTTATAAAAATCAGGATGTGGCATTGATAATCAATAGGGAAGCAACAAAAAAGTATATAATACAAAAGGGGGTAAGATAAGTATGTCTCCTATCACCTCTGCTGTTTATAACTATTTTAGAAATGCTATACAATGCAATTAAAAAAAATTCTAAAATGGAGGGAGTTAAGATAAAGAAATTGGAATTTAAGATATGGGCCTTTGCGGATGACCTATCAATTTTGCTAGCAAATCCCTCTGATAGCATTGGAGCCCTTATGGAAACAGTTCAGAAATTCTGCTCAAATTCTGGCTTATCTATAAATAAAAATAAGATGGCAATGTTATTAATGAATGTCCCGGAGGAAGAGAAACAAATAATTAGAGAGAAGACTCATTTCCAGGTTGTAAAGAAAATAAATTATTTAGGAAATAAAATTACCACAAAGAATTCAGATTTATTTAAAAATATGAAGTAAAATGGAAATAAATAAAAAAAGACCTTAAAAATGGGAAAATATAGGCTTATCTTGGATGGGGAAGATATCATTGATTAAAATGACAATTTTCCAAAAATAATCTTTTTATTCCAAAACTTACCAATAATTATGAATGATAAACTCTTCAAAACATGGCACAGAGATATTTCAAAATACTTATGGTCAGGAAAAAAAACCAGAGTAAAGTTTAAAATACTTTAAGATGAAATTAGCAGGGGTGGATTAGAACTACCAAATCTAAAAAAAAATATTATTACACTAGTTTGTTGGATTGGTTTATAGATTGGATCAAATTGGAGAATAAAAGATTATTGCATTTGGAAGGCAGTGGCATTAAATTTGGATGGCACGGATATTTATTTTATGAAAAATTAAAGGTATATAAAGGATTCAATGACCACTTCATTTGGAAATCTCTCTTACGTGTTTGGTTAAAAATTAAGCCAAGAATATGTAAAGGAGTACATAAATGGGCCTCAAAAAATGAAGCTTTCTTTAACAGAACGCAATTAGATAAGCTGAAATGGGTTACGTATGAGGATTTGTTAAATGAAAAAGGAAAGGAACTAAAATCATTAGATCAGTTAAGGAATGAAGGACTAAAATGTACATGGTTTACATACTATCAGTTAAAAGAAAGATTTGGAGTAGATAAAAAATTGAACAATATTCAATAAGCAAACCTGAGATTGGAAAAAAAATTAAATCAGAAGAAAATCACAGGATTAAGAAATTTTATAAATTGTTACTGTTATTTGAATTGGAAGAAGAGGTTATTGAGCCCTAGATGATAAGTTGGGCCCAAATATTGGTCACTCTATAAGTCTAGAACAATGGGAGAAAACCTGGGTTAAAAGGTTAAAGTACACTTTAAGTTATTATTTGAAAAAAATTATTATAAAATGTTATATAGGTGGTATCTCACCCCATTTAAATTAGACAAAATATATAAAAGTGAAAGAAATCATTGCTGGAAATGTGAGAAAGAACTCGGTATGTTCTACCACATGTCATGGAACTGTGCGTTTGCAAGAAAGTTTTGGGATGGAATTCATAGGACAATTGAGAAGATATTAAAACACAAACTTAAAAAAGATCCGGTGAGAAATCTTTTAAGTATCAACCCACAGGACCATATTGAACGAAAATATGGCTCTTTGATATTTTACATAATCTACAGCAGCAAGAATTAAAAAAGACTGCTGGAAGATTGAAACCTTTTATTGGACACTAAGATTGGGAAATTAAACATGTAAAGTAATCTCCAGAGAGGACATTATTATTTGTTAAATATTCCTCCCTATGTAAAGGGAGATAATCTATGGACAAACTATATCTATGAGGTTTGGAAGGATAAAGGTTATATATCAGATTTAGGTGGTAGTAATAGAGGCTTGATTATAAGATTGCTCACCCATTTTGGGGATATGATATATACTAGAAATAGACGAGAAGAACTATTAGTTAAAGAACAATACTAAACCTGAGTTTGGGAGTAGGAAGTTAATTTTTATGTTCGTTCATGTTTTTGTTTTAGGTTTTGTTTGTTTGTATAGGTAATGTTTTTATTTTATGTTTTATATGTTTTAATTAATAAAAAAATATATTTATATAAAAAAGTGTCCAGAAGTCCACTTCTATTTTTTTAAAACATGAAGGAAAGGAGCTTCAATTTATTGAAACATGAATCTCTGGACGTTTCCCCCTTTTTGTTTAGGAAAAAAAGGCAAACTGGGAAATGTCAAGGCCTGTAAAAATCACCTTGAGAGATACATGCAGTTCCTTGGCCTCACCATGATCACCTCTATTAGGAATAGACAAGTTTGTTTTAGCATTAAGTGATAAATTGATTCCATTCCATTTCCATATCTGTCAGGATATTTTTTAAAAAGAATTATTTATTTTGTATGTATTTCTCTCTCTCTCTCTCTCAATTAGTTGCATTCTATTGTATTACACTGCACTTATATTCAACTGTATATATATAAAAAATCAGAATTGCACAATATGAAGGATAACTGTATTCCAGTATGCCTATTAGTCTGAGGAGTGAGAATTAAGTCAGCTTGCTTAATAATTCATATTGTCTTTTCTCCTATCTCTACTGTAATGGATACAGCAGTTTGGCATTTCCCTTCACTTGGAAATAGTCTACATTTCATAGCCACCCCATGAGGGCATCAGAGCCATTCCAGCTCTCTGATTAAGAGAGAGGAGCTGTCTAGGATTGCCACAAGGCCGAGCTTCTAGTGATAAGGAAACAGGAGCTGTCCAGGAGAAGTTTTATGCAGGTTGTTGCAAGCAGCAGCTTTCAAACAACAGCTGGGAGTTGGTGTTATTCAGTGGGCCCTCAGTATCCATGGGAGATCTGTTCCAGCTCACACACACACACCCCGATTCCAAAATCCATGGATGCTCAAATCCCAGTGTCCTCAATGGTGGCATGGCCACATGGCCACGCCACCACTGGGGACAATGGGAATTTACCTGATTGATCCTCCCTCCCTGCTTTCACCTGAGTCAGCAGGCAGCTGGAGACAAGGGACCTCCACCGCCACCACTGCTGCCGCCGCTGCCACCGCCACCACCACTTACTCTCACTCCTCCTTCTTCCTCTTCCTCTTCTTCTTCTTCCTCCACAGCTTCCTCTAACCCAGTGAGGATTGCATGGTGCACGGGCTGGGAAAATGCACTGTGTAGGCCGTGAAAATGTCCATCTGCTGCTATATGTCTATAAGTATGGAGATTTCTGGGATAACAGTTTCTACAGACTGTAGGCAGGCAAATATTATCTCTCTCTTGGGGGAGGGTGGGGGGAAAACCTCAACAACCAGTCACCTTGCTGTGAATACCAGGCCAAAAAAAAAAAAAACAGGTTCTAAAGCAGATTATTAAACAGAAATTTGTGAGCACATAGAAAAGGATACTGAATTTAGTAAGAGTTGGTATGGGGGTGTTCAATGACAAGTCATGCCAAATAAATCTTCTTTCTCTTTTTTTAGCATTACAGACTTGGAAGATGAAGGGAATGTTGTGGATGTCACACATCTGTTTCAGTTAGTCTTTTGACAAGTTCCTCCATGATATTTTTGGAGGCAACCTAATAAAAAGGGAATTGACAACAATATTGTTAAGTGGATTTGTAGGGGGTTGGAAGCATATACCCAAAGAGTATCCACAAATTCCTCACCATTTAGGAAGAAATGACAAGTCAGGCATCATAAAGTTTACTTCTAGGTTCAGTGTTTTTTGCATCTTTAACAAATGACTTGGGGTGCATCCACACTACAGAAATAAAGCAGTCTAAAACTATTTTAACTGCCATGACTCTGTCCTGTGGAATCCTGTGATTTGTAGTGTGGTGAGATATTTGGCTTGTCTGTCAGAGTGCTCTGGTGCTTCATCAAACTACAGATCCCAAGATTCCATAGGATAGAGTAATGGCAATTAAAGTGGTGTCAAATTGCTTTAATTCTGCAGTGCACACTCCTGAATGAAGGCACATAATGACAAAGTTTGAAGGGTGTCTAATATCTCAAAAGAATCTGGATTCAAGATTGTCTTTACAAACTGGAGAATTAGAGATGGGGAAAAAAAAAGAAAGAGAGAGAGAGGAGAAGGAGGAGGAGGAGGAGGAGGGGGAGGAGGAGGAGAAGAAGAATGAGAAGAAAACTAAGGGGCAAAACAGATGGTCCTGAAGGGGCAGCTTGAAGCTCCCCTTCCAAAGATGGATTGGGGCTGCAGCAACCACACACCACAGCCCCAATCCACCTTGAAGCCAGCTGAAAAAGGAATGGTAAATATTTGCTCCTTTTTCAGCCAGGAAAAAGCTGGCTTTGCCAGTCCCACTGCAGCCCCATGGTGGCTTCATGATGCTCTGATGGTGTGCAGCATGTAAATGGTGTGCTGCTGGAGTGTCATGAAGTTGCCCACATCAAGTACACTTCCTGGCATCATTGGGGCATGTGGCATCTAAACACCAAAAACCAATGACACCCAGAAGTGGGCTTTTGGGGGCCATCTGTTCTGGCCCTAAGTTTTTGTAAGTTTAGACAGCAAACATTAAATGCACAATATAGGATGACACAGGGATTGAGAATGGTATGTGTGAAATAGTTCTAGTGTTCATATCAAGGGAAGGAATAGTGCTATACTATTCTGTTGTCAGACCTCACTGCAATCTCACCGAGTCATTTCAGTCACTTCAGTGAATTGACCTACACTTGACTTAGCAAAAATGACACACTGTCTTGACTTGACCTGAGACTCGTGTATTTTTAGTGACAGATTTGCTGGTCCCATTCATTTTGAGCAGCAGGCAAGATATGCCCCTAAATTGTGGGAACATTCTTGGAAGGGAGCAATATATGTGTTAGGCAATATGCTTAAAGTGGAAGCATCCACTTCCTTTTTTTTCTGTTAGAAGTTGGCTTCCAGACCTGAGACTCTACTTGAGACTTGACTTGAAAATATCTTGCAAGGGCCTCAGGTGTGATTTGAGACTTGTGGCTTGACTTGAGACTTGAACTAAAAGACTTGAATACATCACTCACAATCAAGTGCTTCTGGTTTATTGCCCCACAACTGAAAAAGTATGTGGAATGTGTGCAGTGCAGGGCAACCATGAGGCAAATGATTGCATACTCCCAGCAGCTGGTGAGGCACCCACTCTCCATTTCAATTGCCACTAATGTGGCCTCTGAGGAAGAAAGGGCCATCAGGGGAGAGACTGAGGACCACAGAGACTATCAGGGGGATGTAGGAATGAAGAGGCTGCTGTATTTGCTACTGCCTTGGACCCCTGATTCCCTCAGTGGTCTAGATCTATGCAGGACTAAAACCCTGAATCAGCAGGCATTGCTCTTTACAATTGCACTAGGTATAGAGGGCAAAGGTTTGTCCTTTTGCTGGACATAGACAAGGGTCTATTACCCAAATTACCTCCTTGGCCTGAGGGGGAGAGAGGCAGGCCTAGCCTAGATTAAGAAATAGAACCCTCCCTCCAGTTCATCTGCAGTGGTCCAGGCCTCAGAGGGAAAGGAGAACTGTTGGACCTGATTCCCCTTCCCAAATGCCATTCCCCTTTCCTTTTGTGTCATGTCTTTTTAGATTGTATGCCTGGGGGCAGCAAACCATCTAATTAACCATTTGTAAGCCAAGAGCCTTTGTGGCTGAAGAGTGGGATATAAATATGGTATTTTCCGGCGTATAAGATGACTTTTAAAACAGGAAAACCTGGGGTTAAAGTTGGGGATCATCTTATA
>CM034706.1:181803515-181826930 GCA_020142125.1 Phrynosoma platyrhinos | reverse complement strand
GAAGGAATAGCTAATACCCCAGAAGACAGGATGAACATTCAAAATGACCATAATAGATTAGAAAGCTGGGCCAAAGGTAACAAAATGAATTTCAACACAGAGCAATGTAAGATATTTAACTTAGGGCAAAAAAACTTAGGGCTTAATGAAACTATGTGTGAAAGGGATCTAGGAGTCCTAGTAGACCACAAGTTGAACATGAGTCAACAGTGTGATGCAATGCCAATGCAATTTTAGGCTGCATTAATAGAAGTATAGTATCTAGATCAAGGGAAGTAATAGTGCCTCTGTATTCTGCTTTGGTCAGGCCTCACCTGGAATACTATGTCCAATTCTGGGCACCACAAATCAAAAAGGATGTAGAGAAACTGGAGCGTGTCCAGAGGAGGCAAATAAAATGGTGAAGGGTCTGGAAACCATGCCCTATGAGGAACGACTTAGGGAACTGGGTATGTTTGGCCTGGAGAAGAGAAGGTTAAGAGGTGACATGATAGCTCTGTTTAAATATTTGAATGGATGTCATGTTGAGGAGCTTGTTTTCTGCTGCTCCAGAGAATGGGACTCAGAACAACGGATGCAAGCTACAGGAAAAGAGATTCCACCTCAACATTAGGAGGAACTTACTGACAGTGAGAGCTGTTCGACAGTGCAACACATTCCCTTAGAGTGTGGTGGAGCCTCCTTCTTTGGAGGTCTTTAAACAGAGGCTGGATGGCCATCTGTCGGGGATAGTTTGATTTTGAATTCCTGCATGGCAGGGGTTTGGACTGGATGGCCCTTGTGGTCTCTTCCAACCCTATGATTCTATGATTCTATGACAGGAGAAATAATTTAGATCAGGGGTAGGCAACCTTTAAGGGTCGAGGGACTTACCCCTTTAAGGGCCGAGGGACTTCAGCTCCCAGAATCCTAGGAGCTATTGGCCAACATGGGGCTATTGGCCAACATGGCTGAGGCTTCTGGGAGCTGAAGTCCCTCGGCCCTTAAAGGGGAAAGGTTGCCTACCCCTGATTTAGATGATGAAGAAGCAGCTGTTTTGGGCTCTGAGGGGGAGGGAAAAGGAGGGTGCACTTTATCTGTAAATGCATCTTACCATTGTCCCCCTCAAAGCTGAGATCAGTTGTTTGTTCCTCATCTGAATTGCCTCTCCCTCCTTCGTGTCCTCATCAGGAAGCAGTAGAGATGCAATTCTTTGCTAATTTCATTCTCAAAGAAAGCAACAAATACTTTTAGCAATTTTCCTCCTCATGTGAGAAAAATCTTTTAAAATTGCAGTTTTTGAAGACTGTTTATCATTTAAGACATATTCTGTACATAATTTCCATGTGGTATGTGCACAAAACAGTATGTCCTCCAAGGAAACAGAATTTTTGCTAATAAAAAGCATTTCTGCTGGAGAAGTGTGTTAGAGTTTGAAACATGTACAAGAAATGTGTGAGAGTTTGAAACTCATACAAGCAACTTAAGGATATAATGTGGTCATACCAGGCTTGTGTCCAGTTGTCTGCTGAAAGAAGGATATCTGATCCCGTGAAGAGAGGTGATTTTCACCAAATTACCCTCCCACAAAGTCCCCTAGATTAGTAAAATATGTTTCAGAGGGTTGAGATATCTTTAAAAGTAAACATGGCCCTTTTTCTCTCTTGCATTGATGGAACTGTCCATGGCTGAAAGAGCTAGCTGTCAGCAGGTGGACATTAATGCCACCAGAACACCCTCTAATTTATGTATGCAAATATATAGTTTGCATAAATACACATTTCCCTTTTTACCCAACAATATTTAGAAAATCTTATATGTTTTTATGAAAGGGGGGAGGGGGGTGGTACCAACAATACAAAACCAAAAACAGAGAAGAAAAGGCTTTTTCATTTATTTTTTATTTACATTTTCAATTCTTATTCCTCCAGTGTTTTCTATTTAAAACCCAATGAACTGAAGTAAAGCCATTCACTCTACTAAACAGTTTGCTTCCTAACAGGGAATGATAAGTGATTCCTTTGCCTTTGATCAATCCCAATCAATGAATTCAAAAGCATTCTCAAATTATAGTATTCAGCTGATAAAGGTTAAATAAATGAATGCATTACCTTAAATTGCTTTTAGAAGAAACAATAATGAGGTATTCTGGCTCTTAATGTTGTGGTATTTCTTGCTTATAACTAGGGATAAAGGTTTTGTTAATAGGTTGTGAGATTTTAATGGAGATGAGTGGAATTGTTATGAATTGTTATGTTCTTATGGTTGGTGTGATTTTACATATTGTTTTATGTTTATACAAACTGCATTGAATACAGGGGAGGGCAGAGTGGAAGCCCAGGGCTTACTTGCAGCCCCCAGGGCCCCAGTGTAACCATCAACAACCAAAACAACCCAAAAAATCAAACAACCATTATACAAATGTAAGATATAACTAAAATCAGAGTGCAAGAACCTAAGACAGAAGCACATTTTTAAAACTAGAAAGTAAAAGAAGCTTATAAAATCTTCCAAGAGATAAATTAACAAAGCTGAGGGGAAAGGAAAATTAAGATTAACATTCTGCTAACAGATATGTGAGAGTGATGTTTAGATTTTGGTAGAAGAGATTTTAAAATATTGTCATACATTCAGTTTATATCATTTGTGACCTGTCAAATTGAACAAATCTTTTCAGCATGCACTGTGCTTTGGAAGATGTCCCATCCTGACACTCCCAAGCAGAAAAAGAATTTGTGAATCCCAAGTGAACCTGGCTTATTTGAGTCTGGAACAAATGTTTTTTTGGAGTACACCAACCCATCTTGCCTGGTTTTTGGTCCTGTTCCGGTTTTTCAACTAGGCAATGTCATTCTGTACATGTGTAATTTCTCCTTACGGTCACTGTTTTCTAAAAGTGTTTGCTGATTCAAACAAATTTCATCCCACTTTTTTTGACTGCATTTATCTCCTGATGATACATCAAAGTAACTCTTTAAATGTCCAACTGCTTATTTATACTCTATGTTGTTGATATTCAGATAAATCTTCTGTGGAAAATAAAACTCTAAATGCATTCAGCAAACCCCTGTTTATATGCACATGTATTGTACAGTTATGCCCACTGAAGCTGGAGACCCAAGTGTTAAATCCAGCTAAGGCATGCATTTGCTGTGTAAAATAGATCATGAGAGATGCGGTAAGACAAGAGATTCATATGTCCGTACAAAAGTTTCCATACAGAAATGATTGTATGGTCTTAATTTTCACATTTGTAAGACATGAATGGCATTAATTAAAAGCTAAAAAGGAGTTATTTATTATCCTGAACCTGGCAAAAATAAGCATAGTAATAAGATAGTACTGATTATTGTAGCAGTAGGCATTATTCTGAAATTTCTCTGTGAAAATACTCAGGTCTATGAATACTCTGGCTTTTCCCAAGAGCATCCAGGTTTCAGAAAATGATAAATGTCTTGGGTGGTTTTGAATGGAAATTCATTATTCTTTCAAAAAGGAATGTGCTGACATATTTCCTTTGTACAGTCTCCTTGTGCAAAAACAATATAAATATTTTTAATTTCCTATATTTCATGAAGATAAAAACTAGTACCTGATACCAGAATTTTTCATTCGTGCTCAACAACTTATCTTCTCAACAAGCAGCTGGTCTCCTAGTTGACATGGTAGACAAAAGTTGCACAGGCGTGCCAAATCATTGGTCGTGTGTAAACTTACAGAGTAGTGTGGGCCATTTTATTCTCAATTTCACATCTTAAGGAGAAACAAAAGTGGACAGTATCAAATGATTAATAGAGGCAAATAATGATAACATTAGTAAAGACACCTGGATAGCTATAATTTGTTATTTAAGGCATATCACATGGAAATGAACAGGTAACATGACCTCCAGCATATAGATTGTACTTGAAATGGATAAATACAACAATAAATGGTAAAGTAGACTGGAGACAGAAAAAGCTATATAAAATCAATGTCCCTTTGTGTGGACTTTTAATACAGTATTTTGAAATAAACGGAGCATTTTGCCTCTCAACTTCCGATAGTAATCACCATTCCAAAACTCCACAAGATCAATAATCTGATTGATTATGTGATATAAAATTACATATAGTTATAAACACATATGTTTGCTCCTGTAATATAGTTGGCACAGTTGCATAGTTTTACACTGTATCAGTGTTAACACTATGACATGACCTATCAAGTGAGACATTGTATTATTACATATTGACAGAAAATGTCAATATGGATGATGTTAGACAGTGTTAAGAGAGGGTTTCAGTGTGGTACCTTTGTAGTTTATAATAACTTCATTGATTTATAGTTCAATGGTACAGTTTTCAGAAGATCACAGCTAATTTTCTCATATCTGCATCGGGATAAGACACAGACAATGTATATGCATAATCAGGGCTGAGTCTTTGAAATATATATATATATATCCAGCAATAAACTGTCCTATTTATCTGCAGCTGAATAACTTCTACTGCCTCTAATTCATTGTGTAAATTTCCTATTTAACTACAAAATGTTTGTACTTTTTGCATTTAGTGTATTCTTAGAATCTGTTCCGTTCCAATTTTTATCTTCACCCTTGAATGTTAAAAGGCATTCCCATTACAGGCATTTTCTTGTTGTTGTTAACTGCCCTCAAGTCAATCTTGACTCATGGTGATCCTATGGATGATACATCTCCAAGATCTCCACTGTTTGCTTAATTCCTGAGCCCCTTAATACCCATGACCTCCTTAACAGAGTCCATCCATCTAGCACGAGGCCTTCCTCCCTTCCTACTTCCCTCCACCTTTCCCAGCATTATTGTTTTTTTCCAAAGAGTCCTCCCTTCTCATGATGTGTCCAAAGTATGACAACCTCTGTTTGGTCATCTTGGCTTCCAGGGAGGTTTCTGGCTTGATCTACTCTAGGACCCATTTGTTTGTCCTTTTGGCTGTCCATGGGATCCTCAACACTCTTCTCCAGTACCACATCTCAAATGAATTGATTTTTTTCCTATAGTTTTTCTTAACTGTCCAGCTCTCACATCCATACATGGTAATAGGGAACACAATGGCTTGTATGATTCTAACTTTTGTGCTGAGTTGTATATCTTTGCATTTTAGAATCTTTTCTACTTCTTTCATAACCACCATCCCCATTCTTAGTCTTCTTCTAATTTCCTGACTGCAGTCCCCATTTCTATCAATGTTTGATTCCAGGTATGGGGATTCTTTTATTTCTTCATTGTTTAGGATGAACTTTTATTATGCCTTATTACTCTTTATTATTTTTATTTAATTTTTATTATTTTATTATTAATTTTTATTATTTTTATTATGCCTTATTTACTGGCATAATATGATATATTTAACTAAAAGTAATTAAGCCCAGTCCATTGCAAACATTCACTATTTTATTTATACTTTAATACTTCTGGGGAAAAACTGAGAAACTGTATGCAAGGAAGTCAAAGACTTTCATGGCCAGCATCCATAGGTTTTTGTGGGTTTTTCAGGCTGTGAGGCTGTGCTCTAGAAGAATGTATTCCTGATGTTTCACCTGCATCTTTAGCTGACATCTTCAGAGAACACAGCCACACACACACACACACACACACACACACACACACCACAAAAACCTATTTCTGTCTTTAAAAAAAACAAACAACTATATATAGCAGCTAAGGTGCAAAAGATTAATAATAATGAAGATCAATGAGCAAAGTTACTATGATACAGGAGTGAACAAAGTACAGCATAGGGCTATAAAGAACAATTTCTGGATTTCCTGTTCTTGATGAGTCAAGTAGGGATCAAAAGAATATTAAAGGCTTAGGGAAGGAGCATTAAAAAAAGGTCAAGTGTCAGGAAACCCTGACAAGTAGTATTCTCCTAATGTTCATTTTCATTATAATTCAAATTTATCTTTCTATAAATTTGAACACTTTGTATCTATCTTTGTGTAAATGTGAAAACTATTCCTGTTTTCCTGCCCAGACTTACCTTTTTCCTGACCCCTAATAAGACCAGAGGAGGGCTGGATCCTACCACACTATGTTCTGGTAGTTGGCTCATTAGGACATTTTCTTGGAGCTTTGGATGACCTTCATAAAATCCCAGAGGATTAATGTATCATTGTGTACCAGTGACTAGAACATAGCCAGAGATGATCCTTGATTGTCCTTAGTCTCACCCTGGCTACTACATGACTATGGCCAGGAAAAAAGTGAATAAGGGGCATACTTACAGAGTGAAAATGTCTTCAAAAACTGCACAGTATTCAAAGATGTTTCTATTGCATGGAGAAAATTGCTTAAATTATTCATTCTTTCCTGTGAGAACAAATAATTGATATAAAGTGCATCTCCAGCATCAGTGTGTCTCAACATGTCAGGGCACCCTGCTAAGAAATCAGCAACAACTGTGAGGATTTTTAACCTCTTGCATAAGAACCAAATGACAAGGGTCTCACGCCAATTGTTAGTCCAAGCTAGAGTAGATTCATTTGATCTATTGTTGAATTAGAAGTCAAGACATAGGTAAATGCATTGAGACAGTGGGTCTACTCTATTTGGAATAAACAATAGAATTCAGGGCAAGAATATATTTTTATCTGTCAAGGCCTATGCAGTTTATGCAAGACATGTTTGCACTTTTCATTTCCTTTTGTTAAGCAGGGCGTGCACACAAACACTCAAAAAGCCAGAGCAGAAAGAAGTCTTATTGATTGAAATTTCATAGATGGCTCATCTAAGACTTCTATTTTTTCTTTTAAAAAGTAGCAATCTATTATTAAAAAGTACAAAAATAATTCATTAACTTTGGAGGAAAGGATGATCGTGCAAATATGAAAATATACCCCCAAAACTCCAACTTTCTCATCTGACAGAGAGGAGAAAAATTGGTATCTTTTGTTCTTGCATGCAAAAATGAAATAATCAAGGATTTCTATTCCTCAACATTTTGATGGATTGCAGTTCCCAACATTCCTTTCCTTGGCTTTACTGGCTAGGGTTGATGGGGACTGCAGATCAACAACATCTCTAGGTTCACACTTTGTCCATCCCTGGTTATTAAAGATATCTTTGCAATCAGGCTTCACCACATGCTTTGAAATGACAACAATGGAAATATTTCAAGTGGCCAACAGAAAACCACAAGTTATTCACTGACATTTAAAGCCATGGTGAGATATGGTGAAAACCTTGCCAGAAGCAGAATGCTATAGTGAGTTGGAAAACAAAGACTTAATTTACTTTAGTAATTCCCCACCCCACTCTACAAACCATATATATATATATATGGTTTGCAGAGTGGGGTGGGGAATTACTAAAGTAAATTAAGTCTTTGTTTTCCAACTCAGCAACAGATGTTACTGAAGCCTTTGTTAATGACACCTACACTTTAAATGTAATAAATAAATAAATAAATAATCAAGTGACATGTGAAGATCTGACAGTTGGCCATTAATGAAAGGAAGTTATAGTTGAAATTCTGTGGTTCTGATAAGATATCCTGATATCTCACATTGGAAGTATTATTCATTACAGACTTTTAACAACTGACATCCCATATAATTATTGTACATGGATGAGAACTGGTATTTTGAATAATGTTTGGAGCTGAAGTGAGGAAACTTTGGAAAACATCAGTATGTATGAATGTGGAGGTCTCTACGAATCTGGGATGTAGATTTTTTTTAAGTGCTCTGTGAAAAAGAAGACGTGTAACAGCTGGGAGAATCATCAGATATCATGTCCCCTTCAAGATGGAGATGTGGACAACTCGTTTGTATGCAGTTACAATGAAAAAAAGCAAAAAAGAAGATTGCCATCCAAATGGTGGCTTCCTCATGGAGGCATCCAGCAACAAAGTGAGTATGGACATGAAACTGCCCCATGGATTTCAATGATACAGATTACACTTGCATTCCAATGCAAATGCAGCCATGATTCAGATCAGGTTGTGAGACTTTGGGCCAAAGTACTCAGCCTGAAAAGCCACTTCATCCACAATTGAGCCTGGACCATGGTGACCTCATGCCCTATTCCTGAAATGGGTTGTTGCCTTGGTCCCAAACTGGTGCTGCCAGGAGTTAAATTTAATTTGCTCCTTTTTGATCTAGTCTTGAAAGCAACTTCCAGCCATTTGGGGGCATGCACAATTTGAATGCCACACCCACAAAGCATCCAGAATCTGCCCTATTTCACCAATGCATTTCAGGCCATTGTTTTCTTTTCCTGCAGAGGAATTTGTGCATGTTTAATTTTTTTTTAAACATCCTTTTGTAGACATTTTGCATGGATCTTTCTCATTGACTAAATTGTGTTATGCATATTTTCAATGTATATGTCCTTAACCATTTATAGTTTTACAACATACACATGGTTTTGTGCATCCTCAAAAAAGCACTGCAAGCATTATGGTAGCTAAGAATTTGGAAGTAAGGTGTACTTTCCCTTGGGACAAGCCTCAAGAGGTATGGAATGGATGCGTCCATTAAGAATTAAATGCTTAACAAAAATATTTTTCTTCTTTGATGAAGAAGTCTTACCAGGGAAGGCTAAACTTTGTAGTTTAGTATCAGACTACATGTTAGTATAAAGACATTGCTAACAGTTAACACCTTTTAATTTTTTTTTACTCAGAAGTCTGTAGTAACCAAACAAGATGAGCATGGGAGTAGGAGGTCTCTGATGCTTTGTTCCTACTGTAGCTCCTACTGTAGGAAGTGTGGGTTTAGCTTACTCCACCTCCTCTCTCTCTCTCTCTCTCTCTCTCTCTCTCTCTCTCTCTCTATATATATATATATATATATATATATATATGGTAAAGGTGGAGAGAGCTAAACATATATATCCATTAAAACAAATCAGGAAAATTGGGGAAACAATTTAGTTGTTTGCTGGCATCTTTAAAGCATAGCATGGGCTAGATATCTTCCAAGCAAATATAAATAGATCTGAAATCCAGTTATGTAGATAAACTTAGGTCAACTGGAAGAAAATTTTTTTTTTTAAAAAAAATTATTAGTTAAAATTAAAAAAATACATTCATTCAATACATAAATCGTACTTCTCTGTGCATATTAGATCATTATTACTATCTATTCTTTCTATATTAGAGCAACTTTCTCCACATTCCACCAATATCCAGTCAGGACAAGATAAACAAAATCTTATATTTACTCCCTAAATTACTGTTCCCTTATTTCAGTACTCAAACTATTGTAGTTCCTTCTGAGTCTTTCAATTCCTTCTGTGTCTTTCAATTCTCTTTCTTTCCTGCCTAAACCCACTTAATCATTTCCCTTCTTCATCTTCCCTCTTTCCCATTCACCTCCTTCCCTCCCTACTATATGTCTCATTCTTTCTTCCCTCACTTCCTTTCCTTCTAAGCTGATATATCTTCATTGTTGTTCTTCAACCTCCTTATACTTTTTCCTTACTACATTATCTCACCTTCTTCAATGTCCCTTCCCTTCTATCTTCCCTACCTTGAACTTGTCCAGAATTTACATTCATTCCTCTACTTCTTGTCTTAGCTGGATTGTCTAGTACAGGGATAGTCAAACTGTCCCCTTTAAGGGCTGAAGAACTTCAGCTCCCAGAATCCCAGGCTATTGGCCAACATCCCAGACTATTGGCCAACATGACTGAGGCTTCTGGAAGATGAAGTCCCTCGGCCCTTAAAGGGGAAAGGTTGCCTACCCCTGTTCTTAACTCTATCCTCATCTCTTATTAAGCACTTTGATAAGTTGTTTTATATTCATCTTTGGATCCATTTGTGTTTATTTTCCTGCTTCCTACACTTAATTATATATGTTATATTCTGATATATGTTATACTCAGCCCTGGTGGCACAGTGGTTAAATGCCTGTACTGCAGCCACTCACTCATAGACCACAAGGTTGCGAGTTCAATACCAGCTTGGGCTTAGGCTCGACTCAGGCCTGCATCCTTCTGAGGTCGCTAAAATGAGTACCCAGCTTATTGGGGGGCAATCAGCTCACAGTTGTAAACCGCTTAGACATCCCATAGCATGATATGAAGCGGTATATAAATGAAGCTGCTTTTGCTTTCCTATTCTATCTTATTGCTAACTTTAATATCTTTATACCATTTTCTTACTGCTTACCCATGAATTATTTACATTTTGTTTACCTCTTAGTTCATTTTTGGTTGAGTCCTCTCTTCTTTTAAATAAAAGTCTTTGTGTTGTATATTCCTGACATTATCACCATGTTCTTCCCTTTTCCTATTATATCAAAACTTCTTAACTTCCTATCCTTCTTTCCCTTTAATTATATTCTTCCTTAGTTTTTAATTTTATTATTCTATTCTAACTTCTTCAGTGATCTCTTCCAATTTATGAATTCTTTTCTAACGTATATCCTCTTGCTTTCTCTACCTAAATTCTTAATAATTAATTCTAGCTAAATTTTCCAACTGTTCCTCAAAGTATTTCAAAATTGGTGTCCATTCCTCATTTCCACTATCAATCATATGAGCTCTTTAGAATTTTGTAAGTATATCCATTTCAATTGAATCATAAAGCTTCATCATCCATTCTTTCAGACTTGAGATACTTTTAGCTTTCCACTTTTGTACTAGTGTTAGTCTTGCGGTAGTAATTAAATAGCGGAGGATTTTACCAAATCCCTTATCTAAATTCCTATCCCATATATTTAATAAAGAAATCTCTGGATGAACCTCTATATTTTTATGTAACATATAATTAATAATCTCATCTATTTTTATCCAGTAGCTTTAAAATAATTTACATGACCATAAACAATGATATAAGGTACTTGGTTCTTTGCCAGATTTCCAACATAAATTGCTCCTTGTTTCATATATTTTTGAAATCATTATGGGGGTTAAGTACCAATGAAAGTAAGTTTTGTAGAAATTTTCTTTAAGGTTTTGTGAACATGTATATTTTAATTTTTTAGTCCATACTTGTTCCCACATTTCTAACTTGATTGGATAACCAAAGTTTTTGCCCACTGAATCATATTTTCTTTTATTACCTATTCTTCTAATTCCCATTTTAATAGTAATGTATAGAAACACTCAATCCATTTTTATTGTCTCCTAGCCAAACCTTATCAAATTCAATCAGTTTAAGTTCAATTCCCTGTTCTCTCAAATCCCTCTTATACCATTCCAAGATTTGCCTATATCTAAACTAATCTAATAAAAATCCTTCTTCATTTAACTCTTCTTGTGTTTTCATTTTGTATTTGCCTGTTTCATCCTTTTTTTTTGTAATTTGTTATATGTTATCCATTTTGATCTTTGCCTTGTTTCTTTCCATTGTAATGCATCTTGGGGAGAAAACCAAGCTGCAAATCTGGGCATAATTCTTCCACTATATTTATTCCATACTCTAAATAGGGCTTGTCTAATACAATGGTTATTCAATGCTTTATTTGCTTTTATTTTTCCATATCCCAAGTAAGCATGCCATCCGAAATAGAGGCCATTGCCTTTGAGTTCTAATAGCTCATCGTTCTCTAAGGTTATCCACTCCCTGAGCCAAGTAAGAAAACTTGCTTCAAAATAAAGTTTTTAATTAGGTACCCCCATTCCACTTCTCTCTATTGAATTTTGCAGTATTTTAAGTCTAATTCTTGGTCTTTCATTTTGCCAGATGAAACTATTCCTGTTTTTATTCCAAATTTTGAAGAATTTGTCTTTAACTATTATTGGTATAATTTGAAATGAAAGAAGCATTTTTGGCAGAACTATCATCTTAATAGTTGATATTCTTCCTGACAATGATAGTTGTTTTTTATTCATTAAGGTCATGTTTCATTTATTTTTACTCCATGTTTTTTGTAATTATCATCAAATAAATCTAATGTTCTCTTTGTAATTGTTATACCTAAATATTTTATTTTTGTTTGGTTTTTCATACTTACTTTCTTGCTTAATTCAAGTTCTCTTTTGTTACAGATGTTTTTTGTAAGAATTGCTGATTTTTTCTTATTTAACTTACATCCCGTTATAGCTCCACATTTCTCTATAGTTTCAATCAAGTGATTTATGCATTCATCTGAATTGGCTAAAAATATAACTCTGTCATCTGCAAAAGCCCCTATTTTGTAACAATGTTTCCTAATTTTGATTCCTTTGATTAAAACTTGATTTTTAATTTCTTTTATTAATCTTTCAAGTGCTATCAAAAATAATAATGGGGAAAGAGGGCATCCCTGTCTAGTTCCTCTTTAGATCATTATATAATTAGTTTGCTCAGCATTGATAATAATTTTAGCTTTTTGTTCTTTGTATATTTCTTTTATTCACTTTGTAAATTTGGGACCTAATTCCATTTTTTCTATAATTTCAAATAAAGTTTGCCAATTGACCATGTTGAATGCTTTTTCCAAATCAATGAATATCATTCCTAAATTCTTATCATTGTGTCTATCATAGTATTCTATCACATCTAGCACTATTCTGAGATTTTCTTTCATTTGCCTTTGTGGCAAAAAGCCTCTTTGATTTTCATTAATCCAGTTTCTTAAATATTTTTTAAATCTATTTGCCAAAATAGATGAAAATATTTTATAATCATTGTTTAGTAGGGAAATCAGTCTATAATTCCTAACATCAGATTTTGGCTTCCCTTCTTTAGGTATAATCATGATTTCTGCTTCCTGCCATGTAGATGGTATCCCTTCTTCCAGTACGGAGATCATAACTTTTTGCAAGGTATACATAATTCATTTGCAAATGTTTTGTAGAAAGCTATTGCAAACCCATCCGGGCCCAGAGATTTGCCATCTTTTCTTCTTCATCCAAAACTTCAATATTAGATACTGGTCTATTCAGTTCATCCAATTGTTTTTGTGTTGGGTTTTTTAATTCTTGTTATTTAAATACTCTTGAATTTTGTATAGTTCTACCTCTTGTTTCTGATATAGATTTGAGAAAAATCTGTAAAATATCTCTTATTTGTTTTTGTTGTGTTATTATTTTCTCCTCATCGTTTATCTCTAATATTATCTTTTTTCCCCTCTTTTCTTTCTTAATATTCAAGCCAACCATTTCCTTGTCTTATTGGAGAATTCAAAAATTTTCTGTCTAAGAGCTTTTAATTTTTCCCCCTATTTCTAGTATATTTTTTCTGTCTTCTGGTTTTTACAATATTTTGATCTCTTCAATTATATTTTTTCTCCTAGGTTGTCTTTAAGTTCTTTCTCTTTTAATCTTATCAATTTTTTTATTTCATGGTCTTTTTTCTTTTTTTTCCTTTTTGTATATAAGCATCGTGACTAATAAAAAAACAACCCTAAATATGGCTTTCCCTGCGTCCCATATTGTAGTCATTTTAGTCTCTTTTGTCATTTTTTCTTCAAAGAATGGTTTTATAATTTCCCTAGTTTTTTCTATTACTCCTTGGTTTTGAATTAGATCGTCTTTTAGTTTCCAATTGCATTGTTTTGGTTGCTCATAAAATGTCAGTATCAATGCATTGTGATCAGATAGGTTTCTGAGTAATATATGAATGATTTAACCAGTTTATTCATCATTGTAGATATCCAAAACATGTCTATTCTCTAAAGAGAACAGTGTCAATTTGAATAAAAAGTAAAACCTTCAGAGTATTTATACAAGTATCTCCAAGTATCATGAAGAGAGTGGCTATCTGTCAAATCAAAAAAAGTTTTAGGAAGTTTCCATTCAGTAATTTTTGTATTGTCCTTTGATTTCCTATCTACATTTGGATTAATCACTCAGTTAAAATCTCCATATAGTATTATATATATATATATATATATATATATATATATATATATATATATATATATTACATATAGTATTTTATATATACATAAATCTTTTATTGTTTAAAAATATGATCACCAGACCTTTACAAAAACCAGGACAAAACAGTCACAATACAAAAATACAAATTTACAAAAACATAGACAAAAAAGACCTAAACATATGAAAAAAGGGGGAAAAAAGCACAAACCAAAACTTCCTAAGCTTTGAGAGGAACTTCTCCCCTGCTATAAAACCTTTCTGCACAAATAATTATCATTATAAAAAGTGAATTATTACAAAGAGAACAACTTTGAAAAAACCCAAATTAGGTACAATGGGACCCACTTCATCTTTTAATAAATTAAATCTTTTACCAAGTCTTTATGGTCGCTAACTGCTAAAAAATTTATTAAGGGCTCCCAAATCTTTCTTTTTTTCTCCCAACATTCTCCCTTAAGCAATTGTGTAAGCTTATCTGCACATACGCAATCTACCAATTTGTATAACCACTCAGTTGTTCTCGGCAGAATCTTGCTTTTCCATTTAGCTGCAAAGACAATCCTTGCAGCTGTTGTTATATAAAATATTAGTTTGTGAAACCGCTTATTAATTTGATGTTCATCATACATACCCAATAGGTAGAACTTCGGATCCATATATTCCATTGAGGGGATTATTTTAACAACCAATTTATGTACCTTTTTCCAATATTTTTGGCAAATCTACAACACCACCAAATGTAAATGAAAGAGCCCTCTTTTCTATGGCATTTCCAACAAGTTTACTGATATTATTCTGCATCTTAGCTAAAATACCAGCACAGTTGCATCTTATGCCAATTCTCTCTTAGTTCATAACTAAGGGGGGTTGCAGACTGCCAGAAATAGTGCAAATTGAGTCCACTTTTAGGGTTAGGGTTAGTGCTAGGGAATCATGGGAATTGTTTTTTCCCTGACACATTGAGCCTTCTCTGCCAGAGAGCTCTGGTGCCACAATAAAATACAGTTCCCATGACTCCCTAGCACTAACCCTAACCCTAAAAGTGGACTCAATTTGCACTATTCCTGACAGTCTGCAACCCCCCTAAGTGAGTATCTTAATCTACAAGACCAAGACTTTTCCCATTGTTCTAGTGGGATAGACTGTTTCAGGTCTTGGGCCCATTTAATCATATGATCCTTGATCTCATCTTCGAGATCCAGTTTTAGTAAGAGGTCATAAAATTTAGCTATTTTAAATAGCTTCTTATCCTCTAGGATTATTTCTAAGTCTTCCTCAATTCTTCCAATTCCACATGTGGCTCTGTCTTTCAAAAATCTATCTTTAAGTTGCATATACAGAAACCACCCACACTCATAACCTTTTTGCAGAATTTCTTCACGAGTCATAAACTCTACACTACCAGAATTACCATCAACTTTTGTTATGTCATAATAAGTGACCCAATTCTTTTTATCGATTTTCTCCCTACTAAAAAGAGCTTCATTTGCAGAGGCCCATAGCGGTATCTCCCTACAGAGAATATTTTTATATTTAAACCAAACCCATGCTAAGGCTTTCCTAATGAAATGATTTTCAAAATCTCTGTTTGCTTTAATCTTGTAGGAAAATAAATAACCATGGAACCCAAATCTGAGGTCTGCTCTTTCAATCATTAACATCTCATTATTATTTTTTAAAAAACCACTCTGTTAACCAAACAAAACAGCAGGCATCATAATATATTTCCAACTTGGACATAGCCAAACCCCCTCTTTCAACTCTGTCCTGTAGCACCTTCAATCTAACTCTGGGTCTCTTGCCACTCCAAAGGAATTTTGATTAGTCATGATGCCATTTCTTGAAAGGGATCTTGTTTTTTATGATTGGTAAATTCTGGTATAAAAAAAGTATCTTAGGCAAAATTGTCATCTTGATAGTAAAGATTCTCCCTATCCAAGACAATCTCAGAGACGACCACCTCTGTAAATCCTTTTTTCCCTCCAACCATTTCTTTTCATAATTATTCTTAAAGAGGTCAACATTCTTCATTGTGATTATAATGCCTAAATATTTTACTTCTCTCCTAAGTTGAAAACCTGTAATCTTTTCAATCTTCAGCTTCTCACCTTTCATAAGGTTCATAGTTAATACCGGGGTCTTATTTTTATTAATTTTTAAACCTGAAACTTCTGTAAAGGAGTCAAGCTCTGTCATTAATTCATTCAAATTATCTGGATTCATGATTGTTAACACCAGGTCATAGTGATTTTCTGATTTCCCCCCTGGTTTTCTCAGTTTCAGGAAGACCCCTAAGCTTAATTGACCTTTCTCTTTGTTTGGCCTCTCCTTTCATTCTCTCCTCCTCTATTGTTTTAGCCAAATTACAATGATTTTTCCATTTTTCCTCAAATTTTCCTTGTTTGTTTTCAATCAAATCAAGTCTCGATTTCATCTTACTAACTTCTCCAGCAATCCTATCTATTGCTCCATGGACACTTTTCATTTCTGTCCTAAGCTCTTGCTTAATCTCAGACTTAAAATTTGTAAAATCCAATCTCAAATCCTGAATTTCTTTACCTAATTCAGCTCTCATTGCTTTGAATTCCTCTAGAAAAACAACATAAGGATTGCCAACCTTAGCCTGTTCTAATGAGGGTCTCCTTTGCTGGGATGCCTCCATTTTAACTGTTTGACTCCTTGAATTCATCCTTAATTATCAATTTTTTGATTTTTGATTTCAACCAACTCAGGTTATAAAATTCAAATAAGGAGAGAAAAAAAGGAACAAGTGATCAAGCCCCCACCAACACCCACTTATATATCTTTCAGTCACAGTTTAGACAAGATACAACTCTATCTTAGTCTTAAACTAAAATATTAGGCTACAAAACAATATTTCCACCTTATAAATTTTTTCAAATACCTCAATTTTCCAATTTCCCATAAACTCAGTGGAGTCAAATCAGCTTATCATCTATAACATTTGCAAAAGTAATTAAACCTAAACCTCAGTTACTTTAAATAGTCCTCTCCAGATCCAAGCAACCTATATTGTTATAGTCCTCAAAACTCAAATCTGTATAAAATAGATACCCCTGTTGTTGTATCCCCAATGTCAACATTAGCTGGCAACTAATCAATGGCAGTAGTGAGCAGTAGTGAGAGCTTCTCTTAACTCCGTTGCTCAAAAAAAATGTCCAAATCCAAGTAGCAACTGCAAATCTCACAGCCCCCATTGTGTATTAACTCCATTGCATTAACACCATCACCTCATATCCATGTGATGACTACAACTCCCAGCAGCCCTGGGTATAACAGAATTTCAGTCGCTTTAATCATGTCAGAGTTGCAAGTCCAAGAGACTCCTACCACTCCCGGCGACCCCTATTGTTTATTTGATCCAACACTTGGGGCACTAAGGAAACTCAAGGCTAAAAGCCCAATTGGCAACTACAACTCCCGGCGGTCCTCGCAGCTTGCAACTCTCCTTCCTGGTAAACTGCCTCCAAGTTTCATTGCCTCTTAATTATTCCCCCCAGCTGTGGTACGCTGACCATCTTAAAGGGGAATGCAACAGGAAAAATTCATGATTGTCACCACCCAGGACAATGTTGGTAAGTTATAATCTCAAAAAACTTGACCAAAAAGCTCTTAAAGTAGATAATATTTGGAGCAAATGATGGGAGACTCCAAGAAAGTTCATAAAGCAGAGCCAAAACGTCAGTCCAGGAAGCCTTATAAAGTTGTACTCAACAAAATTGACTGGTTAATGGTGTCCGAAGTTCAGAGTGGTTGCCAAATCTTATTCCTCTCAACAACTTCGCTTAAATAGGTCTGTGCCCCCTAACTCACTCAGACCTTTCCTAATAAACAATTACAGAGGAAAATAAGTTGGTAGTGCCCCTGGCTGCATCTAGTGGTGGCCTCATACAAGGCTATGGTGGCTAATACAAAAAGCAAGTTCTTCCTTTTTCTTCTTGTATCTTCACCAGAGTAAGAAAAGTAAAAAACAAACAAACAAAAAACCCTCAGGTAAAAAAAACTAGAAAAGCCCCTTCACCCCTCTCTTACCAGAGTGGAGTATTATTTTCTTGGCAGATTTTAAACCAAAAAAACCTTGATGGGCTTGATGGAGCTCCTCCGAGACCATCTTTTCGGTCCACCGGAACCAACCGGAAGCTATTATTATTATTATTATAATTATATTATTATTATACTCTAATTCTGCAATCTCTTTATGTATTTTATGGTAGAACATTCCCTTGTTTTCTTGCAGTCCATAAATTCCTACCAGTACAAGTGTTTCACCCTTCCAATTTATTTTCACTCCCACATAATGCCACTTTGGATCATTCAAAATTTCTGTTGCTTTTATTTGCTAGTTAATATAAATCACAACCCCTTTCTTCTTATTTTTATTTGCTGAAATTAATGAATTTCCTAAATTGTTGTTTCTAATTAATCTTTTTTCTGTACTTTTAATGTGTGTTTCTTGGAGACATACTACACTACATTTTTCTTTTTCTAAGAAGTGGAAAATTCTTTTTCTTTTTGCTAATGAATTTAATCCTTTTACATTAAATGTTAGTATTTTCATAATTAATTTTCACTTGCACTTTCAAAAAAACAATTTATGAAGGTTATTCAAAAGTATATTTTGAGCTTTGAAGTTTTTCTTGACATAGAGATTATTCTATACTCTCTTCTTCTATACTATTATCTCTCCCTGCTTTTGTTAAGTCATCTTTATTCTCTTCATCTCTTTCTGATATTTCATTTTCTTCATCTGTTATGTTGATTCTCTCTTCACTCTTATTTACTTCGCCTTCTTTATTTGTCTCTACTCCACTTTTCCTATTTATCTCTTTGCTGTATAAGTCCTCTTCTTTTCCTTTAGTTGTTTTGCTATTTTTTGTGATTAGATTGTTTCTCAATTCCTTTACTTTGTTCTCTCCAGAAATCTCTTGCTTTTTCTATCAAGTTTAGTCTGTGTCTTCTTTGATTCCAAGATGCCAAGAATCCTTTTATTTCCTCCCATCTAAATGAGATTCTGTGATATTTTAATTGTTTTGTTAAAAATTGATAGACCTTCCATCTCCTCAGTATCTGGCTTGGAATATCTTTGAAGACCTGGATTTCATTTCCTCGAATCACAAATCTAGTTTTGTAAATTTTTTGGAGAAATTCATCCTTAATTTGTTTCTTTGTCCAGTACACCATGATGTCTCTTGGGAGTTTTTTATTTTTTGCTAATCTTGAATTGATTCTATATATTCTGTCAATTTCATTTTGTATTTGTTGTAGGAGTTTTTCCAAATATTTTGCTATGTATGGTACCAAGAAATCATATAGGTTCTCATTTGAATGTTCTGGCAATCCTCTAAATTTTATACATTTCTCTCTTTGTTTAATCTCTAGTTTTAGGATTGCCACTTGGTCTTCTTGTTGGTACCTACTTAATTCCTCGATTTTGCTTTTGACTTGTTTCATTTTTTGTTCCAATTTTTCCATCTTGCCTGTCATTTTTTCAATATCTTTATTGATTTTTATCTAAATTCTGTCTTATTAAGCTAGATTCATATTTTAGTTCTTTTTTGTTTCTTCTCTTGATTCTTTAATTTCTCACTTTGTCTCATCTCTTGAGTCCCTGACTTCATTTCTTAATTCTAAATATAATCTTTTCATTTCTTCTATGAAGTTGACACTTGTTTGCTTCCTTTTTTGTCATCTCTAGTGATGGTCTTCATTGATTTGAGGGTATTGCAGCTCGGTCCTGTCTGTCTCTTTCTTTCCTTGACATCATTTTAGTCTATTCTTATTATCCTATTTTCCCTTTTTTCCTGTTACCCCAAACTGTCCAATTATTTCCTCAATGTTACAAGGGCCTGACCTACTAATTGTATATCATCCCCCAAGATTTCCTTTGTTTGGGTATTTTCTTTTCTATCTTTTATATTAGTGAGTTTTATTCCTATTACTCAATTATATCCCCAAGTTAGATTTGTTCTCTATTCTCTCTCCAATTTTTCCTTTCTCTATATATTTGTATCCCAATTCTGTACTACACTCAATCAAGTTTCCTCTTACTTCACCTGTCTGTTTCTTAAACTCCGGTTATCTCTATTGTTTTTACTATCCCACTACGATCCGATTTAAGTAACCTCCTTTGTCTTTCCATGTCCATTAATCCTTTTAATAATTCTATCTTCCACTATTCAATCAATCAATCAATCAATCAATTAATCAGCTATAATCAAGTACAATCAAATAAAATCCCATATATACACTATATCAATCTGTATGCTTTCTCCCAAATCTATTATCAGTATTACCAATCAATTAATTTTCTGCCAAGAGAGAAAGATAAAAGAAGATAGAGAGAGGAAAAGAGGTGATAACAATATATATATTAGTATTTGTGCCTATATATCCCCTCTCTTAATCCCCTTAATCTAACACAGTTAAGAATTAGCTAAATTCATTCAAGTTCAATCAATGTCTCAATAATTATACAATATATTAATGTATCACAATTTAAAATAACTTTAAAGCCTCCTCAATACATTACACTTTCGGGATGTTCTTCTTTTCTTCCCTTTTCCCCCCTTCCTGTCCCCATGCTCTCCTTCCTCCTTCTCAGACCTCACAAAGTTGTTCTTTTTTCTTCCTTCTTGAATTTATTCCACAATATGACCACAAAATGTCCTCGCTACAGTCCATTTTGAATAGACTGTCCTCACCAAATTGTCTTTCTTTCCCCTTAATCAGTTCAATCAGTTACTCCAAAGGCTATAATTAATTCAATCCCTCCTTCCCCTCTGTTACTAACAGTTGCCCCAGTAGTCCAGATGGTAAAATTAATTAAGTATAGCTGATTCATTCCTTCCCACCTTGTTAAAGGAAGCGTGTATCTGGATGTCCTTTCTCCCACATTTAGGGATCAATTGGAATCCATTGCAATCTCTGTTTTGGTTATGTCCTAGGGCATAAAAAAATAGTCTTTACCTTCGACTGATTGTTTCACTTTCTATTTTCTCCCGTCTTTCTAAGTTCACAATTTTCGTGGTTCTTTGCCAGTGGAATGTCCCAGTGTTTATTTATTTGTTTATATAGAATCCATCATGATTGTCCAAATGTACAGTATGTTTCTGGACAAGGCAATCTTAAAGAGTCAAAGATCTCTCTATTCTCTAAATTAAGTCACACAGTGTTACTATTTTTAAAAAAATTGAGGTTTTTTATGCTCCAAATTTTAATAATATGAACTCAGTTCAGCACCAAATCAGGTTTTCATTTTAACAGCTTCTATGGAAGAATCCCTCCTCTTCCTCTTTTCCCCTTCGCTTTCCCTTCCTCCAAGCTTTTCTTTCTTTGATCTTAGTAATGATATTCTGGATTTGTAATGCCACAAACGGAATTTATAGTAGAACTTAAACAAGCCTCTGATTGTATTTTTAGCTCTGTATGTCAACTTAAAAGCGGCAACAGCACTTGTACCGCAACTAGAGGCTGCTCAGTTATGGATGTGGCCAGCTCAGACCTCCATGTCTCGGCATACTCTGACTGGCCCTTCACCGACTTCTTCTCAATCTCTGTTCTTTCCCTTCTGGTAAGATAGTCTGACACTCTGGTCTCTGATGAGCTCCTCTGCTTCTCCACTATCTGAGAAGACACCTTTTGTCCTCCAACATTCGTGCCTAGAGGATCTTGTCTGTGTGATTAGCAATCCCTCTCTCCAAGCAATCTCTAGGAGGATTCTCGTGTCACGATGCCACTGGAAGTCCCCTAAGAAAATATTTTTTGATATGAGTAGCAATAACAGGACCTGATCATTATGAATGAATTGATGGTTGTACCTTGCTCATACTCAAAATTTTGTGTGATTGTGAGTTCTGCCCCATGGTGCTTTGAAAAGAGCTAATAAGACATGCAGCATTCAAAACATATTGTACCCTCTTTTTTAATTTGTAGGGAAAAGTCAAACGTTTTAATGAGTTACTGAGAATGTCCCCAGCTTCTCTGAAGCATCTTTATTATTCATATGAAATAGGTCATCCTGTAGTGGCCAACGAATTGTCAGGTAACACTCTATATTTTGTGAAAATTGAATGATTAATTCAAAATTCTCAGTAAGCTTACTTTCTGCACCTTTAGCCTTTTCTTAAGCTTGGCTTGGCTTTCTTCATCTGCCTCTCACTTTCTTGCAATCCTCCCTTTTCAGTTCAAATAATAAATAGTCACTCTTAGTCCTTCATTTCTTAAATTGTCAAGCAAGAGGGGAAACAGCCTTCTAATACACACTTCTCTAGCAGTGAACCTACTGCTGTTGCTATGGTGAAAGGCAATCCCAAAATGTTGAGCCTTGGAATTGTTTACAGGGAGGAAAATAATTCTATATAAACAGAAACTCTGTAAATCATAAGGCAAAGATCTCACAAATTATTACAAATTAGTATGCCTGTTTAAAAAGTTCTGGTCATTGGCAAAAAGGCTAGTTGATCATAAGGCAGCACTGGTATGGTGCCAAAGGAGAGGCAGGCAGACAAAGAGATGGAAAAATTCAAGGTAAAGCAGGGTCACAGGTTGTAAGACTTTAGTATGGACCAAGCTATATATACTTGAAAGCCTTTGAATATTGACTTGCTGGTGTAATGTAGGGGTAGGGGTCATGCAACCCTCCAGATGTTCTATTTCAGCTCCCCAAAATGCTGGAAACCACAGTCCAACAAGAGTTGAAGGATCACATGATTCCCAACTCTTGGAGTAATGGGTATTGGGGAAATGAGAGCTCCACTCTAAAGATGTGTCCAATGGCCTTAAGAATATGTTGGAATGTTAGAAAAGGAGATGAATGCTCTGATCAAACCAAGACTTTGAAAATCTGAAATGCACTTCAGAAAACCTTGCTTCTGGGAAAATATCACTTTGGGTGGAAAATTATGTTAATGACCGGATACATTCAAAATTTCACAAACAGATTCCCTTTCTTCTTTTGTCCCTGCATCCCCAAATCTGCTCTGCAGGGTTTCCAAAGCCTCAAAAGTCAAACTTATGCATTTTTATAGTTGATTTGGATGACAGAATATAGTTCCATCATCTGTGCTGAGCCCTTGTACCTTTATCTCATCCTCCTGGTTCTAGGGCATCCACCCACAATGGCAAAGAGATGGTGGGTCAACTAGGCTCTCTACAAGATGAGACAATCACCCTCCTAGACCTCCTTAGAGTCTTCTTGGACACCCAGGAAGATGATGTCATTTGGCTGACCCTGGCTGCTGAATAACAGCCAGCCACTTTCTGGAAGCTTCCTTTCCCATCCCCTCATCACCAAATGGCCTGTGATGTATTCCTGTACCAGAGAAAGGGAGGGCACTTTGTTATACTTGGCAAAGCTTTATCCTATGAATGTGATCCAGAGTCTTGGTCACTTGTTCTATTGTCATTTGTATAAGAGACCAACATAGTGTAATGGTTTGAGCATTGGCCTATTACTTGCAGACCAGGTTTCGAATCCCAGCTCAGCTGTGAAATCCACTAGGTGACCTTGGGCAAGTCACACTTTCTAAGCCTCAGAGGATGGCAATGGCAAACCCTCTCTGATAAAACTTGTGCAGAAAACCCCATGGCAGGTTTGCCTTGTTGTTGTTGTGTGCCTTCAAGTCATTTCCAACTCATGG
>CM034706.1:181651944-181662359 GCA_020142125.1 Phrynosoma platyrhinos | reverse complement strand
CGGGCCTTGGAGGGCCAGTGCTCGCTGGGGCCAAGGGCAGGCCCAGGTGGTAGTCCCTGTTGAGGAAACAAAAAGCTACATTTCGTGAATTTCAATCCCTTACAGGACTCTTGAACATCGCCTGTAGGGTTGTAGTGCCAGGATGTGCATTTTGTGTTAGATTATACAGGGCTACTGCAGGCATAGTGGCACAGCACTATCACATCAGAATCACAAGGGGCATTTGTGAGGATTTGAAGGTCTGGGACACCTTCTTGGATCAATTTAATGGCACATTGTTTTGGAGATGTGAAATGCTGCTGAGAGCAGACTTTCATGTGCATTCTGATGCTGCTGGCGCTCATGGTTTTGGGGTTTATTGGAATGGCCAGTGGGCTGCAGAGGTGTGGCCTTCTGCATGGGTAGAAAGTGGTCTAACCAGAGACTTAACGTTTCTTGAGCTTTTTCCCATAGTGGTGGTTGTCCACTTATGGGCAAACCAGTTTGCTAACAGGAGCTTTGGTGTGACAACCAGTCAGTGGTTCATGCGGTGAATTCTCAGTCCTCTAAGTCTCCTAGAGTTATGGGTTTAGTAAGAGTGATGGTCATGCAATGCTTGAATTATAATGTGTTATTCAAAACTCAACATGTTCCTGGCGTGCTTAACCCTTTGGCGGACACCCTTTCTTGTTTTCAGCTCTCCAGGTTCCGGCAGCTGGCTCCTGAGGCATCAACATACCCATTGGAGGTACTGGCCTTGCTATGGAGCCTTGGAGATTAGAAATTCACAGGGCAATCTTGAATTCCATTGCCCCATCTACACACAAGTCCTATCAAACCACTTTAAATTCATTTAATCAATTTTTATTGGAAATTGGGGTGGATCAAAGTTGGCCGATCAGGGTTGACCTGATTCTACATTTTATAGTTTATCTTAGACAGGCAGTCCTTTTGTCTGTCACTATTAGGGGCAGGTTGGCAGCCCTGGCATTTCACTCTAGGGCAAGGGGTTAGGGTCAAAAGAGCTGTAGAAGGTTGGTCTAGGGAATCCCCTGTAACAAAGAACTCATGATGGCCAATAATAGGCCCAGTCCTAGCTAAATTATGTCATCAATTAGCTGATACTTGTAACTCATCTGGAGAAGAGGATTTACTTAAGGCGGTATTTGCTTTAGCCTTCTTTGCTGCATTAAGAATTAGTGAGATTGTGCCAGGATCTCATAATGATCAATCTGACAGGGCTCTTTTGTTTTCTGACATATTATTAATGGATCAAAGCAAGCAAAGCAAAGCAGCTTATTTATATACCGCTTCATATCACGCTATAGGATGTCTAAGCAGTTTACAACTGTGAGCTGATCAAGGGATTCAGATTTGTGTTAGGTGCTCCAAGACTGATCAGATAACAAAGGGTCAGTCTATTTTCTTAGCTAAAGTGCCTCTTGGGAAGATTTGCCCAGTAATAGCAATAGTCAACTATTTGAAGATTAGGCCCAATGTGGCGGGCTATCTGTTCATTTATCTGTCTGGTATGCCCTTGACTCAATTTCAATTTAGGGCAGTGTTGAAGGAGACACTAAGGTGGGCTAATTTGCCCCAGGCCTGTTTTTCTTTGCACTCCTTCTGTATTGGGGCAGCAACAGCTGTGGCCACTCAGGGTTTGAGTGAAGCCGATATTTGCAGAATTGGCTGGTGGTGCTCCCGAGCATTTAAGTCATATGTCAGGCCATCAGGGAATGTGACCCTTGATCAGCCACGCTAATTTGTTTTGTTTCTTTTCAGCTGGTTTCTACCACAGTTCAATATGGATTGTGGGCCATAGTTTGGTCTTCTGGGCGGAACGCCACCTCATGGAGCATCAACGTGATTTCACTCTGGGACTTTCGCACATTGGACCTACTGTCTGGTTTGGACAAAGGGGCATGATATGGGGAGCGCTCCTTCCATGGATCATACAATTGGCACGAACGCGTCCGTAACCCTGGGTTTTGGTGATACACCTGGGGGAAAATGATTTAGTTAAGACCCCGTGTTTACAGCAGGCAAAGCAGAAAAAAAGGGATTTGAAAGAAATTCTAAAGATATTCTTGGGTGCTGTAATACTTTGGATTAAGCTCTTGCCATGTCGTAGCTGGCCTGGAGCCCAAAAAGATGTGGCGATCAACAAAGCTTGTCGCTGGTTGAATCGCTATGTTGCTAAGCAGCTCTCTAAAATGGGCATTTCCTTTTTTCTTTTTCATTATATTTTATTAACATGTATTATTCAAACATACATATCAAGTTGAAATATTAATGTCTTACAATGGGCATTTTCATGGTGGAACATGGAATCAAACTTGGTCGGCCACAGCTGTACAGGTGGGGTACACCTCTCTCCAGAAGACTCGGAGATGTACGTTACAGCACTCTCCGACCAAATTCTAAAAGCTGTCTGCGGGAGGGTGGGGGGAGAGGGGATGCCTAGCTAGGCTGGCCCCCTCGTGTGGTGGGTAATGACCGCCACCCCACAGGAAAATTAATCTGGCTATTTAAATTAATTGGGGTAAAATTGACATAAAACAAATTTAAAGGAAATGACTTATGCAGTTAAATGCATGAGATCATTAATTTGTATGATGTCATATGATGTCATATGACATCACTTCCAGAGGGGAGGGGTTTGTAAATTTGTTGATATCATTGTTTACTTGTTTTGTCACGTGCACTGAAGTACCACCCATTTGGGAGAGTTACACCTTCACTTACACATGTGACAAATTTGTTAATGTTATTGCCTTGTAAATAGACCCTGTACAGCTAAGTAAAAGTTGTGGCCTGTTTAAACCCAAAAGAGGTGTCTCATGTCCTTTGTGCCAGTGCAACTTCCATTTCCAGAACTGAACCCAGAGACAAGTGATAAGAGAGGAATCAACTGCCCACAGAGATCCACATAAATCCACCTAAATTAATAGGCTGAAGTTTAAAGCAATATGAGCATATTTAAAGTAGTCATGATGCTAAGAGATCAAATTTCCAAGACCTGACTAATCATTTCTACATTTGGGCACTGCCCTCAAAACTCTCAAGCTATGACTACTAGCAACTACAGCTACATTTTACCCAATGAAACAGTTGAAGGAGAGTGATAGGAGACTATCGCTTGGTGTTTTAAATCAAATTAAGCCTCCTGGGCTGCAGCTGGAAGGCAGGATGGAGGCAGGGATTATCGCATGCTAAATTGCTGCCGAATCACCAGCTGCCATCAGATCATGTCTCAGCTGGGCTCAGTTGGAGCTTTTTAGAAATCGGAACACTTTCTGTCAAACATTGGCACCAACTGGGCCTCTATAGGCAGGGAATTCCACAACCAGTGTGCCACTGCAGAAAAGACCCTCTTCCATCTCCTCCCACAATGTATTTCCTTTACTGATGGAACATGAAGGAGGGCCTCTCAAATAGATCTGTAAAACATGCCAATTTTAGAAAAAAATATGTTTTACCACCTAATGTTTCAGTTAGTCTTTGTCTAATCATTTTTGGCTTCTGGCTAACAACCATTTCTTCTGCACAGAATCATTTAGTGCAACCATTCTGAGTGAGATCTGTTATGATCTGGTCCAGAGGATAATGTAAGAAATCCTCAATAGCTTGCTGAAAAGAATGTGTTCTATTATTTCACAGATAAAATAGTTCAGATTCACTCTGATTTAGATGCTAGAGGTGATACAGTCTGGTGGAGGTAACCCAGGACGCTGCTTGTCAAGTGTTGATGGATACTTGTCAGTCTGTGCAGCCTGAGGATGTGGACAAGATCCTTAGAGAGGTGAGAGCCACCACCTGTGTACCAGACTAACTAGCTCTTTAATAGTTGTGCTTCCCATTCGTACTCTTCTTCTGATTCCATGACTTCAGTCTCCATTCTGATAAATATTTGATCCAAGGTACAGGAAATCTTTGACTATTTTGATTTCCTCATAATCTAGGTTGAATTTATGTCGATCCTCTGTGGTCATTATTTTTGTTTTCTTTATTTTCAGCAGCAAGCCTACCTATTGCTTATAAAGCTGAGGTATATTTTAAAATACATTCAAATTTAGAAGTATTTTACAGGGGAAACTGACAACTCTTCATTCTTTAGACATTACATGTTCTTTAGACATTACATGTTCTTTAGACCTAATTGAGGGGAAATTTAGTAATATTATGAAAGAATGTACAAAAGCCATGGTGTTGAAGCAGCTTACTTCCATGTTTTGATCTTGTTGAGGGCTGAAGAGCTTGTTTTTCTCTTATAACAGGAAGCCTTCATTTGTATCATGAGATGGATGCATAATGTTCTGTCCATTGTCTTCCAGCTGGGAAACCTGGTAACCAAAATGTAATCTCAATGCTTTTAAGAAGATATTTATGGTTACTATGAAGTCTATCAGAGGATCATTATTAAAAACAATGCTTAGATAATGAATTGTGCAATTGGCTATGGGCTTTGAGATACGCTGTTGTCCCCAAGATATACATGTACATTTTGAAAGGCCACTTATCAAGCAATTAGTATCATTGCTTATACTTACCAAACAGCTTAGCTCAATCTCAATTACTGTAAAGGAAAACATATTACTGGAAATAAAATGTAATTTTAAGAGGAAGCACAGACTACTCTAATCAGTGTCTCATATTTCAACAGTCTAGTAAAAGAAAAATCCAAGACTCACCAAGAGCAGGAAGGAATATTTATACTTTCATGTGCTGGACAAAGGAGGAGAATTACCAAAAGTTCTTTAGTTGTTCAATAACTCTGTCAGAGTTACTGGGCAACACAAGAATTCAAAGCAGTCAAGTTGAGATGGAAGGGAAGAAGAGTGTGACAGAGTTTGTGTGTGGTTATGTCTGTCTGAGTGTGGAGAAAGGCTGTATGTATATATGTTCATGAACACACACACGCACACACACACACACATACACAGTATTTCATAAGTAGGCATTGAGGAAGAACACTGTCTTTGTACATGCATATGCAAGCATGTATATACTAACTGGTTGTCCTAATTGATTGTCCCTTGTTGTATAGATATGAAACTTTTTCTTCTTCTTGATTGGCTAAGGTCTTAGGACAAGTGGGACTTAGATGCTTTGATGCTGACCTGTTTTCAATCAATCTGAAACTGTGGAGAAAGTTGGGGGCTAAGACAGATGATTCACATTTTCCTAAATAACTGCAAGTCTAAGAAACCACTACATATAAATGTCCAGCAGCTTGGCATGTCCTAACTACTAGTATGTTGAATCACAAGTTTGCTCCAGAAGCAGAGCTAATTCCCTGTGCATGATTAGTGCTGAACATCCAGCTGAGAATTGTCCAGTCCTTCACATGTAGTTGAACTGCAGCTCTCATTGGTCATAGCCAGGGGTAGGCAACCTTTTCAGCCGGGGGCCGATCCGCTGAAGTCCTCCTTCCGGCAGCCTGGGGGGGGAATGGTGACGTGCACACTCACGCACGTGCACACTACTGCTGCCACCTTACACTGCTGCCACGCATGTCACGCCCGCCATTTTGTTTTCCAAAATGGTGCCTGCACATGTGCAAATGAATCGCGGCCACCATTTTGGAAGACAAAATGGTGACCGCCACTCACGGCCACCATTTTGTTTTGCCAAAATGGTGGCCACGACTCGTTTGTGCATGTGCAGTACTCCTGAGCATGTGCAAATGTGCCACGGCCACCATTTTGGAAAACAAAATGGCGGGCGTGACATGCGTGGCTGCAGGGTGGGTGAAACTCACAGCAGCAGTGGCAGGCGGCAGCGGCGGCAGTGGTGGCAGGGTCCAGCGGAGGCAGGTAAGCAGGGGGGCCAGGCCAGAACTGGCCCACGGACCGTAGGTTGCTGACTCCTGGTCATAGCCAACAAAGCCAATGTTCAGGAATATTGAGAGTTGCAGTTCAACAATATTTGATGGGCTGCACATTTCCCATCCTGGTTTAAGTAAATAAAGAACTTTGGACCTAGTTTATGAATTTCTCTTTGCCACTTTCCCATCTTTTTCTGTGTCTAGGATTGTTGGAAAAAACATGCATTCTCTTGCTCTTCATTATATAGATAGGGATTCCTATTTAAGTATCTCTCTCTGTTTAAGAGTACTGTCTCTCTCACAAGATTCTAACCTGTTAATCTTGAGAAATTCAGTGCTCTCTACCTGCATAGGAGCCTGAGGCTTCACTAAGGAAAGAGATATGCTGGATTCCAAGGAAACATCTTCTTTGGATTGTAAATGAACATTAAATTTCCTTGGCTTGCAAAATTTTCCAGTGACCGCAAAGCTAAAGGGGTGGAGCCAGCCTGCTGATAGCCCTCCCCCAACATCTCAATTGAGATCAGAAACAGAAAATGTTCATTTTCCCCCTCCTGTTTGCCTGATGAAGAAGCCAGTGTGACTTCAAAAGCTTGCAACATGTGCATTTTGGCTTACAGTTAGCGTGTGTCTTAGCCTGACTGCTAGTCTTAAACATCTCCATCTTCCTGGTATATATAACTATCTTTAGTTAAATTAGGATTTAGTTTTGTTATACAATTATTTAATAAAGCCATTATTATTATTTTTTAAACTCCAAGCTACATGTTTGTTATCTTTTTTGAGTCAGTTTTTATTCTTTAGAAAAGCAGAGTTAGGCAAAATTGCACTTCTACTGTTCTGTTTATGAAAGACAAACTAACGGTTTTAGCTTACATATTTGTATGTTTTTGTTTCCTTTGGGTTAAACCAGTAGGAAACTTAAATTACCCCACAAGGCCATCTTTTTCTTTTCAATTATTTTTATTCATTAAGTCTAAACTCTTTCATGTCATTGATCTGTGGATAATGTACCTCATTTTGAAACCTAGCAGATGTTTAGAAAGGGAACCCTTAAAACAGCATTCTTGAAAGGGAGAATTGCAAACTGAGCAATCTTAATTGTGTGAAAGAGTCCTCCAAGGATGTATCAGCAAATGCTGTTGTATCTAATTTGAATTGCAAGAGTAAAACAGATAATGTTAAAGACATAAATTACCTTCAAAAGACTAAAAACCTATTTTCTAGATCCTACTAGAATAGATCCATTGAATCAATAGGGTTTTCCAGAAGAGTTGAGAAATTGAGTCAATGTGTCTATCTGGTACTAGCAATTGGACAAAGGCATTTAAATTCACATTCAGAGTAAAACTAATCTTGCTAAAAGTGGTGCTAATGATGCTATTAACAATATATCGAAAGATGTTTGATCAAGATGTCTTAATTGTACTTTAAAAATTTAATTGTTTTGCTAGGAGCTCAGTTTGATTTCTTTTGCTTGGCTGACATCTTCAGCTTGAAGATATGGATTACTTTATTAGAGGTGTCTTAAGAATGAGGGGGAAAAGCTTTCAAAGAAGGCAGATGTATTGAATGAAATACAATTTCCTTTCATTTATACAAAGCTGAATGAAATCATCTTGCTGTCCTATTCCTTGACTCAAATCTTGAAAGGGCTGTATCCCAAATTCAGCTTGATTTTAAAAGAGAGAGAGAGAGAGAATACAAAACAAAAATACCTCCATCTTGTACCTTCACAGTTAACAGAAATACAGACATTCATTCCAAGGATCATGCTCTTGCTGATGGTGCCTTCTGCACAGTTTAGTTAACCTTTCCTACTTCCCTGAACAGGAGGAACAAAAGAACTGTTTCCCATTCAGAAGACCTTCCTTTAGGAATAGCAACCAACCTTATCCTTAAGTTTGGCTTCAGTGGCTGAACTTCATTTGTCTCTTCATATCTAGACACTTCATAGCAATTGCTGTGCTCCCAGGGGCACTTTTCTCTATGGAGAGCTCACCATGCTGCTTTCTCCTTAAGCTTCAGTTCTCTAGCAATGAGCATGGTAAACCAGAGTCTTGTTTCCTACTGTGTCTCTCTGGCAGCTGAAATTTATTCTCAGAAGACTCCTCTCTGGATAGAAGCAGATGGTTCACATACATGTGATTTATTTTGTATTGTATCAGTTCTGAATAATTTAAAATGCCAAATATCTTTAAAACTACTCTATTCCCATTTCCCAATACAATTTCCCCCCTCTTTGCTTCAGAAATGTCACCTCTCTTCTTTCTTTTGACATTTGGCTCAACTCACTTTCCTCCCTTCCCCTCAACACACATACACTTTTTTTTTTTTGGCTTGGCTTTGTTCTACAAATCTACCGCTGTTCTTTGTTATGATTTTAGATAAGTGTGGCTTTAGAGCACTAAGATGCTTTTAGGAACTCTTCTGCCAATGATTTCACTCCCACCATTTGCAAAGCGTTTCTGTATACATAAACAGCACATTAGCCAAGTGATGTTGTTATCACAGTTTTTGTTGTTCTGCTCTTGGCACTATGCTATAGAATTACCTGCAGAGATTTTGCCTTCTGAATAATTTCTTTGTCTTTTAAAAAAAATAGCTGTAGAAGAAACTTGATTATATGCATGAATTAAGTTATATTTTGTGCCAGTTTGTTTAAGAATGGTGCATATTTTGGAAATTAGTTGTCATTTATGAGTTGCTTTTTTTTAGGACTTTCATGACAAAATAAACATTGTTCATGCAACTGTTGACATAGGATATCCCCCTCTGTTAAGGGTGATTCTGAGCTGTAATTGCCCATGGTAGAACATGAGAAGGAAAGCTTAACATGATATCCAAGCAAAGTTGAATTTATCATTGCATGACAGAATGATTTCATTAGGTTGTAACTAAACCAGAACCATGCAGAAGGCATGCTTTAATTCTTTTAGAGAGATACAGCTTCCTTTTGAAGGTATAATGGAAGTATGGTTTTGGTACTGATTTGTTTTTTTCAGTTATTAAGAATCTGCTTACACACAGTTCTAGGGAATGTTTTATTTAAAAAACAAAACAAAACAAAACACCGAGTCTGCAACAATCTCCAGTTCTAGGTGGTCCTATTAGGACAGTGCATTTTCCCATTTCTTGTGAATATAATTTCTCTACCCATTCATGCAGATAAAATAGGCAGCATAAAAATACTCCAATAAAGCTCATGCCTACACTCCAAGCAGTTTTCATTGCTTTTTCCAGTGAACCAAGGGAACTGTAGTTTAGTGAAATGCTCACTCTAACCTTCTCCCAAATTTTCTGAGTTTTGTAAGAGGAAAGGTACTGCAAAAATACTGTTGATCCATTTTAATTCTTTTGTATAGATATGCTTTTAATTAATATGTATCCTTTCCTTCAACCTAGTAAAATCTAAATAGTAAACAACATCACAGCTCTAAAGTAAACCCTATTTAACATACATGCTTTACGCTTGTTTATCAAGCCACGCTGAAAAGAACAATTTGGCTTTCTAATTACATGGAAACCAAAGTGTGGTGAATCAAAAACCCTCAGATATAATAACTATGCTGGGGGGAAAAATCCCTGCATATTGAATCTTATAATAGTTTGAGCTGTAGTCGGCAAGACTGTTGCTTTCTCTTCCATGAAGTCTATGTGTCAAAAGGAATAAGAAATTAAATTTCTCAATTGTTGCCAAACCTGGTTATGTCAGAAATCATAATGCAATCAAGATACAACTGGGAATCTAAAGTGCACATTGCACAGAAAGAAGCCATCCATAAGAGGCATGCCAGAACTTGAAATATTGGCAGGAAGAGTGTTCAGAGAATTACCTGCATTGTTCTTCATTGCCATAATGAATATGGGGTGTGGTGAGGGGAAATTAACTGCATGTATATCTTGAGGAATGGGACTATTTCTCTCTTAAGTCATAATATGGCTCAGCAGCACCCTGAAACTTCCAAGTGACACAATGAAGCCACTTGAGTTTTATTTCATTTTTTAAAAAAGGTGATCCAAAGTTCTGAACCTTTAAAAAAAGCTATCCAAAGACATCAGCTGCCCCGGCTCAGCTCAACAGGATTGTACCATCCAGTTTCATTACAGCAATAAAAATTGCAGAGGGTGCTGAGCAGAATGAAGGCAGGAAATATAAGAAAACAAATGTTATGAGGCAGATGTAGTTCGCCATCCTTATCTCTCTAAATTGAGCGATTGTTTTTTACCAATTGTCAACTAATTTGCATTGGAGGACTATCTCATCATATTTTTGTTGCATGGATTACCCTTCTATGAGCAATGATACAATCCAAACAGACAGATTTAGTATCAACACTCTATTTAAGCATACATATGTTTTGGAATGTCAGAATTTTTATATGGGAAAATGAGCATGTTCTCTATTATTCTATTAGGCTATTTTATTTAAAATATTGTTATTGTTAACTGCCTTCACATCAGTCTTGACCCATGGCAATCCTATGGATGAGACATCTCCAGCCCCTCCATCCTCTACTGCTCTGCCCAGCTCCTGCAAACTCATTCATAGTCTCTTTAATTTCCCCCCTCTGCAGACCAGGGCGTTTGGGACGCCCTGGTCCGGAGC
>CM034706.1:181564121-181577971 GCA_020142125.1 Phrynosoma platyrhinos | reverse complement strand
ATATTTCTAATCATATTCCAATATTCAGTAGCCTTTTTGCATTTCCACCAACAGTGAAAAAGAGTTCTGGGCGATTCCTTACATTTCCAACATTCATTATTAACCTTTTTGTATATCTTAGATATCTTATCTAAGAGATAGGTACCATCTATAAAATATTTTGTACCAGCCCCTTCAAAAAACCCCGCCCTCCAGCCCACAACACCGGCTGTGAGTTGAAGAAGCAGAGGTGGAGGAGGAGAGACGCTGCACCCCCTTCAAAAAACCCCACCCTCCAGCCCACAACACCAGCTGTGAGTTGAAGAAGCAGAGGTGGAGGAGGAGAGACGCTGCAGCCCCTTCAAAAACCCCCGCCTCCAGCCCACAACACCGGCCGTGAGTCCTCCAGCCCACAACACCGGCACCCTTGGAGCACCCTGAGTGGCTTGAGCCGCCGCACCTATGAGGCAGCCGGCATGCGGCAGTGCTCTATGGCTGCGGAGGACTGTTTTTGTTTTTTCCATCTTGCAGCCCTTGGAGGACCACAATGACAAGAAAATTATGTATTTTTAAATTGTACATTTTTATTATTGTTATTTAATTTGTTCTGTATGTTTTGGGGGGGAAGGGTGCGTGGGCAAAGGAGGGATGGGATTCAATTTGATTTATTGTTTTGAAGTTTTGTATTGTTGTACGCTGCCCCGATTGCTTGGCAGAGGGGCGGGATATAAATGAAAATTAAAAAAAAAAGTTTTCTCTTAGCCCTTGTGATGCTATATATTTCAGTCCTTTCATCCAGATTCTTTCCCACTGGGTCATTTGTATCGGATAACCTATATCTTTAGCACATTTTATCATTACATCTTTGACCACCCCTTCCTCCACTTGCATTTGTAAATTTTTTTTTATTTTTTTTATATAATAACTCTATTACCTTAATTTATAATATAAATATATTATATAATAATAGTTTTAATGGGGGTTCTTTTCCCAATGGCTCTGCAGATCTAACAACTGCAATAGAACTGATTTATCTCTTTCAGTTCTGAATATTTCAGTATGCTACAGAGTAAGCCTAAACCCAAGCAGGGTGCAGCACCTGTTGGGTCGGCCAATGCATACCTGGCCCTAAGTTTCTGGCCACTGCCAGAGTAAGATGTGGTAAGGATTTTGTGGCCCATTTGGCATAGCTGGACCACACAGTGGCAGCCTGCATGGCTATATGCAAAAAAATTGGAAGGTGGTGTGCACTCAGAGGAAGGCAAGATTTGGGGGTGGGGGTGATGGCCCCTGTAACCTCGAACCCAGGTGTGCAGAGTTGCACACAGGGGTTGGCTTAGTTCACAAACTGAGACCCTGAGAATGCAAAGGCTCCAACACCCATTAAGTCAGATGCCTTAGCCAATTTGTGATTTATCCAAAGCAGGGATGTGCACTGTACTTACTTCAGGGTTTCACAAATGGCTTTCATATTCCACACTCTGGCCCTAGGGTTTTTAGTTTTGCACCTAATTCAAGATTGGCAAGGGAGTTACCGGGGTGGTGAGGGATAGGCTAGCAAAGGAGTTGGTGGCGGGTAAGATAACTGGCCCCCACAAGGAGATACCAATGCTGATGCTGCAGTTATCACCTTTGGGCATGATTCCCAAGAAGGTGCCAGGTGAGTACGGGCTCATCCATTACCTATCCTAACCTAAGGGAGAATTGGTAATTGATGCTACAACCCAGCCCTGTCCTCTATTTGATTCAGGGGTTCAGATGGTGAGAGCTCTTGGTGCAGGAGCTCTTATGGCTAAGTGCAACATAAACTTGGCTTTCAGGCTTCTTCTGGTTCACTCAGAGTACTTTGAACTGCTGTGTTTCCAGTCTGAAGGTACATACTATTTTGACAAGGCAATGACAATGGGATATTTGATTTCTTGCTCTGCATTTGAGAAATTTAGTACTTTCCTTTAATGATGTGACATAAAGAGGTCAGGTAATGCTGCAATCGCTCAGAGTTGGCCGTTCTGCTTGCCCATGAAAAACCGAAGGTCCCGCCATCACATTCACATTCCTTGGTATTGAGCTGGACATGTTCAAGGGTGTCTCTCTCCTCCCCTAGTAGAAATTGAGATTATTGATGGAGCAGGTGAGTGTTTTGGAAGATAAGCAGAAAGCCACCCTACATGATTTTCAATCATTTGCAAGTTTGCTAAATTTTCCCTGCAAGATGATACCAGGGTGGGCGTTTAGCACCCATTTATACCATGCCATGTGGGGATGGTCAACAGTGGCATTGGGGAGGATTTAAGGGTATGGGGATTTCAATGGGGTCTCATTTTGGTGAGGTGAATTACTTCTCAAGCCAGATTTGCAGGTAGACACTGACACCTCTGGAGTGCATGGCTTTGGTTTATACTGGAAAAACCAATGGGCGGCAGAAAGTTGGCTGCTGTGTTGTGTGAGTACGGGAGTGACAAAAGATCTCACCTTCCTTGAACTATTTCCCATAGTGGTGGTTGTCACCTCTGGACAGAATAGTTTTCACATAAAACTGTATGGTTTGGTGTGACAACCAGGCAGTTGTGCATGTCATTAATTCTCAGAGCTCAAAATCCCTAAAGGTAATGTGTCTGGTTTGGTCCATGGTGCTTCATTACCTGAGGCACAACGTCCTGTTCCAGGACCAACATGTCCCAGGATTATTGATTTCCTGGCAGATGCACTCTCACATTTTCAGTTCAACAGGTTTTGGGAGTTTGCACCGGGAGCATCTGCCCAGCCCTTGATGGTACCAGCTCATGTGTGGAACCTTGGCAGTTATAGATAGACTGGGCTATTCGTTCCTTCCATGCCGAAGTCATATCAATTGTCGCTGTGCTCCTTTAGACATTTCCTAGGGTTTTCCCTGGGGGTGAAGACCATACTTTACTTTGCAGTCCATTTTACATGGGAAGGTCTGTTGCCAGTCACTATTAAGGGAAGGCTAGCAGTCCTGGCATTCTACTCATGAACAGGTGGGTTCATGAACCCTACTGTAGATTTCCAGGTCAGGAGGACCTTGTAGGGATGGAGTTCCCTCCTTCTTGGGACACTTGTGTGCCTGTTTCTAATTTAGTTCTTCCTCAGATTTTACACTTCCTCCAGACCATATGCAGTTCACCTGGCAAAGTTACCCTCTTCTGGGCAGCCTTCATATTGGCCTTCTTCGTTGCCACCAGGATTAGAGAGTTCATCCCTAGTTCCCGCTCTGATACCTCTGAGAGGGCTCTGCTGATATCTGACATGCAAGTTTCAGATCAGGGACTATAGATCCACTTCAGGTAATCAAAGATGGACCAAATGGGCAAGGGTCAAACCATAACACTGTCATGGGCCCCGCCAGGGCAAATTTGCCCTGTATCCTCTTTGACCGACTATCTGGGATCACATCCACTTCACTCTGAGGTTTTTTTTTCTGCATCCGTCAGGCTCCCCCCTGACCCATTTCCAATTCAGGGTGGTACCGAGTGGGGCACTGAAGCACTCAGGCCTCCCAGTGGCATAGGTTTTGACTCATTCCTTCTAAATTGGAGCTGCTATTTCTGCTGCATCTCATGGCCTGAACAGTGATAGGGTGTTTTGGGCAGTGGTGCTTGGAGTCTTTTAAGTCATACATTCATTCTGAGGCCAGTGGAATCCTGGCTTCCTGCATTGGGGATCCAAAGGTCGGTTCACCAGTACTTTAATGTGTTGTACAAGGTGTTGGTTATTACCTTTAAAGCCCTAAATGGCTTGGGTCCAAACTATCTCAGGGACTGCCTTCTCCCCTATAATCCTCCCCATGCACTCCAGTCCTCTGGGAGGAATCTACTGCAGCCACAAAAAAACTAGGCTTGTGGCTACCTCCCAGAGGGCTTTTTCGGTTGTTGCCCCAAGACTGTGGAACGGCCTGCTGGACGAGATCTGTCAATTGACATCATTAGATAGCTTTAAAAAGGCTGTCAAGACAGATCTCTTCCGGCAGGCCTTTCCAGAATAAACCATCCTGGCCTCAGGAACCTCTTACAGGAACCTCTTACTGGAGTCCTCCAGATTCCTCCTAGCTTAAAGAATCTCCGCTTACTTTTAGTTTATTGTTGCAGATACACATGGCTGTATCTGCATATATTGTATGTTTTAATCTGCTTGTTTTAATTTTCACGTGATTTAATACTGTTTTAAGGGGAGGGAGGGAATAGGTTTTGGGTATATTGTATTTTAATATTGTGAGCCACCCCGATTGGTTTCAGAGGGGCGGGATATAAATAAATTTTATTATTATTTTATTATATTATCGTTTTCTGTTGAGCAGGTGGATATCATGGCATCATGTCTGGATTGTACATCACAGCTTGGTTTTTTGGGCCAAATGATATGCTCTACAGTTGGGCAGAGATCTAGATCAGACGGTACATATTGGTTAGTTTGGATCTTAGGGGATGTTATGGGAAGCCCTCGTGCCATGTGTCAACGAGCTGGCTGCCACACACCTGCAATCCCACATGCCTCTGATTCATCTTGGTGAGAACAATTTGCTCAAGACCCCAGGATTCCAACTGGTCAGAAGAATCACTACAGATCTCTACAAAGTCCAAAGTCTTCTACCATACACAGTGTTGCTTTTCACTAAGCTCCTACCAAGATGACCATGGCCTGGAGCTATAAATGAAGGGGCCATCAATCTTGGCTGCATGAACAGGGGCATACTGAAGAGGCTAGACTGCATGGTGGCTTCATCTGCTATACATGTTCAAATTAGATTTGAATTGCTGCATCTGTACATGGGCAACAGGATCCAACTCTCCCCCACAGGCTGTGTTCTATATCTGGACTCCATTGTCCAACACCTTACGCGAGTCACTCATGGGGAGGGGATGCCAAGCTGGGCTGGCCACCTCTTGTGATGGGGCATAGACCCCCCGCCATGGATTAAAATAGCTCATTAATCAATGTATTGTGATTTACAATGGATGACTGATTTATGACAACAGTTTGTGATTTATAACCTTAATAACTGATATGATTGATTACAGGAGTTGACCTACAAATGATTTATTACATGATTTATGTCTGGAATTATGGCATGATCTGGAGGGGCCTCTTGTTGCACTGGCCATTTTGGGAGGCCTGCGCTGTGATTGGTGGAGGTCACAGGAACTCCCATCCCTTCCTGTGGCTCCCAGCCAATTGGGGATATCATGAAGTCCCCCAGCAGCCTCCATAATCTCGCAAGATTACATAATCTCAGGGGTTTGGGGGTGAGATTGGGCCTATATAAGGTCCTGCTCCATGTGGCTATGGCCATTGCAAGCCAGCCAGCTGAGAGACATAGCCCACCCACTGTCAACTTAGTTTTTGTCATTGCTCTCAGGCTTTCACTGGTTGCCTTTGGGGGCTGGGAGGGAATTTTCCCAGTCCTATTGGAGCATAGATTTTTCACCCTCCCTGGGGGATTTTCAGTCTTAGTTACTGTTGTACGGTATTAGCCATTCTGGGTGTATTCAGCATGTAGCCTGTATGTGTATTGTTTCTTCCTAGGTTTAACTTTTAGCCTTGTGAATTAGTGTTCTTGCTGCTTTTGTCACATCTTGGGTAGGGTCATCTGGGCACCTCACTATAGCAGTCATACATTCTATTAAAATAGCTCATTAATTAATGTATTGTTATTTATGATGTAAGATTGATTTATGATGACAGCTTGTGATTTATGACCTTAGTAACCAATATGATTGATTACAGCAGTTGACCTATGAATGATTTATGACATGATTTACAGCTTGGTTTATGACATGATTTATGGTTTAATTTACAGCATGATTTATTATATGGCCTTATATACACATGTCAAATGGATAACAAGCAATATGATTGATTTATGGCTGTCAACTGTGATTTATGACCCCTGTACAGATGAATAAATTGTGGCCATTTATTAACCATTAAAGGCAAATGGGATCCTTTGTGCTGGCACAACTGATGACGTTTTTGAACCTTGTTGCTCTGGTCTTCCACATCTTACATAACTTAAATTTGGCTTCCAAGAACCTCCCCCTCCCCCCATGGCCTGAATTCTATTTCTAGTCCTAACTAGAGTAGATAGATTAAATAAATTGTATTTACCCATGTGTTTATTTACCAACAAGATAGGGGACTGATTTACCAATTGCTGATTTACCAATAATTGGTTGAAAGTGCCTATCCTAGTTGAAACTAACCAAAGGATTCATGCCAATATGTTTTTCCCCTACTGTTCTTGATGATAAACTAATCTCTGATAACTGATTTATAATAACTGATTATCAACCTATCTATAGAGTACATGAACCTTCAACCTTCCATCAGATAGACAGACCTGTAATAATTCCATCTGTTTGTGTTCTTAATTTTCAAATGTCCCAATGACAGAACTCTTCATTTTAACAGGATATCAGTTCTTAGGGTCCTTTCTAAAGAACCAATTCTCTCTCTCTTGGTTTCACAGACTCCTAACTTGAATCCTTAATATTCACGCAAAATAGATGTCAGCATGAAGTAGGACCTCTGTTGGAGAATCCTGAAGACTTCCAGATGCTGGGCTTCAGTTCCCATGATCCACAGCCATCAAAACCATTGGTGTGGAAGACTAGCAGTCCAACATCTGGAAAGGCATCCTGATCTTCATTCCTGCAATATATCATGGCTTTCAATGTGTATTTTCTGCTTTCTTCAGATTTTAAAGGTCCTGGGAGGCAAATGATCTGGCACTAAGAATGGACTCAAACTTCTAAACTGCAGGAGCATAGTCACAATTCCTCAATGACTGTTGGCTTTCATCATTGGTTTTATGTTTATTATATATTATGGACTGTGCTATTAAGTAGGATTTGTTATTATACTTGATGCAATAAGAATAATTTTCTTCTCAAAGGAAGCAATGCATAATTTCAGCATTATTATTCGAAGAATATTTAAAATTAAGATGGGAATAAATAGGCAAAGCTAATAAGTAGAATATAATTTAGATAGACAGCGAGAAATAATTGTTTAACGACATGTGTTCCTTTTTTGTGCATTATAAGTAAGAGTATCAATTAGCAAATTAAGAGATATAGAAAGATAAATTTTAAGGAAAAGAAAATTGTACTTACTTTTGAAGAACTAAGGAGTATATAGAAATATATATAGGTAGAAAATAGAAAAGATTAACGTATTATATATATGTAATATTTTATGTATATTTTTAAATTAATAATAATAATAATAATAATAATCTCAGCATTATTCTTCCTGTTGTGGGAAAGTCTTCAAAATTGTAGTTTTTAAAGTGTATTAACAATTTAGGACTTATTTTGTGCAAAATTTACACATGCTTGTTTTGCACAGCAAATAGCATTTTCTATGTGTAAACAGCATTTTCTACATAGCTGTTTCCTGTGCAGAAAGTTGTGCTTTCTATGTAAAACAACCGTGTGCAAATTTTGTACAGAATACATCCCAAATTACAGAATTTTCTGCATGGAAAACAGCATTTTCTGCACAGAAAATAATGTCTCTTTGTAAAATATATCACTTTCTGTGTAGAAAATGCTGTTTCCTGCACAAAACAACCCAGTACAAATTTCCACAGATTAAGTCCTGAACTGTGTAGATTAGTGGTTTTCTTCACCAGGGACCCTCCCTTTTAATATAGTTTGTTGCCATGAACCTGAAAGACTTAATTTAAGATTGAAAATCCTAATCATCACATCGTCATCCACATGAACATTGAAGTATTAGCAATTACACTATCTATTAAATGTTTCTTCAGAGGTCCCAGTCTTTTTTCCTGCTTTTTTCTGCCAGTTTGCAGCTGGAGCAGATTGAATGGCAATGCGCAGTTAGCCAGCCAAGCTGGCCGGCTAGCCTTTACATTAGCTCCTGTCATGTGGCCATTCTGCTCTGGGAAGGAGGTAGGCTGAGCAAACTTCAAGTTTTTGTGAATCCCCTATGAGTACATCATTGCCCCCTGCAGGTGCCTGGACCAGAGGCTAAGAACCACTGGTATAGATTCAGACCAGGATTCTTCTCATCAGGGTTTTTTGACACTAAAAAACAACATTTTTTTTCCAATAATTACTAAAATATTTCTCAAATATTGTTTTCATCACTACTCCATCTTAGCTGTTAGTATCCTGGTGCTGAAATTGAAGTCTACTTCATTCTTCAGACATTATTGTTGAAGTTTCACCATGTTTAGCTTTCAGAGCAATTCTGAGTCACATATCAGAAAAAATGGCTTCATCTGGGTAGTGATCATGTTTCAGACATTAATTTGTAGCAGGCATGATGGTGTCACACGTTAGTGACACGTAAATAACCACAGCCTCATATTTACTGGCCTTGAAACAATTTTTGTCTACAGTCCATAAAACTTATTGCAATTGGCCAGCCAAACACCTCACCTTCTCTAATGGTCAATTTCTGTTCTAATGAGGCTTTATAGGAGCTTAATGGTTTTTTTTAAAAAAAATAGCTCACCTAGACAAACAACAGGGTCCAGGGGGAAAAAAAAGAGAAGCTAATATTCAGTAGTGAAGCTGGAGATGTTAAGATGAACCACTGGAACATATTATAGAATTAAGTTCTACCACAGTTAACAGTTTCATAACTAAACATGTAATTAAAACATAATTTGTAACTAAAATAATCCCCCCCTACATTAGATGTCCATGTTTCCTGGACCTACTATTAAACAGGTTGAAGCAGTTTTACAGTTTCACAAAAGGATAGAAAATCTGTTAGTTAGGGGTCAAACAGACAGGCAGGAAAGAGCAACCTGAAACTGATTCTTCCATGAGTGGTCTGAGACCCCAATGACTGCACTGCGCACTCCCACATGACAAGGCATAAAGCTGTGGTGCTGGGTATTTTTTTTTTATGTTTGCCCCCACTATCCATGTGTACTGTCACAGAAATACACCACCAGTGACTGCCTTCTGCTTTGATGCCATCCCTTGGATGGTTGCTCCCTTTGATTGTGCACAGTCGCACCTGTGACTTTTCACTGGGCATCAGAGCAGACGTGTGCCCAGTAAAACACTGGCAATGCACAATCACAGCCTCCACATGCCCCCTTCAACCTATGCCCCATTTTGGACTGCCTGGTTTGTGTATGTTGTACTTATAGCCAATGGAAGTGTCACACTTTCCCTTTTTTGTATTGCTACCCCAAACCCTGGCTCCATCCTTTTTAAATGCACACCTGCACTAGTGCATTTATATGCTGCTTTAGGGTTAGGGTTAGGATGGAGTGTTCCTTTGGGACTGGTCCCACATCAGGATGTTTATATACCCACATCAGAATGTTGGAGCCCTGGTGGTACAGTGGTTAAATGCCTGTACTGCAGCCACTCACTCATAAAAACCACAAGTTTTCGAGTTCAATACTAGCCAGGGCTCAGGCTTGACTCAGGCCTGCATCCTTCTGAGGTCACTAAAATGAGTACCCAGCTTGTTGGGGGGCAATTAGATTACAGTTGTAAACCACTTAGACACTGCATAGCGCGGTATGAAGCAGCATCTAAATGAAAGTGCTTTTGCTTTGCAAGGCCAAAGGTGTGCACTTTTACAGAAGGAGCAATTTCTTTCAGCTTCTTGATAGTCTGGGTTTTCCCCCACTTAGCATGACTGCAGCATGGTTTCCAGCCACTTCGTATGTAAAAATTGACTTGAACTTGGGGAATTTTAATTAGCTCAAATAGTTAGCAGGAAAGTAACCTAATTTATATGGAGGGGGAGGAGATAGAGAACTTTCTCAGAGGTGAAGTTCTTCAAATGAATACTACTTTTATTAAAGGGGAAATAAAGCAACACTGCAGACACACACACATATAAATAGAGTTTCATGGAATTGACAAGACAGGCTTTACAATCAAAACCCAACGCCATAGTGCTCCTTTTCTTGATGTAGATCTACTCAACTGTTCATGGAGTGAAGTTGAGGTGGAGGCAGCCTGAGGGAGACCAGCAAGGAATTTCAAGGAGACAGGGGATCCCCCTTCCTTCCAGGACAGCTCTCAGAACAAAGAAATTTAGAGGTCTTACTATAGCCCATAAATAGCTTCAGGCAAAGGTTGTTTATCCCAACTTCAAAGGGGCAAAATTAGCATAGTAAAGATCTCCTTGAAGTAGATAGATTCTGGGGCGGGTGGGGGGTGGTTAATGGGTCTTATCTATCTTGTGGCCAAAAGTCATCTGGGCCATAAATCCTCTAGCTTCCTTGTTTCTGGAGGTGTGAATCTTTCTGTTTGCAACTCCTGAAACTGATTGTTTGATCTGTAAATGAGGGCTGGGGTCTACATGACTAGTGTATCTGGGTGACCAACTCACCTCTGGGTGCATGGCAGAAACTGTATTTCCGTTTTAGGGTCATACCAGAAAACACACACTCACTGAGCATGGAGAACACTTGGTTTATCATAACATGGGGTGTGTGTCATGTAAACAACATGCCCCCAAAGTGGCCTGAAACCACTTTTTTGGGCCTGTCTGTTTGAGACCATAGTTTGCTATTATTCATTTATTGATTGTTTTTATTCCCAGCAACAGGGAAAATGCATGTGGGATTTTCCTCCTCAAGTAGACTTGGCTTTGCATACTGTGCACCTGGATTTATGGGGAGTGGTGCATTGAAACAAGCATGGTCTTATTGTGGATTGAAAGAGTCTAGATCTTTCAGTAGCTTTATGCTGTGTTTTGTGGTTGAAGGCATTGGCATCCAAGCCCAGTGCTGTGGATCTAGGTCCCTTATCTAATATAAAAAATTAAATACTTTCATAAACCATTTCCTCATAGATCACTTTTTCCCAATCACCTGGTTGGAACTTTTGTGAATCCATTCTTTTATTTCTACACAGAATTAACACTTTTAACCCCATACATGTACCATTAGCCCAGCATATATTGACATTTATAGTAACATACTTCTTTCTGTTAACATGGTCTGTTATTTTATAGGGATTGAAACTGGAAAAAATGTATATAAAATAATGTAATAATGTGTGTGTAAAACAATTTGCTGTTCTGACTCAGGTAACAAAAGACATGGGCATGTTGGTGCATTTCGACCCGAAATCTAGATGCTGAAGCTTGTGCATCAAGAATACACACCACAGAAAGCTCTGCTGTACAGTTCAGTGAAGGCTGGAGAACTCCTTCCCCTACACACAGAAGCTTCAGACATGAAAACATGCCGAGTACTCTCAGGGAGGCTTTGAATCTTCGTTCCGATATTTACAATATCTCACATCAACTGACAAAATGCTCCACTCACTGTATACAAAAACAACACCACGCAGGGTATTGGAGCTCCTCCCTTATATACACATTCATTGCTGGAGCTTCTAGTCCAGGGGTAGGCAACCTTTCCCCTTTAAGGGCCAGGGGACTTCAGCTCCCAGAATCCCAGGAGCTATTGGCCAACATGGCTGAGGCTTCTGGGAGCTGAAGTCCCTCGGCCCTTACAGGGGAAAAGTTGCCTACCCCTGTTCTAGTCCAACACTTTACTTGTGTGCAACACAGTTTCCTGTTCCCCATGTGGCATGACTTTACAGTATTTAAGCCTAGTGATGCCATGTCCTGCCTGTGTATCACCATCTTCCTGTGATACAGCACCCTTCGAACTGCTTGCTCACCATGGCTGCCACATCACCTATAGTAAACTCTGGCCTTTGTCCCATATTGCTTCATCTAAGACATTTTCCTCTGGGTTCATTCGTCCTGACAGGGCCAACCATGATTTGCTGTGTAAATGTTAAGACATCAGTTTTAGAGGCATCTAGCAAAGCTTCCCAAATCTTTCTCATTATTCACATGTCATTGTAACAGGTACTTGTGTCTGCACTTCTACTTACAAGACATTTATATTAACATTTGCACATATGAAGCTTTCTTATTGTACTGAATCAATTCATAAGCTAAGAAGTAACTAATTTACTAATGAATTAGTTTGATAACCATTAATTTTTGTAGTAGCAACCTAGAATGAAATTACTTTTTGGCTGTAATGACCATGCCTGTAAATTACATTGTTTCTGTGGATCAAGAGCAGATTATCAGCCTGTTACTCATCACTCTGTCACACTCTTTCTCTGTGTTGTAATAGTAAAGGAGGATGGAAGGGTATTCTGGATTGCTACATTTTTGTGTTGTCAGTGAGGGCTAGAGGAAAGCTAGTGACCAGGACAAGAGAAAGTGAGAGTGAGCAACTTGGGCAATGAGAATTAGAGAACTACTGACAATATGAGTTGCAGAGACACAGGCTAGATGAAAATTGAAAAAACATATTTTTAGTGAAGGCATCCTCTGAATAAGCTAAACCTGATTCCAGCCTAATTCAATGTCACCTACTCTAACTACCATCATTTCTCTAGTATCTAAAGTGCTGCTGTGTATGCAAAATGGCCACATGCAAGTTTTGCACATAAGTCCTCAACAGCAGCATTTTCTATGTAGGAAACAGCTTTTTCTGTACAGCAAATTATATTTCTATGCATAAATATTGTTTTCTACCCAGAAAATACTGCATCCTGTGCAATATATATATATATATATATATATATATATATATATATATATATATATATATTCTATGTAAATCAATCACATGTGAATTTTTCACAGACTAAGTCTCTAAATTAAAGCATTCTCTTACACAAAAGAAACTTGTGCACATTTTGTGCAGAATAAATACCAACTGTGAAGACTGTCCCCAGTCCCAGATTCTTCTCATTAAGGTTTCTTGATTTTTTTTACAATTTTAGAAATATTTCTGAATATTTTTTTCATTCCTATTTGTACAACATTAAGCTAAAACATCTACCCACATCCTCCTACCTTCTTAATGAGTTCATTGTAAAAAAACAAAACAAATACCCAGCATCCATGTCTCCTGTACCAGTAGTAAAAACATTTTGAATCATGAACTCCTGTCCTGGATCACAGGCAGAGTAGGTGAACAACAACTAAATACAGAAGTGTGATGACAGCATAATTTGTGTGGTAGTACATAGTGCTAATTTGTTGAATATATAAACAAATTATCCCTACAATGGCATGGGGGGGGGGTAATTTTCAACATCCTTTCTCAGGAAATTCATTTTCTTGATGAGACAATGTAATAATGCAGTTCCATGAGATAAGTAAGTGTGCAAACACATAAAGAATCAGTCTCTGAACCCTGCTTCCAATGAATTTTAATGATAGAGGCAAAGGAATGAGAAAAATGGTAGAAGTCTTCATTTTACAAATGTCAGACTAGATGATTATAAAGTATCTTTATTCAGATGATCTCTCCATACTCTTTCTCAAAAATTCTACTACTACCTAATCCCATTGATAAGAAGTGGAAAAAGACTGGGTGTTTCTTTTTTGTCTTCCTTCTAAGGTGAAGTGACTATGAATACATTTTAGCTAATGAATGTAGAACTAAACCAAATATGTTAATCAGATGTAGGATTAACAGAAAGTTTTGGAAGAACATCAACATGTTTGCCATGTTTTATTTAACAAAACTATTAAACCAATTAAGAAAAATTCTATCTTGTTATATGAGTTTGAATTCAGTATTCCAAAGCATGATTACCCCCCCCCCTTTAATGTTATGGTGGTTCAAATGTTATTTTCAAATTCATTTTAGACATTAAGGCAAAGAATTCCTGTAAACAATATTATATTGAGGAAGATAAAAGTTTGGGTGATAGGAATATGAACTCTGTGGCCAGATCAGACCAGATATCTTTCAATTGCTTCTTTGAAGTATGTTAGAAGTGAGAATGTGTGGCCCTCCAAAGTTGATAGAATGATTCTGTTAGGTTTAAATGGGATATAGAGTCAATGTTAAAATGTTGAAA
>CM034706.1:181543773-181564021 GCA_020142125.1 Phrynosoma platyrhinos | reverse complement strand
GGTTCTATGGACTGTTTACACCACATCCATCAACATCAATTTCAACAGATTCTCCCATCATTCCCAATGAATGGTCAAAACTGATAGGAGTTGCAGTCCAAAAACATCTGGAAGACCAGGTGTACTCCAAATCTGTTGTTGTTCAATAAAACTGATATCTGAACTAGCCCTGGGGCATCCCCTGATTACTGAATATAGTATAAAACAGGGTGCTACTGCTACTGGTTGTTTTAGAGCAATGTGTTTTAGATTAATGCTTCAAGAAAAATGCTACTTGTTATGTGAATTTCAATTTAGCATTCCAAAGCATGATTAAAACTTCTCTTTAATGTTTTAGTACTACATGTTGTTTTTGCTGTTTTATATTCATTTCTGTAAGCCACTTTTGGTTTCATGTTGGGAGACAAATAAATAAATAAATAAATGGCAGAAATCACCTGCTTATCACATATTTCCTGCTTTATTTCTAGAGCTAGACCTGTAGTGAATGTTCTCCTAATTCTCCAAAGCAGCATTTTGAGTAGATAGTATCTTGAGCTTCAGTGTGTCAACAGATAGAAGGAAAAGAGCCCTTCATCATAAGTACAACAATAAACAGGAGTCCATGGAAGGTTTGAGTTCACAGAAAAATGAAGAGATTTGCATCTGTGTGTGTGAGGGGAACAGCATGCATTTTGGGCATCAAACTCTGCCATGCTACACCCCTGGCAAACATATTTGGCAAACATGCAATCATGGAAAATTATGAAGAATCAGAGGCATGATCTTCTATCATCCCACAAAATGCAATCATTAGAATTCCTAGGTGGATTCTATGCAAAAAAAGGTACAGTGTTCCATGAGTCTACATAGTCACTGCTTCTTTAAGGAAAATTCTAGGTGTTCTAAGGTTGAAGTGCATTGCAAGCCTTACCAAATGTGTCTGATCAGGTTTAAAGCCAGCCACCATGTTCACAGTGATCAGAACAACAGTTCCATTGAGCTTAGTCCTATCCATGATTCATCCAAATTTTCTGTGCTTTTCTGCCAGCTTCCACTGCTAACTGCCTAGAATTTAGGACTGAAGGACTTACATTTTCAATTCTACTGAATCTAAGCAGAAAGAGAGAAACCAATCTGCAAATTTGGAAATTATACACCAGCTGTTAGAAATGAATGGCCTAGATGCAAGTTCTTTAAGTGTGAAGTTTCAAACTACACTGTAAATAACAAATGTGTGTGTGTGTGGGGGGGAAACTTTTACTTTTCCAAATACAATCAGAGCCAAGTCATGAGTGACCTTGCCCAAGGTCATCCACTGAATTTCATGGCCTAGCTTGGAATCACCCTGGTTTCCAGAATCATAGGGCCTTTACAGACTGCCAGAAATAATGCAGCTTGAGGCCATTTTAACTGTCCTGTCTCAGTGCTAGGGAATCATGGGAATTGTATTTTTTTCTGGGACATTGAGCCTTCTCTGTCAGAGAGCTCTGGTGCCACAATAAGCTACAGTTTCCATGATTCCTTAGCACTGAGCCAGGACAGTTAAAGTGGCCTCAAGCTGCATAGTCCAACACTCAAATCAGCATGCCACGCTGGCTCTCTACTAGCTACTTCTAAATGCTGGGTAAAAGAACAAAAACTACTTGTTGTCCAATAGATACTTGTTATAATGCAGGCATAATGTGAATATTCATAGCTATGTACATTTCTATAACTGATAACTTTTTGATAGATTTGTTTTGATAGATATTAAGGAAGCAACAAAATAGGAAATAATATAGAAGGTGAATGAGATAAACAGAGGAAACCAGACTTATCCTTGCTGTGTGTCACAATTGTCTTTGTTGTTGTTGTTGTTATTATTTGGCTGGTATTGAGATCAAGCTCCAAGATGACCCTGTGCATTTTTTGTTTTTCTAGCAGAAGTGAATGTGTCCTGATAGATGCTTAAAACAATTACTGTGAGTTAGGAGAATTCTAGCAAAGCCCCAGGGAAAGCAGTTCATACCTTTAGGACCCCATCTCCAATAGTGACAGGAAGGAGAAATAAATTTGAAAACATGAAGTGGGAAGGGCAAAAGAATAGGAAAGAAACAGCACATAGCACATATTCTGTGATGCTCTTTTACACCTTTTGTCCAAATCAAAATTTCAATTATCTACTTAAATGAACTTAGAAATACTACATCTAATGTAGAGAAAGAAGCAGTGGGCCTAAGCATTAAAGAGAATATCATTAGACTGGACAACTCTTCTAGAATCTCAGAGTATCTTGGAGTTCCACTCTTTTTCTTAAAATCCAACCCTGTGCAAATGGCATCAGCTAGAAACACCAGATTTCTTACTTGACCTATCCATAAAAGTTAGTAATTCTTCCAGGATAACCCTTGGTGATTTTTTTTTGTCCTCTGATTTCCAGTATAGAAGGTCTTCTGAATATGGGAAAGAATCCCAGATTGACTCCCTGGTGCTCATTGATGTGTATATCAGTTAAACTCCCTTTAAAAAATAATTATAATAAATAAAAATGTTATTGTGTCAAGGCTGGATTTCAGCGAAGCTTTATCTATGTACACATGTGCATGGGAAACTTGGGAAGAGAAGGCAAGAGAGAAGCAAAGGAAGAGAAGATATTAAAAAGGGTAGTGCACATGCTTCATTTCCTGTATGTAATCCAGAATTCAGAAGTTGAATGCAGGGTAGAGCAGCCAAAGCAACACTTAAGGCCTTAAGCAAAAGAAATAATCTTATTTTTCAAAAGAATAAAAAAGAAAATATATATATCTTAAACCCATATTACCTTATTGCCTTTTATAGTGTTCAGAAACTGTATTCCAACACACAAGACAATAGCTTCAATGACAGCAGGAAAATAAACCTTAATTACAAAATGTACAAATTCATAGTTATTAGAAATAACCTTAAAAATATGGCATATGTTTGTGCTAAATATGTTCTGATTTATAAGCATTACTCTGACTTTATTCGTTGATGAGTAACCATCCCACATGAACAACATGCTCTCAAATACTGTCTCCATTGTCTTCTACTGAGCTCTAATGAGGAACTTTGCTAACAAATCTTCTGTCATCTTTTTGAAATGGTTGAATTAATGTCTAGGCCTGTGTTGTTGAACCTATGGCATGTGTGCCATTAGTGGCACATGGCCTGTTCCACCAGGGCACAGCAGCCACTGGTGGAAGGGGCGGGAGAAGGACAAGGGGTGTGTGCATGTGCACATTCTCATGCACCCTGGCTTTTTGCCACAGCCCAGTGTGTCCTGGGACAACCAGACATGGCAAGGAGGGGTGGGGAGGTATGCACTGCCAGCTGGCTTGGTTCTTTCACTGAAAACTAAGAGGCTGCAAGGAGCCAGCCAGCAGAGACAGCTTTCTGGCCAGAAATCCTGCCACTTCTGTCTGGAAGTCCCTCCCCCTTGCAATGTAGTTCTGGGAACTGTAGTTGTTAGTGGGGGGGCTGTTGTTGTTGTTTACCTTCAAGCGGTTTCTGACTTAGGACGATTCTAAGGGAAGCCTAGCACAAAGTTTACTTAGGGCCTCGGCAGACGACTAAAAAAGTCGTCTTCCGGGCAGGGAAGAGGAGGGGCAGCCGAGCACACCGGGGATGACCTCACGGTGCAGCGCCCACATGCGCTGCGCCGTTTGAGTCAGGGAAAGTGCGCCCGCCGCTTTTAGGGCACACTTTCCCTTAAATCTAAAAGGAGCGCCAATTTGGTGTTCCTTTTAGATGCGCCACAGGAGTGTCGCGGTCTGGAGGCTGAACTCCAGCGGCGCTCCGGACCAGGGCGTCGGAGACGCCCTGGTCTGCATCCCGAGTTAGTAAGTTACTTCAAAGGGTGTGTGTGTCCAAGTGTCTCCCTCTGAGGCTGAAAAAATGTGTCTTGCTTAAGTTCACTGATGAGTGAGTTTCCGTGGCCATTGGATCCAAACCCTCCAGCCTCTTCCTCCTCCCCCTCCAACCTTCGTTCAATGGTGGGAGTTTGTGTCCCTGTTGGTGGGGGGACTGTTGTTGTTGTTGTTGTTTACCTTCAAGCCATTTCTGACTTGGGATGACCCTAAGGGAAGCCTCCCTCAAGGTTTTCTGGGCAGGTTCCTTCAAAGGGTGTGTGTGTGTGTGGGGGGGTGCCAGTGTCTCCCTCTGTGGCTCCCTAAGATCACTCAGGGGGTTTCCTTCTGTCTCCTCCCACTTCAGCACTCACTCCACAATGGGAGTTTGTCTCCTTGTTGATGGGGGGGGGACTGATATTGTTTTTATTGTTGTTTTGCACTTTAAAGTTGCTTCTGACTTAGGAGGACCCCAGGGAAGCCTCCCTCAAGGTTTTCTGAGCAAGTTCCTTCAAAGGGGATTGCCAGTGTCTCCCTGGGGGCTTTCTCATTTCCCTCCAATCAGCTCATAGCTGGGAGAGTCAAAGAATTTTTGAAGCAGCATTTAAATCTGGACTATTTTTTAAAAAAAAGTAAGGTCCAAAAACACATCAGAAATAATCCAGTCTGAAACCGCTTTAACCGCTCTGGCTCAATGCTACAGAATTCTGGGAACTGTAGTTGTTTGTTGCTGTGTGATTTCCAGTTGTTTCCAACTTATGGCGACATTAAGATGAACTTATCATGGAGGTTTCTTGGCAAGGTTTGTTCAAAGAAGGTTTGTCTTAGCCTTCCCCTGAGGCTGAGGGAGTGTTACTTGCCCAAGGTCATCCAATAGGTCCTGACGGGAGGACAAGAAGAGCAACCCCTGGAAAGTAAGAGGGCATAATGTCCTCCATTTTGAGCCAAGGTGACCAGCCATCCTCCCTTTCCAGGAAAGGGCCTCCCTTTCCTCCCCCTTCTGTTCAGGAGGAATTTCAAAAGGTCTTCCATTTTGAGCCAGGTGGCCAGTTCAGCGGAGGTTTGACATTATCTTTCACTGAGGTTGAGAAAGTGTCACTTTCCCAACGTCACCATATATAAATGTAAATTCATGCTCCTTAGCCATGCTCAAAATGGGGGAGATTCAAGAAAAATGGAGGACACAACATAAAAGCTAAAAACATCCATATATAAATGTAAATTCATGCTTCTTAACCATGCTCAAAATGGGGAATGGTCAAGAAAAATGGAGGACATGACAACATAAAAGCTAAAAACATCCATATATAATTGTAAATTAATGCTTCTTAGCCATGCTCAAAATGGGGGACATTCAAGAGGACATGACAACATAAAAGCCCAAAACAATCAGAAATATAAATTCAGTTCATCAGGTTTATTTACATCTATATTACATATTGTTGTTGTGCTTTCAAGTTTTCAAGATTTGTTCAGAGGGGATTTTTGCCATTGTCATCATTTGAGGTTGAGTGTGACTTGCCCAAGGTCACCCAGTGAGTTTCCATGGCTCAACTGGGATTCGAGCCCAGAGTTCCATACCCAAACTACTGCACCATGCTGGCTGTCTGTGTGGAGGGATACCTTCCCACCTTTTTCTGTCCTGGAAGGAGTCCAAAAGGTCTTTCATTTTGAGCAGGATTGTGCTTGTTTCTGACTTATTGTGACCCTCCCACAGGGTTTTCTTGACAAGGTTTTTTCAGGGTCCCCCCCATTGGCTACCCTCTGAGGTTGAGAGTGTGTGACTTGCCCAAGGTCTCCCAGTGGGTTTCATGGCTGAACTGGGATTTGAGCTCTGGTTTCCAGAGTTGCACAGTCAAATTGCTCACTCTCTTTGTTCTTGTTACTGTGCTATGCGTTCTGTGCTTTATTATGCTTGTTATTGTTGTTGATGATGCTTGTGCCTCCAAGTTGTTTCCAACTTATGGGTCCAGAGACCCTCTCTCCCTTCCGACCACTGGTTTCTGGTGACCCTAGGTGAAACTATCATGAGGCAAGCTTTGCCAGAGGGGGATTTCCATTACCATCCTCTGAGGCTGAGAGTGTGTGGCTTGTGTGTGTGGTGCCTTCAAGTGATTTCTGACTTATGGCAACCCTAAGGTGAAACTGTCATGGAATTTTCTTGGCAAGTTTTGTCAGACAGGGGTTTGCTATTGCTAGCCTGAGGCTGAAAGAGTGTGCCTTGGGTTTTTCCCCTGGAAGTTCCAACACAAAAGGCAGATGTCCCATCCCCAGAAGTCCTGCCCCCAGAAGGCAAAGTCCCACCCCCAGAAGTCCCACCCCTGGCACCTAGTAACACCCAGTACAGGAATGGCACTGAATTTGGGAATTTGGTCTCTAAAAGGTTTGTCATCACTGGCTTAGGCTCTGTTATATGCCAAAAGACTGGAACTTTATAAGGAAGATGAAAGGGACTAGATGATGTACAATACATCTGTTTATTTCTCCTTATCAATAGTGAGTCCTGAGTCATCATAACAGAAACAGATAATTAACAAACACTTGCTAGAAAGTAGTAGATAATGAGAGGTGGGAAAGGTCAAAATGACATTAGGAAGCAACAGAAAGGAAATATCTGAGTAATAAAGGCAATACACTAAAGAGGGTATTAAAAGTATTAAAACAGAACACATCTAGAGAAGAAAATTTGCAAAGCAGAGATAGGACATTATCACACGTGGGCCAGTTTCGTTGTTAAAGAGATAATAAAGTGGAAATGAAGCATCCCAAAAATAAAAAAGAGCTTAATTGCACAAAAGCTTTTCACACATAATTACAGTAATAACGGAATTAAGTTAAAAGAGAAAAAAAGACGTTTTTAACTTTCATACACAAGTGAAAAGAACCTGTACATGTACTGGAAATGGGTGTGTTTCATGACCAGACTCCTCCTTTTTCCAGGGCGGGTTCTGCATTTCCCAGGAGGAAATGTCAGACTGTCCTACATTTGGGGTCATGTCCTCCTGCACAGGTCCTAACCCCCTTCCGTTGGGAGCAGAGGAGGAGGAGGAGGAGGAAGCTGGCAAGGCAAGGCAAGCCAAGGCAAGGGAGGGATTGAGATGGGGAAACTGGAGGTAGCTCCCATGCCTCCCCCCATAAGCCTTTCCCCTTTGTAGGACCTGCAGGGCAGAACTTCATGGTGAGATGGATCTCCAAGTTGCTCCACAAGCACACCCCACACTTGCACCCACATCCACCCACAACTGCTGCGAGGGAAGCCTTCTTTCCCCTCCATCCCAAATGCCAAACTTCTCCTCCATCCCAAACTTGCCTTGCCTTGCCTTGCCTTGCCTTGCCTTGCCTTGCCTTGCCTTGCCTTGCCTTGCCTTGACTTGACTTGCCTTGCCTTGCCTTCATGGCACTGAGGAGGAGCCCGGGACTCTCCCTTCCTGGATACCCCTCCTCCTCCTCTTGGCCCTCCTCCAGGTTTTAAAAGAGAATTGTCTGTGCATATTTGCTTTTCACATTACAGTAAATGCGCAATTACTGTAATTTCGCAAATGCATTTCCTCTAAACTCCTGAAATTAAAACGATCTCAGATAATACCAGTTTCTGTCCAGTTTCTGACCAGTTTCTGTGCGATGTCGTGTGAAATCATGAGGCACAAATTCAGTTTTTGTTTGGGATTTGTGTGGATTAATCAACAGATTTCCCCTGTGTGATAATGTCCATTGAAAATCAATTTGGCTAAATACCACTCCTCTTGTCAGCCAGAGAGGGGAACTACAACTTCCTCAAAAGCCAATTCAGACATCAGGAAAAGGTAGGAAGGGAGAAGACAAGTGCCCAAATATCTGAAACACCGAAATTTTAGAGAGACCAGACCAATAGGAATAAGGAAATCTGGTTGTAAATGTTTTTAAATGACAGTCTGTGTTTCCAGATTTGCACATCCACATAATATTCATTGGGGCAGGGGTAGGCAACCTTTTTGAGCCGGGGGGCAGGTTGCTGTCCCTCAGACAATGGGGGGGAGCACCAAAAATAAATAAATAAATAAATAAATAAATAAATAAATAAATAAACTTTTTAAAAATATGCATAATAATAATAATAATAATAATAATAATAATAATAATAATAATAATAATAATAATAATAACAACAACAACTTTTATTTATAGCCCACCCCTCTGCACAACAATCGAGGCGGGTTACAGCATTTAAAACAAACAAAATTAAAACATGCTCTCTCAGCCCCAGAAAAGCCATGACAAAACCCTGTGGAGATTTTGCCAAGAAAACCCCAAGAACAAGTAATATCTACAATAATCAATATCATTAGGGTGGGTGGCAGCGGCAGGACCTGCCTGGGGCTGGTCCAAAGGCCTCAGGGGGCTGCATCCAGTCCCCGAGCCTTAGGTTTCCTACCCCTGCATTAGGGTAATGTTTATTTAGTGAACATAACAAATTATGGCTCCATTCCTTGATCCTGCACTGAAATAGTCTCCAACTCTTGGCAGATGGTATTAAATACCATTTTCTTATGTTGTGTGAGGAGAAATCAGGAATAGCAAAGCATGACAAAAGTAGGGGTGTGAAAATCCTCCTTTTGCATTTCTCAGCTATATATCTTTCTCTCTATTCTGCTATCTGTTTCACTTGTGTGAGACATTCCCCTTCCTCAAGTCCAATTTGAAAATTCCTTTTTGTTCTTTTTAGAAGAACGTATGCATTTTTTTCACCTAATGTATACATTTTGTGCATTGACTAAAGCAGGGGTAGGCAACCTTTCCCCTTTAAGGGCCGAGGGACTTCAGCTCCCAGAATCCCAGGGGCTATTGGCCAACATGGGACTATTGGCCAACATGGCTGAGGCTTCTGGGAGCTGAAGTCCCTCAGCCCTTAAAGGGGAAAGGTTGCCTACCCCTGGACTAAAGTGTGTTTGTGCCTGTCCCCAGATATATGTACAGTCAGCCCTCCACACTTGCTGGGATTAGTGCACAAGACCTCCACAAAAGTGGGAAAACTGCAAATAACTCTACCCCCTTCCCCAACCATATTTAACATAAAAAAGTTATAATCTACAGATTCAACTATCTGCAGATTGTGCAGGAAAAAAGGTGAAGCATTGCAGCCAAGGATCTCTCCAGGGAAATTTTTAATTAGCTCAATTAAATATTGGGTTGCACTACAAAACAATCCTCCAAGACCGTTTTCCACTTTTATACAGGGGTTTCTGGGATAGAGTAATGCAAAGGCAGGATTCTTTCTATAAATTGTATTTTATTAAAATGGAAAAACACACACACACTCAAGAGCTATGGAATTATAGGAAGGCTTCACTAAGGGGATAGTTACCAAAACTTGGTTGCTCCTTGGAGATGCAATATCATGATTAATGTAGCTGCTGAGGAGTTCTCTGAAGGCAACATGAGCCATGGCCAGCAGAATACAGGAAGATATGGGGTCGCCCTACATCTAGGCTAGCTCTCTCTAATAAAAGAAATTTAGGATCTTTTATAGGCCAAAACTAGCCTGAAGGCAAAGAACAGATGTCTACATCAAAAAGGCCAAATCTATGGGAAAAGAGATCACTCGAGGTGGTAGTTCTGAGGGGAGAATGAGGTCGTAAATTAGCCTTGTCTGGCTTGTCCTGCTTGTAAATCACCTATCTTCCTGGCTCTTGAGGTCTCTATGTCCCTTCATTAGCAACTCCCAAACTAATGTTTGATGTGTTTTCGGTTGCTGTGAGTACATGACTCCCTGTCTTTGGGATCATGGTGATTCCCAGTCCAGAGTCCATTTGAGCTCATGGAAGAAAATCACACCACTAAATTGGAAGATTTCAGTGAAGGTAACAACTTTAAACAAACAAACAAACACAAATAAATGCAAAATATTTTACATACCCCTGATTTCTAGCCAGGATTTTGTTTTTCAAAATAGAGATCAACCTTTTTTTCATCTTATACTCAACAGTCATGTAACCTGAATCCTAAATCCTAGAGACTGAAGGGGGCAAGAGAAGCTGAGACCTGAAGTTCTTGGAGACCAGCACTTACCAACTGCCTCCCCACCACTTCTGCCCTGCTTTAAAACCTAGCAGGCAGAAGAGATTGAAGGAGGCAAAAGAAGCTAAGGCCTGAAGGTTCCTAGAGAGCAGCACTTAACAGCAGCTGCAACATCATCACCTGCAGCATCCTTGGAGGACTATAGACTGTGGAATTCCTCCCCTGCCCAGTAACATCAGGGCCTGGTGTGTGGCAGAGGAGGAGCACAAAGGGCATTAAAGTGTAGGGACCCAACTGCAGCACAGCAACAGCAACTACATCACCTGCAGCTGAGGGAGAAGAGGAGACTTAAATCCCACTCCCTGAAAAGAAGAAGCCCTCCCTCCATCCACCATCATCTGGAGGGAGAGAAGGCAGGCAGGCTCCATTGGGCTTGGCCTGAAAAGAAGGCAGCCCTACCTCCATCCACCATCATCTGGATGGAGAGAAGGCAGGCCATCTCCATTGGGCCTAGCCTGAAAAATGTTGTATTTAGTCTTTTAAGGAGGGGTATTGTATTACTACTATTGTTGTAATGTATGTTTTTAATTTGTATCTTATATTTGTAAACCACCTTGATTGCTTAGGCAAAAGGCAGGATATAAGATTTTTGTATCACCTTGTTACCTGATTATGAAAGTGTGGATTAATATTTCTAGACTTGAGCTAGTGTGATGTAGTGATTTGTGTGTTGAAGTCCAGGAGACCAGGAGACCCCACTTGGACATGGAAACCCACTGCGTGACCTTGGACAAGTCTCTGAACAAATCTTGCCATGAAAATCCTGTGATGGGTCCTGAGGGCTGTCAGAAATCAGAAACAACCTGAAAGCAAACAACAACAGCATTTTCCAAATCCATGTTTGCACTTTCCTCCTTCTTTCCCAAACCAGGATTGCAGCCATTAAAATAAGGTAGCATTGCTAGGTTTCAAATGTTGAAATAAGTAAATTCATGATAGGCAAGGTTGATAATCAGGAAGTAGGTGTTAGTAAGTCTGTGTTGGTCTGAAATACTAAATTAAAGTAAGGATTTCTGTTAACTTAGCCATGTATGTTACATTAACATATTTCCCATAAAATACATGATGCACACATTTATATCTTTATGAAAGGCCTGCATCCAAAACTATAAGATTTGGGGGACAGCTTGTTCACTCTATATAAAAGGAAAAGCTTTCCAGCTCTCAAAAGGGGACATCCCTTCCAATAAGGGACACTTGCCAGTCTTATAACTGACAAATAAGGGACATATCTTATAATAAGGGACACTTGACAACCCTAAAGCAGTTATGTATGACCACTCAGTAAAAGAGACTGAGACTGGAATTAAAGTCAATTAAACACACTGTATTATGACACTGTCTATGAAAGGTTTGTGTCATAAATCAATGAAATATATGCAAACAAACCTATAAAATGAAATTATTGCTTTTAATGAGGCTGACATTGTCATGGACCAAAAGGAGCCTGACTGACTGACAGAATAGTAGTGAAAAAAGAAATATTTAATGGAGTTACAATTAGAGGTGTCTTTGGTTATGCATGTGATATCATTGGAGGACATTACTGGCATTATGGGAATCTGAGATGCCTCTTTTATTTACCAATGATTCCCCCCCCCCATCTCATTCATTAAAATGAGTCTGGATTGAGAAAAGCATTAGAAGCATCTTCCCAACATTACAAAATGCAAACTGTGTGTTTTTCTACCAAAGATGAAATGAAAAGTAATGGGAATATCCTTTATATTTTGCAGACCAGGATAACAAGCTGATATATGAACCATGGTCTTTAGTAGGAAGCAATCAAGTAAATATCATTAATGGTGTAATTCATTAATTTTTTAAAATAATAAATGTGAAGCAATAAAAAGAAGACAATAAAAAAGTAGACAAAAGTAAAGCAATCAAAGTAGACAGTCAAGACCCTTAAGATGCTGAATTGTGAGGTGCCAGTTTTAGTGTGCTCCTCTTCTTCCATAAATAGATCAAAGCTTTCCTCTAAGATAAAAATGTATGGAGAGGTAAAGTGATTCTGCCAGAAGGTAGTTGCAGAAATGGGTGCAATATGAAATGGAAGCTATTTAATAAATACACCTTTAAAATAAATAAAATGTCTGAAAAAATTATTTATCCTTCGATAAATGATGAAAGAAAACAGTGCTAGAAACATGTAACAAAAGATGTAAGCATAAGTCATAGTCCTCTAAAGCAAGACAGGCCTATCACAGGTTTTCTCATGTTCGTGATCCTTTCAACTATACATCCAATTAACCTTTATTTACTGAGGGAATGATGACATTCTAATTTGATTGACAGCCCTGACACTGGCGCCAGTGAATGGAGTTCAGAAAACTCTGCTGGAAAATCATGGTTTATTAATACATCATTAAGTACTTTAAATGGATTCCAATGGTGTATGCCTAAGGAAAGAGATAATTCAGCATTTGTTAGTTACTGACAGACTACAGGATTGAAAATTATATCACAAGCCTTAATAGGTTAAAATTCCTAATGTGCCAGCAATTGAATTATAATATTATTTAGTAGCCTGTATGTCATCTACCTCTTTACCAGTAAGAATGATAAATGTTAATTATGCCACTGTTTTATACATTCCTGAGAACACTGTACTACAGTAATACAATCTAGACATATTTCAACACAGACAAAATGGCAATTCAACTTATTTGTGATGTGTTTATGATAAGCATTGAGTCCATTAACCCTCCTCTAGTGAAATGACATCATTAAGGGTAAAATAGCGTAATAACCAGTATGAATCTCTTAACAAGTGAATGGGCATCTCAAACTTGGCCACCTTAGTCTATGTTGTAGCAATATGCATCCACCCCTTTCTTCAGATTTTCAAGTTGCATAAGGATGCCTATTGGTACATGACACAAAAGAAGCAAAAGAAGTGGTAGAAATCATGCGGCCTCCAGATATCAACTGCTGTTCCCAGCATTCCTCACCATGGGCACTGCTGGCTAAGTCTGTCAGGACTTTCAGCCAACCACATAATATTAACTCTTGTATTAAACACTGGCCCCCATCATGAAAAATACAACCAGCCTTGCAGACCAGAGTTACAATCTTTAAAAGCAGAAACATTTTTTGGCAAATCCACAGACATTAATTTACCTTATTCTCTGCTCCTTTAAACCTCTGGATTTTATCCAAGGTTTACGTAGTCTAAGAGGTGCATGCCATTGTCTATCTGTTTTGAAGAATGGTTATTATGGATGAATCGTAACTGCTAAAAAGAGAATCTCAGAACACTGATCTCTTCTCTAATACAAGGTGTTGAATGTGGTTCACTTAAGTGTCATATAAAACCCTTGACATTATATATTATACTTCATCCTTTGAAGAAAGGATTCTGAATGACTAGCAGCTCTTCCAATCTTTTGTCATTGATCTGGAATATATCTTGCATTCCAAGATGTTCTCAATAGAGGTGTAAATAATATCCAGAATTTTTCTCATCCTTGATAAGAAAGTGTCTCTCAATACATTGCAATATCATTTGTTTTGGTTTGGTTTTTAAATCTGGCTGATGCAGGATATTTTTTTTATCCATGAGCAAGAAGAAAAAGACTAGCACACTGTTTTGTTGCTACCTTTTTGTTTTGCCTATTTTGCTGGAAGACACATTTTTGTGAAAACATATTTTTGTACAAAATACAGTGCTTATGCACATAATTCTAAAAACATGAAAATTAATTTTTGAAAAGTGTAATATTCTTGTAATTTCAACCAACAGAGAGAAAACATTCTAGTTTCTCATTCTTCCCCATGAGAATGAAGATTAGCATTCCTTGTTCTGAATATTTTCCCAATGTACCTACATCTACACCATTAATGAATTAATGATGTTTGATACCGCTAACTACCCTGGTCCATTGCTATGGAATTCTAATATTGATTTGTAGTTTTATGAGAGACTTAATCTTCTCTGTTAAAGAGATGTGGTGCCACAAAAAAGTACAGTTCCCAGGATTCCATAGGATGAAGCCATGACACTTAAAGCAATGTCAAACTGCATTAATTCTGCAGTGTGGCAGTAGCCAAGTCTTACATAAGGGCAGGAGTGTTGGCAATTTTATATATTCTGCATGTTTTCTACACAATACAAGACAGTTTATTATGATTATGCATAATATTCATTATGCTAAATATAACCACAAAAAGATTGGCCAAATTGTGTTTGATGCTAAATGGTAAAACCATCCGTAAGACTATCCAGCTTATATTACCTGCAATATATTCATCCGGGTATAAGTGGTACTTCTCTTCAATAGTATATATTTCAAATAATATATAGGGAGAGTAGTTTTCCAAATAGGTTTACCCCCAAAAAAACATCAACCAGTTGTTGTCTTTAACCTCAGGATGTTTAAATACATTATTTTTTTAAGAGAGAGAGAGAGAGAGACCTGAGTTTAAATTTAGAGGCATGTAGTGGTGTACAGTATTAATTATTGTGCTTATGAAACAAGTGAGTAGTAGTAATTTTTAGTTTATTTCAAAGCTGACAGGTATAATTTTGCAAATATGCTGGAAATATCTAACTTTAATTTATAGAGAAGATTGATGCCACACCTTCTGTAGCTGTTATTAACAGCTCTGACCAAGGAGGATACTGTTGGGGGAAAATATATATTTATTTTTATTCTGCCAGTAGGCCATCTCCTGGCCTTTGTGTTCCACCTGTTGTATGAATTAAGACTCCAATTCAACTTTGTAAAGAGGCTGTTTGACCAGTAGTAAAACAAGAGAAAAGTTCCCACAGAAACTTATTTTTGTTTCAGTACACTATTACAGGAACTACAACTCTCCCCAGACTGAGCTGAAAGCACATTAATTCATCATGCCATCCCACAACCATGTAGTAAGGTAGTGGCTGCATCTATATCACAGAACTAATGCAGTTTGACACTGCTTTAGCTGCCATGGTTCCATGCTATGTAATTCTGGAATTTGTAGGTCTGAGAGATATTTAGCCTTCTCTGCCAGAAAGCTCTGGTGCCAAAACTACAAATATCACAATTCCATAAGGTGGAGCCATGACAGTGAAAGTGGTGTCAAAGTGTATTAATTCTGCAATGTGGCAGCAGCCTAAGAATTTAGAATGACCAAGAAACTTGTATGTTACATACAAGTAACATAATGAGGAATGTAATGAGAAAAAAAATGACTGGTCATAATAATGAGAATAATGGTAAAAAAAAAAAAACAGTATTTGAGTAAGTATTCCTTTTAAAACACAACTTTATTAGTTCTAGGAATCAAGTTTTCCCTTGATGACTGATTCAGGGCTATTCTGCACTGCAGATATAATGCAGTCTGAGACCACTTTAACTGCCATGGCATGATATGGAATTCTAGGATTTGAAGTTTTGTGGACCAGTGTGGTATAGTGGTTTGAGTGTTGGACTATGACTCTGGAGACTAGGGTTCAAATCCATTGAAACCCACTGGTTGACCTTCAGCACATCACACTCTTAGCCTCAAAAATGGCAATGGCAAGGCCACTCTGAAGAAACTTGCCAAGAAAACACCATGGTAGGTTTGCCTTAAGGTCATCATAAGTCAGAAATTACTTGAAGGCACACAACAACAACAGAGAACAAAGATATTTAGCCTTCTCTATAGGAGAACAAACTAAACTAAACCCCAGGGTTCCACAGCATTGAGCCATGGAAATTAAAGTGGTGTTGAACTACATTATTTCTGCAGTTCAGATTAGATCCCAGTCTCTTCCGATACCTTCTGATGTGGGAAAGAACTGGTAGTAGTGTTTCCCTCTTTCTGAGAAGAAGATACAGTTTTATTGTCTTTCCCTTTCATCCTTCTTCCGAAAGGGCAACAAAAATGGAACTGGAACCACAGCCTCCCAGTATGAGAGACAAAAGCTTCCCATTGGCTCCAGAGCTGCATAAAACACAATGGGCTGGATCCAGCTTGGTCATTCCATGGTCAATAGATTTCCTACTGGAGGGAAGGTGCAGAGGGACCATTCTTTCTTACCCTGCTGTCTCTTGTAGTGCCTTTCATGCTGCCCCAGAAGGTCTCCTTGCCTGTCTAGCTACAGTATGATGGAGAGGGAAAGAAGAAAGAATGGCAAGATTGTATCTCTATCTCCTTCCTCCCAACATCTCTCTGGCCAAACTGATTTTGAATACAAGGCAAATTCTGTAATGAGGTCTGGAATTTAACACTATGGAAATGTTAATTATATTACCATGTTATTCCACATTTGATATGAAGCAGTTTCCTATCTAGAATCTTTTGATTGTGGGCTTTTTGAGGGGTTGGCTTGTTTCCTGGCAGTTTTCTTGGGGTGGCGAAATCACAGCCTGTTTAAAAGGTAGCTGTTAGCACTTTCTGAAAAATCAGTTGCTTTTAACAGTTCTCACACTCAGCACTCAATATCCAATCGAAAGTCAGTCATTTTTGAAAAATCCTGGCTTTTGCTGCTGACCTAAATACAACTCTTATCTGGATAATGCATAAAAGACATATGTTTGAACTGGAGAAAGTGTGCTGAATTGCCTTTCAAGGGCATGCTTCGGTTTACAATTAGTAGCAAAGTACATCTCTCTGTATGAAGTGATTTATTTTTCAATTTTTATATGCTGCAATAAGTCTGTGCACTAACTCTCCTCTTTTCCATTACTGTGTCCACCACTCTTTTAAACGGAATGCATTTGAAACACATGCTGGGATGGGTGTCATTTAGTTCTGCTTCTACAGGAAGCAGGAGCAAAACAGGTGATCTGCAATATACCAAAGGCAAACTGATATATTTTAACAGGCAAGATATCATTGCAGTATTTCCGTAGTAAAGTCTTCTCCAACCTGGTGCCCAAGTTGAACTACCATTTCCATTATACTCAGCCTACATGGGCTCACACAATTACAGGTCTTTGGGTTGGAGAAGGCTGCTTTTAGAGAATGAAATGATTTCTAGTTGCAAAAAAGAGAAAGTTACGTAAGAAAAATTGATTTAAAAGGGTATTGTACTTTTCTGCATATTCCTGTAGGAATGAGCTCATTAGGAAGAAGGGAGAATTTATATATATCATTAGAAAGAATTTGAGGGTGATTTTTGTGGGGGAAGTGAGAACAAATGTGGGAGACCTTGGAAACAGAGATGTTAGTGTCAGAGTTGTTTGAATAGTATCTCTGGAGTCTTAAATAAAACTCCAAATGTCAATAGGAACTTCTATCATGTTTCTGTATGCATGTGATTGCATTGAATCTATTTCAAGGAAGTCTCTGAGAGCAATAGTGTGCTTTCTATCTAAAAGTTGTGCTTCATAGAAATTCTTTTAAAGCTTAATCTGAGGACCATTCTTTCAATACATTGACCATTTTGAATATGCTACAATTGTATGCTAATCCAAAAATAAAGAGGTGAGAGACAGGTAATGGCATAACCCAAATCTACAGTGATGCCTCCTTAGCACAGAAGTCAGCTAAGACAGGAGTCATGAGTAAGCACCTGGACCCCAGTTCCAGTCTATAAAGCTATGGTCTGACTTTGACTGACCAACAATGAGCCTATTATGCAGTAGTGAGGTTGGTAAAGTCATATCTTGCCCATATTGTCTCTCTATATGCTTCCTAACAGAGTTATTCCAGAGTCTTTATTAAACCATTCAGAAAAGTATCCAGCACTTCTGGTTAAGTTTCTTGTAATTAATTTCATTTGTTGCAGTCAGATGATATGGATAAAATACTGGAATCAGCCCATCTCACCCTAGGTAAGCTTGAGGCCAGCCATTTTGGCTAACAAGGTCTGGCAAAGGTGGGTTGAATGAGTGGGTCCAAAAGGTAGAAAATGCCTCACTCTGTTATGTGATGGTGCCTCCTACTTTGAAAGAGGCTGCATTGTATCCTGAAAAAGACCCAGAAGTATATGAGAATTACTGTCCCACTGCTATTCTCCTATATTTGGGCAAGATACTCTAGGGTGCAGTACTGGGCAAATTCAGATATTCTTGGAGGAAACAAGTTGCCTGTATTCATTTTAGTTTCACTTCAGTGCAGAATCTTGCTGATCTTCCTTGATCTTTCAAGATTTGTCAAGCCTACTGACCATTATCCCTTCTTTTTGGTCCATGTGGGAACCAATGATACTGCAAGGCACAGCCTTCAGAATATCATAAAGGATCATGAGGCTTTGGGTAGGAAACTGAAAGAGCTGGCTACACATGTTATCATCTCATCTCTTCTCCCAGTTGAAGGACATGGTCCAGGAAAGGAGATGAAAATAGTAGATATAAGTAACTGGCTCCACAGATGGTGCTACTGAGAATTATTTGGATTCTTGGATCATGGTTTGTGGTTCCATGAGGGTCTCTTCCGATTCTATGATTCTATGATTCTATGACTTCTGGCAAAGGATGGATTGCATCTCATGCCAGTTGGCAGAAATGTTTTTGCCAATAGTCTCAAAAATTTGATCAGGAGGACTTTAAACTCAGTTATTCAGGGAAGGGAGACAGTGCTTTGGAAGGCAGGAGTTCAACAAGGGCTGAAGATAATAGTCAAATGGTTATAGAGGGAACAAAGCAAATAGTGCAGGGACCCAATAGTGGGAGGGAGAAAATTTTACACAGGCAGCAAGGAGGGAAAACCCATAGTCTTCAATGTCTCTACACTAATGCACAGAGCATGGGAAATAAACAAGATAAATTTGACCTCCTAGCACAACAAAGCAAATACAATATAATAAACATCATTGAAACCTGGTGGGATGAGTCTCATGATTGGAATGTAGTAATAGAGGGGTATAACTTTTTTAAGAGAAATAGGCCAAACAGGAAAGGAAGAGGAGTAACAATATATGTCAGGGATGCTTACATCTGTTAAGAGATTCAGGATTTAAATCCTGGTAGCTGGGTGGAGAGCATCTGGATACAAATTAAAGAGAAGGGAAAATTAAAGGGAAGGGAAACAACAGGGATGTTATTGTGGGAGTCTACTACAGACCCCCAATTCGGACTGAGGAATTGGATGATGCACTTCTAGAACAGATGACCACACACTCAGAAAGGAGAGATGTAGTAGTGATAGGTGACTTCAACTATCCTGATATTTGTTGGAATCAGCCAAAGCATTAGGGGGAATGCAGACGGGCGGCCATGGGCTGCCCTGGGAAATGGAGGATTGGGGCTGAGGCTACCCCACACCTCAGCCCCAATCTTCCCTTCTGCTGCCCCTGGAAGGGGTGCTAAAATGCAGGTCCTTCCAGAGCCGGCAGAAGGAGAGCATCAAGAGCCACCATATGGCTCTTCCAGCGCAGAGCATGACGACGCTGCACTGGGAGGACATATTCGGGGCATATACTGTGCGTAATGGCACATGCCCTGATGACATCCTCAGGTAGGGGTTGAGGTGGCCGCTGTACAGCTGCTCCTCCTCCCCTTCAGTGCCTCCAAGACAATGCTTTGTGCCATCTGCAGAGGCCCATTAGTCTAGCAAATTCTGAAATTACCTGAAAGACAATTTCATTCTCCAAAAGGTGGAAGAGGCAACAAGAGGATCAGCCACTTTAGATCTGATCTTAATTAATAAGGATAACTTGATTAATGGAATGCAAGTGGTGGGATCCTTAAGTGGGAGTGACCATGTTCTCTTGGAGTTTGTTATACAGTGGAAAAGAGAACCAGGAATAGTCAAACACTCATTCTAGACTTTAAGAGAGCTGATTTCAGTAAACTTAGGGAAATATGGGGGGTGATCCCATGGTAAGAATAAGGGAGATACTGGAAGCACAATTTCAAACTGTTCCAACAAGAAGGAAACATGGGAGGTGTCTCAAGAAACTGGGATGGATGACTAAGGCATGTATAAGAAAACGAAAATAATGAAGCAAATAGCTAGCATGTGTAAGAGGAAAGTCAGAAAAGCAAAAGCAAAAGCACAGAATGAGCTTAGGCTTGCTAGAGAGGTTAAAAACAACAAAAAGGTCTTGTGTGGGTATGTCCGTAGCAAAAGGAAGAAAAAGGAAATGGTAGGGCCACTACATGGAGAAGATGGTGAAATGCTAACAGAGGGCAAAGAAAAGGCAGAACTACTCAGCACCTTATTTGCCTCAGTCTTCTCACAAAAGGAAAAGGGTGCTCAACCTGAGGAAAATAGAGCAGAGGACACAATAGGGGAAATTGAGCACAGAATAAGTAAAGAGGTAGTATAGGAATACCTGGTTGACCTAAATTAATTTAAGTCTCCAGGACCAGATGAACTACATCCAACTGGCAAATGTAATCTCAGAGCCATTAGCAATAATTTTTGAGAACTCCTGGAGAACAGGAATAGTCCAAGCAGACTGGAGGAGGGCAAATGTTGTCCCCATTTTCAAAAAGAGGAAAAAA
>CM034706.1:181507679-181530693 GCA_020142125.1 Phrynosoma platyrhinos | reverse complement strand
TCACAAGGTGATAGGTTGCAAATGGGTTTACAAAAGGAAGCTGATGCCTGATGGTAGTCAGAGTTATAAGGCTAGATTGGTAGCTAAAGGATTTGCACAACAGAAGTTTGAAAATTTTGATAAAACTTTTTCTCCAACAGCAAAACCTGAAAGTTTGAGATTGGTTTTGGCTTTAGCAGCTAAGAGAGGTCAGTTGGTGCATCATTTTGATTTTGAGACTGCATACTTGAATGCTAGTCTTGAGGAGGCTGTTTACATGGAGCAACCTTTGTGGTTTCAACAAGATAGTGACAGAAAAGTGTACAAATTGAAGAAAGCTTTGTATGGTTTGAAGCAAAGTACAAGAAGTTGTAATCTTTGCATACATGAAGAGCTAGTGAAGCTAGGTTACAAACGCAGTGTAGCTGACACGTGTGTTTACACAAAAGGAGATGTGATTTTGGTGATTTATGTTGATGACTTGTGTGTAGCAGCAAATTCAAAACAAGAGATTCAGACAGTAAGGAAGGAGTTGTCAAAGAAATTTGGTGTAAAAGATCTTGGAGTTTTAAAGTCTTATCTTGGAATTGATGTTGAGTGGAGTGAAGACGGAAGTTGTTTGTTAAGCCAACAGAAAAAGATTCAAAGTTTAATAGAGAAGTGTGGATTGCAAGATGCAAAAACAGTGAAGAGTCCTATGTCAGTTGGTTATGTAAATAGTGAAGGGACTAGAGAGCTTGAAAATCCAGAGATGTATAGAAGTTTTGTTGGGAGTTTGATGTTTATTGCTTGTAATTCTAGACCAGACATTTCTTTTGCCGTGGGTGTACTTGGCAGAAAAGCAAATTGTCCTAAAGTGGAAGATTGGACAGCAGTGAAACATTTGTTGAGGTATCTGAAAGGTAGCATGGATAGAAAGTTGAAGTTACAAAACAGTCGAGCTGGACTTGAATGTTTTGTTGACAGTTCATTTGCTTCTGAGCTACAAGATAGAAAGTCAGTGACGGGATTGATTAAGTTTGGAGAAAGCGCAATTGTTGGGAGAAGTAGAAAACAGGGATACATAGCACAAAGTACAGGAGAAGCCGAATTTGGAGCCTTAGCTGAGCTAGTTAATGAGATTGAATGGATTAGACAATTGTTGAAAGATTTGAATCAAGAGTGTGTTGATCCAGTGTTGATAAATGAGGATTCTCAATCTTGTATTGCCATGGCTTAAACTGAAAATCTGAAGTGTAGAACAAAGTACATTGGAGTGAGGTATCAAAATGTCTGAGAGATGGTACAGAAAGGAATTGTGAGTCTGCAGTACATTGAATCAAAGCAGAATCAAGCAGACATTTTGACAAAGGCATTAACCATTGATAGATACAACCAGATGTCACGTCTACTTGGTATGTCATAAGTTTAGGCCTAGTCATCATGCTAAGTTAGTTTTACAACATTTTAGTTTAGTGTGTAACATACACACATCATACATTTCAGGAGGGGATTGTCAGGATATTGATGGGATATATAGTCAATGATGAAATGTAAAGATGTGTGTCTGTATTTTTCCATGATGAGAACATGCTTCTAGGCCTAACACAACAACTCAGTCCAGGTGTTCGAAGAGACAAAACACATGGAAACCACAAGTTGGAATAGATGGGAATGTGTTCTTGTTTATACAGTGAATACAATAATAAAAGTTGTTTTGGGAAAGTAGATCACATGGTAAAAGATGAACAACAAGGGGTTTGGTTAACATACGTCATGTACACATCAACCAATTAACCTGAGGTTAACACACAAGAGGTAGAGAAAGGTTGGGCTGGGAAATTGTGTTTCAGGCATATAAGTCAGTCTGTTCTTGCACTTTCATTAGTTTGGATTAAGTTTATTTTTGCTGAAGCGGTAGCATGACTAATTTTTCACAATGTAGCATTTAAGGTTTTGTAGTTTTGTTCCTGTTAGCCACGTTTGGCTAAAGTGATGTTTTATTGGACTTTATAGTTTTTACTTTGCATATGCTTTTCTATAATAAAGCCTTCTGCTAGAAGCTTGGATTTTGCCCTGCCTGGTGCTGGTGTCTTCTCTGCTACAAGTTACTCTGCTGAATGCTACAAGTTACTCTACTCTCCACACACACAAAACCTGCTCCTCCAACACTCTCTCACAAAAGTGAGGGTTCGATGTACTCCTTCCAATGGAAGCTATGGAGTCTATACAAGGATATAACTCAACCACATAATCCTGTATATATGAAACCCTACCCAAAATTTTGCTATCATCCTTCATAAACCCTATAGGTTGTTGTGTGAGGGGACCCCAATAATGCTATGGGCTCTTAACCTCAGAGGAGACATGTCAGATTTCATTTAGTGAACATTAGTCCACTCAGATGATGTCCCTATGATGAAAGCATGCAACATAACTAAGAAATGAAGAAAGTGGAAAATTATTTCTTGAATGCATCAAATATAGAATGAAATTAAGAAAACATTATTAAATTTTGAGAAAAAGAAATGAAGTGAAATAGCAATATAAATGAAATGAAGTCCAACATGAAAATACTAAGATCAGTTGATAGTACTTAGAACTTGGAACTTATGATATGTATTTAAGTTGCAATTGAAGAGGCCTAAAATCTCCATTATGCTCCTATCACCAGTAGCATATATATATATATATATATATATATATATATATATATATATATAGACACACACACACACACACACACACACACACACCACTTTGGTTGGATGATAAACAACATTCTATGCAATCATGCTGGCCACATGATCACAGAGTAGTCCTCAGACAACACTGGATCTTCACTTTAGCAATGGAGATGAGCACCACCCCCTACAGTTGGAAACGACTTGACAACATTGTCAACAGGGAATATCTTTACCTTTACCTTTACTAATGACATATACCCACATAACTTATGGCTATGCACACTTATTGCTAGTGATGTGACAATTATTTGTCATGGTTCGTTAAAGAAACAAATTGATGGTTTCTCGGCCCCTTTAAGTGAGTTATGTACAAGCCGAGAAATTTGCCACATGATTGCATAGGTGTAAGAATTTTCACATGGTTCTTCAATTGCAAATGAAGTAAAGGGACAGGGAAATTCTTTTTGAAGTCTGTTGTTCCCAATTGTTTTCTTGTTATATGGCATTGTTACAATAAAACTGCAAGAGTGCAAGAGTGTGTTAATTTTCATACTCAAATTAAATACAAAACTGTCTTACCAATGAGATGTTGAAATTGTGTGTTGCTATTGTTTTTGCAATGACTGGATTCCCATTTGTCAAAGCTCAAACAGAAAATGTCACACAAAGGTGGATGGGAGTGAGGGGAGGTAGCTTGGTCTGGTTTCTGATGGAGACAAAATAAAGAAGACAAGCTAGGATCAGTTTTGACAACAAGTCCTATAGCAGAAAGGGGGATTATGGAAGCTGTAGTCCAAAACTTTTCCAAATCCTAACTCTCTTTCTTTTTCTACCTTGCTCTATCCAGCACATACTATAATGCACTGAACTCAAGGGAGTTATGGAGTCTAGCTATTGTTGGAATGCAAGTTCCAGTAGCTCCTAGCTAGGATAGCCAATGCTGAAAATGCTGGGAGATGCAGTCCAATCCAGTCCAATCCCAATCTTGGAATCTCTGCAGAGGCAGTCTGTCCTGGTTAGTACTTAGATGGGAGATCGCCAGGGAATAATACTAGGTGCTGTAGGTTAGCTTTCAGAGGAAGGAACTGGCAAAATCACCTTTGAAGATTCCTCACTTAAGAAAACCTTAGGAAATTCACAGGCTCACCATATGTTCATAGGCTTCTTGAAGGCACATGTGTGTGCATACGCCTTTTTTGATGTCCCGGCCCAGGTTTTGGAGCTAGTCCCAGCTCCCAGGACTCAGGAGCAATCTCTGCCTAGTCTCCCCCAGCCTCTTGGGCCCAATAGTCCTCCGCAGCCCCAAACGCCACCGCTGCATGTTTGCTGGAGGAGAGATGGACTCGGGGGGGGGGGTTATCCCCTGCCAATGCTCCTCCTGGCTGCACAGTTGTGGCAGGGACAGGCCACGTCTAGATGGTCCCAGGGCTGTCCCAGGCTGGCTACAGTCTTCTGCAGCCCCAAACGCCACTGCTGTGTTCAGTTCTCAGCCTGACTTGTATTTAACATGTTTGAACATCCCTAGCCTTCAAGATAGCGTCCTGATATTAATACATGACCAACCTTGCTATGGAGCTAAGGAAATGTGGACCTCAAGCAGTTTTTAGTGTATATGTCATCATGCCAGTGTATTTGTTAGTGTTTGCATGGCTTTTGTGGAGTTGAGAGTGATGCACTTTAGATATGTTACCAATATTTACAAAACTTTAATGTAATCACAGGTTGCTAGAGCATTGCTAAAGCTTACGTAGGCATGAATCCTGAATAATAATAATAATAATAATAATAATAATAATAATAATAATATTTATTTATATCCCACCCTTTGGAAATCCAATCAGGGCAGCTCACAAGCGTAAAATCTTACACAATACCCCAAACCCAACGACCCCTCCCCCCTTAAAATAGTAATAAATCTATAAGAATGAAAACCAAGTAATAACAACAATAATCAATATCATCATGGCGGGCGGCGGCGGCGGTGGCAGGACCGGCCTAGGGCCGGTCCAAAGGCCTCGGGGGGCCGCATCCGGCGCCCAGGCCTTATGTTGCCTACCCCTGTCTTAGACACTCCATAGTGTGGTATGAAATGGTAAATAAATGAAGCTGCTTTGCTTTGCTTTGATTGTGTATTGCTGCATGGCAGAAGGTTGAACTGAATGGCTCTTGAGGTCTCTTCCAACTCTGGCCTCAAACAGCCAGCCAAAAAGGAATGAACTGGGACTGCATTGCCACTGTTCATACCAGGACCATGGCAACCGCATGTGCCCAGTCCCTATCTGGGCACCGCTGTAGTCCAGAACTGGTTGACCAAAAAGGAGCAGGCTTTTTGCACCGGCACAAGGACTCCGAATGCAATTCTTTGGGTAAAACAATAACAGAATTTATTCTTGACACATGTGTCCATGTAGATAACCATAACTGTTATTAAAGCAAACCACATCTATCACAACATGTGTCAAGACCATCACCTTAATCAACATATATAACATTAAATTAACTATACCCCTCCCCCAACTGGAAATGACATCATAAGAAAGCTTATGACATTATCACATTATGACATCAACAAATGTTTGATGACGTCATGTACTATTTGATTAATATGATGACGTATCCCATCTTTGAATTTAATTAACCCAATTTGTAATTTCCAATTAATCTAAATATCCTCTGGGGGGGTCCCTGCCCATGGGGGCCAGTCTAGCTTGGCATCCCCTCCCCCCCCCCAAGATCGCTCTTTTAATGTGGGAAGTGACCGAAGTCAAGTATACATCATTTCCCTCAGGAGAGAGATGAACTCCATCCCCATTGTACAGGTGTGGCATAGAAACTTGAATTCCTTCATGTTCAACAATAACAACTCCCATTCCTCCCAAAGTCTTGGCAACAGTCTATTCAACCAATGTCGAGCTCTGTTGATGGCCGCATCACTCCGAGCTCCGGACCAAGATCACCGTGGCAAATACTTTGTCCACATGATAACAGTATTTGGCAGTCTTCATCTAGCATCCTTCATATCCTTAACAATTCTTTTTGCTAACTGTAAAGAAGTAAGCTTTGCTAAATCATTTTGCCCAAATTTACTAGCAGGATCTCGGGATTGGAAAAGCCGCCATTAGTTCAATAATTCATGGGAGGAGTGCTCCCCAAAGCATTCCTCTACGTCCGAACCAGCGCAAAGTTGCAATGTCCTTCAGTCCCATGCTCGAATCTCATTGATGTTCAGTGATGTGGCACTCCGTCAAAAATACCAGACTGTGGCCAAGTAGCCATATGTCACCACAATCCACACCTACTTAATGAATTAGCGAACAAGTGTAATGATTAAAATTAATATTTCACTGAACTAAGTGCGAACAGAACTAAGTGTGAACAGAAGACTTAAAAGCCTTAGAGCGCCAGCAACCAATTCGTCGAATCGCGACATCGCTTAAACCATGCACCACCGCAATAGTAGCTGCGCCAATCCTAAAGGAATGTGAAGAAAATTGGGCCACTGGCAAACTGGCATGCCTCAATGCCTCCCGCAGTGCAACCCAAAATTGAAACTGCGTCAAAGGAAAGCCAGAGAGATGCAAAAACATATAGCCAGGTATTCTTGGCCTTAATATCAGGTAATCAGACATTGCCAAAACAGGGCAAATGTGACCCTCAGGTACCCTAGACAAAACTACAGATTGACCTTTGCCCAATTGATCAGTTTTTGACTGCCTGATGGACAGCTGAATTCTATGTTCAGAAACAAGTATATCTGAAAAGGAAAGTGCCCTACCAGATTCATCAGAATGGGAACTAGGGACAATTTTACTGATTCTCATGGCAGCAAAAAAGGCCAATGCAAATGCCACTGTAAACAACGACATCTCTTCGGGCGTGAAACATGTTGAAGGGAGGGATTGCCAAATCTTAACTAGGATTGGACCTGTTATGGGCAAATGGTTTTCATGCAATTTTGTGGACTCCCTAGCCCATCCCTCCAATGCCCTACGAACTCTAAAATCAAGAGTAGGGTTGGTGAAACCTCCTGCTCTACAATAAAATGCTAGGGCTGCCAACCTTCCCCTAATGGTAATTGGAGATAAACCAGATTGCCTTAAGTGGACTGCAAAACAGAGGATAACCTCCACCTTCAGGGGCCAAACCTCCACCTCCCCGACATTTAACAAGAAACATCTAAAGGCTCACATTGCAAGCTGATATGACTTGCATGTCGAAGGGGCGACGGACTGGAGAATCACCTTGTCAATTTCTATTCTCCAAGGCTCCAAAGGTGTGCTGGTACCTCCAGTGGTTGCGCTGCTGCATCGGGCGCCAGTTGATGGAATCTGGAAAACTGAAAACGTGAAAGGCCGTCTGCCAAAGGATTTAGTAAACCAGGAACATGTTGAGCTTGGAACAAAACATTAAACATTGCGTCACCATATTTCTAATTAATGTCATCACCCTAGCTGATTTGGAGGTCTGGGAGTTCACTACATGGACAACCGCTTGGTTATCACACCAGAACCACATCATTTTATTTGCAAACTGGTCTGACCACAAATGAACTGCCACCAAAATGGAAAAAAATTCCAAGAAGGTAAGGTCCCGTGTCCACCCTTTATCAACCCAAGACTAAGGCCAGCCCCCAGCTGCCCACTGACCATTCAAATAGACCCCAAAACTGTGAGCCCCAGAAGCATCGGAACATACTTGAAAGTCTGCCCTCAAGAGCATTTCAGATCTCCAAAATGAAACACCATGTTCCAAAAATGACTCCCGGATCTTCAAATCCTCCCATACCCCAGAAGAGATCCTAATGTGGTGATGTGGGGCCGTCACCCCCCTAGTGGCATTATACAAACATGCACAAAATGCCCGCCCTGGCACTATAACCTTACAAGCAAAGTTTAACAAACCTGTAAGGGATTGAAATTCGTGTAGCGTGGCCTAAGATTTACGTCTCATCATCCTCACCTTAAGCCTCATGGATAGGAGCTTGTCAGCTAGGAGACGAGATATACCAGCAACAGTGTCCAATTCGATTCCAAGGAAAGTAAGACGGGTATCAGGGCCCTATGCCTTTTCCTCAGCCAAAAGAATCCCCATTTCAGCCATTAGTGCCTGAAATGCCAACAATATATCTGCACAACAAGTGGTCCCAGGAGCCCCAGCAAACAAGAAATCATCAAGATAATGAGTAATTGCATGATTACCTGACCTCTTGGTGGCACACCAGTGTAAAAAGGTACTGAATGTCTCAAAAGCCGAGCATGAAATGGAACATCCCATTGTCATAGCTTTATCGAAATAATACATCCCTTCAAATTGAAAACCCAGGAGATCAAAATCATCTGGGTGTACAGGGAGTAGCCTAAAGGCAAATTTAATGTCACACTTCACCAATATGGCTCCTTTGCCCAATGCCCTCATCATTTTTACTGCTAAATCAAATGAAGCATATTTTACTGATGCTAACTGAGGGTCAATGGCATCGTTGACTGATTCACCCCTGGGATATGACAAGTTGTGTATTAACCTGTATTCCCCGGCGCCTTCTTAGGGATGACACCCAGAGGAGACAATTGCAAATTTGTCATTGGAAGGTGTTCATGGGGGCCTGAAATCCTTCCTGCTGCAAGTTCCTTAGCCAGCTTATCCCTTACAATCCCTGGCAGTTCCCTCACCGAGTGTGCATTAGGTACATAACAGTGAACTCTGGAACCTGAATAAGGAATACGAAAACCTTGTGAAAAACCATTAAGTAAATATTGTGCAGAATCCCGTTTAGGATAAATCCACAACCATGCCACCAACACTTCTAGATTAATTGGTGTTGGTGCCTTTTCCTCCTGTTGAGGAAGTCTGTGAGGAGGCCCCTGCCCCAGATTTCTTACCTCTAAAACATGATAATCCAGGGTGATTTCCTCCACAGGTGTTACATTTATGGTCAAATCTGCAAGGCTGCCTCCTGCACTTACCTGCATTGAAATCCCAGCACAGTCCTGTTTGTTTTCTCTCCCCCGTGCTAGGCCTCACATACTGCCCTCTCGACTGTGTGACCATAGGCACAAACCCATTGTCACATCAGCTCGAAGGGGAGGCCCCTACCATAACATCAGCCCACAGTTGAGACTGAACATGCCACCAAGACAAAGAGTGGTCTAAAGCAACCCTCATCCTGAACTGTTCGTCATATTGAAGCCAAGCAGACCCCTTAGAATTAAAATGGCCTTCATATATGTCTTGATAATTATCTCCTGATATTTGGAGAATTCAGGAGACCTAGAAGGTTCTCTCTCCTCAATAACACACCTATATATAGTAAAGCCCATGATCCAGTTTACAAAATTCCTTTTGAGCTTAGGGCGTTTGTGGGCTTGAAATTCCTTCAGTAGGCTAAAAACAACCCCATCCTTTACCATGATCCTGGGCTCAGGATCATGGAACGTGAGAGAAAATAAATCAATGTACTCCCCTTTCCATATTCTCTCTTTAGTAGTGAGGGGGAGGTGTGATCCTAGAGGACTGGATATTCCAGCGTACGGATTGCGTCTGTCCACCCCAGCAATGCCCACAGCAGCCAAGGATGTTACCCCCTTTAGGTCACCTACCACGGAGGCTAAAGCCTGCACAGACTGCCCCCTCGAGTCCACAACCTGATGAAGCCCAGGAGTTGTCGAGGGTGCCACCACCAATGCAGAGATGGGGCGTTCGGCACCAGAGCTCTGCCCAGCCTGCCCACCTGGAGCCCATACCGAGGCAGGCCATGAATCCAGCAAATTAGAAGCCTGAGACAAACCTGAGCTCATTGCTTGGAATGAAGCATCACTTGATGCTTGCAGGGCTCCCACTGAGAGTGTCACAGTAGCAGCTCGGGTATTGTGTTGTCATGCAGGAGCACTTGCCATATCTCTGCTGGAAGCCTCCAATGTTTCAGTAGTCACCCCACTGCCTGAACCTGAAACAACCATCTTTTGTGCAAAGTTAAAAAGATCTGCTAAAGTGGGTTGCTCTAACACAGGGGCAGCTGCACCCTATTGTCCCACTCCAGGAACTTTCTTTAAAAGCTCCATTACATCAGCTATGGTTGGATGACCAACCTCCATAGCTGAAGTAGTCGGGGAACCACGTGTCGTGTCAAGCATATGCATACGTATGTAGAGGAGCCAATTGGCCCTGAGTAGGCTGTAGAAGTACTAACCTGTGATACCAAGTTAGCATCCTGTACTTCCCTTTGAGCTAACTGCTCACAGACCGCTGCACAGGCCTGCATCGTCCTACCTAGCTGCGCTAAATGTGCAGCAATCTCATCATCCCTATTCTGCTGCTTCGAAGCCCACTTAGGCGCTGACTGGCCGGTCTTAGGGCCAGGAGAGGCTGCACACCTTTTGGTTGCCCAAAAGAATGGTATTGACAATTTAAACTACTTATATCTATATAGTGCTCCAATTAAGGCTATAGTTATAAGTAAGTAGCTCAATAATTAATATGGTGAATTAATTCGCCACGCACTTCTGTGTTAAATTGAAGTTGGCAAAACTAAGGACAAGCCTGTAACAGCTCGGTTAATATGCCTTGAGAGGGAATAAACCTTCAGGCCACCCTCAATTTATGAGTAATGATGAATTAGATCATCCCTCTCCCTACTAACTCCCACTCCTGAAGAGTGGGAGGAATGCAGATAAAGCACAAGCAGTTGAAGTCAGTTAACGGCACATGTCCCAACAATAGTGCAGCCTGAACCACAGGAAAGACACTAATCCATAGAGAGGCCCACCACATCCCCCAACCAGGACACCTATAGCCACCAATCTGAGAGTCAATTAATTAATGAATCTGTGACAGAAGGAGTTGGTCTGCGTCGCCCAGCAGACGCCAAAGCCCAGGCCAAACTCCTTATCAAATAGGCGTGTGGGGGGGGTGATAGAAGGAGTTAGCCTGCATCGCCCAGCAAATGCCAAAGCCCAGGCCAAACTCCTTATCAAGTAGGTGTGTGGGGGGGCACCGCCCTGGGTCTTCAAGGCCTAAAATTCGGATCCCCAGTCCACCTGGGGGGGGCACTCACCAGTACCCCAAAGGCCCGGCAGGTACAGTAATAATAACCCTTCGGACCACCAAGGCCTCACTCCCGGCCTTACCCACCAGGAACCATGCCTTGATGGCACTACAACCAGGCCTCGATGCCTCCTTAGGCCTTGGGCAGCCAGCCAGCAAGGCCGCGCCCGGGCCAAGACCAAACAGGGAGCTGTGGCTTGACTCGCCAAAGCCACGCTGCCAGACAAAAAAGAGAGCTGAGCTTGAATTGCCCAAGCCGCGCTCTGCTCTTTCCTCGTCACCTGGCTCCAAAACAGGGGGTTAGGCTGTGTCCAGGCCCGAAAAACTCCAGAGCCTGCTCAGCAGTCGAGCACCTTGCTCAACTGCCTAACCAAAAAAATGGTTGCCACCACGTGGCAGCTTAGAGCTAAATAGCCCCGAAATCACGCGGCTAATCTCACAAAACTTAAAGTCTCGTGAGATCAGCCTGCATGAAGGAAAGGTCTGGGATTCTAATCTGATTGGCTGAGTGGACCGGTAAGGGCAAGACTTCCAGTCCACCCAGCCAATCATGCGTCGGTGCCCTTATATGGGCTGGTGCAACAGCGGACCCCTCACGATGTATCGGGGAGGGGGTCTTTCTGCTCCTTTTTGACCCAGCTCTTCCAAGTTGAGGCAAACTTAGCACAGCTTCCGGATGTGTTCGGGGAATGTAAATAAATATCCCATATGTGGCCTGACAATGGCCCTTTTGGCCCATCTGTTTGAGGCCTCTATGATTCTAAGTCCAAGCATATGGCCAATCAGAAGATGATTTACTATTTGGTAGGTAGACTTCCCCTGCAGACTAACATCCAAGGAGAAGTCTTTTCTCCAGTCTACCCTGGTGTTCTTGCCAGTCCTCTAGGAGGAGGATTTCTGCAACCACAACCCTTAGTCTCTTGACATTGCCATATAGGTCAATATTGTTTGTTATATTTTTTTTGTTGTTCTGTTTTTTTTTCTCATGAGTCAAGTGTCTGGACATTGGGTTGGATCCATTTAAGGTGGACATTTACTCCAGTCAGCCAGGACTAGGTTGGTAACTGTCAGCCAGAGGACTTTTTCTTCAGCTGCCCCTAGACTGTGGAATGACCTGCCAGAAGAGATTTGACAGCAGAATATGTTGTCTGAATTCAAAACAGCATTAAAGACCAATCTCTTTTGGCATGTTTATCCAGATGATTTTTACATTGTGAATTTTAAATTATGAATTTTAAATGTGGATTGTTTTAATACCTTATGTATACATCTTATTTGTCTTAGATGTGTGTTGTAACTGATGTCTTTTTAACTGATTGTTTTTTAAAATTGTTTTTTAATTGCTATTGTTCCCTGCCTCAATCCATGGGAAGTAGTGAGAAGAGGAGGAGGAGGAGGAGGAGTAATGATGTGCCCACCTTGTGATCTTTGGAGCTTCCATCAAGAAATCTTGAAAGTGTTAAGGGGAGAGCCTTTCTCTGAACCCATCTCTGCCTTACTACCAATTGTCAGGGAGAAACAATCAGTGACTTATACTCATGGGAATCCTATAAACTTCCATCCCCATGGGTTTTCCTGCATGTGGGCTGGGTGTGGATCATAAGCTGACAGGTGAGTAAACCAGTGCATGGATCTATCACCCTTTGTGGTGCTAGGGCTTAGAGAAGTATAACCAATAAAACTTCTGACCAGTTTTAACTCTATGAGAAGGTGTATAAATGTATATATGGTTTTTATGGCTCACACACTTCCTCTTACCCTGAAAAAACCTTATATCTAACCCACTGATGTTTTTGCATCTAGCCTAGCTACCTGAAGGTAATAACCGTGTCTCTGACATTTAGACACTGCTTGCATCATGCTGTAATAAACTTGTTTTAGGACAGAACTGCAGACTCAGTTTAAGATATCGCTTATCACCTGATAACTTCTTTGAGCTCCACATAATTTTTTTCTGTCTACTGCACAGGCAGACACTTGTTTAACTCTTCCACAATGCTCCCAACATAGCATCACTTGAGTTCATTGTGAAATATTATAAGCATGAAGAGACTTAAGTGACGTGGTGAGTACACCTGATCCTGCTGCAGTTATTGTTATTTGTTTATTTGTATTTTATTTTAAGTGTGTTTTAAATTGTCATTGTTTAATTGTATTTTAAGGGGTGGGATGGATTGTTGGATATGAAATGTCTATTTTTAATGTTGTAAGCCATCGTGGTTGCATTATGCAGAGGGGCAGGATAAAAATATCATCATCACCATCATCACTTCCAACCTAGCCTGGTTAATCTGCTGTAGACCACCAACAAGGAGGGGGTCCACCAGATGACATTCTTCTTAGGGCACCTGAAACCTGTTGTTGGCTTAGATGTCACTCTTTCAGGGCTGGACAATCTTCAAGCTGCTTTCTATGTACCGTCCTGTTTTTAAAAAGAACAAAACTCTTTTTTATCAGGTTTGTCACAGACACTTCAGTTTTGGCACGGGTTCTCTGATAATCTTTGTTAGACTTAAAGTATAAAAGATATAGCATGAAATAACTTTTAAGAAGATGATGTCGTTTTTATTGAGAGACAGAATTTGGGTTCACCCTGAAATGTTTTGTATCAAATTGTCAGTCAGTCCTGTGGACTATAATTTACACATACAGTCAAGAGATACAAGTCCTCAAAATTCCCCACAATAAACAAGAGTCAAAGGGATTGCTAAATCTAACTCTAAGTGTCCCTTTATACAGATGCTTCTAATCCTAACTGTCTCAGAGAGAAATTTAGCAACTTCAAGAGTGACACTTAGGCATTTATATTCCAACAGGAATTTCAAATTGAACCTGATCTAATCCAATTCAGACTTGAATCCAAATCAAAATTGGGAAATCCAAACTGATTCCATCTGGAAAAAAAACCAGTCATTTTTTATTATTTGTCTGTTTCCCTTTTTGACACATATACATGATATCTGGAAACATAGTAGCCTTCTTTTCAGGGAGTTATTTTGCCTAATTGCCAACAAGTTGGTCCAAGGAGTTTCATGATGAAAATATTGCTTATTTTTTTGGTGTTTTCCCTTTATGGTTTTTTAATACATTGAGCTCTTCCACATTGACTCATGTTTTAATGCTTCTTGGGTTCTTCTACGTTTTAGTGGTTTTGTCACTTCATTCCACTCATTTTGGAAGCTGTTTGTAGTGATTTCTTAGATTTGCAATAAGGATCTTTAAGGCTTTAAAAAAAAAAAAACAGCCACAAGAAGGGGCATGGTTTGCTCAGGCAGTTCTGTGATTTGAGAGGTATGTTTTCACCTCTGAATATATTTTAAATGTTTATTTTCATTTCACTGATGTACTATAGCTCTATTACATTTTTTAAACAAATAAACAAAGAAAAAAGAGGATATGTTTTTGTTTCAATATGACTCAGAATGAAAGAAAACCCATTTGAGAGTTGGAATAAAATTGCAACTTGGAGTGAGAATTACCAGAAAATAGTTGGAGACATCAGAAATTGTTGGGAGAGACCATAATATTAGCCTCACTGTGGGGCAAAGCAGACCAGCAATTTGAGCTGGCTTCCCAGTGGCGTGGGGATGTGGTGCCTGTATGTTGCATGTCCCAACTCCATGCACAATATGGCATCATGCCACCCCCCTGAACAGATGGCGGACAGAGTTGGGGTGTTCCTGCAATGCAGTGACCAGATGCCATGCACTGTAGGAGTGCAGAATAGTTATGGTGGCGAAAAGAGCACCTTTTTTCCAGCACAAAAAGGAGCAGCATTTTGCTGCTTTTTTACCCTGGAACAACAACAGATCGAGACAGTGGTATGTGGTGGTTGTGGCCCTGATCTGGTGCTCAAAGGGGCAGCTTTAAGTCACCCCTTTACAGCCATCTGTTTAGCCCGTAAGTCATCCCAGGTGAGACACTGAGCTGGAATGAGCCCTGAACCTAGTTAGGAAGTGTTTGGAAATGTTTATAAAAACCTGAGAGCTACAGCAAAATATGTCACAACCTCATGACACATTTGCCCTGTCTGGAGAAGCATAATGTCTGGTTTTCTTATACTGTCCACATCACCCAATATGTAGGACTTTATCACATGGGGGAAATCAGGCAAAATCAGGAGTTTAAGCAGCTATTATTCCATGCAAAATGCAATATCGCACTTAAAAAATTCATACGACATCGCTCTTAAATAGGCAATAAACAGTAACAAATTATTCACAAGGGAATCCCAAAAACCTGGACTGGATTGATTTGACTCCATTACAAAATCAGTATTCTCATCCAACAGTAAAATAGGAAGGGCTTTTCTGATATAATAGCCCAATAACAGCAAACTATATATTAACAGAAACATAACATAAATTTAAGCTGCAGCTATGTGACAACTGTCAGTCAGTTCAAATACGCCAGTGAAAATAAGTGAGTGCTCGGTAGGACAGTAATTGAAGAAGATGTAAAAATGCAGCTGAATATGAAGGCATCCAAGTTCATTCATGGTGTTTGAAAAGTTTGCCCTGAATTCACTATAGCAGCAAAACTGCATAATCTAGCAGAGAACATAAACACAGAAAATAATAAGCTGATTGCAACCCACTTTAGCATAACATTTTTAATTATTGCAATAATTAATATGATTACACCCAAACTGTCCTTGAAATTTTAATTGGTCTCAGTTGAGCACATTTACCTGTTACAATGTTTATTACCTAAATTAATATTTTAGGAATATTTTAGCTCTTTTTTTTAGTTTAGTTTTTGAAATTATCAATATCCTGGTGCTACTACTTATGGCATAGCCTCCATCTCTTAAAGTGATGTTTATAGAACAAAGCTAGTTCAATGACATTTGTTTATTAAATTTGGGTTAAATTATGTTTTGCCTCAGTTACCCATTGATCTTAAAATATTCTGCTTTTGATGTTTTATACATCTTTGTACAGCATTATGCGTAGCTCAGTATACCAGTTCTTTTGCATTAAACCTGAATGAGCCAATTACCATAATGTGATATGAAAGAGGTGTTGGAGCATGTGATGTGGCCAATATTTACCATGTCCAAAAGTCATACCAGGAATTTACAAAACTTATTTCTTTAAAAAAATGTATTTTGTGCAAAACATAATGTTTTGTGCAAAAGCTGTGTTATATGCCTGAAAAGCCACATGTTTTGCAAGAAAATGTATTGTGAATAAGATGCATTTTTTTGTGCACAAAGTAGATTTTTGAAAAAAAGTGCAGAAAATAATTTGAGGAAAAATACTACAAGTACTCCTAAAAACTCAACTAGGCCTCAGACAGATGGCCCACAAGGGTTTCGATCGGGCTGATCTGGAGTGTGCACATGACACGCACACACACCAGATCACACAGAAGCTGTGCTGGGGCTGCCTAACATAGCCCAAACCTGGCCACAAAAGGAGTGGTTTCTTACCACTCCTTTTGACAGCCTGTTCAGGACCATGGCAGCGGCCACCCTCGGGACCAGGGTTTGGTTGCCATGGTCCTATGGCAGTCCTGCAGCAATCGGAGACCTTCTTCCCCCTGTGCTTTGCCCCCCTAGTGGGGAGAAATCTTTTTGTTTTCATGTATTGCAATGGAATAAAAGGTTCTACACCTTCAGTCTTACCATGCTCGATGCCACAGAATTGTATTTCCTGACTTGCAATAGGACTACAATTAGGCACTGCATTCCTGGCCTGGTGCAGATAGGTGCACCAAGTATGGTGTCACCCTGACTAAAATAGAGTCATTTACCCCAGCTGAAACCAACTCCACCATGCACCATCCTGGAATGTTCTTTTGGGGCATACCCTGCTATTTTCCATAAATAGAATCTCTGAGGGTGATAGATTAATGCCTACAGAATTTCCTTCAGAAAATCCTCCACAAGACAGCATTCCAACTTAACACCTCTTTTGCCCATTGAGAAAATACATTTGGTATTAGATCAAAGAAAGACTCACCCCTATCTGAAGTAATTATGACTTTCATCAGCCTTCCTGAAATTCACAAGTATTTCCTGCCCCATTCTCAAGGTTAAAACATCTGATGAAAAGGAAATCATTTCATGAATTAGAGCAAAAATGCTTTACTACCCCATCCACAGATGGCCATTTAGGGAAACTTGAAACAGTGCACCACCTTGAAACCACCTACAGAATGTGGTAACAATGACTGTTCAACAAAGGAATGCACTACTTCAGAGAATGGTGGAGTCTTCTTCTTTGGAAGTTTTTGAACAATGGCTGAACAACCATCTGTCAGATTGTGTATTGTTGATTGCATCTTTGTGCCTGTCAGGGGATTGGACTGGATGGCTCGTGTGGTCTCTTCCAACTCTATGATTCTATATCATCAGAACCTTCTGGCATTTGCATAGATTATACCCACCTGGATGAATCACATATAAAGCAGCTTTCAAATATTAAAGTTGTCATGTGGATCACCATTATGTAGCTGCTACTTTCAAGAGATTTAAGAGTTTTCAGCCTACATTCATGAAAGCTAAAATGATAAGGAGGGCACACACACATCTTGTCCCACAATCTCCATCTTTACTTTTCCCAACTTTTCCATGTTGAACAGGGAGAGCTGAAGGAATCATCTACTTACACTTGCCCAAACTTGGATAGGAATCCCATATATGAGTGGGAACCGTGCATGCTTCCTAGCCTCATAGAGTGTCTTGCTCGTATCCAAGTGACTCCCTTTTCAGTCCAGCCCACAAGGAACAGCAAGATGTACTGGAATGTTGGGATGGTGCTTGCATGGGTGTTTCCAAGCCTCCCACATGTGCATGATTAATACCCACAAAGGGTATTTTGTATGCAGTAAGAAATGCCTTTTAGGTACACTCTGTTTCTACTTGCATCTCTTTCTGTGTTTTTGGCAGTGTTTCCTATTACAGACCATGATAAGCTTGTCCATTCTTTAATCATCACTAGCCTAGATTACTACAATGTTTGCAGCTCTGCTGCGCAGGCTGATAAGCAAGCTTCTACTTGTACAAAAGCTCAGTTATGAAGATAATGTATCATGCACAGTAGAATGATGCTATCTCTGGAGTTCTGGTGTCCTGTCTTTGTCAGACAATGTAGGAAAGAGAGAGAGAGAGAGAAGGAAAATTCTTTCTCCATATTTTATATTTATTAACATGTGAACATGACAGATATTAATGAAATCTTAATTGTCCAGAATCTGTAGACTACAAGAACCTGGGAGTTAAGTTCACATTTTTAAATGTTTGGTTCACAGGGCCATATGCTTTGGGACTCCCAGATGTTAATTTGACTCCCATGATATTAATTTGTCTGGAGTGCATTTCTTCCAGCCTTAAGAAATGCAAGACTTGGATGGGTGACCTGAACAGTTTCTAGATATGACCAAAGGATGTAGTGGATGCAACTCTTGAAGAACTACATCTCCCATGGTTTATTATGCTTTTAATGCCAAAACATTGACCATCAGAAGTCCATTAGTGAACCAAAAGAAGAAAAGCTGAGGGAAGTGGAATGCTACCTCTCTTATTACCATATTCTCATGGCTGACCAAAGTGAAATCCATTGTAAGTGGGAAGAAAAGTTATAAAGCATGGATGAAGCTGACATGAATGACCTCTGGATATAAGAATGGGTCATGGAAGTGAGGAAGTGTTTGTTTTTATTTCTGAATCCTCACATTGGGTTCTTTGGTAAGGGTGCATGTGGGCAAAATCACAAAAACTTCAAATTAATCTGAAGTGAGCTTCAGGGAGCCATTTCTCTTCTCACAGCTGGTTTTATTGAAAGGATGTCTTTAAAAAAACTTTTTCAGTGAATCAACATAATATAGGAAGCACACTAAGTAGAAACTATGAACGTTGACTTTCACTGTTTTGGATTCCAGTGCATCAAAAGACAGCATATTTGGGGTCTATGAAAACAAATTAGAAAGACTTGAATAAAAAATGATTTATTAAGAAGGAGAAATAGTTTACTATTAGTTTTGATTCTAACTATGTAAGTGCTACTACCACTAGATAGCACAATGCAAGGTAAATTGAGAAAGGAAATCAGAGTAATTTAATGTTATCTCAATATGGCAAAATCAATGTCAAAAGTCAATAACAGACCTTCTGTTAACTGTTCATGGTGTCAGAGTGAAGTCGAATTTCTGTGGGATGCAGAAAGTTTGACTACAGAACTGGAAACAAAGATTTAAAAAAGAACAACAACTTGAATGCTTAGTTGTAGAAACCAAAGGGTGCATGTCACTGTTAAAGCATCAAGAAGGCTAGACCTGAGAGCATCCAGCCTGTCTGAAATGGATTACTGTTTATTCAGGAATTCTTCAGTAAATGGTCCAGAAGCATAACTCTGCTTCCCTTCAGAGTTTATTCTTAGAGGGGTATTGAGTCTCTGTTTTGGCACTGCACCTACGTTTCACTTACTCCACCCCTCACCAACGGCAACTGAATTGAAGGGTTCTTAATAGGGACCATTGAGATGTTATTCTCCAAGTGGCTGAACATGTTGTTTCTTTGGGGAAGAGGTAGATAACAGATTGATTCCACCTGGGGTGGGTGCCCAGAAAGGGCTGTTAGGGGGATGGCAGACTGTACCACTCTCCCTACTGCTGTCTTGTTCTCCTGCCGCCTACCCAGTTCATGCTGGCAGTGTGTACCACAGCTGCCAGAGGGTCTGACATGGCTGACCCAGCAGCTATGCCAGACTCTGAACAGAAGACACTGCTACCTCTAGCAGCTGATGATGATGAGGGAAACAATGCTATGGTCTCTGGTGAGCATGGCTGGAGGGTGAGCAGCCATATCAGACTCTGAACGGAAACCACCACAACCCACAACCCAGAAGTGGCCACTGCTGAGGGGGGCAATGCTGCAACCTCAAGAGTTCAGGATAAAGAGTTCAGAGCTTAGGGTCTGTCATGGCTGCTGGGTGAGCAAGAAAATGAGGTGATGCCCTTCCTCGTTCACCCAGCAGTCACACCAACCCCACTAAGTGTACTGTCCCCCTAGGTGCATACCCCCTGGAGTGTCACCCAATGTGTTCCACACCTGTGCACCCCCTTCATGACATGCAAGGTACTGAACTTAGGGTAAAAAAAATGAAATGCATAGATATAAGATGGGGGACATCTGGCTTAACAAGAGTATATATGAAAGGTATCTAGGAGTCCTAGTAAACCACAAGTTGAACATGAGTCAACAGTGTGATGCAGCAGCTAAAAAGGCCAATGAGATTTTAGGTTGCATTAATAGAAGTATAGTATCTAGATCAAGAGAAGTAATAGTGCCACTGTATTCTGCTTTGGTCAGTTTCCACTTGGAATATTGTCTCCAGTTCTGGACATCACAAATCAAAAAGGATGTTGAAAAACTGGAGTGTGTCCAGAGGAGGATGACTAAAATGGTGAAGGGTCTGAAACCCATGCCCTATGAGGAACAACTTAGGGAACTGGATATGTTTAGCCTGGAGAAGAGATGGCTAAGAGGGGATATGATAGCCTGTTTAAATATTTGAAGGGATGCTAGCTTGTTTTCTGCTGCTCCAGAGAACAGAATCTGGAACAATGAATGTAAGCTACAGGAAAAGAGATTCCACCTCAACATTAGGAGGAACTTCCTGACAGTGAGAGCTGTTTGACAGTGGAACATACTCCCTCATAGTTAGGTGGAGTCTCCTTCTTTGGGTGTCTTTAAACAGAGGCTGGATGGCCATCTATTGGGTGTGCATTGATTTTGAGTTCTTGCATGGACTGGATGGGCCTTGTGGTCTCTTCCAACTCTATGGTTCTATGAGTCTGTGATCTGATACCAGGGGATTCCAAGCTTTGGTCTTCTAGGTATCACTGATATCAGTTCATGGAAACTCCAGCTGACTTGGCCAATGGTCAGTAATTTTAGAAACTGAAGACCTGGACTCATGGAGCAATTTGAGAACCACTGTTCTATACTATTTCACCACAATGTAGAAGAACTGCTGGTATGAAGCAGATGGTTTATGTGTTCAAATCTGATTCTCAGGCATTATTACAAGTTTTCAATATGGTCATATGTGGTATTCATCTTTTATTTTATTTTTCTCAGAAAGGATATGAAGTTCTATCTAAAAGCACTGGGCCACTAGGTGTCATTTTGCCAGGAGTGTAAAGGTTGGATATGAGGAAATGAAAGAGTTTTACTTGTTATCCAAACTCTGTTTGAATTCTGTATCCCAATGTACAAATAAATGTGCTTAGGACTGTAGCCATGAGTCAAATCCTAGGGCCTGATGACACAATCACTTTCATTTTCACCAACATTCTGCTGTTTAAATAACTTCAAGATCTTTGTGCCAAATATATTAAGAAATTTGTAAATTTTGGTGAGCTAACATTAAGAAATGACCTGAACCAAATGTTTAGCCATCTGGACTGACCAAATTCAACAGGTACAGATAGTCTCAATAGGGAGAGTCTAATGTTGTACCTTCCTGTTTGTAGCTGTCAGGTGGATGAGGTAATCAAGCATGAGGAGCTTGATTTGAAAATAAAAAGGTGATCAGCTTAATTTAGCTTCACAAGCATCACTGAATATAAAGGAATTCAAAGTCAGGCTTAGACTAGTCTTCTGGATGTATCTGTCAGTTGCATTAATCCTCACATTTTCGCAGTATATATTTCAAGTTCTTTATACTGAATTTATGAAAACAAAATTTGAATTTGGGAACATTCATGTAAAAAAACAGCAACCCAAACTAATAAAATTCTCAGCCATCTTTAATCCTAACTATGATTGGGCCACCCCAGGAAGCTGCAGATCGGGACTGAGGCATCCGCATTCCTCGGCCCTGCGGCACAGCTTCGCCACCCCAGGAAGGAGTGCTAAAATAGCGCTCCTTCCACAAATCACCAAAGGTGCACCACAAAAAGCTGCCGGCGCACCTTCGGTGCCTTTTCCGCCACAGCATGTGTGGACGCTGCGGCGGATAGGCATCCTCAGAGCGCCGGACGTGCGGAGGGTCCGGTGCTCCAATGATGTCTTCGGGAAGGGATTGGGGTGCCCAGCATGTGGCTGCCCCTCCCCTTCCTTGCCCTGAAGACAGTGCTTTGCGCTGTCTGCTTAGCCCCTATAGTTCTTTGGTTAAATTCCCAATTATTTTATGGGATTTACAGTTGGGGTAAGTTTCCTTAACAATCCTGCTTTAATTAGTTTATGAGTATTTCCATACACACACTGGCAACATTCTGTCCTCCTTACACAGTGTTACTTTGCATAGGTGTGTGGGTGTTTAATCAGTGAATTATAAGTACATCATGGATATGAACTTTCTTCAGTGAAGCTGATGGCAGTTTGGTTTTAATTTAAAGTGATGCATAGCTCCATCATTTCAATTAGCTCTTTGATCAAAGCCATGTATCAGGTTTCTGTGGGTTTAGCTGGATAAACAAATACATATAGAAGTTTCTTCATTAACAAGCAGTTTTGAGAACTCTTTTAAATGAAATTTCTCTGCACCAGCTGTTTAAAGCCAGCCTTTAGCTCAGTTCCTGAGACAAATTAACACAAATATTAGAGTTAATTTATATCCTTTCAGTTTACAAAAAGGAAATTAGGGTGATAAAACTTATAAATAACAAAAAGGGAAAGATGGATAATTGTCTTCTATTGTATATGATATAAATCACACATACTATCACACTTAACTGCCACACTTTCATAAACAGCTTTCCTGTATGTTACCTAATTTAGAGAAGAGATGGAAATTTTTGATGGAAATGTAGCTCTTAAAGAAAGGTGAGCCTAGAAACAACCTGACTTAAAATAGTAGCATGGACAAATTTCAGTATCTCATTAGTTTCTGTTATTTTTTTAAAAAAAACAAAACCCCAAGCAGATGTCAGGCTCATGGCTTAGTAAATCAATGAAACAATCAGTCAATCAATCTTTTATTGATTAGCCCGTTGGCCATTTCAAAAGAATGTAGCAAGATAAAATTCAAAGAGAGTTATACAAAATTAAAATTAAGAATGTAAAAAAACACATATAAAATACATATAAATGAAAATAAAATATCATATGATTACAGGAAGGTAAAAACAATATAAAAACAATACAATGGATACCATTTTCCTACCAAGTAAAACAAAATATAACATCATACATCAGATTTCTACAATTTACACCAATCAACCCCACATATCTGGATCTTAACTGTACTGCTTTGTATAAGAACTGAGCTGTGCTGTTTGTATCTTGACCGCCCATAAAATATGAGATTCTAATATGGGTATCCCAAAATAAAGTTTGTCTAATGTGAAGACCAAGATATTGCTCTCTTTCCTGATGG
>CM034706.1:181487604-181502987 GCA_020142125.1 Phrynosoma platyrhinos | reverse complement strand
CAATCAATACCCTGGACCTAATAAAACAAGTGAAATACTCAAAAGAGCTTGCTTTTCTGTCATTATGTCACTAAAACGGCACCTCTGTTTTGAATCCTATTGTTAGTCTCAACTAACAATCCATTGGTTTTACCCATGTGCTGATTCAGTGTTTGACAATTGATTTAATGAGTCTACTCTAGCTGGAGTTAACCAAAAGGATTCAAACTTTCATACTGAATGATACCTCATTGCTGAAGTGTATAGAAGCTAGGTTAAATTTTTCCCCATAGGCACTATACCACAACACTGGTAATCCAATAATCCTTTCTTATTTACAAAAAAAGTGACTGAGTAAATAAGGATGTGTGAGAAATTCACAACTCTGAGACCAATGTTTATGTGCATGTGTTTTAAACATTTACCTGATAATGTAACTTTTAGACTAACCTCCCAGACCTAACCATTCACAATCTGTGTTGAGAAAGTGATAGATTTCTACACTTCTGACTCCTGTGAAAGAAGAAAATTACTTTGAACAGCACACATATATTCGTAACACACAATGAATGCAGTTCTAAAATGTGAGAAACAGGTAATGATGGCATGAAATTCTAAAAACATCCAATGATGTTCCTACTTGAAAAAACATATAGAAAAATACATTGCCCATGCCTATTTTTAAAAACAGTCCAGAACTGGCATGGAATACACCTGTATGTGGGAAAGGTGAAAGCATGTGGAAAATATTTCTGTTCTTATCCATGAATACATCTTTTGTTGTTGTTAGCTGCCCTTGAGTCGGTTCTGAATCATGGAGACCCTGTGGATGAGACATCGCCAAGAATCCCTGTTTTCCACTGCCCTGCCCAGATCCTGCAAGCCCTTCCCCATAACCCCCCTGACTGAGTCTATTCATCTGGTTTGTGGTCTTCCTCTCTTTTTTCTACCCTCTACCTTTCCTAGCATTATTGTTTTTCCTAGTGATCCATGCCTTCTCATATGTGGCCAAAGTACAATAGTCTCAACTTGATCGTCTTAGCTTTCAAGAAAAGCCATAGTCTGATCTGTTCAAGAACCCATTTGTTTGTCTTCTTGGCTGTCCGTGGTATTCTAAGTACCACATTTCAAATGAGTTGATTTTCTTTCTGTCTGCTTCCTTCACTGTCCAACTCTTGCATCCGTACATGGTAATTGGGAATACAATGGCCTGAAGGATTCAGATTTTAGTACTCAGTTGTATGTCTTTGCTCTTCAGTATCTTTTCCAGTTCTTTCATAGTTGCCCTTCCCATTCCTAGTCTTCTTCTTATTTCTTGACTTCAGTCTCCATTCTTGTCAGTGTTTGATCCTAGATATGACAATTCTTTAACTATTTCAATTTCCTCATTGTCTAGATTGAATTTGTATATTTCTTCTGTGGTCATTATTTTTGTTTTCTTTACGTTCAGCATCAGATCTGCCTTTGCACTTTCATTTTTGACCTTCCTTATTAATTGCTCCAATTCCTGAACATCTTCTGCCAATATTATGGTGTCATCCACATCTTAGGTTGTTAATGTTGCTTTCTCCTATCTTAACTCCTCCTTTATCTGATTCTAATTCTTCTTTTCTTATGATGTTTTCAGCATATAAGTTGAATAAGTAGGGTGATAGGGTGCAGCCTTGCCTGACCCCTTTGCCTACTGGGAACCACTCTGTTTCCCTGAATTCTGTTCTGATGGTGGCCTCTTGTCCTTGGTAGATTCCTCATCAGGACTATCTGATGTAGTGGCACCCACATTTCTTTGAGTGCATTCCATAATTTTCCATGATCTATAAAGTTGCATTCTTTTGCAATTCTTTGGTGTGCTCCATTAGCCATCGTATGTTTGCAATATGGTCCCTAATGCCCTTTCCTTTTCTGAATCCTGCTTGTATCACTGGAATTTTTCTCTCCATGTATGGTTGGAGTCTATGCTGCTGAATTTTGAGCATTAGTTTGCTTGCATGTGAGATTAGTGCTATTGTCCTATAGTTGCTGCAGTCTTTTGTATCTCCTTTCTTGAGGATTGGGATGTATATCGAGCATTTCCAGTGTGTTGGCCACTACCTTGTTTTCCATATTTGTTGGCATATTTCAGTTAGCACTAAAGTTGTATCTGTCTGTAGGTAATGTAGCAGTTCAACTGGGATATCATCTGTTCCCAGTGATTTATTTTTTTTTTTCATTTCCTTTATTGCAGATTCCACTTCACTTCTTAGAATTTGGGGTTCATCTTCATATGGCTCCTCATTCCAAATATCATTCATTTCCTCATCTCTTTTGTAGAACTCTTCTGTGTATTTCCTCCAGCATCTTTTTTTTAAATTTCTTTTTGTTACTGTATTATGTTCCTTCCCCTCCCTCCCCCCAAAGAATACATCCTTAGAGGACATTTTTGTATCCATTCTTCCTAAGAATTTAAGTCTCAGGTTATTTCATTATTGCACATGAAAACAAATACAGGCTGAGTATCCCTTATCTGTAATTCCAAAATCTGAAATATTCCAAAAATCCAAAAATGTCCACATGGGTGAATAAGACAGTGACACCTTTGCTTTCTGATGGTTCAGTTTACACAAACTTTGTTTCATACACAAAATTATTCAAAATATTATTATATTTAATATTATATATATTCGTACCCCATTCCCCCCCCAAAAAAAATTGGGACTCAAAGTGGCTTAAAGTCTAAAAACACAGTACAATTAAAAACATACAAAAGTGACAATTATATAAAATAACCTCCAGGCTATGTGTATCAGGTGTATATGAAACATGAATTTCATATTTATACTTGGGTCCCATCTCCAAGATATATCATTATGTACATGCAAATATCCCAGAATCTGAAATCCAAAGCAATTCTGGTTCAAAGCATTTCAGATAAGGGGGACTCAAGGCCTTTGCAGACTGCCAGAGATAGTGCGCATTAAATTGAGGCACTGCCCTGTCTCAGTGCTAGGGAATCATGGGAACTGTAATTTATTGTGGCACCAGAGTTCTTTGACAGAGAAGGCTCAATGTCTCAGAAAAAAAATACAATTCCCATGACTCCCTAGCACTGAGCCAGGGCAGTGCCTCAATTTAATGTGCACTATTTCTGGCAGTCTGCAAAGGCCCTCAACCTTTATACACCAATTTTTCTCCATACTAGATGAGATTACAAGAATTTTGGCTTATATTTCAAAACTGTCACACATTTCAGAGCTTTTTTAAAAAAAGAAATCACATTTTTTGTACAAAATATGTTGAATTTTGCCCAGTTACAATGTTTATGCATAAAGTATGGGGGGAAGCAGACGACTGCTTCCGGGACGCTGCCGGACGGAGCGCCGGCGGAGCGGAGCCTCCGCACCATGGCGCTACTGCGGCATCCCTAAAAGGAGCTCCAAATTGGCGCTCCTTTTAGATGTCAGGGAAAGTGTGCCCTAAAAGCGGCGGGCGCACTTTCCCTGACTCTTCCGCCGCAGCACATGTGGTCGCTGTGGCGTGAGGTCATCCCTGGAGTGCCAGCCGTGCGGAGGGCCGGCAACTCCGAGGGCGACCTCAGGAAGAGGAAGGAGTGCCGCGCGTACGGCTGCTCCTCCTCTTCCTTGTCTCAGAGATGGCTCAATAAGCTGTCTGCCGAGGTCCCAAATTGGGGTGGGTATTCTACACAAAATACAACCATTGTTGATATTGTTGTAGCTGATAAAAAGTGAAAATTCTTGTGTGTGGGCAAAAATATTTCAGGCAGCTTACAATGTCTTGATAAAAAAAATATGACTATTAACATTCTTAGTTCTTTCTTATGCCACAGAAATCTTGAACACAAGAAATCATACAGGAAAGCTGATGAAAAATGTCTTAAATACTCTTTCTGTCTTCAGCATATTTTAAATCAGTATAGGGATGTTGGTATAAAAGATATCATCTTTATTTTATATTTCCCAGATCTCATATATCTTCAGAATCATTACATTTTCCATAATTATGATAGTACAACCCAGTAACTAGTCCATTCTTTATCATTTACTTCCAGTCATCTGCAGCTTTTGGGACAAGTACGGCATTCAATTTACTTTGTTGGGCCATCTTGCTTAATGTCCATTGTTATTCCTATCTGTATTCTTAATTAATATTCAGTTTTAGCTAGTACTCATGACCTTTTCATTTGCTTCTCATGAGCATTTTTATAATAAAATTCAATTGTGCTAGCATTTGCAGAGAAGAACTCAAAGGAGGGCAAGGACATGGTTTAGGAATCTTCATTAAAAATTCAAATGACTCTTGGAAGAAGTTTTATGTGCAATACTGGACAAATCTTGGCAAGGATTAGCCACTCATTAAAAATATGTTCTATTGCTAATGCTCTTGCTACCTGTATGTCCAGGTTAGAGGGCAAGAAGTTTTTGTTTTATATTGTCACTTATCTGGTAGAACTAAGTTCTCTGTTTTACAGAGCTCTCCAACATAAGTTTATAAATCCAAGAAATACTGCATCTATCAAGAATTCCTCTCATGTTACTTTCTTTCAATATGCTGAATATTTCAACATGGGGCAAATCCCCAATATTTGGTAGAACACTGTTTAGGTAAGGAGCCAACAGTGTAATAGTGAAAGGGCCAAAGATATAGACCAATATCCTGCTCAGCAGTTATGATATTGTAAGTTGACTATAGGGGGAAGCAGATGGGCGGCCGTGGGCCACTCCGGGAAACTGCGCCGCGGGGCCGAGGTATCCCCACACCTCAGTCCCATGGCGCACCTTTGCCACCCCTGGAAAGGAGGGCTAAATTGGTGCTCCTTTCACAAGTCACCGAAGGTGCACCACAAAAGCTTGCGGCACACCTTCAGCGACTCTTTCGCTGCAGTGTGTGTGGACACTGCAGTGGGAGGTATTCCTCAGAGTGCTGGCCATGCGGAGGGCCGGCTGCTCTGAGGACGACCTGGGGAAGGGGTTGGGGCGCCAATCGTGTGGCTGTCCCTCCCCTTCCCTGCCCCCAAAATGGCCCAATTGGCCATCTGCTTAGCTCCTATGATATCCTAACTACTGAGAATTAACAATTATGGTCATGAACAACTGAATATGATACCAAAAGCCTACCTTTGCAGTACCCTGACCAATTGTTTCTGAAGTGCTGGAAATCATAAGGCTGAGGAAAGACATCTGCAACATGCTCCCAGTCATGGTGTGCCTTGGAATAAGCGGTTGTAGCAGGAACCTGAGAGGTCTATTCAGCTGCCCATTCTCAAGGCACCCTGCAGCCAGTAGAGTGCTGCAGGCAAGAACCTTTCTCCTGCTTCAATGTAGCTCCTCAGAAATCATTTGGTCAGAACTGTGCCAGGCTGCACCATCTGTTGTAGTTATGATGGCAATGCAGGATCTCAGCCAACATGGCTATATAGGATGGGAAAAGGATAATAGAACAATGTTAAACAGTGCTAGTATGGGAGAAGATGATGCAATAAATAGCCAGGGCAAGTGGTAAAATCAAGCACAAATATCTTGAAATGAGCCTAGTAGGAAGCAGGTATTATTTTATTACTATTATTTTATTCATTTGTATCGCACCTTTCTCTCAATATTGAGACCCAAGGAGTCTAACAACATTACAGATAGCCAAGAAAATTTATTTAAAAAATGGCATGCTATAATTTCACTTTCTGATCTCTATTAGCAAGCTATCAGCTACAGTCTAAATAGTTTCTGCTTCTGGATTTTATATTCAGAAGCAGTCCTGGGTAAATTCATGCATTGCTGACCAGCTGTGGAAATAAAGAGACCAAAATAGCAGAGCCTGGATTGAAATGGGGCCACTTTATTTTAACTGTAAACCTATTTAGTCTTTAAACCCTGAGAGCTGCAAAACAGGGAGCAAACTTATATGAGAACAGCTGAGGCAAGTGGTCTCACCCATACCTGCTCCTCAGCTTCCCCTGGGTGAAGCACCTGAGTGTCAAGGAGAACCTAAAAGCTGGGTTTCTCCCCAGCCAGCCTGCAACTGGAAGGCCAACCCAAGAAGCCCTCCTCAAAGTTGCATGACAAACGGGGGATGCAGACCAGGGCGTCGGAGACGCCGTGGTCCGGAGCGCCGCCGGAGTTCAGCCTCCGGACCACGGCGCTCCTGCGGTGAATCTAAAAGGACCACCAAAATGGCGATCCTTTTAGATTCTCCGGAAAGTGCGCCCTAAAAGTGGCGGGTGCACTTTCCGGGGCTCAAACGCAGCGGCGCGTTCGGCTGCTGCGGCGTGAAGGCAACCCACAGTCGCCGGCTGTGCGGACGGCCGGCGCTTCCGGGTGCGCCCTCAGGAAGAGGAAGGGCCGCCGAACGTGCGGCGGCTCCTCCTCTTCCGGGCCTCGGAGACGGCCCAATTACCCGTCTGCCGAGGCCCAAAGTGAAGATTCTGGCTTATCCAGTCGCTTTTCCAAAATGGGAGCTTGCCGTTTTGGAAAAGTGGCCAGATAAGTGTGGTTGGGATCTGGGATGCAGCTGGGTTGCAGTCACCTGGCAGTCACCAGTGGTGGTGATTTAAATGTGATAAAATCAGATATTAATCCAAAACACGACTGTATCCTGTTGGAGATAATTTGTGTTATTTGGTAATGTAATAATCTCCCATGTCAACCTGTGGCTGCTGGAGTGTCTCACCATCTGTTCCTGGCAGCGGCATGTGTCCCTATCACTCTGTCACTCCATCTGAGTATTCACTGTCAGTGTCAGAGTCTGCACTGAGGTCTTGGAAGCAGGGCATGATGGGTGAAATCCAAAATGGCAATTGTGGGCCTGGTGTGCCACTCTATAGACCATCCAATTCTGCAGATCAGGACTCAGTACCTCACTGGCCATAAGCTAGAATGTGAAAGAAAAAAGCAACAGCACAACATATTAATATTGAAAAGGATAAGCATATCTCTGGCATGGCATAAACCTCCAAAGTCTAATCCTCTGAATAAACTGAGGAAGTAACTGAAGCAGTATCAGTACAGAACAAATGAGTACCAAATTTGACTCTTTTAGAACCCAGCAAGGATAAAGCCCTGGATGTGATGGACCAGAACTGGTATTAGTCAAGTGAGAAAAATCAGCATGTCAAAACTGATGGACAATTTTTGCATTCTTTCCACTTCCTTAGATAGATAGGGATTTCCTGCACTCAAACTCCCCTCTCTCTCTCTCTCATTCAAACTAACCATGTAAGTTCACTCCCCCTTCTGGATGAACAGACATTCTATCTAAAGATTTATAACTGAATTGTTGGTCTTCCATCTTCCTCCTCTCTCATCTTTCTTTGGAAAGATGGTGAGATAAGTATTATTTCATAACCTGAACTATTCATTAGCTAGATTAGAATATATAGATTAAAGCCATTAGTAAACTTTTGTTTGAGCCACAAGCTACTTGTTGTTTTTAAAGTCAGCCTCAGTTCTTAGGGAAGCATGGGGCCTCGGCAGACGGCTTAAAAAGCCATCCTGGAGGCAGGGAAGAGGAGGGGCAGCCGCACGCTCGGTGCCCCTTCCTCCTCCCGAGGTTGCCCTTGGAGCCGCCGGCCCTCCACACAGCCAGCGCTCCAAGGGCAACATCCCGCCACAGCGTCTGGACACGCTGCAGCGGAAAAGTCAGTGAAAGTGCGCCGCAAACTTTTGTGGCGCACTTTCACTGACTTGTGAAAGAAGCGCTATTTTAGCGCTCCTTTCAGGGACGGGGAAGGTGCGCCACAGGATCGAGGCGTGGGGATGCCTCGGTCCCGTGGCACACCTTCCCAGGGCGGCCCCGTGCTGCCAGTCTGCTTCCCCCCATGGTTAGACAAAGGCACATTTCTGCTACTCTGCTGATTTAAAGCTACACCCTACAGGATGTCCTTGACATTTTTGATATTTCAATATTTTGTTTCCTTACTAAAGGCTGAAACCTTGGGAAACTTTAATTACACTACAAAAACAAGGGGACAAGCTATGAATCCCTGACTTGCAAGGAACAAACTGGACACAGCAACTGGTGGCTGCAAGTCTGAAGCCATTTTGTTTTGGATGAGTGAATGGTAAGAGTCACATCCTGCATTCCCAAACAAAAATCGTGGAATTCCAAAGCTTTTCTTGATCTGTTGCCCTTTGACTGGGGGTGGCAAGAACTTATAAATCCTCCAACTCCACCTCCTACTTACAGTGCACAGTATCATGAGGCATTTACATTGGCCTCTTATCCATTTGGAGGCCAGCAAAGATGTCTTCCTGGCTACTTCTTAGCAGGGAAGGTGACCCATATTTTCTCTACAAGTCAAGGCTTTTCTGTACTTGGAAGATCATTTTAGTTATTAAATTGCATCTTTACAAAAGGTTGTAAATATTCATAAAACTAAAAACATTATTCTAATTTTCCTCACTACTTATTTTAAACCAGAATACTAGATAAAGCAAAATAGAATTATATGCATCTGGCCTACAAATCCAAGTCTTTACCATAAGATGATTGCACATACAGGCATTCCCCACATATACAACAGGTTAGGGGCCATGTGCATTGTGTGCCTTCAAGTTGTTTCCAATTCATGGTGACCCTAAGGTGAAACCATCATTGGGCTCTGGAAGCTTCATATCTACATAGCACCTCCTCCCAACGCTATAATTGTCACTATGCTCCATTTCTTGTCCTCACCTCTAACTTCACATTACCACTAACTTTACCTTTACTTGTCCTTACTTTCCCCATCCCTGTTCTTGCTGCTGTGGTTGAGTGTATGCATGCAGTCCAAAGCCTAGCCAGGCAGCGTATGCATGGAAAAACCTTGTAAACAGTTTTGCTCCTTCCACAGGGATGGCATTGCCATCATGAAGTTCCCACTGCTCACATACCATATGCATGCAAAGCAACCTCTCCTGTACAAGCTTGGTCATCTCTGTCTTTTTCTCCCCACCTCTGCTCTGGGAGAGTTCACTCTCTGTGTGTGTGTATGTATGTGTGTGTGTAGGGCTGCCCCCTTTCCCATTTATTGGTAGAAAGTGCTTTAGAAGCTGAGATAGGAATGTGAGGAGAAAAAGTGGGTAATGGCACCTAATTCTAAGTGTTAAAAGTTGTAAGAGCAAAATCCTTGAAAAGTGGGGTGGGGACGCTTGCAACAACCTTTGTACTCAAAGTGTTAATAATCTCTTCCTCATTTTTGCATAATAAAATGCCCAATAATTCCAACATTAGAACAAAATCTTCATTTTACTTGATGAAGCATTTAGGTAGAATGATGCATAAGCACAATTTCACCATAGCACAACACTACCCATATGTTTTCTCTGCTGTACTAGTAGAAAGTAATGTACTGTAATATATTGCCTCCACTTTACAAGAGAGGATGTTCAGAAATTATTGTGCCCACTGCCCATTCCAGAAATCAAAGAGGGCTTTGACAGAACTGTCTGAAAAGACAACAGGAACATCCCCAAGAACTATCAAGAAACCATCCGGACCCATTAGATTCTTGGGCCAATTGTTCCCCTTACCACTGTAGAGGTTCCAGGTTTCACAAAGTCCTGCTAGTGATCTACTTGTGTCAACAAAAAATTCTCTACCCCAAAAGTAGACTTATTTTTTTCCACAATTTTAACATAAGACCATTTCTAGCAACTTGTGAACCTGTATGGGGCAGCTGTACTTTCCACTGTCATGTTTGTTGGTACATTTCAGAATGAATACTGCCAATAGAAAGAAAGAAAAATAGTTGTGAAAGAAATGTTGGTGATATATGCATTTAAGAGTCTATGGATCTATGCAGACAGGCAGGAAAAGGTGACCTGAGGTTGCCTTTTCCCTAAGCTGCAGCAACCGCACCACCTGCCCTGAGGTTGCCCTAAATAGGGATGGAGTAACCACACTGGGGGGAGTCAATGCAGCTTTTCTGAGGCTGTATTGAAGCCCCAGCAACCTCACCACCAGCCCCAAGGATGCCGCAAAGGGAGATGGAGCAATCACATGGGCCGGCAGTGGCTGTTTTAATTTTTTTGTTGTTCTCAAATGCACACACATGTGTGCAAGAACATGTCTTCACAGCTGTGCATCTGTGCAGGAAAACATTCCTGCACACCTGTACAGGACCTGTCATAGGCCCTCTGCAGATGGGTGGCTATGGGCTGCCCCGAGAAGCCACGGATTGGGGCCCAGGCTGCTGCATGCCTCAGCCCCGATCCACTCTTTTTCCGGCCCTGGAAGGAGCACTAAAATAGTGCTCCTTCCGCAAGGCGTGGAAAGGGCACCGCAAGAGGCATTGCGTGCCTCTTCGGCATCTCTTCTGGCTCAGCTTGTCTGGACGCTGAGCCAGGATGTCATAGGGGTGCCCGTTGTGTGTAATGGCGGGCGCTCCGATGACATCCTCAGGAAGCGGCTGCTCCTTCCCATCCTGGGATTGAAGATGGTGCTTTTCGCCATCTGCAAAGGGGGATAGGCTACTTATACTCTCTGTGTACAAAGGTGACTGAAGTTTGGCATCCCTGTGCACCTGCACAGGACCTGTTATACAGACTGCCATTTTGTCTGTACAAAAGTGACAAGTTTTGCATCCCTGTGCACCTGCCAGGGATCTGTCATACACCCACATATCATGAAAAGATTCACTGACCTCCACTTCCTCCCAAGGGATGGGTGCAGTAGACAGGTGCCACTGTCTGTGCCACCCTTGGGGTGAAGGAACGGTTTTGTCAACTGAAAAGACATTCCATCATCCTCCACAAAACATATCCCACAGAGATCAGGGGGAAGGGAAGAGGTACATGCAAGGGACGTTTGTGTGTCCAGACCTGATACATGCAGCTGGTGGTCATGCAAGGGACATGGTCAACAGGACACATGGACAAACGTTACTCCAGGAGCTCCCCCAATCATGCCAGGAAGTGGTGTGCAGGTCTTATGCACACCTGCACACCTGCACAGGAAAGGTCACAAACGCCTCTTTCATGCAAACTGCTGTGCAAGCTGACAGCAAGCGTACATCCAACAGAATGCATTTATTGTCATAGCAGAGGACAGTTGCTAGGGTGCATGCATAGGGTTACAATTAGGGTTATGGTTAGGGTACTAATATTCAGGCACACCTGCACCAGTGCATCTACACCTAGAACCATAGGGTGCTTTAAATTAAAGCTTGCATCATAGGGCGTATGCTCTGGATCACCAAGTCAATTTTTGCCGCATTGCGACAGTGCATTTATATGGCCGTTTTCTGGTGCATCAGTGTCGCTGCATACATACACACATGCAAAGGTGTGCATCTTCACCAAAGGAGTGGAAAAAAATGGCTCCTTTTTTGGAGCAGCTTTTCTCAGCATACGACGGCTAGAGGGCATTTTCCTGGAGACTTTTAGGTGTGCATCATCTAAAGGCCACACCTACAAGTCACCCTCAAAGCACCCCTTTTTGCCAGTGTGCATGGCCCCTATGTTTTTAATGGCAAGTACTATGCAATATTGACATATTTTTCTTCTATAACACAAAAAAGCATTTTAAATATTACAGTTAATGGAAGTAGTTAGTTCTGCTGTGTTGTAATTGATAATTTCCAAACTAAAATCAAGAACCTACTCAAGTTCTTTCTTAGAAAAAGGTTTTAAATGTTGCCCTATGAGAGCTCTCAGCTGGCCTGTTTCTTTTGTGTATTGTGTATGTCTATCTACCCAGGAAATGTCTGATATTATGCCGACAGTATTAATACAAATGAGATATTTAAAATCTGAATAGCTTTTGTTAAAAAACAGAAAGCATATTAAACATGGTTAGTCTACATGAAATATGAATAATTTCCCCTCTTCTAGAACAAATAATTCTATTTGCTGTAATGGTAGCATGTTGCTTGAATTATTAATGTCATTGTTGGCTACACTTTGGGTTTGGCCTTTCTCAGGTATTTCAGAAGTCCTTTCTCAAGTATCAAGCCCTGAACATGTCTGAGTTTATTTATTTTGAAACAAAATGCACATTTGCTCAAGAGAGGACAAAATAATTCCTAATATCAGAGGGCATCATCTTGAAGCAATGGTGGCTGGTGGCTCTGAAAAGACTGGGGTAGTGACTATATTCTGGGTTTTAATACAAACTTTAAAGGACCAATCTAACATGTAGAATGCTTTCTTCAAGTAAGGTCAGGTAACTTGGAGGTCATGCAGTTGGGGCTCCCACCCCGATTATGCAGTGATTGCATGGGCCCACTTTTGAAGTGGGCTGCCATTGCAGTTCTGAACCTTGCCACTGGCAGGAGCAGCTTTCCCCATTCCTTTTTGTGCCAGGTCTTCTGGATTGGCACGCTCTCTGCCCAGCTTCCAACCATGTTTGAGGCATGTGTTGTATAAACCCCACACCCCCAATGTGCCCCAAAGCCAGCACTTTGGTCCGTGTGTTTCAGGTGTTGGATATATTCACTAAAGTTTAGTCTAAAACCCACAGCAAGATCACTGCTTTACAGACATGGAAGCCACCAGCCATCATTGTGTTGAAGGAAAAAGAGAAAACCTTCTCAAGATGTTTCTCAAAATAAGAAGCCAAAATAATAAAATATAAAATAATGGCCAGAATGCTGAATCAGCTATAAACTGTATCAGTTTAAATGCACTAAGTAGCAATAGTGAATAAAAAACAGTTACCTAGATTTACTCTTCTGTTTACTGTTTCATATTCAGGATTGCTACTTAGGGCCTCTGCAGATGGGCCCTTTGTGGTGTCCAAGAGGCAGGGATGGGGAGGGCCAGCCACACACCGGCCGCTGCAGCCCTTCCCCAAGGATATCCTGATGCCACGTGCCGGTATGCACAGTGTGTGGCATCAGAACGTCCTCCTGGTGCAGTGTATTGATGCGCTGCACTGGAAGGGGCACAGAAGAGCCGTGTGGCAGCTCTTGGGGAGACTTTTTTGCCAGCTCTGAAAGGAGTGGCATTTTGCCACTCTTTTCTGGGTTGGCAAAGGAAGGATTGGAGCTGAGGCGTGGGGCAGCCTCGGCCCCAATCCTCCACTTCCCAAACCTACTTTACCATGCGTCAGATGCATGGGGAGAAGGAGATCCATTCTGCTGGTGGCTGTTGATTGATGTTTCCATCAGGCTTGTGGTGTGTGGGGGGGAAGGATCTTGCCAGGAGAAGTTGCTTTTAATTAAGGACCAAAGCAGACAGTCCAGAAGGAGTAGCAGAGGCTGCTATGGCCCCAATCAGGCTGGGACCAAGGTGACCGCATGGCCTTCTCTCAATGTGGGCTGCCATCACAGTCCCAAATGCCCATTGGCAGGAGCGAATTGGCCAGGAGCGAATTGGCCAAAGTGACCAGTCTTTTTGCCTGTATGTTTCAGGCCTGGGCACCTTCAAGGCCAGAATACTCTGGGAGCAGCCCTGAATATTCTGGCCAGTGTCGACCCACCCTCAAATGTAACATAAAGTAGATGCATAACAAATTCCATATTCCCTGATGACTAACCCTAATGGCTTCATACAGATGTAAGAAATTTTGGGAACAGAATCCTTTTCCTGAGGTATTACATTTACATTCTTTTAAAATTACAGTCCTGTTCTGTTTGCTCCTTAAACAAGAAGACAAATATCACATAGTTTGTCAAATTTAGCATGAAATTGATTCAGCAGAATAAGCAACATGGTACATTAGGATATTAGAAATATATTAGAATGAAAATTAAAGCATTACAGGATTATGACTTATCTCTTTTCTTGGAAATTTGCTGTAATTCAATTAAAATTAACAGTTTCTCACTGATTAGTGACTTTGGGCCATTGCAGACTGGCCCAGAGGGCCAGCCTGGGCATAGAGTTGGAGTGGGGCAGCTGCACACCGGCCCCCCAACCCCACCCTGATGCTGTCCTGGCTGCACGGCTGTACACACGGTGCACTAAGGGGGGATGCAGACCAGGGCGTCCAGGACGCCCTGGTCCAGAGCGCCGTGGGGCCATGGCAGCCGCACTGCGGCGCTCCTGTGGCGTCCCTGGAAGGAGCGCTAAATCAGCGCTCCTTCCTCAAGACAGCGAAAGTGCACCCTAAACGTGTAGGGCGCACTTTTGCTGTCTTTTCCGCCGCAGCGCTTCCGGTTGCTGCAGCGGGAGGTTGCCCTGGAAGCGCCGGCCGTGCGGAGGGCCGGCAGCTTCCAGGGCGACCTCATGAAGAGGAAGGAGCGCCGCTCATGAGGTGGCTTCTCCTCTTCCAGGCCTCGAGGACGACCTTTTTAGTCGTCTGCCGAGGCCCTAAGTCAGGACGCCCGTCCGGTGCAGCCCTTTACCACCCTCAAAAGGGAATGGCATTTTGCTGTTCTTTTAGGGGTGGCAAAAGGAAGGATTGGGGCCATGGCACGTGGTTGCCGTGGCCCTGATCTGCTGCTCCCTGGGGCAGCTCTCTGCTGCCCCAAACAGGCTGCTTGAATTGGCCCTTAATTATTGTTGTTAACTGCCCTCAAGTCAATCTCAACTCATGGCAGCCCTATGGATGAGACATCTCCAAGATCCTCTGTCCTCCACTGTTCTGCTTAATTCCTGAAACCCCATACCTGTGACCTCCTTAATAGAGTCCATCCATCTAGCACGTGGGCTTCCTCTCTTCCTACCTCCCTGCACCTTCCCCAGCATTATTGTTTTTTTCCAAAAAGTGCTCCATTCTCGTGATGTGTCAGAAATATGACAGTCTCAATTTATTCATCTTGGCTTCCAGGGAGGTTTCTGGTTTGAACTGCTCTAGGACCCACTTGTTCATCCTTTTAGCTGTCCATGGGATCCTCAGCACTCTTCTCTAGCTCCACATTTCAAATGAATTGATTTTCTTCCTATCATCTTTCTTAACTGTCCAGCTCTCACATCCACACATGGTAATAGGGAATACAATGGCTTGCATGATTCTAACCTTTGTACTGAGTTGTATATCTTTGCATTTTAGAATCTTTTCTAGTTCTTTCATAACCACCCTCCCCATTCTTAGTCTTCTTCTGATTTCCTGACTGCAGTCCCCATTTCTATCAATGTTTAATTCCAGGCATGGGAATTCTTTTATTATTTCTATTTCTTCATTATCTACTTTGAACTTGTCAAGGTCCTTGGTGGTCATTATTTTTGTTTTATTTATATTTTACATTAAGCCTGCCTTTGCACTTTCTTCTTTGATCTTCTTTAGTAGGTGTTCCAGGTCTGTGAGGTTTTCTGCTAGTACTATGGTGTAATCTGCATATCTTAGATTGCTGATATCCCTTCCTCCTGTTTTCACTGCTCCTTCTGTTTCCAAGCCTGCTTTTCTTATAATATGTTCTGCATACAAGTTGAACAGATAGGGTGAAAGAATGCAGCCTTGCCTGACTCCCTTGCCAACTGGGAACCATTCTGTTTCTCCATGTTATATTCTGACAGTAGCCTCTTGTCCGGAGTACAGATTCCTCATCAGGACTA
>CM034706.1:181450137-181460669 GCA_020142125.1 Phrynosoma platyrhinos | reverse complement strand
AAGAGAGAGAGAAATCACAGATCCAGACAGATAGCTTTGAGTAACCAATCCTGAAATGTCTTCAAATATATTATGATCTGGTCTTCTAGCCCACTGCAAGTCACTTCTACCTTTCAAAAACAAAAGCCCCAGGGTGGGTCTGGGGGTGGCGGCAAGATATACCCAATTTATGCACCAGTTTTGAGCAACCTTTGAGAAAATTTGGACCCCAATCCCTTTGAGTGCTAGAGTAGACCCACTTAATCTATTGTTGAATGATGAATGATCACGTTTGTAAATATCATATTGACTAACTGAAGGATTCAGATGTTAAGACTTAGGCTGATATACTGAGCATCTTCTTGGAAGTTGAGCATCAAATGTCAAAGTTGAGCTCCTCTTCCAAAGGAATGTTGGCTTTGATCCACTCTGCATAGAACTGGGTGTGACACACATTTCAAGGATTGTGTCTATTGTGTGCTTTCAAGTCATTTTTGATTTATGACAACCCTAAGGTGAACCTATCATCGAATTTTCTTGGAAAGATTTGTTCAGAGGATTGCCCTTGCCTCCCTCTGAGGCTGAGGGTGTGTGACCTATCAAAGGTCACCCAATGGGTTTCCATGAATGAGCTGGGAATTTAACCCTGCTCTCCAGAGTCATAGTCCAACATTCAAAACACTATGCCACACTGAGATACACATTTTTGTTTCATTTAATTGATAAGGAAAATAATCACCTTCTAACCAGATAATTCTGGGCAAATTTTCTAGTGACATCAAAGTATACATAACTTTAACTAAGCAAATCATTTGTCAACAAGTAAAAAGAGATTCTCATATAGGCTGGCTTTTCAGGAGGGGAGAGTGGAGTAAAGAAAATACATAGTCACTCTAATTTGGCTGATGCATTAATGTAATCCTAAACAGAGGAAAATGTGTGTGTTAAACAAATAAATAGGGATGAAGGAAAGTGCTACATCCATCTACTTCCTTCCTGTGGGAGTGCTTTCAAGTAATTGTCCCTTCAGGCACTACAGTCAGATCACATCCACTGCCTTCCAGTTTTATGCTTAGGGATATACTGAGACTATAAAGGTTTATCTTTAATTCTATTTTTGAGCCCCTCAATAACTTAAATACCACTGTATATTTATAACACATTAGTTTTACATTCTTGGTGTGTTATTGTGCTACATTCAGTGAGTGCAAATATGAAATCAAATCTAATGCTGATTTTCACCCTCCATACCCCCCAGCAATTTGGAATTACCACTATGAATGCGGTGCCTAGTCACTAATTCTCTATGAAGCTACTAAAGGCTTATTATGTATTGAGCTAGATGTATGGAGCCCTGGTGGCACAGTAGTTAAATGCTGATACTTCAGCCATTCACAGCCTCAAGGTTGTGAGTTCAATCCCAGGCAGTGCTCCAGGGTCCACTCAGCTTTGCATCCTTCCATTGGTCATTAAAATGAGCATCCAGTTTGTTGAGGGCAATTAGCTTACACATTGTAAACCACTTAGGAAACGCTTAAGAACAGATAAGCAGTATAGAAATGTACTTGCTATTGCTATGGAAAATCATTCCCATGAACAGGTGTGCAAAAATGCTTCTTTAGACTCAGTGGAGGGAAATCAGAAGTGGAGCAGGCAAAGTGAATTGGGAATGGCTTATCATGTGCATCCCCATGCTCTCTACATACTTTGGAATTCCTTGTTCAGACATATGAACCCAATAGGGCTAGTAAGAGTGGAGAAATCAGGGAAACTGGGGACAAGTGAAGTATTGTTATCCCCAAACATTCTATTCTTATGTCTGTCTGAAACAAAAAGGAGAGAAAAGAGAGGGTTTCCTCAGTATTACATTAAATCTTATAGAAGGCAAGAAGAGCAGATGTCCCCTGGTTATTGCAAGATGAAAAAAAGGAGGATAGAAAAGGATAGCTGGGCAAAGACCTTTAGAGATGGGGTATACTAATGATCAGTCAAAAAGAATGTCTGGTGGCAAGACTGCTTTTATTGTGCCAACACCAGTTACAGCCTTGGGGGAACAACAAAACCTGGAAAGGCAACTGAAAGAAAAATTTCCAGGTAAACAAAAAGGGGAGGGGTGATTGGCTACAGATATTCCAGTAGACAGTGTTTTGTGTTTTGGTGGCTTTCTTTCCATACTAATTAGAAGGTCACATAAGAAACTCAAGGCTTTCAGTAGCCAAGTGACACATGGTAGATTGACTAGGTTAGGATATGAGTTGAGGGAATTTTGTATTTTGCACTTCCAAAAACTTCTCACCCTCAGGCACAGAGGATAGAATGCTCTCCTGATCAAAAGAAGATAGTGACTAGTCTTGGAAACACAACTGCTTGTCAGTTGTTGCTAGATAGATTTTAAAGGAAAGATGGACAAGATAAGCCAAAGTAGTGGTGTGGCAAGCTGATATTCTCTATTAATATAATGACTTGTCAGTCTGCAATTGTGACAACTCGGCAGAGCTGTATGCTTCTTTAAAACACAGAAATTTATTTTGTCTATTGAATTAAAACATTCAAAGAAATAGTTTAAAAAGGATGTCTGGTTGCAGAGAGAAAGGGAGAGAGAGTCTGTTCTCTAAATTTAATAACATGCCTCATGTTTCTTTCACTTACACTCTGTTCTTCAGAATATAGAAACAGAATGTGTGAAGGTTGGCTATTTTAATAGTTTTCTAATTTTCTCCTTATAGGAAAGGGAACAATGTAGTTATATACCACATGCAACCATGGGGTCTTATTCTCCTTCAGCTTGTATGCTCACAAAGCAGGAGGACCTGAATGAGTAATGCATGTGTTTTGGGTGAGGAAAGGAATTACTTGCCCAAAGGCTTTCATGAATAGGTAAGGCAATTTCTCTCCCACTCCCCCATGCACTATTTTTTGTTAATCTCAATAGAACTGGATCTGCTCAGATGCAACATTCTGTATAAATAAAATTACCGTTTACACTCCAGAAGCCTATACCCTGGTTTCAGCCTTTCCATTCAACACACAACACTCAAAGGTGCCGTGGTGTCATTAGGGGTGTGTGGAGTGGTGCCAACTACAGTAGGTGACACCTTAAGGGGGCTAACACCACTGATCCTCAAACACGTACCTTTTGGCAGAAATAGGCTGTGACATTCATCTGCTTCCCTTTAAAAATGCTTTAAGAGATGATGGGAGTGGGGTGAAGCTCAGTGAGAGGAGAAAGGAGAGGCCCCAGCATTTTTTAAAATTAAAATTACAAATTTCAAAATTTTAAATTTTGAACTTTTTAAAAAATATATTTTTTTAAAAAAATATTCTTTTAAATTTTTCTTTAAAAACATCACATTTTAACCAAACCATAACTATGTATATGTAAATACATTTAGGTTGTGTGTATCAGTAAGAAGAAGGGCCCTCCCTCCTGTCCATCTGCCTTGGTCCATGCTTTAGAGGGAGAGAAGATCTGCTGGACTTATTCCCCTTCCCCACCACCATTCCCTTCTCCTTTTGTGTTTGTCTTCTTAGATTGTAAGCTTGAGGGCAGGGAAATGTCTAATTAACCATTTTTAAGCTGCTCTGATAGCCTTTTGGTTGAAAAGTGGGGTATAAATACTTCATAATAATAATAATGATATTGTAATTTGAAGGTATATTTTTAATTTTGCTAGTTGTTTATGTCACAACTATTAACATTATGACTGACAAGGTGCATTAGTGCAAAAAAGCATTACTAAGGATTCTGTATGATGTGAAATGGGAGGAGGTCAATGGTGGCAGGGGGTGACACCATGAGTTACCATCTAGGGATGCCACTGCAAAGGTGTGCTCAACTTATCTTGCTGTGTTTCATATAATGCGATTGGTTGTTCCAGGAAGGGGAAAAAACCTGTGCAATAAGATTCTTAGACCACATCTTTGATTGCCTACATTAACACTTTCATGAAGTAAATAAGTAGAAATGCAGGCTTTAATTGTTGGGAATGTCAATCTGCCCAGCAGTTTCCATAATTGGATACTCAAGAGAAAACTAAAACTTCACTTTGCTCCCATCACTTGATTTCTAGACAAAGAGCCATTCATCATCTTTTGACTGTCAGTATATGATAGGGTGGAGGTAATCCATCAATATCCTTACTCTTCAGAGCTTGCCTACACTTGACACTTTCTGCATTCTTTAGCTAGATGATAAAAGTTACCAAGACATTTGAATGGTTCTACTATAAATTCTGTGTGGGCATGTTAAGTTATGTGGGACAGTAATTGCCCTTTTGTGAGTGCTGACATTTTTTAAAAAAATGCACTTGGATTTCTAATGAAATCCCAGGTATGGGTCATTGCTACTTATCACTTGGTCTCACTCCAGTGTGATGAAATTCAAGATCATCAGGGTAATTTACCCCCCCCCAATAACTTTTATTACATGTCAATGTCAGCAGGTGCCTCACTGTGACTGACTAGGTCTACACTGTAAAATCTTAGCAAGACAGGCCTACCAGTCTCTGTGGAGTTAAAAGCCCTGTGATATCTTTTACCTGTCACCATCTGTCCATAATTTAGATTTCTCAAACTATCCTGTGTGGGTTCCACTTCTTTATATTTTAGGTTTTATCTTTTCACTCTTTGAAAGAAGGAGCTTGGCTTCAGGACACATCAATCAAATGGTGTTATGTAACCACTTTCTGTCACATTTGAGAAAATGACACCATGATATCCAAGGTGAAGGATTCACTTTAATTATATTTTTTTTGAAAATGCAGGAAAAGGTATCAAGCTATAGCAGGTATAACTGACCCACTGTGCACAACCAACCAGGTTTTTGTAGCTGATGGCACAGTCAGCTCAAGATTTTTTTAATCCTTAGGAAAAAGAGGAAATTGTGCCCCCTATCCATTCATGTCAAGGTGTGTAGTAACCAAAGTCAGGCAGGTTATTTTGGTGCATAAGGCAAAAAGTCCCACAACTTCTTTAAGCAGAGGCTGGATAGCCATCAGTTGGGGATGCTTTGATTGGGAGTTCCTGCATGGCAGGGGGTTGGACTGGATGGCCCTTGTGGTCTCTTCCAACTCTATGATTCTATTATTCTATGATTCTACCTTCCTCCACATTAGCAGTACATCAGTGACAAAGTAAATCTCTAACAATTTCCTTTTCTCTCATGATGCTTCCCAAATCAGTTGCTTCACCCTGCCTATAGTAGAGTTCCTTGTTGCTTGACAGACTCCTGTCAGCTCTGTTCAGAATCATCTTGAGTCTCATCTCATGGGCTTTCTAAGGGTCAAATTATATATTAGCCGGGCAGGCAATGGAAACTTCCATGTCAGTGGGATTGTGAATTCTTGGTTTTAATTCAAACTTTAAAACAGCTATTTAAGGCATGATACTAGTTTTAGGATAACATTCTGTACCTTGAATATTCAAAGGGATCTTGTAGTACCTTTGAGTCTAATTGAAAGAGAGAAATTGGTAGCATGAGCTCATGTTAGAAACTTCTCTCTTTCAGCTAGTCTCAAGGATCTACAAAGGTCCCTTTGCATACTGATTTTCCAGACTAACATGGCTATGCCTTTGAATTCTACCACCACAGAATGCACCTTGGATAGTTCCTTTAAAGTTTAGACAAAAATCCAGGATGGATTATTAAACTACAGCTGCAACTGCAGGTAGGCAAAGTTATAGATTTGTTTTTAAGCAAATAGACACTTAATGTACATCAAGGATGTAGTGCACAGTGAAGGAGATTTAGGACAGTAATGGGAACTTATTCTTTAATCAAAATTGGCACAGAGGAGAAGGTAATGGCAAAGGAAGGAAAGAGTAAACATCCCTCCCCCAAAACTGTAGTTCCAGTCTGGTTTGGGAACCTACATGTTCACTGTGGAATTAAAACACATGTAGGATTCCACCCTATGTCATTACCAACACTTTGAATTGTACCTGGAATCAGACTCAAAGCCAGTAAAGCTGTCATAACTACAGAGTTACATATAACTACTTATAACTATCTCTGATCAAAAGACTGGCTGACACATTCTGAACTAGCTGCATTTTCAAGAGTATCCCTATGGGAAAGCATGAAGCAGCATATGGGGTGTAATAGCCTTAGTTTTTCACAAGTACTCCTCACCACCACCAAAAAATGGGAATCTGAGAGTGGTACCCCAGCTGTGAACCTGAGTCTTTACCAACTTAAGTGCTTGATCTGTCTTTCTAATGGCTGGAAGTAAATCTGTCTTGTATTTATTGAGAAGCTGTACATATTGAGAACTTGGAATACTTCCTTGAAATTAAATTGAAAGGAGTTCCATTTGCTTTGTGGATTTAAAAAAAACCAAGACAAAACAAAACTTGGAACTAGTTTAACTAACACAATATTGTCTTTGCTGATTGTGCTCCCAGCCCTTGACATGCGAGGCTGGTCTGAGCTACATATTCAAAAATGTTAACTTTGTTATTCAAGACTTATCATAATCTATAATATTATATAGCTGTCATACTGTAATATAAGATGAGGATGACACAGAGTGATTAAATGTTCTACATGCCATACTTGTACAGAGCAATTAAATGTTCTACATGCCTTACATAACAGGTCAGGGAAAAACCATTTAGCTTGAATTCCCCAAATATATATTTATTTCTTCTTTTTATGTGCACACACTTTTTAGTTGTAAAATATTTGGTCACACAAGTCCTTATTGGCAGGTGATATAGTCCTGAAAAAATTATATCACATAGGTCTCAATCATATAGTGATGTATTTTGAGCCAAACCTTCTGGGGACAGTGTTACCACACCCCACCTATTAATCCTGATCTCCTCACTCATTTTCATCTGTCTGGGGGCAAAATTGTCTATACTCGACAGGCTGTCCTTATCTCTCCAAATTAACCTGCTGCTTTGGGGTAGGGTGGAAAACATCATCCCATCACAACTGTTGCCTTTCATTTGACATCTGTATGTGCCACAGGAAAGGTGTGCCATCTTCTTCTTGGGCTCCTCCAGAAAAATGTCTTAGGCCATGTATGGTGAAGAGACATTTTGTCAGAAAAGAATTAAAATTTGCAACTCCATGGAACTGGAGCTTTATTAGGTTTGTGCCACAGACTTCTAAAATCACTCAGTGTTCTCAGTGGCTTGTAAACCTGCAGGTATCATTTTAACATGTCTAAGGAAATTAGGGATGCAGTGGCTCAAGTGGTTAAGACACTGGCTCTGTTGAATGCAAGATTAGTGGGTTGGCAGTTCGAGGCCTGGGTGCTGCATGATGGGGTGAGCTCTTCTCACTAGACCCAACTTCTGCCAACCTAGCAGTTTGAAAGCATGCAAATGCAAGTAGACAAATAGGTACCACTTCAGTAGGAAGATAAAGAGCATTCTGTGCAATCATGCTGGCCACATGGTCACAGAGCAGTCTGTGACAACACTGGCTCTTTGACTTAGTAACGGAGATGAGCACCACCTCCTATGGTTGGCAACCTTGTCAATGGGGAATACCTTTACCTTTTAAGGAAATTATTCAGTGCTCTAGATATGATTTTAGATTGTGTCATTTCTCCAAGACTTGCAAAGGATATTCTAAAACATATTAATCATGAAGATACAGAAGGTCTTCTTCTTCATCACTGCCAAATAATGTTATGAGGAAATACATGGGAGAGATGGTGAAGCAGAAAGCGTGTGTAGTAATAACTCCTATCCTTATGGGAATTGCCTTGTTAAGTGGTAATTTGTGAATGTTTATTAAATTCTGCAATGGTTTTACAGCTGTGTATGGGTGTAAAGAAGCAAACATGGTTGCAAATGCAGTTTACAATAATATGGTTTATTTTTAAAAGGACAAGGACCCAGTAATCAAACAACAGCAAGTCAGAGAGCTGCTAGATTTATTTGTTCTGATTAAGAGATGGAGTTAAGCTTGACCTTTACTGAACAAATTATCACATGCATTTTTTTCAGCCTTAACATTCAAGGTGATCCCACGTCTGTGGAAAAGGACATGACAGACTCCTACAAAGCAGAGCAATCCAACAGGAATAGGGACATAGCAGGAGTGCCAGCCATTTCTCTCTCTCATCCTTGAGAGAGGGACTGAACCCTTGCTGAATTAAAAGCAGCTTTCAGAAATCACACACACTGCATTTTCCTTTCATGCTGAGAAGGGAACAAAATAAAATGCCTCCTTCTTGTTAAAAAAGATGCCAAGGAACGCAGACTCATATTCTTGACCACTTTCAATCCTATGGCTCTTGCAGTCTGGCAGAGGAAGAGGGCTTCTCATTACTTTGAACTGTTGCTCCAAAATACTTTTCTAGAAAGAATTAAGGAAGATTGTCAGTCAAAGACATCATGCAGGAAAACATGAAATGACAATCAACAAGTGGATGTATGTTGTGATAAAAAGAACCAGTCCCAGGCAATGATAACTTGAGACCATTAATCGCATGAAACTTTCCTCCTCCTATCAGTAATAAATACCCCCTGCCTTGATGCACAGGATTGGAAAAAAAAGTATGGAAAATAACCAAGATCTAGGAAGATTTTTTTTTTCTGTTTCTGAAATTCCTGGTTTGATTTTTCATTTTTTTTCTATGGACAAAAAAAAATATGTTGGGGTGCTTCCCCTAAAATTGTGTGAGTGAAAAATAAGTGGTATTTCTTTAAGTCACCTTAGATCTATTTCGTTATTGTTTTTGCTATTAGGTGAACTGAACTCTGATTTATGGCAAACCTTTCATAGGGTTTCTTTGAAAGATTTTGTCAGATGATGATGATGATTTTCCCAACCTTCTCCCAGGACTGGGACTCAGGGTGGCTCACAACATTAAAAAAAAACCATACAGTTAAAAACATACAAAAATAGTACATTAAAATAGGATTAAATTACTACAATAATTTAAACAAATTCAATGCTAAAATATTAAATACTTTTAAAAGAAAAAATATTTTAAATACATTTTAAACAGTATAGCATTCAAGCTCATATAAGCTCATACAAACACCCCCAGGCCATTCTTTAAAAAACATTCTGTTTTGAATGCCTGCATGAAGGGGAAGGTTTTCACCAGAAGGCCATCAAAGAAGGCGCCATTCTGGTCTCCTGGGTAGGGAGTTCCAGAGTCTGGGGCAACCACAGAAAAGACCCTGTCTCTTGTCCCCACCAACCATGCTTGTGATGGTGGTGGGATGGAGAGAAGGGCTTCCCCTGAGGATCTGAGAACCTGGACCAGCTCATACAGGGAGATACGGTCTGCCAAATAGCCTGGACCTGAACCATATAGGGCTTTATAGGTCATCAACAGCACAGATAAGGTCTGCATTCCCTGTAAACATGCCCAAGTTCACCCAGTGGTTTCTCATAGCTGAGTAGGGATTCAAGCACCTATCTTTCAGAGTCCTAGTCTAGCACTCATAACCACTATATCTTGCTGTCTCTCTTTAATTATTATTATGTTCTAATTTCAAAATTTTCATATTGTGTGAACATGGACCCAGAATACCTACTCCTGCTTTTCTTGTTGTGGAAAAGAGTCCTGCAGTAGCAGTGTAAAAGAATACAGTGGGCCCTTGATATCAATGTATTTCAGCAACCACAGATTGAAATGAAGAAATGGTTCAGGCCAAGAAGCAAAGTACTGGATGCTGCAGTAGCAAGACCTGGGCACCAGGCTCCTTCCTTCAAAAGGCAGAAGTATCATTCAATTTTAAACCCCTTAGCTTCTCCCTTCCCTCCGTGAAGCTTCAATCTGATTTTATCCATACAGAAGTTTAAAACTGGGTGGAGGTATCATGGTGGGAAGAAAGAAGGCAAGGGGAGACCAATTTTAGATTTTAAATACTAACTTGAGCATCCATGATTTTGATATCTTTGGGGTGTCCTGGAACCAAATCCTGCAGATACTGAGGGTCCACTGTACATACAACTTGATTCATTTTCAATGAGAAATTAAGCCACAAGATATCAGGGCACCTCACTTGGTGTGAGTGAGGAGTGGCCAAGTACTATGAGATTTTCCCCCCAGCTAATTCTCTGTCTGTGGCTTTTGTATCATAGTCACAATACAATACACAATACAATATACAATACACCAGGGGTAGGCAACCTTTCCCCTTTAAGGGCCGAGGGACTTCAGCTCCCAGAAGCCTCAGCCATGTTGGCCAATAGTCCCATGTTGGCCAATAGCTCCTGGGATTCTGGGAGCTGAAGTCTCTCGGCCCTTAAAGGGGAAAGGTTGCCTACCCCTGCAATACACAATACATAATCAAATTAACCAACCAACCAACCAACCAACAAGACAAACTAACACAAAGCTGCCTAGACAATAATTAACTAAGAATAGAAAAACAACCGTTACCCATCTTACACATCTAGTTTCATTTCAGCCTTTTATCCTTTCTTTCTTTCATTCAACCTTTCATCCTTTCTTTCATATTGCTCATACATATTGCTCTTGATCACTAATCACTTCCATTACTTTCTATATATCCTTCGAACACCCTTTCATTCTTCTTATCTACTATTCCCTCCTTTACTTACTTTCTTTCCTTAC
>CM034706.1:181427271-181447415 GCA_020142125.1 Phrynosoma platyrhinos | reverse complement strand
GTTTTTGTTTGTCTTTTTAATTTTTTACCAATTTCTAGTGTATTTTTCATAGCTTCTTGTTTTTTTCAATATTTTAATTTCATTCAGAATTTTTATATCACCTAAATTCATTTCCAATTCTTTTTCCTTTTCTTTATTCTGTTCTTGAACTTCAAATTCCTTCTGTTTCTCTTTTCCCCATTAAATATGCTTCCTGATTTATGAAAAAGCCTCTAAACACAGATTTTATCCCATATTGTATCCCATATTGTATCCCATATTGTCGTCATATTAATATCTTCAATTTTATTTTCCTTAAAGTAGTGTTTTATAATTTCTCTAGTTTTTTTTACTATCTCTTTATCCAATAATATACCATCTTTTAATTTCCAATAATATTATTTCTTATAGTCTTGTAGTCAGCAGTAAGCCATTATGATCTGAGATATCTCTAGGTAAAATTTTTAGTGATTTCATTAGGCCAATCATTGAATTTAGTAGCCAACACATATCGATTCTGGATAAAGAACAATGACGGTGAGAATAGAATGCAAAACCATCTGTGTTTTTATACAGATGTCTCCAAACATTGGATATTGCTAAATCCTCAGTTAATTCAAAAAAAGATTTGGGAAGCTTCCCTTGTTTTTCTTTACCTGAATTTTTAGTTTTACTGTCAACGTTTGGGTCCACAACCCCATTAAAGTCACCTATTAGGAAAACTTTCTCATATTCTTTATCTGCAATTTCTCTGTGTAATTTTTGATTTAAAAAAACTCCTTTGTTTGTTTGACATCCGTATACCCACACTAACAATATTTTATCTTCTTTCCATTTAATTTCTACCGCTATATATTGTCCTTTCAGGTCATTCAATATTTCTTTGGCTTGTATCTCTTTTGAAATATATATAGCTACCCAATTTTTCTTTTTTCTATTTGCTGAAATAAATACAGTCCCCAATTTACTATTTGTGAGTAGTTTTTTTTATCAGTTTTCTTTATGTGCATCTCCTGAAAACAAACTATGCTACAACTTTGTTTTTCTAAGAGATGAAAGGCTCTTTTTCTTTTCCATTTATTATTTAGACCTTCAATATTCAAGCTGAAAATTTTCATAGATAAGTAACTATAACTCTCTCTTAATTTCCTAGGTAATTTCCTATATAATTAATTAATTAACTAATTGTCATTGTTTTACTTTGTAGTTATTATGTATTTCCTTCCACATCTTCTAAGCTTTCCGTCCCTATTAATTTTAGAAGTTCTTCTCTGCTTTCTTCATCATCTTTCATGGAAATTTCTTCTTCCTCATCTGTTATATTCTTTTTTGAGTCTTTGATTTGCTGGATTCTTTCCTCATTATCACTATTGGTCTCTTCTGCTGTTCTTGTTAATTCCTCAGATTGCTCGCCTCTTCCTCTCCCTATGTTCTTCTGTTATTTCTTTTTGATTGTCTCTCTATTTCTTTTCTATGCTCTTTCCAAAAGTTTGCTGCTTTGTCAATTGTGTTTAACCTATATCTTCTTTGGTTCCATGTAAGAGAGATACCTTCTATTTCTTCCCATCTCAATGGGATCCTGTAAAATTTTAATTGTTCAGTAAGGAAGTCTTTTTGTTTTCTCAAAATTTGAGCTGGGACATCTTTGAAAATCTGGATCTCATTTCCTCAAATTACAAATCTTGTTCTGTATCTCTTCTGGAGAAATTCATCTTTTGTCTGCTTTCTCACCCAGTAAATCACGATGTCCCTTGGCAGTCTCTTATTTCTTGCCACCTTCAAATCAGTCCTGTAAAGTCAGTCTATCTCGCCTTGCATTTGCTCAGGTTTGTCAAGATATTTTGCTAGGTAGGGTGTCAGAAATTCTTGTAAATTTTCATTCAGTTGCTCAGGCAGGCCTTGAAATTTCAGGCATTTTTCTCTCTGTTTGACCTCAAGTCTTAAGATTGTTTCTTGATCTACATGCTATTGTTTAGTCAAATTGTCCACTTTATTTTCCACTAGTTTTGTTCTAAATTCTAATTTTTCCATTCTAAATTCTAAATTCTAATTTTTGTTGTTATTTTTTCCATGTCCTTATTGATTTTGTCCAAATCTTTTCTTATAAGTTTTGCTTCAAATTTTAATTCTTTCTTTGTTTCCTCTCTAGATTCTCTGATTTCGTTACTGGTTTCTTCCTACAAATCACATATTTCTTTACTCAATTCCAAATTCATTCTTTTTATTTCATCCAAAAAAATAATGTTCTGTTCCTGACCTTTAGATGCCATTTCCAGCGATGGTCTTCTTTGTATTTGGGTTGTTGTCGCTGCTGCAAGGCTTGTTTTTCCTTTTCTCTTCTTGATTTCATTTTTAATATAAATTGTTGTACACAAAGAGTTCCCCCTTCAAAAATATCTTAGAAATAGATCTTAATATCTTATAATTAATATTGTTCTATACAAAGATTTTGTGCAAAGATTCTATACAGTTAATATTATTCTAGCCAGAGATTCTGTACAGAAATTTAGCTAAAAGATTTTTTTTAGATTTTTTCAAGTTCCAGTAATATTATTTTTGATTGAATAACCTTCAATTAACTAGTCAGCAATATATTAAAGAGAAGAAAAATCCTTGTTCTCTAACAATGTCTCACACAGATCTTCAAATTACTAAGATCAGATTTGATGCCCACTTATGAAGAAGGGGGAGATGGCTACAAATCCAAACCACTCTTATTTCTTTCAACCACAGTTAAGGAGACAAAAAATATTTAACCTCAAACAATACCAAATAGAATGTTAACGATGTCAATTTACAACTTCTTATATAAACCTAAATCAGTAGCAATAACTAGCAATCAATAAATCCCAGAATAGAGTGTTGATATAAATCTACTTTGTTTCATAGATATGGCTAGTATGATACAACATGGTAATATTTTCCTTCTCTTTCTAACTTTCTATAGTTGCTTTAAGCTAAATTACTCTCCTAATTGTTGTAAGTAGTATTATTATAGTCTTAGCAGTATTTTCAAATCTTAATTTTTCTAAGCTATGTTAAGTTTTTCAAAATTGATAATACCAAATAATACAGTAAATTGCTATAAGAGTCTTAAGTTTAACAAGCACAATTTCTTCAAACAAATATGTCTCCAATCCAAATATTGCTTTGGTTATTAATTTTCTATATCTGTAAAGCTGGAATTTCCTTTTTTTCCAGGTATATATCCAAAAAAAGAGTACAAGATAAAAAGGAGAACAAAAGGAGAGCAATCAGATGGTTGTTAATTGAGCTGTCATGTGTCTCTTGAAGATGGTGACTTTCTCTATATAAACAGATTTATAAACTCCTCTGACATTCACTAGGATCCACAGAAATCTTCACTTATTTTCTAGTCTTTTATTTCCCCCACAAAGTAGAATCAGTCAGTGTTCTTTTAGGTATTATTTATATATACAATAAGTCCCAGATCATTGTCTAAAGGTTAGAAGTTTAAGTGTAGATCTCAGCATCTTCTTGGCCAATATTGTTGTTTTCTCACGCTTTTACTTCTTGCTCAATCCACCCACACTGTCCTTGATCTTATTGTAATTAGTAGTTACTACTTCTAAAAAAAAATTTTTTATATTCTCCACTTTCCTTTAGCTCAGTCTATGTGTATTCGAGTCTGAATCTTTGCTTTGGATCATGGAAGAGGGGAAAAAAATTGAGAATCAGTGAAAGTCAGTGAAAGTCAGTGAAAGGCACCCAAATGTCCAGGTGCCATTTTTATGTACTTAGAAAAAGACCTCTCTTAGCTAACATCTTCCTTGGATTCAGTTTAAAATTAAAGGGAGGTTTCATTGTATATAAGTTGTTTCTTTAATCTCTCAAGATCCATCTCACAATCCACTTTTGCTTTCTTTGAAGCTTCTTTCCTCCCTCTTTCCTTTTCTTTTGATTTTGAGAGTTACAATAACTTAGTCCAAAAGTGAAAGTATTTTCCCACTGGTGTAGAAGATTGTTAAAAGTCACAAGTAGAATTTACAGCAGGAGGTTAACCTCCAATTCCAGTAAGTGTTTCTTGTAAGCTTGCTGGGAGTGACGGCGCTTGTGCCACTGAAGCGGCTGCTGATCGCAGTCGAGGTCCGCTCAAACCTCCATATCTCTGGTCTCCTTCTCCAATCTTCCTAGGTCTCCCTCGGACTGCTTGATCTTTGATCTTTAAATGCGTCCACTTTTCCTTAATTATGGGGATATTGCTGGTCTTTGATGAGCCCCTTTGATTCTCCCCTCTCTGGGGAGAGAGTTTTCACCTCCCGGCAAAAGTGCTTGGATGGTTTTGAGCTTACGATCAGCAATCTCCTCAGAGCCGACTTGGCTTTGAGTGATTAATGAGCTACCATGCCACCAGAAGTCCGAGATTATTTTAAAAAAATCTGCATTTTTGGAACTGTTTGAAAATTTAATTGATTCAAAACTTGTGCAAAGTACACTATTTTCTGGTCAATAGCACAGAAAAGCAACCCCTTACTGAATTGCCAAAAATGTTAAAACCTTTTGTAATTCCAGCTCCCAAGAACAACAGAGGGGGGAAGGGAGGGAGAGAGAACTTCTTCACAGAATTTGAATGAATTTAAATGAGCTAGATTTCAAAGTTTCAGTGAAGGTCCCATGAGTTTATCATAGAACTGTATAGCTGGAAAGAACACTAAACTAATCCTCTGCCAGTGCAGGAATTTACAGTTAAAGCATTCCTACCAAATGGCCATCCAACTTCTGTTTAAAAAATTCTAATGAAGCAGACTAGAGCCTAAATGCCCTAAAGGCACCATATTATGTCTGATCTTGGAAGTTAAGAAGGGTCAGCCCTGATTAGTACTTGGATGGGAAACTGCCAACAGATGTTCTAAGAGAATCACAACCAGGTACTCTAAGCTATATTTCAGAGGAAGGAACTGGCAAAACCACCTCTGAGGATTCCTTGCCTAAGAAAACCCTATGAAATTCATGGGGTTGCCATATGTCAACAGGCAAATTGAAAGCACATGCTTACACATACAATGACAGAGATGCCCCTAACATATTCTAAATTATACATCCTATTCTCCAACAGCTCTTACAGTTGATGCAAGTCCCCAGCATTTATTTGAAATCTCTCCTGTAATTTGAATCCATTTATTTCTGGGCAATTGAACTTGAAGCCTAGAATGTGCAACATTTTCCAAGTACATTGCTATACCCCCTCAGGTGTCAAAAAGTTTAAGCTTTCCTTACCTTGGGGGGAAAAAGAACTAAAAACTGGAACTATCCTGTGATACATTTTAAAAAAACCCATTGTACTGGAAATGGAGAGGACTGGTACATTGATTCACTATGATTAGAAGTTAAAGCACCCTTCTGTTCCTGTCCAACCTTGTATTTTCCTTACATGGAGAACTCAGAGAGAAATAAATATTTTCTTCTTTTTTTGGTCCTTACCACCTGGGTCCTTTTCAGGAGTGTTCAGATTGGGATTCAGTCTGCTTCATAAAAGTCCAAAATGGTTTTCTCCTGAATCTGTTTGAACCAGCCATATCTGAATTTATACTTGCAATTTACCTGAATCGGAAGCACACCCTAATAGGTTTATGTTGAACTCATCTGAGCAGACAGTTATTTATACTTATGATACTAAAAGAGAACAACTTATGCTGGTTGATTTTTACTGTGAGGCTATGAGCTGGAGTAGTTTCATATAAAACAAAACACAGAGAAAGACACCCCTGATGTGTCAGGAGGGATTTCTTGTTGTGCTGGTCAAATAAGGACAGGAGACGCCTGGTTGGTCAGGGCATGCGGGAGAATAATACACCTTGCCCAATATGTTTGGACTTTATCCAAGTCTCGCAAAGTTTGGGTCCTGCGAGAATTGGGGGCTAAGTTTTTTATTTAAAGCTTCACTGCAACATGCAGTCAGCCATTTTAAGAGTCGAGACAGAGAGAGTAACATCCCTCCGCTCTTTACTTTTGGTGACCCATCCCACCCACCCGTTTATAATAGCTTGTTAATACTGCTCTCAGGCTTTGGCTGATCGCCTTCTGTGGTCGGGAGGGAATTTTTCCCCAAGGTCTCCCTTGGATTTTTTCTCCCTCCCTGAGATTTACATTATGTTTAGTAACCTTTGGGATTGGGTCATTGGTGTTAATTGTTATAGCTAATAATTGTCACAACTGGGGGTCAGGGTCTATGTTTGAAAATGTATAAGTTTTACTGTTGGGATGGTTTATGACCCCACCCCACAGAATAATTTAATTTGGCTAATCAAAATTGGGAAAGAAAATTGGCAGAAAACAAATTGACAGGAAATGACATAGGCACTTAATGCTTGACATTATAAAACTACATGGCATCATATGATGTAGTATGATGTCATTTCCGGGGAAGGGGTTTGTTATTTGTTAATGATTTACTGCCGATTGTTTATTTCCTTTGTCACGTGCAGTGAAGGACCACCCACTGGGTGGATACACCTTCATTTACACACGTGACAAATTGTTATTATTGATTGTTAATTTTAGACCCTGTACAGTTAATAAATGTGGCCTGTTTTAACCTAAAAGAAGCGTCTTTTGTCCTTTGTGCCAGTACAATACAAGTCTATTTGAATTACGACCAAAGCAAATTCTTTCACTCCTGATAAGTAAAACCAATGAATTTTACACAGTTCCTACCTGTGGCTTTTATGCATATAAAATCTTAGCTACATCGTGGCAGTGATATTTCTCCACCCTTTTATTATTATTTAGATTTATTAGTTTTGAGAGAGGATATTTTCTAACAGAAACACATCATATGTGCAAAGACATTATCACAATAATATACAGTCTTCATGTTTCCAAGTAGTATCCACTGACATGATTCATAATGTTAGATTTTTAAGGTCATTGTTAATAAATGTCTTTGCAGTACATCTTTGACAGAGAGAACTGATGAAATATAAAAGTGTCTTACCAATCATACAAGAGTAAATTATTGGATCTCCAAATAAGGACTCCTTACTTGTGTCTTTAGATTTGCTTGCCCAGTTATTTTGAGAAAAATAATTCCTTAATCTCACATAGAAAGGTATCACTTTATAGCTTGCCTCTTTTCCCCCTTTTTTTTAATGGCTATAGTATTTTAACCATTTCTGCTGTTATTTGATTTCTGGTTCCCAGATGGAGGCAAAAGTTGACCAAAGAAAAGGGAAGAGAGGGGTACACTTGTGAGAAAAGGCCATAGCTATAAGACAATGGATGGCGCCAAGAAGTCAGTAACCCTGGCATCTTTGCCTATTAAGTCTTCCTGCTTGAGAAATGCACCCCAATCACCGACATTCACACCACAATGTTCCCACCTCTTAAAACTGACTTCAAAGTGATTCAATTTCAAAGGAAACACCACCATTTGACTCTTTCTATACCTGAATTTTGCCCCAGGACTAAAATTCCCTATATATATTGGTGCTTTTCCATTAGCTTAGTCCAGTATCAAGCATCCATGCTACCAATCTACTTGGCTAACCCCTCTCTGGCTTGCCAACCTCGGTTTGCCTCAGAAGTGAGTTCCTTCCATCTCCAGACTGTGTAACAAGTGGAGCAACTATTCAGTTGAGGTGCAGCATTTCCATTAGTTTGGTCTTCTCTGTCCCAACATAACACCTTTGATTTTTTTAGTCCTAGTGAGTCTGCATGGTTGTATGTTTTTGGAAGATTGTTAATTTCCCCTTGTAAAATAAACTAATTAGAAACCTGCCTCTGGAATTCATCGTGTCTCTGGACTTAGTATACATAGGGACTTGATCCCATGGTTAAGTAACCAAGCCACTATATTCAGCTAATTCTTTTTTTGGAAATGGATGTTTTGTGACAGGATTAATTCTCCATAGCACCCAATTTATGAATAGATGCCTAACACACATACTCATGGCAGTTTTTTTTTAATGACAGTCATAAACATCTCCCCAAATTCAATAATTTCATTTCTTATGATTAATCTTAACTTAATACAAGTGAGCACAATACATACGATAGTATGAATTAGATGAAATTATGGAAGATCACTTGATGAATTTGGTTAAAATTTGTTTTGTTTTGGGTTTTTTTGAAAATTTATTTAAATGCATACATACCATACAACCCAATCATACAATACACATATACAATACATGATACAATAACAAAAATAACACAACCTAGCAATATAACATAAATCTCTCCAACCTAACCCCACCACCCATGCTTTACTTCCCTCCCCCCTTAACATATAAACAAACTAAATACAGACTCACAATTAAAACTTAATAGAGCATATTTCTTGTTAAGTTTACATTGTTTTTTCTACCTTCCCGGTTGAAGATTCATTTCATTATTTTCTATCCTGTAAGTCTCCATCTATACTTAGACTTTCTGAAAACTTCTATATCTTCTGCTTATTTATATTCCATACTTCTTTTCTCTTTATTCTACTTCTCTTTAGAGAGCAGCCACCTTCCTATTTTTGATTATGCATTAGCCAGTGAAATAGTTGACTTATTAGTTGATATGTCGTGATTCTGTTTAGATTGATTCTCTGCTTCCCCCCCCCCTTTCTTTTTCGTATTATCACCTCTTCTAATCTTACTGTTGCATTTTTATCATCCTCGTTCACCCCATAAGGTCAATGTCTTGGACCATTCTTCTTCCGTCTTTTCCAATGATTTAATAATAATAATAATAATAATAATAATAATAATAATAATAATAATAATATAGTTTATTTATATATCCCACCTCTTCCAGCGGATCGAGGTGGGAGTACAAGATAAAAGAAAATACAACTAGCTAAAATATAACAATAAAACCACAACAAAATAAAGTGATAAAACAAAAAATATTCTGCATCAGAGCTGTTAATATGTCCATATTCTTAATTTCTCTTGGTTTAACTAGCCATTCTTATACATTTGGTATTTCAATTTTTTCCCAATGTCTTGCATATATTATCCTGGCTGTTGTAAATATATATAGCAATATTTATTTATGTCTTTTATTTAGTTATTTTCCATTACTTGGTGTCATGTTTAGCAAGTATAGTGCTGGATTAAATGGCAACCTTGTTTGTAATGTTTCTGTTATTATTTTATGTATTTTTCTCCAATAATTTGCTGCTACTTTGCATTCCCACCACATGTGGTAGAAAGAGCCTTGGTGTTTCTGACATTTTCAACATGTTGGTTTCCCTATATTGTATATTGTGCTCAGGTTTTTTTTTGGTGACAAATACCAACGATGCAACATCTTTAAAAAAAATTCTTTAAGATCTTGGCACAGTGTGAATTTGTTGGTGTCTCACCAAGCCCTTTCCCACTTGTCCAGTTCAATATTTTTTCCTATGTCCTGAGCCCATTTAATCATTATGTGTTTCACCATTTCATTTTCCAGATTTCTTTCTCTAATCAGCTTGTAATATGTCCTGAGCCCATTTAATCATTATCTGTTTCACCATTTCCTTTTCCAGATTTCTTTCTCTAATCACCTTGTAATATTTTGCTACATGATTTCCTTCTTTATCCTCAATAATTTTGTCTAATTCGGTGTTATTTTCTTCAAAGCCCATTACCACCTTATCAATCTTGAATCTTTCATTCAGTTGCATATATAGTAGCCAGTTATTAATTTTCCCTTCTTGTTCTAGTTGTTCCTTGCTTTTCATCTTGTACTCTTTCTTCTTTTCTTTACCTGTTGTCTGTTCCAATATATCATAGCATCTAATCCACAAATATTTTTCTCTTTTAGTTCTGTATAGGTGTGCCTCTTGGGGGGATACCCAAAGTAGCATTTTTCTAACTTTCATCCAGACTTTTAACAATGCTCTTACTATGTAATGGTGTTCGAAATCTTTGTTGTTCTTTATCTTTCCATACCAAATATAGACATGCCACCCAAATCTTATGTTGTCACTTTCTAGACTTAAAAGTCTTTCATTGTTTAATTTGACCCATTCCTCTATCCAGCTCAGAGGACAAGCATAATAATATGTTTTAAAATAAGGTAGAGTGCATCCTCCCTTATCCTTTGATTCTACCAAACTTGTCCATTTTATTCTGGGTTTCTTACCCATCCAGATAAACTTGGATATTTCCTTTCACCAAGTATCAAAACATTTCTCATTATGAATTATGGGAATGTTCTGGAATAAATGCATTAGTTTTGGTAGCATATTCATCTTTATTAACGAGATTCTTCCTAGTAGAGAGATCTGTAATTTCTTTTTTTCTTTTTTATTATTTTTATTAAATTTTACAAAACACTAAAAACACATTCACAACACTAATTTATAACAAACAGACATAATGAAAACATAACAAATATAAAAACAAAAAACATTACAAACAAACATAACATTACAAACGTAAAATTACATATTACCTAATAATTATTGACCAACTTACCTATTTTCTTATTCCCGTATAACTTCTTATCTTAACCCAAAGTTAGATGTTTCCTTCTCAAAAATAAAAAAGCTTTTTATAGAACTCCAATATCTTCCATCAGAATTACATCCTCAGCGTCTTTTCTTTTCCACTCTCATTCCCTCCACCTAGTTTTTGATTTTCCTACTTTCCTATATTTGTTTTCTAAAATAGCCAAGTTTCTCTAAATAAATTCTCCTAATTATTTACTTAATTTTGTCAAATAATTTTAACCATTTCCCATTGTTTTTCTATCCTATCTACAAACTTATTTTGAATTAAAGCCATTAGGATATCCATATTCATTTCATCTCAAAGGGCCTCGGCAGACGGCTTATTGAGCTGTCTCCGAGGCCAGGAAGAGGAGGAGCAGCCGCACGTGCGGCACTCCTTCCTCTCCCTGAGGTCGTCCTCGGAGCCGCCGGCCCTCCGCACGGCTGGCGCTCCAGGGACAACCTCCCGCCGCAGCGACCGGATGTGCTGCGGCGGAAAAGACAGGGAAAGTGCACCCAACGCTTTTAGGGCGCACTTTCCCTGTCTTGAGGAAGGAGCGCTGATTTAGCGCTCCTTCCAGGGATGCCGCAGGAGTGCCGTGGTGCGGCTGCCATGGCCCCGCAGCGCTCTGGACCAGGGCGTCCTGGACGCCCTGGTCTGCATCCCCCCCTTAGTCTGATGAGCCATTCTTCTACAGAGATCTGTAATTTTGAACATCTCATCAAATCTTTCTGGATGCTTTCCCATATTTTATTGTAATTATATAAGTTTGTGTTTCTTTTTGTTATATATATATTCTCAAATATTTCACCTTTTTTTCTATCCTGAATTTAGTTTTTTCTTTCAAAACTTCCTCTTTTTTATCCATATTCATAGTTATGATTGCTGTCTTCTCTTGGTTGATTTTAAATCCTGCCATTTTTCCATATTCTTGTTAGGCATGAAATAGTCTCTATATGCTTTTTAAAGGCTCTTCCAAAAAACAGACTATGGGCCTAAGCAGACTGCCAGAAATAGTGCACATTAAATTGAGACACTGCCCTGGCTCAGGGCTAGGGAATCATGGAGATTGTATTTTTTTCTGAGGCATTGAACCTTCTCTGTCAGAGAGCTCTGGTGCCACAATAAATTACAGTTCCCATGATTCCCTAGCACTGAGCCAGGGCAGTGCCTCAATTTAATGCACACTATTTCTGGCAGTCTGCTTAGGCCCTACATCATCAGCGTAGGCCTTAATTTTATAACTGTGCCCTTTTACTCTTATCCCTTGAATGTCCTTGTCCTCTCTTATATTGATGTTTAGTATTTCTAAAATCATTATGAATAGTTAGGGTGACATTGGCCAACCTTGCCTCATTCCTTTTTCTATGTTAATTAAATCTGTTTTTTTTTTATTTATTATAATTTGTGCCTTCTGTTCCTTGTAGATGTCAGGTTTTGATGGGATATATAGTCAATGTTTAAAAAAGGTTGAAATGTAAAGATGTGTGTCTGTATTTTTCCTTGATGACAGAACTGCTTCTTGACGCTAAATTCACAACAACCAGCCCAGGTGTTTGAGAGTCAAAACAAAGGCTAGTTAACGAGCTAAAATACTGTGAGAAAGAGTTTTATTTACAGAAGGGTTTTCAGTAACAAAGAATATTTTGAGAATATTAGTCACATGATGGGATATGAACAATAAGGGGTTTGGTTAACACACATCATGAAAAATCATCCAATTAGCATGAAAGGCTACACCCAAAGAGGTGGAGAAAAGTAGGCTGGAATTGTGTCTTTGGGGAAAGGAGTCAGTTCTATTCCAACTTTCAAACTGAATGGAATAGCTAGAAAACTATTTTGCAGATGTTGTAGCTTGACTAATCTTTCACAATGTAGCAGAAATACTATTGGACTTTGTAGTTTTTTACTTTTGCTAATGCTATTTTTTTTTTTTTTGCAATAAAAGAAGAAGCTTGCTGAAGCTGGCTGCATGTTGGTGATTACAGGGCAAACTGCCTTGTCTTATGGACTATTTCCTGTGCATTCATCGTCATTAAAATTCAACTGTAGATTTCTTGTATCCAGTTTTCAAACCCTTTACCCATATTCATTTTTTGATGACTTCCTTCAAAAATAACCAGCTCACTTTATCAAAAGCTTTTTCAGCGTCGATAAAGATCATTGCTAGCTGGGTTTTTTTATGTTTTTCAAATATTCTACCATATTTAAAATTGTTCTAATATTGTTTTTTATATGCCTTCTTGGTAAGAATCCATTTTAATCTTCGTTGATTATTTCTTTCAAGATTTTCTTTAATCTTTCTGCTATAATTGATGTAAAAATATTATAATCATTGTTGAACAGTGATATGGAGCGATAATTCTTTAAATCTCTCCCATCTCTATCCTCTTTCGGAATCAATGAGATATATCTATTTTTCCATGATTCCAGTATCCCCTTATTTTGTATGTCATTGAACACTTTAAGTAAGGAGATCTTAATCACATCTTCCATTTTCTTTTATAAAATATGGATGAAAGGCCATCTGGATTGGGTGCTTTTCCTAGTTTCATTCTTCCAATTTCTTCTGATATTTCTTTTTCTGTAATCTTTTTATTCAGTTCCTTTTTTTGAGTTTCAGATATTTCTATTATTTTTTGCTTATCTAAATATTTTTGAATCTTTTCCTTATCCGTTTCTTCACTATTTGTATTTTTATATAATGTTTCAAAATATTTTTGAATTTTTTTTATTTTTTCTTGATCTGTATAGACTTTTTCTTCTGTTCTTATTTCAGTGATGAGTTTTTTATTTATTTATTTCCTTATTTTATTAGCTAGAATTTTGCTCAGTTTATTTCCTATTTTGAATTGTTTTTGTTTTATATTTTGTAGTTTCTTCTCCATGTACTTTATTGTTAATGCTCTCAATTGTTGTTCAAGATTTGTATTTTGTATTTTAATTTAGATTCTTTTTTTATTGTTCCATTCTTGTTCTTTATCTTTTTTCTTTTAATATCCTATTTTCTTCTTCTTTTTCTTTTCTTTTTTCCTCTATGTTATATTTTATTAATAGACCCCTTGCTAATGCCTTTCCAGCATCCCATATTGTTTTCTGTTCTATCTCTTCCATTGTGTTTTCCTTGTAGTAATATTTAAGTTCTTCTTTTAACTGTTTGACAATCTCTTCATTTTTCAGAAGATATTCTTTTAATTTCCAACAAAATTCCTTTTTTCCTTTTTTAATCTCCATTATTATAGGGTGATGGTAAGATTCAACTTAGGAAATATTTCCATTTTTTGTGCCTTTAATTGAAGTATTTTTGTTGCCAGAACATGTCAATTCTTGACCTTGAATCATGAACCTCTGAATAGAATGTATATCCCCTTGCTTGGCCGTATTTAATTCTATATATATCCTTCATCTCCTTTTCCTCCACTAACTTGAAGAAGGAATTGGGAAGTTTTCCCGGATTCTTCTTAATTGTTTTCCTTTGTTTGACTCTCTGTCTAGTTTGGGATCAATTACTGCATTAAAGTCTCCCATCAATAATGTATTATCATACTACACTTCCTGCAATTCTTGCAATTTTTTCAAAAAACTTTCCTCTATTTTCCAAAGGTGCGTTTATCCCTACCGCTAACATTTTCAGCTCTTTAGTTTTTATTTTTACTGCTATATACACACCATCAGTGTCTTTAAAAATCTCTTTAGTGTTATATTTCTTGTTTGCATATATTACCACTCCTTACTTTTTCTTTTTTTCCAGTGTCAAAATATAACAATTTCCTAATTTGGGATTTCTTAAATATTTAGAATCTTTTTCTCTTATTCTGATTTCTTGTAAACACATAATGTCAATCTTCTTCTTCTTGAGGTAGTGGAAAACTATGCTTCATTTATGCTTAGAGTTCAAATCTTTTGCGTTCCATGATAAAATTTTGATTGTCATAATGGTTAAACATTTACATTTTATCATTTCTACATTCTGTTCTCTTCTTTTCTGTTCTCTTTTGTTTTGTTTTGTTTTGCTTTGTTTTGTTTTGTTCCACCCCTTCCTCCCCTTTTATGACTTTTCTGAATGATTAGATCTCTTGTTCATGTTCTCGTTAAACACAGTACTATATCTCTCACTGCTCTTCTTTCTCCTGCATAGGTAAGTTCTATTTCTGCTTCCAGTTTAAAGTTGCTATATCCTATATATTCCACTACTGCCATTACCATTCTTTCATATAGATCTTCATTTTTTATTTCTGGTAAACCTCTAAATCTTACAATTTTGGTTAAAAGTTTTAAGTAACCCTGATTATGCTTTAGATCTTATGTTTAACTACTGCATTTCATACAGGTTTTACACTTTTTCTCACTGATTATTTAGTTGGAATTTTCATATGCTATAAATATTATTGATTTTCTTTCTTTGATACTTTGAAATTCATATGTAGATGAAATGTAGCTTTTAAAATAAATAAACAAAGCTGACGTTTTGGAAAGTAAGAGCTTTGCGATAATTCATATGATACTTTGGGTGATTGTCTCTTACTAAAGCATTTTTGTCAGGAAAATGACATGGATGTGACCACAAGGTGGAGCTGTAGGATAAGAAATGCAAGAGTTCAGCTCCAGGGGGCAGGTATGTGGGGTTAGTAATTGGAAATATACACACCTGAGATGCCTGATGCAACAGGCATTGTTAACTGCCTATAAAAAGGAGATATGAATTATCTCCAGTGTGGGTTTGTTGTGGATGGTGGTTGGTAGAGCAGTTTGTTGGTTAGGAGAAAGATTTATGAGTATTTGAGACAGCTGTCCTATACTCTGTGTATATATTGTAAATATACTGCAAACAAAGATTAAAGCCCTCAAGTTGAGTGAAGGCTGGCCTTGTTGCTGTCTTGATTTGGCAAGCCAGAGTTCAAGGCCGTGTGCTGCAGTGAAGGAATTTTTCCTTTTCAGCCTGAAGTCTTTTGCAGACGTCTCTCCAGAAAACCTGCCGTCCTGTTGATGTGGAACAACTCTGCAGGTGGTCGTGGTGGTCACAGCATGTTTTTCTAAGCCTCAACAAGAGTTATGGTTCCAGAGTCTGCATGGACAATGCTTGAGAAGCTGTGAGATTATCAGTTTGTTTTGAAAGCCTATTCTTGTTTGGCAGCCTGCCCAGACTGTTATCAGTTAGTTTGTTTGCATCTTTTTAAGTCGCTGACTCAGAGCAAACATGGACACGACTGTCAGGTTTGAAAAGCTGTCTGAGAAAAACTATGTTTCGTGGAAGTTATACATGCAGGCTTTGCTGATAAAGCAGGACTTATGGGACTATGTAAAGAGACAACCTGACCCTACTAATGAGGATGAATTAGAGGGTGATGAATAAGCTAGAGCTTCCATTATTCTAGCTGTAAAACTGAATCAGCTGAATAATATCAGAAATAAAAGGTCAGTGTTTGAAGTCTGGAGAGCTCTTGAGAATGTCAATCAACCAGTTGGAGCCTTGTCTATAATGCTATGCTGCAGAAAGTTATATTGTTATAAACAGCAGGAAGGAGAAAGCATGCTTGTACATTTAAAAAGGATGTAGGATAATTTTGCAGAGTGCAGTGAGTGTGGAATTCATATAGAAGAAACTCAGAAAGCATATATACTCCTGAGCAGTCTAAACAGTGAGTGGGAGTTTCTAATGTGCAATCTCCAAGGAGTAGCCAAAGCTGGTTTAAATGTCGACCTCATGGCATCCAGAATACTGGAAAAGGCACAGAGGAGAGCTTCAAGGGAGCAACCAGCTGGAGGAGACAATCAACCAATAAATTTTCATCCTTGTCCAAGGAAGGGAGTGCTGCTGTCTGCAGGACATGGAGATGTTTTTCCTGTGGGGAGACTGGACATTTGATAAAGAACTGTCCTAAATTCTATGCAGCAAAGAAAGGACAAAAATGACAGAAGAAAAGGAAAGACAAGCCCCAAGATGGGAGCGGGTTTGCTACTACTGTAGAGGGAATTGTGGGTGAAAAGAAAGACCAGTCTGTCTGGATTTTGGACAGTGGGTGTTCTCATCACATGACCCATAATAGGGAAGAATTACAGAACCCAAAGCCAGCACCAATGGACACTGTAGTATTTGCAGATGGTGAATCTGGTAATGTAGATGTACAAGGGTCTGTGTTTATCCCAGGTTTATGAAAAGTTTTCCATAACATACTGTGTGCACCAAAATTGCAAAATAGCCTTGTAAGTGTAGCATCCCTAACCAATGATGGGTATGAAATCCTTTTTAAATGGGATTAGGGGATTGTGTACAAGGATGGAGCAGTGTGTGGTAAAACTGTAAAGAAAAACCACATTTATCACATGGGGGCACAGGTGCAGTGTGGGAATGTAACAAACAAGCCACTGCATGATGGGTGCACTCATTACCTTCATAGAGTTATGGGCCATATAAGCTTCAAAGGTTTGAGAAACCTAGAGAAGGTTTGCCCAGAATTCAAGGTAGAGAATTGTAAAAGCTACCTTGATTGTGCTATTTGTAAAAAGGTAAAGGTCAAGGCTTAGCCTGAAGTGAAGGCAAGCAAATGAATAACCCAGAGGACTTTTCAGGTCATTCATGCAGATTTATCAGGACCACATCAAGCAAAGAGCATAGGGGGAAGCAGATTTACCCTAGTGACTGTAGATAGGCATACCAAATTTACATATGTGGCTATGCTCAAAACCAAAATTGAGGCTGCTGACATGGTTAAAAAATGGATCAATTCTGTTGAAAGGGAATTTCCCTACAAGGTTGGCACTTTTATGACTGACAGAGGTGGGGAATTTCTGTATCAAAATCTGTAGCAGTGGTTTGGGCAGAAAACAATCCAACATAAAACTACAAACCCCAGACGAGGATGGTTTGGCTGAACATAGGATTGGGATGATAAATCAGATAAGAGATTGTATGTTATAGGATTCCGGAGCACCAGCTAACTTGTGGGGTGAAGCAACAAGAACCGCTTGTCATATTGTAAACAAGTCATGGTGCAGTGTGATAAATCAAACGCCATGTTATTTGTTGTATGGGAGAGCACCAAACCTGAGGTATTTAAGGGTGTTTGGTCAATTTGTCTCAGTCTATATTCCTCCTCAATTTAGGAAGAAGAATGAGCCCAAAAGCCAAAGGTTATGTTTTGTGGCCTATGAGGGAAACAAGTACAGGTTCCTGATGGATGGGAATAGACTCTTGTATTCCAGGAGTGCTAATTTTGAGACACATTCTGGGTGGAAGAAAATGTACCCTGACCAAAATGTTGTTGTAAAACAGAAAGCCAGTGTGGTAGATAAGAGCAATGGAAATGGAGGGGTACATGCACCCAGGGATGTCTTAGATGAAAAACCAGGTGTGTCACAACAGCCTGGAATTTTGAGTCAACAGGGCATTTTGAAGGTGCCTTGTACTCCAGAAGAACCTAGCACTTCTGGAGTACCAAAACCAAAACTAGAGTTAGTAACTGTTAAACAAGAACCAGTTGAGACTCATGGGTATGATACTCAGGCCAGTGTTAGTGGCAGTGACACTGAGGGTGGCCAAGGCACGTTTCTAATTCCCATGAGGGCTTAGAAGGGAAAGTACTTTGTAGTAAAGCAGGGACAAGTCTATTCTGTGGCAGCAGTAAAAAGAACTGAAAACACTCCAGAAAGGGCCAGGAGGACTTGCACTAAGCAGGAGGGGTGGAAGAAAACAAAAGCTCTGATGTATGTGAAAGAGTGTAGCCAGGATACGTTTGGTGGGTTGGCCAGGCCTGTAAGTAAAAGGAAACTGAAGAATGATAGCACCAGGGAAGCCAGAGCAGGGTGGGTCAGTAGCATGGGCTATCAAGGTCTAAGAAAACACTGTGGCATTGTAAATAATGGGAACAGAGTATCATACTGTATCAGAGGTTAAGGTTACAGCATATAAAAACAAGTGTAAATGACACATGGTACACACATGTCATTTGGAGGGGAAAGTCAGGAAAATGACATGGATGTGACGACAAGGTGAAGCTGTAGGATAAGAAATGCAAGCAGTTCAGCTCCAGGAGGCAGGTGTGTGTGGGTTAGTAATTGGAAACATACACACCTGAGATGCCTGATGCAACAGGCATTGTTAACTGCCTATAAAAAGGAAATGGGAATTATCTCCAGTGTGGGTTTGTTGTGGATGGTGGTTGGCAGAGCAGTTTGTTGGCTAGGAGAAAGATTTATGAGTATTAGAGACAGCTGTCCTATACTCTGTATATATATATATTGTAAATCTACTGCAAACAAAGATTAAAGCCCTCAAGTTGAGTGAAGGCTAGCCTTGTTGCTGTCTTGATTTGGCAAGCCAGAGTTCAAGGCCGTGTGCTGCAGTGAATGATTTTTTTCCTTTTCAGCCTGAAGTCTTTTGCATACGTCTCTCCAGAAACCTTCTCCTTGGCATCCTGTCAACATGGAACAACTCTGCAGGTGGTCATGGTGGACCCAGCACATCTTTCTATGCCCCAACATTTTTCACACCTGGAAAATGGCAGGCAGGCCAATGTAACAAAGGGCCAGAACAGGCCAGCACCTTCAGTTGGTTTTAAGCTAGCTTGGGGACATGGTGTTTACACACACCATGCTCCCAAGTTGCCTGGAAGTCATGCCAGTGATTACACACTAGGTGGCCTCCAGACAACTTGGGGGCATGGTGTTTAGACACCACATGCCCTCAAGCTGGCTGGAAGCCATGTGAAGCTTCCATCCACCCCAAATAGGAGTGGGGCAGCTTCAATCCATCCCAAATAGGAACAGCTCTTTGGGATGGATTCTGCCTGGATTGGGATCACACCATCTGCTTGCCATGGCACCAATCTGGCATTTTCAGGGGCAGCTTCAAGCCACCCCTTCTGGGCTGTCTGTTCAGACCCAAAGTGTGCCTAGACCCACCAAATATGTTAGATGTGGTCATCTGAGAACAGAAAGTCTATATTCCCGTAATTCCACACTAAAGTTTCATATCTTGTACAGGGTTCAAATTCCCAGTCAGCCATGAAGTGCATTTAGACTTTCTGTAACTGTTGAGATATTTTGTTGAGAAACAAAGAGGATTTGTCCTTTCCACTTTTTTAAAAAAACAAATTGTCTGAAATCCTCTTCAAGCCCTAAAAGCTCATTTGTATTCCTATTTCACATTTAAAAGACAGAAATACTGGTTATGACCTGGACATTACATGACTACCCCATCTCCTCCCTCATTAGTTTAGTCATTTGTTTATAATTTTTCTAACACATCTTTTTTTTTTTTTACATTACTCAAGGAGACATGCAAGGTACTTGTCCAACCACACATTTTTATTCTCAGCATGGGTCAAATTCACCAGTTTCTTATGAGAATAAAATATGAAATGGGAATACAAATGAGCTTTTAGGGCATGAAGAGGATTTCAGACAATTTGTTTTTTAAAAAATGGGAAAGGACAAATCTTATTTGTTTCTAAACAAAATATCTCAACAGTTATGATCTGACATCAAATTGAAATCTCAAAGAAAAATTTTTTATGTCTTATTTTGGAATCCCTAGAACAGTGATGGCAAACCTTTTACAGATTGAGTTTAGAGATTGAGTGCCTAAACTCAGTGATGTTCCCACACCAGGTGTCACTCAGTGCTGGGATGGGGGTGAGCATGGGAATTCCACCTTCTAGGGGAAGGACGTCTGGAGTGGGACTTCCTCTTCCAGGGGTGGGACTTCCAGGGGAAAAACCCAAGGCACACTCTCTC
>CM034706.1:181411674-181425296 GCA_020142125.1 Phrynosoma platyrhinos | reverse complement strand
AAAATTGTAGGTGTCAAATGCCATTGATAAAGCATTTTCATATAGTTTTCTTTGTAGTCTTGGCATAGTGTAAATTTATGTGTATCAGTCAAAGATTTTTCCCACGTCTCTAGTTCTATTACTTTACCAATATCTTGTGCCCATTTTATCATCACCTGTTTTACACATTCACTCTCTAGATCCCTTTCTTTTAATATTTTATAATACTTTGCTATATGTTTTCCCTCTTTAGCAAATACTATTTTATCTATATTCATTTTTTCTTCTGTAAATCCATTATTTATTTTATCCTTTTTAAAACGTTCTCTTAACTGCTTATTTAGAAACCAATCATTTTGTGTTAGCTCTTTTAAATTTTTTCCCGATTTTAATTCTTTTTCTTCATCTCCCTTCCATTCGATTAAATCCTTATAAGTTAACCATGGTGTATTTTTTTTCCTAGAGTTTAAAAAAAAAGCCTCTTGACTTGAGACTCAACTTGGTATTTTACTGTAAAATTGTTTTCTTATTTTTTGCCAGATCTTAAGTAGGGCATTTCTTATAATTTGGTGGGGAAAATCCTTATTATCTTTCAATTTCTCATACCAGAGAAATGCATGGTACCTATATCTTAGTTTTATCTTCTCTAGTTGTAATAATCTGTTGTTTTTAAGTTTTATCCATTATTCCATCCACTGTAAACAGGAAGCATAGAAATATAATTTCAAATTTGGTAATCCACATCCCCCTTTGTTTTTTTTCTTCTGTTAATAGTCTCCATTTGATTCTAGCCTTTTCCCCAATCCATATAAATTCTAGTTCTTTTTGCCAATCATCTAAATATTTTTCCTTTGTAATAATAGGAAGATTTTGGAAAAGATATATAAATCGAGGCAGCACATTCATTTTTAATACTGCTATCCTGCCCAAAAATGATAATTTTAATTTTTTTCCATTTTTCAAGATCTTTCTTTATATTATCCCATGTTTTTTGGTAATTATTTTTAAATAAATCTATATTCCTCTTTGTTAGATATATACTTAAATACTTCACTTTTCCCCCCTATTTTTAAGCCCGTGATTTCCTTTAATGTTTCTTCCTCTTTTGAGTTTATATTCTTCGTCAGTATCGATGTTTTATCTTTATTTAATTGAAATCCAGCTAGACTTCCAAATTCTTGTATGACCATTAACAGTCTTTCTATGATTTCCTTCAGATCTTCTAGAAAACAGACAATGTCATCAGCAAAGGCTAGTAGTTTAAAAGTATATTCTTTTACCTTTACCCCTTTTATTTTAGAATCATCTCTAATTTGGTTATTCAACACTTCTAAGATAGTAATAAACAATAGAGGAGATAGGGGACAATCTTGTCTCATCCCTCTTTGTATGTTAATTCTTTCAGTTCTATCGTTGTTTACTATAATTAGGGCTTTTTGATATTTGTAGATGGCATTTATCCATTGTATAAACATTGCTCCCATTTTCATTCTCTCAAATAATTCTTTCATAAAGTCCCATCTAATCCTATCGAAAGCTTTTTCCGCAACTAGCATAATCATAACAAATTTTCTTTCGTTGTGATGTTCAAAGCGTTCCAGCATATTCAATACTATTCTCAAATTATTTTTTGCATGTCTTCCAGGTAAAAACCCATTTTGGTCTTCGTGAATTAGAGAGTTGAGTATTTTTTTCAACCTAGTTGCTATAATAGCCGCAAATATTTTGTAATCCGTGTTTATTAATGAAATTGGTCTATAGTTTTTACGTCTATTTTCTCTTTGTTTTCTTTATGAATTAAGCAGATATATGCATCTTTCCAAGATTCTGGAATACGGTACCTTCTTCATGAATTTTATTTATTGCTTCTCTCAATGGTTCTATTATTTATTCAGTCATTTTCTTATAATATATTGCTGTTAGGCCATCTGGGCCTGGAGCCTTGCTTAGTTTCATTTTCCCAATCTCCTCAATTATTTCTTTCCTAGTTATAGGTCTGTTCAATTTTTCCCCCTGATCTTCATTTAATAGATTTATTTTTTGTTTATCTAGGTATAACTGAATTGCCTTATCATTACTTTCTTTTATTAATTCTTCTTTATAGAGGTTATCATAATATTCTTTAATTAATCCCTTAATATTTTCTTGATCCGTAAATGATTTCCCTTCATGTTTAATCTCTGTGATTATCTGCTTATCTTTTCTCTTCCTTAATCTCCTGGCCAATCATTTTCCTTCTTTATTTCCTGCTTCCGAATAAGCTTGTCGTATTAGTTTTGATTTCTTTTCTATATCTTTAATTGTTATCATTTTAAGTTGCTGTTGTAGATTATCTATTTCGCATTTTAGATGTTTATCTCCACTTCTTTTCCATTCTTCTTCTCTTTCTTTTAATTTTCTTCTCAGTTTTTCTTCTTTTTCTTTTTCTTTTTCTTCTTTGTTCATATTGTAATTTAGATATAGTCCCTCTGACTACCGCCTTACTAGCGTCCCATATAATTTTTATTGGCATCCCTTCTGTTCTATTTTCTTTAAAATAATATTTCAATGTTTCTTTCAGTTTGTCAATGTTTTTATTTTCTTTAAATATTTCATCTTGCATCCTCCATACTGGAGTCTTTTTCCTGTCCAATAGATCTATCATTATTGGATTGTGGTCTGATGTACATTTCATCAATATTTCCATAGACGTTATCTTTGTCATCAATGATTTAGTAACCATGAATAGATCTATTCGTGACAAAGAGTCATGTCCTTGTGAATAAAAGGTGAATCCCTTTGCGTTTCCATATTTACTTCTCCATACATCATGCATTTGATAATCTTTAATCAGTTTGAAAAAGGTTTTAGGCAGTTTCCCCTGATTTTTATTTATCCTTTTTCCTTTTAGAGAAACTCTAGCTATTTTTGGCTCTATCACTGCATTAAAGTCTCCTAACATTATAATATTTTCATATTCTAATTTCTTGATTTCCTTATGTATCCTATCAAAATATTTCTCTCTATTATCTAAGGGTGCATGAATTCCCACTACCAAAGTCATTATACTTTCAAATTTTACTTCCACCTCTAGATATGTGCCCTCTTCATCCTGAATATTTCTTTGGACATATATTTTTTTTCCACAAAAATTGTGATTTCTTTCTTTCTTTTTTCATTTGCAACAATATATGGATGTCCTAATTTACCATTTCTTATGTATCTAATTTCTTCTTTATTTATCTTCGTTTCTTGAATACAGGTTATGTCACTATTTAATTTCTCTAATCTATGAAACGCAGTACTTATTTTATATCTGGAATTTATTCCTTTAACATTCCAAGATGTTATTTTGATTCCCATTTTGAAGTCCTCTTAATTTATTCTTTGCTTCTGTTAGTAAATTTCATTATTTTCCCTTTTTTGTTTTGTTTTGTTTTATTTTATTTTTTATTGTTTTATTTTGTGGAGTTTTGATTTGTTTTAACTCAGTTTGATTCTGTATGTCTTGATTTGGATTGATTTAGTCTGATGTAGTTTACTTTGAATTGGTTTGTTTTGATCCACCCCTTCCTCCCCTTTTTATTTATTGATTAGTCTTTTTCTTTTCTTTTATGCTAAAGAAATTTTAAAAAAAGGTTTACTCTTCCTTTTTCCTAAAACAACTAAAAAATAACAAAGCACCTGGTCCAGATGGATTTCTGGCACTATATAATAAAAAAAATGGAAGAAATTCTGATTATACCATTACTAGAACTCTTTGATAACATACAGGAAACAGGAATACCAAATACCTGAAAAGAAGCTTTAATTACTGTAATTCCAAAAGAAAGTCAAGACATAAAAAATATGAAAAATTATAGGCCAATTTCCTTAACAAACACTGATTACAAAATCTTTACCACTATACTTGCAGGAAGTCTCAAAAGTATTCTATTGGAAACAATTCACAAAGATCAAAATGACTTTTTGCCTAAGTGAGACATGAGAAACAACATAAGAACAGTGGTTAATATCTTAGAACATTTTGAGTATAATAATGATCGAAAATTAGCACTAATTATGATAGAAAAAGTGTTTGACAAGGTAAACTGGGAATTCCTAATTAAGATTATAGAAAAAATAAAAATAGGAGAAAGATTCAATGCATGGATAAAAGCTATATATAAGGAACAAGTAGCACAAATCCTGATAAATGAAGAAAAAACCAATTATATAAAGATTGAAAGAGGAACTCACCAAGGTTGCCCAATGTCACCGCTTTTGTTCATATTACTATTAGAAATACTAACAACAAAGATAAGAGAAGATAACAATATCAAAGGAGTAAAAATAAAGTCAACAAATTATAAAGTAAAAGCATACACAGATGACCTGATTTGTATTCTGGAAGATCCAAAAGAAAGTTTAAATCAGTTAATTACGACAATAAAAGATTTTGGAATGTACTCAGGACTCAAAATTAATAAAGATAAAACAACCATATTAACAAAAAACATTACATCAGAGGAAGAAGAAGAAATGAAAATAATATCTGGATTCATTGTAAAAAACAAAGTACAGTATTTGGGAATAACATTAACAAAAAGAAATATTGACCTTTATCAGAATAATTATGACAAGATGTGGAACAGTATAAAAAAAGACATGGAAAGATGGACTAAATTACGCTTATCATTGTCAGGAAAGACAGCAATTATTAAAATGAACATCTTACCCAGGTTTATGTTTTTGTTCCAAACACTACCTATAATAACTAATGAAAAATGTTTCTACAACTGGCAAAGCGAATTATCCAAATTCCTCTGGGGAGGAAAAAGACCTAGAACTAAGTGGAAGAGCTTAACTGAAGATCAAATAAAAGGTGGCATGGCATTACCTAATCTTAAACTTTACTATTATGCCTGTTGTATGATATGGCTAGAGAATTAGATAAAATTAGAAGATAGCAAACTGTTAGAATTAGAAGGTAGTAACATGAGGTTTGGTTTTCATGTGTACCTATGTTATAATAAGATCTCTGCTAATAAGGACTTCAACTATCACATATTTAGAAAACCACTTCTGATAGTTTGGAACAAAATTAAAAAACAGTTCTATAGGAAACTGCCAATGTGGGTATCGACACAAGAAGCTTTATACCACAGAACAAAAAATAGAGGTGAAGAATGGTTAACATATAAAGATACAGTGAACACAAAACAACAGAACCAATATCAATTTAGACCAATTAAAATTTTACAAAAGAAAGGGTTAAAAATCAATTGGTTCTTATATAATCAACTTAAACTTAAATTCAGAGAAGATAAAAAACTAATAGGATAAGAAAAAGATTACAATTAAATTATAATTGCTTGCCAGTCCACCATTACCAACCAGAAGTCCATAAGGAGGTCCATAAGGAACAACTTCACATTCTTTCATATGTTTCTGCTGACTGAAACTCAAAGAGCTCCCACTTACCCATCTCTTTGTCATACTTCCATTTAGCCTGAGTACACCAGTTTTTGCCATTTGGCTTCAGCATTGTGTATCTGCTGCATCTGAAACAGAGATGCAAGAAATTTGTTTCATGATGAATGAGGCAGACTGGACAAAGATAAATGCAATGCATTTGAGCACACTCATAGCAGTGGTGTTTACAATTATTTGTGAGTTAAGGGTAACAGTAGCTGGTACCTTCTCTGTCAGTGAGATAGTGAGTCTGTTCCAGGTTTTAGTCAGCAGGATGTATCCAATTTGCTAAGCTCTCCAAAAATGAGATTCAGCATTAAGTATAGGACTATGACTTTGGAGACCAGAGTTCAAATCCCTTCTCAGCCATGGAAACTCACTAGGTGACCTTAGACATGTCATACTGTCTCAGCCTCAGAGGAAGGCAAGGGCAAACTCCCACTCAACAAATCTTGCCAAGAAAGCCCCATGATAGGTTCACCTTAGGGTCACCATAAATCAGAAATGACTTGAAGGCACATAACAACAATCCTCCGAAACAGGTTCCATATCTCAGATAGTTGGTAAAATTCACACTAAAACCTGTAGCAGATTCATCACCCCACAGACAAAGGAGCCAGCAGATGACATTGGTTTAAGGAAGATCCAAATTGGAAGACCACAGGGCAACTGCCCTGTCCTCCCCTGGCCACTACATGGCAATGAAGGGGCATGAAAAGGGAAGTCTGTAAGTGGGGATCAAAGACTATTTCCACACTATTTCTTCCTTGCAAAAATACTTGTAATAACTGCACAATTTTAAAACAGTGTCTTGCAGCAGGGAGAAAAAGTGAATAAATTATTCATTTTTCCTTGCAGAAATTAATAATTTAAATATGCACATCCCTAACCAATATACAGGTTTAACTACTTGGAAAACTAGTCCCAAGGGCCCTTGTGTCTTCAAGTATTAATTATGTTACCTACTTGTCAAGATTGTCAAAATTTTCTGGTCAAGAATCCAAACATGAAGGTGAATTACAGGCATCTAACTGAAGTTTCTTTTTGCAAAACTTTTTTCTGCCTGCCCACCCTCCACTTTTCTTTCTTGCTCTCTAGCTACCTAGCAGAGTGCTATTTGGGTTTGTTTTTGGATTTTTGCATTATCATCATCGGGAAGATAATGGAGGTGGGCTGGAGAAGCAGATACTTTAAGTTTTGAGTTGCAATGGCATGTCTGAAGTAAGCAGTGCAATAAAGCTTGACTTTAGAAAGAATTTAATTCTACTGTAGCCAATCCTACAGTACCTGGATGTGCCTGCCTAAAACAGCAGTTGCCTCCAGGATCCCTTACTGAGCACATGTAAACAGTGAAATATTGAGAAAGGGGGATAGCAAATAAGCCTTCCTCAATAACTGTCTTAATCTGTTTAAAATATGTAGATCTACAAGTTTGGTCATCAAAACAGAAATCATAAGAAGGCTGGAGACTGGAGAGAAATGCAGCTGCCTGATTCATTGGGCTGGCCAAGTTGTTAGGGGTGGGGAGCTGGCAACAGCTAAGGGCCTCCCCAGCCAACTCAGAAAGCCGGCCAGCTCCCACAGTGCCCGAGGAGTGGCTTGGTAGCCTCGGATTGGGTGAGTGGGCCAGGCAGGGGGTGGGACGTCCAGCAGGGAAGCAGGACTACAAGTCCCAGCAGCCTGTATGGCCAGAAGTCCCATTCCATTCAGTGAGTCAGCCTTCCTTATTGGTGGGGAGGCCAGGGAGGAGCAGAACCTCTGCTCGGCACCCACCTCCATTGGCCCGTAGGCGTATATAAGGCCATGTGGTCAGGGTGGCTGGCACCATTGCTAGCTGGAGCCCACTCTGGAAAGAGGTCCAGCTGGGAGCTTTTGAGCTCTTCTGCCTCCTGGAAGTGATGGCAGCAGCACTCTATCAGCCCCCCTCCCTGCTGGGGGACAAGTCACACTATCTCAGTGTGGAGGTTGGTCCAAAAGCCACTGTGGCCTTCAAGAAGGCAAGGCGGGGAGAAGTGCCAGCACAGCCCTCTACCAGAGGACAGGCTGGTCAACCAAAGAGGCCATAGGAGGCCTTGGCCCCTAAGCCTAGGCACAGGGGGCCATGCCAGTGGCATCACCTACCCCTGGCTCACCCATGGCTGTGAGTGATGAGGTGTTTAAAGGCTTCTCACGCACCTTTTCAGCCTTTGTACAGTGGATGGGACAAACTGGGGCCACACCCTCCAGACAGGTGGGCACACCAGTCCCCACAGGGCATAGCATGCTTGCCACCACTGTTCGTTGCCCTAAGAGCCAAAAGGACAAACATCAGAGACAACACATGGCAACTTTGCCCAGTAGCAGCAGCAGTTCGTCCAACCAAATCTTGGTGAGCAGCAATGTGGAGAAGAGAAAGAAACAGAGATGGGGAAAGAAAGCCAAGAATTCACGGGCCAAAAGGGACAGGGTAGGTGAGTCCTCTGAGCTAGCCAGCAGGGATGATTACTAGCTTGCCTTCCCCATCTTCACAGACAGTGAAGGGCCCCCGGGACTTCATTTGCCCAAAAAGGTCAGAAAGTGTATCCTCAGAGGATACTATGCTGATGTCTTCACCTTGCTGAAGCATGAGGGGGAGGAGGGTTGTTCCCTTGGGTCTAGCAATAAGGGTAGGCAGGAGGCCAAGAGGGTCTTGACAAAGTGGTCCTTCACCAATTGGTTGATGAGGTATTCCATTTAAATGGGGCTGGTCACCATGTCCTACCCCAATGGCACCTCAACAACCACAAGATCAATGTCCTCAAGGCATGGGACATTGCTGGGGAGGTGGCAGCCACTTTGTATGATGCCACTTTCAGCATGTGGGCTTCCCAAAGTAGCAATGCCAGGTGGGACCTCATCAAGAATCCCATCTGGCTTCTTGAGGTGGGGCCCCACATCAGGTTGAAGGGGGAACCCTCCTGTTCATACAGGTGGGAAGGAAAGACAGATCTTCACAGGCTGCTGTGCTGGGAGTGTAACCTGAGCAAATGCATGAGGACACAGACCAAGTTCAAGCACTGTTGTGAGCTATGCTGGGACTCCCACACCAAGCTTCCCTGCTCACCCCCTCCTGGCATGCAGCAGCCTCATGCAGCAGCCGGGCAGCCTCTGGAAGGAAAGAGGAAGTGGCAGGCCCTGGAACTAGAGTTCTGGGTGGTCTAAAGTGAGCCCACCATGGCTGCCCAGATGCCCTTTGTCCTTGTGCCCATCCCTGTCTGCCCTTCTGCCTTACTACTTCTCCTCATGCACTACCCAGACAGGAAGGCAACCACCTTCCTGGCAGAAGGTTTCACTCAGGGTTTCAAGATCCCTGCAGTGGGCCGCAAGGTGGCCACTGATGCACCCAACCTAAAATCTGCTAGACATGCCACAAGTACTTGGGGCCAAAATCAAGAAGGAGTGTGATGCTAGCAGGGTGACTGGCCCCTTTGATTTCCTCCCCTGCCCAATCTCCAGGTGTCTCCCTGGGTGTTGTACCTAAAGAGGACACTGGGAGAGTTCTGCCCCATTCACACCTTTGGGTTCATTGAACAACAGGCAGGTTGGACAATGACAGATCCAAGCCCATGCATTCATGCCAACACCTACCTGTCAGCTGTATCTAATAAAGTTGTGGGTTTTTTCTGCCCATTGGGTGTCCTGTCATTAATTATGTGATGTCTTCCCCTTCCCATGCAAATCTATATCTATATCTATATCTATCTGTTTGTCTATCTATCTCGTGCAGTTGTGAAGAAACATTCAAGTTTCTAGGAGACTCCAAAAGAAAATAGCCTGATTTTTTCATTTCACAAGTGCATATTGTTAGTTTTGAATTACATAATTTGCTGAAGGTCTGAAGGAACTGAACTTTGTGTGTGTGTGTGTGTGCAGTAACCTATCTCTATTCTTTTCATGTTATTTCTGCCTCTGGTACCAAAGTTTCTGTTAAAGAAGAATGGCCAGGAATACATCTACTTCAAATATTGTATCCTTGTATAATGAATAATTCTATGCAATTCAGGGCAGAATTATGTGTTATAAAACAAATCTAAGGAGGGGTAACACCTTTGTTATATTTATTAAAGCATTTAAATATTGCCCTATTTTCACAAGATCTCATGGTGACATATAGAGAAAATGGATTTAAAACAATTTGGGAAACAATATAGAAAACAATGAAGAATGATGTAAATAGCTTTAAAATATATTAAGCAATGTAACAAATTAAAAACATCTTAAAAGTTGTATAGAATTTGTCAAAATCATGAGATCCCAAAGGCTTTGATTTCAGTATGACATCCCTTCAGATATTTAAACAGGGCTATAGTTTCACCTTTATAGGCTTCACGGGAAATCTATGAATATTACCATAATTCAAGTATATGCCCCAACCACTGAGGCAGAAGAAATTGATAGATTTTATGAAGGAGTACAGGAAGAAATTGAGAACACACCAACACAGGATGTCAAGCTGATCATTGGAGATTGGAATGCAAAGGTTGGAAGTAAAGAAGAATCAAAAACAGTAGGCAGATTTGGACTAGGCAAAAGGAATGAAGCAGTTGAGCATCTCATAGATTTTTGTGAAGGCAACAACCTATTCATTGCAAACATTTTCCATACAACCAGAGAAAAGGTTATACATATGTACATCACGAGATGGCCAACACAAAAACTAAATAGATTACATAGTTGGAGGTAAAAGATGGTGAAGCTCCATACTGGTAGCCAAGACTAGACCAGGTGCTGACTGTGGCACAGATCACAAATTATTCATTTCAAAAATAAAAGTAAAACTCAAGAAAAGAACAAAACCATTCATCATACCAAAATACAATTTAAACAACATTTTCACAGAGTTCATTGACAATATAAGGAGCAGATTTACAATACTAAGAATAATATATTGTGAACCAGAAGAGCTTTGGTCTGAAACCAGGGACATAATAAAAGAAGAATACATAAAGATACTTCCTACAGGCAGAGGGAAGTGAAGAAACCGTGGATGACAGATAAAATGCTACAAGCAATAAAGGAAAGAATAGAAACAAAAAAAAAGGAGATAGGAACAAACTAAGAACGGCTATTGCGCAAAGATAAGGAAAATTCCTACAACGACAAATGGAGAGAAATAGAATATAACAACAAAAAGGGAAGAACAAGAGACCTATTCCACAAGATTGGAGAAATCAAGGGGAAGTTCAAACTGAGGACCAGGACCTCTTTGACAATAAAAATAATATAATTCAAGACCAGGAAGGAATAAAAAGACGATGGATGCAATACACAGAAGAGTTATATAAATCAGATGACAACGTGAAGGACACATGGAATGAAGAGCCCCAAATTCTAAAAATTGAGGTGGAAGCTACAATAAAGGAAATGCCAAAAAACAAGACTCCAGGAAAAGATGATATTCCAATAGAACTGTTGCAATGCATGTTGACAGAATGAACTCTAGTGCTAACCAACATATCTCAACAGATTGGAAACAATCAATATACAACTCCATCCACAAAAAGGAGACACAAGAAACTGCAGCAACTATAGAACCATAGGACTAATCTCCCATGTAAGCAAAATCATGCTCAAAATTCTGCAACATAGGCTCCAACTATACATGAAGAGAGAAATCCCAGAGGTCCAAGCAGGGTTCAGGAAAGGAAGAGGCACCAAGGATCACATCGCAAATATACAATGGCTAAAGGATTATAGTAGAGAGTTCCAAAAGAAAATTAGCATGTGCTTTATAGACTACAGCAAAGCTTTTGACTGCATAGATCATGAAAGGCTGTGGAATGTCCTTAAAGACATGGGAGTGACAACACAGTTGCAGGAGCCAGGAAGAGCAGTAGAGGAGAGGGAGGCCTGGGTCAGGATTGATGCAAAGGCAGTTAACAACAACAACAACAACAACAACAACAAATTGTATCACCTCTTAACCTTAATGTAGAAGGTGGTAGAAAGAGAGGGGAAGTGTCTTTTTAATGAAGGGAAACATCTTTTTGTCAAGAGCCAAATTTTTCTTTACTGATGCTTCTCTAGCACCAGCACAGATAAGTGAGCCTAAGTAAATTCTGGACATATTTTAGGCATATCTTAGATTCAAGCATATCTCAAGATGTATCCACACTGCAGAAATAAAACAGTTTGACAACACTTTAACTGTCATGGCTCCAACCTTTGGAATCCTAGGATTTGTAGTTTGGTGAGGAATTCAGTTTGGTGCACCAGAGTGCTCTGGTAACTCATCAAACTACAAATCCCAGTATTGGGATTACCAAACTGCTTTATTTCTGCAGTGTGGATACACCCTCAGATTAAGGATACTGAATTAGTTGCAGCAAACTTTCCAGTTTACTACAACTAATGAGAGCCTTACAGTTACTGTCAACATACCAGAATGCCATCAGCTTGTGGCTTCTGGTCCAAAGAGATACAATTTTTCAAAGTAGCCACAGTGACCTCACTTGAGGCTAGTTGGTGGGTCATGTAGCATTCTGGATCCTGAATATATGTGAAATTAGGGCATTAGAGCAATGAAGTTGAAGACTCAAGCCTGATTTTCATTCCAACTTCCTGCAGTTTGTGTGGCATAGCCATTCCCTCTGCACCTTCTCACTATCTGATCCTGGGTGTTGGGGGACCATGAAGAATGGCTTGGTAAATACTATGTTTCATGTTAAATGGATGAGGAAGTCAGAAGAAATCAAATACACCTCATTACATGACTGGAAAAGCAATAGGATCCAGGCTAATGTATCTTCCTGAAATCTGAATGTGAACATACTGCAGACTAAAAAGACACGTGATGATTGTATGAATATTGACTGCAGAACGAGAAACATTTTTCACTGTCACACTGAAACTCTCCCCACAGAGGTGGATGCAACTAAATAAGTGACATGTCATATTGATATCATAAAAAAAGATGTTTGTCAGTGTCTGCCTAAGGAAGATGTATTCACAAAGCTTTAAGAGTAGTGACTTGATCTTTGATTTCCCATTAAATGGACAAACAGGTCATGGCTTCATGTAAAATAAGAACTGTCAAAGCTCTGAGATGCTATCTTGGCCACATTGAACATATAATAGCAAATTAAATAATTGTTTCCTTCCTACTAGCCTGAAAAATAACATTGTGGCAGTTATGTCAGTGGCAATGTTTATCCTTTGTAACTTACTTTGTACTAAAATAGCACTTTTAGTACTTAGTGTTATAAAATATATTGTAAAATAGGGAGAAAGAGCCCTCAACTTTCTTCTAATCAATACTTTTATGGGAATAAAAAAAATCTTTAAAGCATGCAATCAATTTAAAGAGTTAAATCCAGTCTCCTTTAATTTGATGGGAGAGACAAATTCTTTTCCTTCATTGCCAGCATTCATTTTCTTAGTTCCAATAAAAATAAATCAATCTTAAAGTTCCACTAACAACATCAGTGCTTTCCTTTTGTAACAGAAACATAAACTGCCAGAAATAATCCAGCTTGAGACCACTTTAACTGCTCTGGCTTGGTGCTAGGGAACTGTAGTTTATTGTGGTACCAGAGCTCTCTGACAAAGAAGGTTCAGTGTCTCAGAAAAAAACTACAGTTCCCATGACTCCCTAGCATTGAGTCAGGACAGTTAAAGTGGTCTCAAGATGGATTATATCTGGCAGTCTGTTCAGGCACATACTCACCACTTGAGTTTCACTCTTTAGTGAGCCTTTTTTTTTTTTTTTTTTGCTTTTGCTGTTGTTGTTGCTTAATTCATACTTTCAAGCCAGAGATATTATGAAGCTTAGATCTGTATATATATATATTTGAGGGAAATAAATTTAATGAGGACAACATCACATAACTGCCTAGCTTTCAGGGAACTATTTCTTGGAAATTTAAGGGAGACAGAAAAGCTTAAACCCTGGGTAACGGAAAACTCCCCCCCACTCCGTGATTTATTCATGATTCAACATAAACATCTGTGGGGGGAGGGTTAGAGGTTACATTAATTATTTGTGCCTCATGATAGATACATAAGGGTATTTATTAACAATTTGCAATGAAATGCACAGGAAAAATGCTTGCACGACAATTAGTTCCTCCAAATACATTTGGCCTCTACCATTGGCAGTTTGTTTCAACATCACCTCCCTGTTTGTCAACAGTCATACTTCTTTTGCTGTAGGAAGAAATGATGCCAAGATTATAAACAAAGACCCCCCCCCC
>CM034706.1:181392407-181402866 GCA_020142125.1 Phrynosoma platyrhinos | reverse complement strand
GTGTTAATAAATATTTCAGACTTTAATTTGGAGTTTGGTCCATTTCAGTGTCATTCTTTGCCAGAATTCTTACGTCTCTAGTATACAGCTGGAGAGGTCCTGGAAGCGAAGTTGGGAGCTTCACTTTCGCACATTTGAGCTAATTATTAATTCCCCAAAATTAGGCTTGTTTCCCAACACTATGTCAACACAGAATAAAATCCTACCTGCTGCTTCAGATATTCTGTTTCCATGCTGTAGTGGCTGTCTACATGGGCTTCCCACTGGGCCACCCAGCATGTCTGTCACTGTGGATCCCTCATTCTGAGGTCAGAATGAGGTGCCCAACATGTGACCATTGCTGGGCACCTTGTTCTAAACTCAGAAGTGAGTGATCTACAGTGGGGGTGGATATGTTGAGTGGGCCAGCAGATGCCTTTGCAGAAAGCTGCCACAGTGTGGAAATGGAGGGCAATGTAATGGGCACAGGTTGGTGCAACTGTGGGGCAAGCATACTCTGGGCTGCTCCTGCACACAAGGCCCTGAATTCCAGGAGCCATGAGAATTAGTGGTATCATACTGATATAATGGTGTAATTCAAATAAACTCAATGGCAGAGTCTGTAAAGAATGCCAACTGTTCTAACCCTAGAATATGATGTGAAATTTAAAATTAGGACAAATTAGTAATACATAAAATTCCTATGATGACTATGTAATTTAAGAATTTAATTTTTATCTAAGACTTGAGATGGGCCTTACATAGGCCTGCCTTGTGTGCCCAAATCAGTCTTGTGCTGACTGGAAAATTAGGTTGTAAGGTTTTCAGATTAGTTTTTCTCTGTGTTGGTTAGCCATTGATTTACAAATTGCTACGTGAGATTCATAAAGCAGAGGAAAAACATATGGAGCTAAACCTGATAACCTAATTCACAACTTGATGGACAACTTGATTCTCAGTGGTAACACCCCAATGGAACAACTCAGTATATGGCCAGGCAGTTTAAGCCAGCTGTCTTATGGCACTGGTAAGACTAATCTACTTTATTATCACTATTTCCTAATTGTAAACTGCATGTCATAAATTATGAATGTCCCTTATTGCTGTTTTGAAAGTGCAGCAACCCTAATATGGATGTTATGTACAATAGGTGAGAATAGCTATACCTAATTAATTTGATGAGAAGAAATGAGAAATAATTGGTTTCAATTAATTTCTTTTAAAAAATTAACAGAATTTGCAAATTGAAGATAGAGGAAAAACATTAATTTTTTAAAAATCTGAAGGTGGGAGAAGGTGATACAGGAATATTTCCCCATTCTTGTTTGAGAGTATCATTAAACTTAAAGACCTTGATGGGCTTTAAACCATTAATTTTATTATCCATAAAAAGTAAGCATACTAAAATGGAACCCATTTAAAAATAGATAACCTAGCAGTAATTTAATTACAAAATAATTGACTGAGAAGTTCATGTTTTCTCTTTGAAAATCTAACCCTCTGTTTTCCAGCTTCTACCTTAGAATAGTAAAGGCAGTGTTCACACTACTGATATAACAAACCATGGGGAACCAGGTATAAAACTTTGAAAGTGAGGTAGTAACAACAAGATTTCATATATAATATATACTTATGTATAAGTTGACTTTATGTATAAGTCAAGGGCAGCTTTTAGAGTCAAAATTATGGATTTTTATATGATCCTTGGATAAGTTGCAGGTAAAACTTGGGGGCCTGTAACAAAGGATGAAAGGACAAAGCAAAGAAAATGGCACCTAGAGGAAGATCCCAAGGCTAACAAACAAATAAATAACTAAATAAATAAGGCAGGCAAAGCAGAAGAAATCAAGGGGGAGACTTAAAGTTCTTCAGTCACTTCTACCAACCAGGGGACATTCCCCCTGGGGCATGAAGGGGGCTTAATAAGAGTTGGGCATGGAGCCTCACCTGTCTAGCATTCTTCTTGCCAGGGTTTACAAGACTTGCAAAACACATCTTTCTACCAATGTTTCTTTTCCTTTCCCTTTTTTTTTTCCTTTTTCTTCTTCTCCTTTCCATTCCTTTCCTTTTCTTAGTATTCTTCCTATCCCCATTCTGTATATATTGTTACCAACCAGGCTGAACATAGTCCAAGTGTCATATAAATCTCCTTTATATAGTATCATTCCAAAATGAAAAAAGTAGAAGAGATTTTAAACATAGGGTGGATACTATACATAGCTAGTGAAATAGATTCACTTTAGTGCATCATAACTTGGTCTGCCCTTCATCCAGAACCTGATCAGAGTCCAATTATGAATCCAAATTACATCACAAGCTCAGTAAAAACTCAGTTTGTAACACATCACACAATGAAGTGACTGTGAATAATAGAAGCTACCAAGAGATCACACAGCATTTGTTTGTGGCAGGTGAGCCAATGACAAGGTTTGATCAGTTTCTTGCTGAGCTAAATTCCATAGCTATCAGTTTGAAAAGTTCAGATTGTCAATTAAGGTGTATATAGGTGCTGTATGGGTAATGAACCACCTGCTGGGGTCAGATTAGTTGTGCAGACATGGTTGAATTGTGCATAAATATCTGAGATATCCATTTTTCAGAACAGATAAGACACCAATGAAGGAGAAATACAAGCTGCAGTGGTATGGCACCACATTATAGTTTGACAACTCACTGATGAAAATGTCCCTCAAATGGATATGAATAGATCACAGAGCCATTTGTAAATAATAAAAATCGGTAACTCTTCACAGATATCTTCAACTGTAAGAGGACAAATCTGTCAATAGGAATGTTAAGCTTCTTTTATTTTATTCTTATGTGAAAGAACAAAATAAAATAAAAGGCGTCTTCCTCCTGGGAGAGCTTTTAGACATTTTTCAATGATAAATGCTCTGGTTATGGACTCACACACACATACACACAGCCCTGGAGCCTATTGGTTAGTCACACCAAGAGGAGATATAATGAATCAATTGTTGACTGTAGTTATAAATTCCATAAAAACAGAAGGTCTACTGTATTTGGGACTAACAGTAGGACACCAGGCAATATTTTGGGCCCCAAAAGCTAATAAAAATTTGTTGGGAGGGAACTGATCTTTTCACTTTCACAAAGAGACCAATTGAGACTTGTTGACTAAAACTAAATTTACCAGTGGCTACACATCATGATGAGTAACTAACTCCAGGATTAGAGACACCATACATCTGAACACCACTTGCTTCAAAACAACAGCTATACAAGGCTATTGTAGCAGAAATAAAAATCTGTGTGCAAACAGTCCACAGCCTGGGTTGCTAGCAGAGCAAAAGTAAAATAGAGAGGACCGTTGATCAGGATACAAACACAATTTTATTTATTTATGTGCACAGTCCCAATGGAATTTGCATTCAAAGCATTGGGCCCCTTGCAGATGGCATGCAGTCTGTTTTATACTCCATCAAACAAAGAAATCCAAACTTAACATTCTATTGGATGTTTAAACTTTAAACATATAGAATTCTAAGCAATGAGAAACTAAAGTTCAGAATACATTATAATATACTTAAGATACCATGTTGTCATACCAACCACATACCAAGATTCTCTTATCAGTACCTGAGCCCCTGTCAGCCCAACACAGTGTCTTCCTTTACTTATCACTTGATTTATTATGGCTGTGCAACCTGGTGAAGGTTCTTTCAAAAGGGTCAGGCTGTACCATCTCTGCACATTCCTAAAGAGGCCCCCTTCATCCCAGAATCCTCTTTGTGTGGCTGCTTGATACTTGGCATCTTTTTCTACATATAATGGCATACATTTCTAATATAGACAATAGGAATATATAGAATAACCAATTTCTTCTACCTCACTGTTGACTGTATCCTTTACTTGAGGATTTTCAAAGGTAAAGTTGGGTACTGTGGGAAGAACAATGCTAGACCAGCTATACAACTGTAATGTAGAATGTTTGAATAAATTTGTTACCACTCTCAGCTCTCTCTCCTGCTCCTCTGCTGCTGCTGCTGCTGTTGCTGGGAAGGTATGGAAAGGGCTGGAGGACGTAGGACAGGTGGCTTGTTTTTGTAGCTGCCCCACTCTCAGCTCTCTCTCCTGCTTCTCTGCAACTGCTTCTATGATCAGGCAGGATCTGGTGCCTGCAGGGTATTTCTAAAAGTTGTCAAGTCACTCATACATTGAGCATGTGCTGCAATAATCTTGCACCCAACTTACATTTGTAGCAGATGTTTAGGTTACCTTATTAGTTCAGGTATCAAAACTCGCCTTCTACAGACTCTTTCCAGTCCTTGTTCCTTGCTGTCAGAAAGCCCTCAAAACATATATATCATGAAGGAAGGAATTTTGCTGTCTGTAACCTGTGTCCACTTTTCTGGAGAAAAGTCCCTGAAACCAAGGGACAACTCTAAAGAGATGCAAGAATTTTTCTAATTTAGCCCAAGAAAATTCATATTGGTGTCTAGCTCAAACAAAGCCATTATTAGTGTGCCCTTCCCCTTCAACGCCCTCCCATTTGAACCAAATTAGAAAAAATATTACTTTTTACTTGTCTTCACAAGGAAAACTGTTTTTAAAAGTAACTTCCAGACTTCTGCCTTTATTTAAGTGCATGACAACAACAACAGCAACAGCAACAATAACATCAATTACAAACTTTTTTTTCTGCATTGTGCTGGAACCAGACTTTGATACATTTAGAGTGGACACACCAAATTCCATGACATTCCATCAATAAATTCCCATTATTTTCAAAGGTTCTACTCTATGTCCTATTAATTTCATCTGTTCCTGAAGTTCACTGTTTTCCCTCTGGAAGTAAAATCCTCAGTCAATATATGAATATGTTACAATATATATATAAATATCATTTCCCATACAGCCTTTAGTTCTTATGAATGATCCAGGTGGAGAGAATGGCTTTTTTGCTGGTGGCGCAGTGGTTAATTGCCTGTACTGCAGCCACTCACTCATAGACCACAAGGTTGCGAGTTCAATACCAGCCAGGGCTGAGGCTTGACTCAGGCCTGCATCCTTCCGAGGTCACTAAAATGAGTACCCAACTGTTGGGGGGCAATCAGCTCACAGTTGTAAACCGCTTAGACATCCCATAGCGTGATATGAAGCGGTATATAAATAAGCTGCTTTGCTTTGCTTCTGTTTTTGACATTTAAAGTTTCTGAAAAAATAGTTACTCTACACTAAGGTGGAAAAGAAATGTGGCCAAGGCCAGAGAGTAATTCAGTAGCAGAGTCAGGGCAACAAATTAGCACACTTGACCTGCATTAACTTTGTAGCAGCAAAGGCACTGAGAAGCACAATAGGATGATGCATCTGTGGGAGCACATGAGAATTATGTTAAATGAGATTGTGTGAGCTGAGGGGAAAGGAGTTTTAGCTTGAGCATCTTTAAAGCCTGTAGAAGAAATTAAGGTTAGTTAAAAGCTAAATATAGGCACTGCACCTTTAAGGAACTGAGCAGGGTCCATTTTGGCTGCTTCCAGCTTCTTGGTCAAGCCAGGAATGATGGGAGATTATGCAAATTAGCCCACATTTCAGCAAAAACCACCCTAAAACAATCAAATTAAAACTTTTTGGAACCAAAGACCCCAATATTTGTATAGCTCGTGACTGGAGGAATCTATTCATGGGCTCATTTTATCTGGACAAATCAATTCACTCTAAGCGAAATGACATTAAAAGCAATGGGGATCCCTCTGAAAATCACTGAAGAATATTCACAGTTGCCTCTGCAAGGAGATCTGACCCAGGCTTTAGCCTTGGTGGTATAACACGGTGCAGACAAGCAGAACTACAGGAGTTCAATGGGCACTCCCTTGGGAGGGGCACATTGAACCTCAAGGGTTCATCAATGGCTCTAAATAGGAAGTCATGCCTCTATGGCTTACATCTACACAGGGAATTACTACCAAGGCTGTCTTTTTAAATCTATGGGTGAGGGAAAGATCTGAAATTCCTCTGCCCTCTCAAAATGGTTTTAAATAATAGAAGCAAAATCCTCTTCCTTGCCAGCTGAATAGGAGCAGCTAGGTAAGGGGGCAAAGTTTTGGGAGGGGGGAGATAGGTTTCCCATCTCATTGCATTGAATTCTGTCACTTTTCTCTTAATCCAAACCACAATGGCAATAGAACCAGCTGTGGTACCAATCTGTAAATAAAAAAATTATGGCTATTGGGTTTGTGATCATGTGTAATATGGCTTAACCAGTGGCTGACTAGTCAAGGCTGCCCCACCATGAGTTTTCTGACATGTGTTTGATGTCCTGTGTGACCTTGATAATCTGTTTAGCTCTGAAATCTATTACCATCTTAATTTGTGATTCAGTCTTTTCAATTTTTGAGCAAACATAACCACCGTATCAACGGGAGCTCATTTTCTAGATGAAATCCCTGTACCATTTCAGAATTAGTTAAATAAGGTGTGTCCATTGCATAATCTTTCACCTCTTCAGGTAAATAAAATTCCTTTCCAAAGCAGTCTATTAAATGCAACCTGCAAAAATATGGATTCCCTAGATTCCTATTTATTTTTAAAGGGTTTTACCAAAGGTAAAATTGTGAGAAATCACATGGGGAGCACAGGCAGGAACAGCTACATGTCATCTGAACTAGAGCAGTAGAATGGACTGGAATTCTGATATGTTCATGAACATCTTGAACAGGAGTGGTATGTAGTGCATCATACCAATGAACCCACTGATGTGTCTTAACACAACCAGCTAGATCAAACAGGTGAGCTCCATTAGTCCAATGGAGTAACTTTTCTGGCAAAACAGTTGTATTACTCCTTGCCAAAGGGAGTCCCAGGTGGGAAATCAGATGTAATATTTAGGGCTCCCATTTTCTTTCATCATAAATGCTAACCCTTAAAACCATGTCCTTCCATTGAGCTCCTGTAACTTGCACTCATTGAGCAGGGTACTCTAAACAGTCTGGATATCTGACTCTGAATAGGTTTATGATTTCTGGATGTATCTAGATGTGGCTTGTATCAGTTGTGAAGCAAAAGCTATGAGATTACTTTGGATCTGTGTGCACTGTATAACAATAGAAAGGTTATATATACTATTTTGAAGATAATGCCCTAAATCCAAATCAATTGTCTTGTCAATTCCCACTCATTGCAGCAAAATGTGTCCTATCAGATCAGTCCTTTGCACCATATTCATCAGCCCAGAACCAATTGAAATTCCCAGGTCTCTCATCTTTGAACCGACCAGTCCTAGTAGTCTATGGCATTTTAAATTGCTCTTCCTGTTCCCAACAATCCAATTGCCATTCCCAGAGCATCTCTCTTTGATCTAAAAAGGGGGTGTATTATCGCTTTTCTCTCTGTTCACATTGTGCCCAGGCTGCTTTTAGATAAGAGCTACAAGCTGGGATTGCTCTGGCCACATTTACTGTGGTCAGATTAAGAACCATGGTTGTGGAAATGGGCTATGCTTCAAAATAAGCAAAATTGAGGATGTCTTGTCTAATGACTATGGGCCTTTGCAGACTGCCAGAAATAGTGCACATTAAATTGAGGCACTGCCCTGGCTCAGTGCTAGGGAATAATGGGAACTGCAATTTATTGTGGCACCAGAGCTCTCTGACAGAGAAGGCTCAATGTCTCAGAAAAAAATACAATTCCCATGACTCCCTAGCACTAAACCAGGGCAGTGCCTCAATTTAATGTGCACTATTTCTGGCAGTCTGCAAAGGCCCTATGTTTCCCAAGTACATATGGGGTTCTTTCAAAAAAATCTGGGGGATATATATAAAAGTATGGTAAGTCTCTTCTATGGCAAGTCACATCACAATTTGCAGGTGTTCAGGTGGTGTTAGCACACGTGAACAGCCTGGTTTTTCATGTCCATGTAGGATGACATTTTTCAAATAAGTAAGGGTGGTTTGGAAGGAAAGGGGAATCTTACCATATCTAGGATCAAAGTGGTTTGGACTCCACATTCCAGACTTCAAAGGAAGGTTTCCAGTGTCTCTGTCTACTCATGTATGTCCAACATGGACTTGATATTCTTATTGGCATTAATAATCACTCTTGTGATCACTCGACTAAACTAAAAAACATGAATGCAATAGTACAATGGCTAGTGCGCAAAGATAAGGAAATTATTATAACAATGAATGTAGAGAAATAGAAGACAACAACAAAAAGGAAAGAATGAGAGACCTATTCCATAAGATTCGAGAAATCAAAGGAAAGTTCAAACCAAGGACTGGGGTGCTCTACGACAATAAAAATAACATAATACCACAGCAGGAAGGAATAAAAAGATGTTGGATGCAATACACAGAAAAACTATACAAAAGAGATGGCAAAATGAAGGATCCATGGAGCAAAGAGCCATATGAAGATGAACCCCAAATTCTAAAAACTGAGGTGGAAGTTGCAATAAAAGAAATAGCAAAAACAAAACAAAACAAAAAACAAGACTCCAGGAACAGATGATATACCAACAGAACTGTTTCAATCCACACTGACAGTCAACTCTAGTGCTAACTAACATATGTCAACAGATATGGAAAAGAAAACAATGGCCAAAAGATTGGAAGTGATCAATATACATCCCCATCCACAAAACAGGAGACACAAGAGACAGCAGCAACTATAGAACCATAGCACTAATCTCCCATGCAAGCAAAAACATGCTCAAAATATTGCAACACAGACTCCAACCACACGCGGAGAGAGAAATCCCAGAGGTCCAAGCAGGGTTCAGGAAAGGAAGAGGCACCAGGGATCACATTGCAAATATACGATGGCTAGTGGATTAAATGGGCAAAGTGCTTTGATATCTTCTGGTAGAGAGTCATGAAAAGCCATAATTTGAACTGCTGGTTCTAAAAGCTCAGGCTGTACTGTTGCTACAAGAACACTGCAAGTGTGTAAATTATTTAGTAACTCTCTGATGATATGTTCACATGCAGTGTGATTGGCTTTTGCTACTTCTGCATTGGTCTTAGCAAGAATAAAATTGACAACATGTTTTGTCTGTTCTAGTTTAGTTGTTAACTCTTCTGTTTGACTGTGAGAGACATTTTCTCTTTCTGCCTTTTGTGCTTTTTGTTGGTGTTGCATACTAACAATGTGTTTTCTGCCACCTATTCTCTAAGCTGTGTGACCATGTCTCTTTAAGGTTTCCAAATCCTAATTTAGTTTTTTATAATCTTGGGTGGGACTGCATGTTCAAGCATTCAAAGTTCCCAGGTGGCCCATCTGTCCTTTTCTGCCTGGGATGCTCCTTTGTCTAACCTCTTTTTCTCTGTTTTAGCTTTATAAACTTATAACAATATTGCAAAAGGATCTTCTGTTAGGAAGCCAGTGGCTTTCCAGGGATTAGGTCCCTTTTTCAAAATCCATTTTTCTAAACAGCCTTGTGGCTGCTCTTCCTTAGCCAACCTTGCTGCTGTAGTTGACATTTTTTGCATTGTTTCATTTGTGTTGGTTGACCTGTATACCAAGTTTAGAGTAGGGGAAAGGGGGGTGGATTGAACTGCAAGAGGGTCCAGTTGCCTAAACTGGTCGATAACCACCAGGACTTCTCTCGACTCACAAGGGGGTCCAGCTGCCTCAGAGAACAGTCCCCAGGACTTCCCTTGTTGTTCAACCTTTTCACTGTAGGGAGATCCAGCTACCCAAACTGTCTGGCACCCAGGGACTTATGTCACATTGCTCAGCAGCGGTAATGTCAGGGACTTGCCCTCAGCTAGCCCAATCAGCCCTGGTCACCAAGATGATCCAGCCATACTGCAGATACGATTCTTGGATTCTGCCTTGGACTGGACCAGAGGTGGGAGCATTAGGTTCAGCCATCTGAAGGGTTTTAGCTATGGAATTCTGATGCGTGGAAGCGTGGTTCAGCTTGCCAGCACCAAAATCCCATCCCTAATTAAACCTATCCATACTTGGTAAAGGTTCTAACACCGCCTTTCAGCCAAGGATTATCTGCTTTGATAGGAGGAAGCAGGGGAGTTTGTCCCAGCTTCCTGCCCTCAAATCAAAAGTTTGTGACCCTCATTCTGAACCTGAACTGATCTGGTGAAGTAGAAGGGGGAGGGAACCTAACAGATCCTACGAACTGTTTCCTGTCCCATGATAGATAAAAAAAATAGGGTGTCATAAATCTATGCTGATGCCACACTCACGGGTGATTGGAAGCCAGTCAGCCTGCAGAACATCCAACCAAAGCGGTGAAATGGGTTCAGCCAATCAACAATAGACCCAAAGCCCTTGTGGCCAAGCACACAGAACCAGCACACACACAGAATTGACCTTATGTCTACAATCTATATGCCTTTTTAAACTCTGTGTCCAAGATCAGAATACCCCCCCAACTGCACAATTTGGAATATTCAGGTCCCAGGGGTTGCCCGCATTCTCAGGCAAATGTAAAAAAAAACAAAAACACAATGAACTTGAACTTGGGGAATTGTAATTAGCTCAAATAGTTATCAGGAAA
>CM034706.1:181369726-181392307 GCA_020142125.1 Phrynosoma platyrhinos | reverse complement strand
TCACACATTGTCACAAGAACTCAGGAATAAAGCAAGTTAGCATGGAATAGAAATGAGGCTTTTCTAATGGTAGTATTACCTGTCCAGAGTGCCCCAGGTGAACTGATGTATAGTTGGACTCGGCCAGATGAAGGTATGGGACCACAGAATGGGTTGGAGCTGGATGCGAATTCAGAGTGACATAGTGTCACCATGAATTCTAACCAGTCACACTTAACCAGAATTTTGGTTGTCTTTTATAGGATGAAAATAGCCCGGGGCAGAGGTTGATTGCTGTAGATCAAAAGAGCCAAATTAACATAAAGGTTTCCTCGAATTAGATAGATTCCAAAGGGGGTTAATGGATCTTATCTATCCTGTGGTAAGAGGCATCTGGACCATAAATCCTCTAGTTTCCTTGTCTCTAGAGGTGTGAATCTCTCTGCTTGCAGCTCCTGAAACTAGCTGTTTGATCTGTAAATGAGTGCTGGGGTCTATGTGGCCAGGGTGCCTACATGTCCAACTCACCTCTGAGTGCATGGCCACAACTGGATTTCCATTTTAGGGTCATATCAGAAAACACACACTCACAGAGCATGGAAAGCATTTGATTTATCATAGTTTTCTTAAACAAAAAAGTTGTCTAGAAATATTATGCTAAGATGAGAGAATAATTAAAGTTGGCTCCATTTAAGCAAACATTTTATTGCATATTTCAAGGGATTTCATAACTGGGCTTTTTAGACAATTTCACTATGAGAAGTAGAATACAGAAATAAACATAGCAGCAAAATGAGGATTCAGTGTCAACAATGGAATGAAAACAGTTTTATGTTGGCAATGCAGTACCAACATGAACAGGAATCAGAAAAACAGTATGATTACATTGTCCTTGTTCTTTAGGAAGTCAGTAATGCTAAGAAGGGAGATGGAAAGAAAATGATTCAGTGAAATAGTTGGGGAGAGGCTGCCTCAGGCTCTGTGTGTGTGTGTGTGAGAGAGAGAGAGAGAGAGAGAGAGAGAGCAAGCAAGCAAGCCAAGCAAGCAAGCAAGCAATAATAGATGGTAGTAATTTGGTCCAGATTTAAATATATGTGAGTATGTTAACTGATATTCATGTATGTATGTATATATTTATGTATAAAAAACTTTGTATCTTCATCTGTGTGTGTGTGTGTGTGAGAGAGAGAGAGAGAGAGATATGAAGATAAAAAGTTTTTTATACATACATACATATATACATGAATATCAGTTAACATACTCACATTACATATATTCACAATAGACAACTCCAAATAGTGCTTATACACTTCACTGACATATAGAGACCAGGAATATTTATATCTTTTTTTCTTCATGTCAAGGAGACTGATTTAAAAAATTTTTATGTGCTACCATTGTCTTGATGAACTCAAAAATGATTTTTTATAATGTAATGTAAAGTGCAAATTTCCTCTAACCAGTAAGACACAGAAACTTTGACATTCAGCTTTAATTTTGTTTTAGCTTTTCTTTACTGATGTAATATGTTTCCAGTTCTTGTTCACATATTTTTTATTGTTCATTATGTTTTTATTGGATTTCTACTATTCATTGCATTATGCAATTATATGATGATCTAAAAAAAGAAGAAGAAAGTATGTGACAAGGTACATGGACAGAACAGTCCACAATGTAAATGTATTCTGGCACTGAAACATTAAGTTCCAATTGATGGATGATACTAGCCCCTTCACACATTACTTATGTGAGGCAACATGTTTTAAGAGGCAACAAAGTCATGCCTTCATCCCTGGTTTCAATCATTTGGCTCTTTTTGGTCTATCTGTCCTAGTCACTTATTAACATGGCCTTTTAAGGTAGGCAAGCCTTCTTGAATAGGTCTCTCTATGTAAAACCTGAACTGAGATCCTGTACCATGAGATGCAATGTGTAATTTTACAATGATGAAACAGTGTTCTAACAGTTGCTGACTCAACTGTACCATGCAAGATGTCCCATTGTGCATTAAGGGCTCCTATACATGACAGGGCACTGTGCAAATTGTCACATTGCACAACAGGGGCTCTCAACATACAATAAGGCACCACAAAATGTGGAGACACATTTCCAGCCAGGCATTTCCATTGCCCTGCATTTTGGATTACCAGACCCCTGTTGAGGCCTATTGCCCTACTCCTTCCACTGTCATTGTATAAAGACAGCCTATAGTGTTGTGAATCCTAACAATAGTCACAGTGCTCATTCCATTTGTCTAGTGGTTCCAGGTATGACAATGTTCCTCTCATGGGAATATGACCATAGCACAACACCACATTTCTAAGTTCCATAATCATCATTTGGTTTTCAACTAACATCTTTGGACAGCTTTAAAAACGCTGTCAAGACGGATCTCTTCTGTCAGGCCTTCCCAGACTAAAATATCCTGGCCTTGGGATCTCCCCCTCTCCTCCTCAGCAGTGTCTCCATAGCTCCCCTTTTAGAACTGTAGTTACAGGGGTTTTAAATTGTTGGTATTATTTTCTGTTTTTAATTTGTTATTGTGATTTTAATTGATATACAGTTTAATAACTTTTTAAGGGGGGAGGGAAATATATTGTTTATGTTGAATGTTCTTAATGCTGTAAACTGCCCAGATTGGTTCGCCAAAGGGCGATATAAAAATAAAATGTATTATTATTCTTATTATTACTAGCATTGTAAATTCCCAACAGGATTCCAGCCCTGTTTTCTTCAGGAGCAGAGCTAAAGTGATGTTTATATTCCCTCCCCCATGATTGCAGTGGGACTCATCCCAGTAAAACAAGAAGAAGTATAGCTGAGCCCTAATGAACCACCTTATAGGCATATTAGATAACTGTGTAAGCTAGTTGAAGTCCCTTGTAGCAAGGTTCTTGTAAATTTATTTTTCCCAGAAGGCCTCATCTGATGAAGTTATACCAAGTGAGAACAGTCTGCTATCAACATTCTTGCATCTAATTTGTCAAAGCCCCTCTCCTCCCTTAAAGAATATTATCACTCATTCTCCTGTGGGAACTGACTTCATCCCACCCCCCTTCCTTGCTAGATAGCTGAGATTCTGGCAAACAAACAGGAGGCATATCTCTCCAACATGTCATCTCTCTTTTAGAAGATGGATACTGTCTACCCCTCTACAGACACACACAAACGCATGGGCATTTAAATCACCCATCATGATTATAGATGCTCCATGATTTATGAATTCAAGTCATTCAATAATCACTTATGCTTGTGTTTAACCAACAAGACTGCCACTGTGTAATCATTTTGCTTTATTTCACCAGATCCTCATATGTGGTTTGTATAGGACCTTCAAGATCAAGACAATGTCAAAATCTTAGTGTCAAAAGGTATTCAATAACAACCTAGAAACAATCCTGTGATCTTAGTGACACATGCCTGGAGCCACTGGAAGAATTCTCAAACCTTTTCTGACAACTTGGATTGGATCTGGGGCTCCCATATATTACTGAACTGTAACTTCTAGCATTCTTCCCAATTGGTTTTTCAGGCTTTATCTTTTTTTATGTTTAATCTCTTGCAGTTCAGCAATGTCTGGAGGCCCTCATGTTATCCATTCCTGTCATAGATGGAATCTGGCTTCAAATAGGGCAATAAATCTTGGAGTCTCCCTTCAGGCCCATCCCAGCCAACAGGGGGATTCCTCTATAAAGCTAGAACTCCGTATCATTATCATCATCATCATCATCACCACCACCACCATTACCACCACCACCACCATCTAAATGGGCTTCTTCAATTGTTTACAAACCAGGGGATTTCCCCCCAGAGTCCAGATGAATGCTGCACAAATTTGTGGGAAGGACAAATATTGAGTCTCTTATTATTACTTCTGATCTTGCTGGGAAGAGCTTGACAGGACTTGGGATAAGCTGAAGGTTCCAAAGCAAGAATTATCTGTTGCTAGGGCCCTTGCACCTAAGGATTGCTACCTAAATCACAAATAAGTGTTCAGTACTGCCATTTGACCTTGAGATTGTTGCATTGCTTTCTAGTCATAAGTGCAAAAATGTGTGTGGGTTATGCCAATTTGTGCAGAACATAGGAAAAATATTTCCCCCATATATAGAGAGAGAGAGATAGAGAGACAGACAGACAGACAGCGTATTTGATACTGTCAAAATATTAGCACTTCTAGCTCAATAATATCTACAGTGATTGACAGCAGCTCTCCAGGATTTCAGGCTGGAATCTTTCCCGCTGTACCTAGGAATTGAACCTAGGACCTCTTTGAATGCAAAGCATCTGCTTCAACACTGAGCTATGGCCCTTCCCTGGAGAAGCCATCTGTGCCATCATAGAAGTCTATATAAATTCCATTTTAAAAATAAGCAGAGATGTATTGGTAAAATTAGTCCAAAAGAAGAGTTTGTCTTGAGGCTTGTCCTGGAGGAACATTCCATACTGCTGTGATATTATCTTAAGACAGCATCTTCCCAGATCCAAGCCAATGCACAAAACAAGGTAAAATGTAGACATAGCTGCAATAATGCATAATTTAATGTAATGCCTTGAGTTACCAAAAAGGGTAGTGAAAGCTTGTACCTTCATTACAACTTATCCAACCAACCACTTAAGAAAAGAACATAAAAAAAGTCAGAGGATGTCAACTAGTAGTGACCACCAATGTATAATTTCTTAAGCATTTTTGATGAAGCCTAGAAAGAAAAAGTATTGGACCAACACAATGTCTAGCTCACAGCTCATAAATTCTTAACAACAGCAGAAAGAGGCAATGTTCTGCCTATAATTACTGCTGCTTGAAAGCAAACAAGCAAAAGGAAACAACTGTCCCCACTCTCTTATGAAGAAATGTCAAAAGTTTTCTTTTTTCCCTTTTTTTATCACAAGGAAGAGAATAACATCCTGGGTTCTATATTTAGGTTTTTAAGTTTAATGTCAGCTCAGTATTAAAGCTCACAGGTGTTCAAAGGCCTAAGCAGAGAAAGGACATGGAAAGGCACAGTGGTAGAGTGGTAAGTTTTGAAGTGCTGTTGCTCATCATATGAATCCCCTTAGCCATATTCCCAAGAAGAGTTTTAAAAAGTGGAGACTGGCTTTTTTGACTGATACCAACAAGCCAGATGTAGAGGGGGTTTTGTGTCTATTATCAGTAAGACATTTGTAAAAGTAATGACTTTCAGTTGTTTACTCAAGATCAAACCATCTCAGAATGTTTTGCTTTATAACTGGAACAGTTCAATCAGAATATATTGTTGCTCAGTAAATCAGTTTTATTTTGGATTGTCTAATAGTTTACCATAAAGCCTTTCATTCAGAGGAAGAAGAAAAAGTAAAGTCTTCAAAGAACCACTGATGAAAATTATGGAAGAAAAAAAAATACAAAAGGGGTTACAACTACATATTAAAAAACAAAAAATAATGACCTCGGGTAACTTTAAAGTGGGTGTTGAAAAAATCTAAATAGTTAAAGATTTTTATAACTTGTCTCAGTTATAAATCAGAATAGAGAATATAGTTAAGAAATCAGAAGACAAATATTTGGAAAGGCACTAGAAAAGGTCCTGAAATGTAAAGATATATAATTCAATACCAGAGTCAAAACCATCCATGTCATGGTATTCCTAATTTCCATGTATGATTGTTAATGCTTCATAGTGAAAAAAATGAGAAGAAAATCAAATTCATTTGGAAGGATAGTTATATGGATACCATGGACTGCTAGAAAAGCAAATAAATGGGTCCATGAACAAATCAAGCCTGAACTTTCACCAGAAGCCAAAATGACTGGACAGAGGCTCTCATACTTTGGGATACAATAAGATGGTATGACTCAATGGAAAACATCTTCACATACAGTAAAGAAGAAGACAGTAGCAAAAGAAAGTTATTCTTGTTCTTGTGTGCCTTTGAACTGACTCTAACTTATCACAGTTTTTCTTTGTCAGATTTATTCAGAGAAGAATTGTCACTGCTATCTTCAAGATTCAGGCCATGTGGTGTAGTGGTTTGAGCGTTGGACTAAAACACTGGAGACCAGGATTCAAATCCCCACTTCACCATGAAAACCCACTGGATGGCCTTGGGGAAGTCATGCCCACTTAGCTTCAAAGGCAAACAAATCTTGCTGAGAAACCCTCACAATCACTTTGCCTTAGGATTGCCATAAGTTGGAAATGACTTGAAGGCAGATGACAATATTAGCAAGACTAAGAGATCATGACTTGCTGAAGGTCATCCATTGGTTTCCATGGCTGAGCTAGGCCCACACTGATTCATAACTATATTAAACCAAACACATTTATCTTTTACATGTGCCTGAGTTTCCTTCACAATTAAATATTGGAATACTTTAAGGGTACTGAATAGAAATGATGATGTGTGTCAAGAAATTCCACATCAAACTTATCTGGTTCTAGAATAGTTGTTCATAGCACCAATGTACATTAGGCCTTCCCAAGGTCCTCTAGCATCTATTGCCATTTGATACATAAGACTTGATTACTTACAATCAGTATTCCATTTTGGAATCTATTTATAACCCATAGTTTATTCTGCATCATGGATGAGAATAATATGTTCCCCCAGATGTTCTTAGAATGTAACTACCTGCATTCCTCAAAACTGGCTATGCTGGCTAGACCTGTTGCGACTTATGAGTCCAACAAAATTTGAAGGGCTGTATGATCCCCATCCCTTGTCTACATAGTTCTCTTTCCCCACCTCAAATAATACATTAAATCTGCCTCATAGAAGCAATCTGAGTATGTTTGCTATTTTAAGCATTAATTGGCAAAGCAGAAATTTCTGAAAGAACATGCTAGTTGCACATCATTGGTGAGGCTGACACTGTGGCATATACACTCATTCACACAAATTGAAGTGTTGACATAGCGACACATTTTCAGCACATATTTCCCTACACTTCATTACACAAAGAGGCGTTGCAAATGTTCCTGTCCAAAATGAATGTTGTCAGTGAAATTCTATATACTATGTTACCCTTTTCAACAACAAATTGAGAATGAGGGGTATAGTTATGCTTCAGACAAAACAAAAAAATTGCCTTATAATCCTATGGATGTCTAATCAGTGCAAGCCCTACAAGGTTCAGTGGACCTTGCACTCAGGTAAACTGTATTGAACTGTAGCCTTAACAAATTCAGAGAACAATATAACTGATGTTAATCTACACTGGTTAGTTACATATACAAAACTTAAGCCACTTATGCATCTCTTTAAATTATGCATCATCCCCAGCTCTCTTTAAAGCCAGCAGCTTACATAGTGCAGTGATTGCCAAACTTACGTCTTCCAGGTGTTTTGGACTTCAATTCCCAGAAACACCATCAGCTTGACCAATATTCAGGAATGCTGGGAACTGAAGCCCAAAGTTCTGGAGGACCAAAGTTTGGGAATCACCGACAAAGAGCAAAGGAGGACTGGTCAGCTGCCAGTTGAAATGCAAGGAGGAGGATGCTTTCCCCCCAAAGACCAGGAAGTGAGGCTGCCACAATCACTGGTGGGAGGGGGCTGGAAATGTCATCCTCTTTGCATCTCAATTGATAGCTGAACAGATCTTTTCCACCTGATGCAGCTATTGGCTATTAAGGTGGGCTTGTGGAGGCATTTACATAGTGACACTAGAATTCCTCTTTATGCACAGGATAATGATGCGATTATCGTGATGTCATGTGACATCATCTGATAATCTTTGTGCAATTGCACAATAGTGACAGGAGCATCCCGCTATGCTCCCATCACTTTTGCCCAAGTGAAAATCTCCTTACAATAAGGATATGTGGTCTTACTGAAAATGGAGCAATTACATGCCCATAACTCTAGAATATGAATCCATAACTGCAATACAGAATGCCAACTAACACTTCTGACACATCAAAAGTAATCTACATCTTTTGGGGCTTAAATAGCCACAAGATGAGCAGTGCTGGTTTACACATGTATTTATTGAATATTGTTATGTGACTCTTGATGCTCAAAATCATAATTGAGCAACTAATTGAGCTGCTTATCTCCTGCAGAAGCAGGTCAGAGGGCAAAGTGGCCTCTCCTATGAAGCTAATGTAGTTATCCCCTTCCCATCCAGGATACTTCTACATTCAGTACATAGCTGAGATGCTAAGTCTGCAGTTTTATAAACTCTAGTAGAATGTTCCAGCAGCTACCATAGGCTATTCGGGATGTATCTGCCCATTTCAAGACACACAATAGCCTGATAGGCCAAATAAAGCAGCTTCCAGCCACCTTGGGGACATGACATTTGTATGATGCATGCCCCTGAAGTGGCTGGAAGCTGCTCTGAGGCCAGCTAATGTGGCCTGAAGATGCCAGAAAAAGGAGTTGTAGAAAGCCACTCCTGCCAGTGGTCCATTTAGGACCATGGCAGTGGTCGGCTTCAAGACCACAGTGCTTCTGGCCACTCCTTTTGCCCCAGCTGCTTCACCACAGAGATCACCAATCTGAGGATCTGCCCATGCAGCCTCTTTTCCTAACCACCATGGAAATGTCTATGGCACAACATCAGATTGAAAACAGGGCATATTTGGGGTGCATCAGAAGAAGGCTTAAACTTCTCCAATGCACTCCAATAATTTAGAGAAGCATATGCTAGTCTGGAGCTAGCATGCATAATTTCCAACAAAAGGGATGGGAATTGTATAAGTGCATAATAAGTTGGAACGAAAAGATGTTCTTCCTTCCTCACTCTTTTTCTGTCAGTACAAGGCCAGCGAGATTTGAATAAAGCCATTCCATCAGATCTCCTCATCCCTACCAATTGGATTTGTTTCTAAGAGTACCACATTTTGGCAATATGGAAAGGGATCTAGTAGTATCTTTGAGACTAACTGTGCAAAAGAAATTGTAACATAAGATTTCATAGAATTAGCCTTCTTCATTTTGGCAAGTCATTCTGTGCTTCACTGTAGGGTTTCCAGAATCTTAGGACTGGATCCAATTGTTTAATTACATTTACTTCTATTGCATGACTTCTATTGCACATTTCTTGTTAACTGCCCTCAAGACGACTTCAACCTCTGGTGACCATGTGAATGAGGTTTTTCCAAGACACCCTATCCTCAATGAATCTGCTCAGTTCCTACAATCTTCCTTGACTGAGTCTATCCATCCAGCATGTGGTCTTCCTCTCTTTTTGCTGTCTTTTATCTTTGCAAGCATTATTGTCTTTTCCAGTAAGTCTTCCCATGATGTGGCCAGAGTTCAGCAGCTTCAATTTAGTCATTTTGGCATTTTGGTTTTACACAAGGATAGCATCCAATGCCTTATTGTACAAATGCTTTATGTGATTGTATGTGGTTGTGCAACATCAATCACTGCTTGCTTAACAGTAGAATTCAGTGTAACTTTAACAGCAAGGATTTTCACTCTACCAGCATTAAACTTAATTTGGGCCCTTGTCTTTTTGCAGGGTGTTTGGCTGTTCCCTTTAGAACAGAAGTTGAGAAATGCACAAAGCTCTTGGTAACTATATACTGCTGAATGTCCCTCTGTAACCTTCACATGCTGAGATCCTGCCTGTTTGTGGGGAAAATAAATTGCTTGACTTTGTAGATCTTTGCATAAATGCCTGTGTTGACATGAAATGAAAATAAACAATTTTCAATAGCATATGACAACATGGAAGGTTAACATCAGAATGTAGAAAGGACTCAATTTCATTTTAAAACTGTATTTTTGAAATATCATGTCCTACCTCACAAGTTCAAATACTTAATGGAATGGAATAGCCACAACAGCATCTTATTTATTTATTTTTAAATGTTATTGAATAAAAAATATTAGACAATACAATACAGACATACAAAACAATACAAAAACAGATAATATAAAACAAACTAATGACATATACACATACACACAAAAACTAAAACCTACGAAGAACTTCCTACGAAGAACCCGCCTTGTTTTCATTACTTCATATATGTGTATATTAACTCTGTCGTCATGTTTATTTCACATCTGTTACACTCATTTTTATATCATATTATACTTTATCACCCTTATTTATATCCTATCATATATATTTCAGAGCTTCCTAAGTAGATCAATCTAATCCTAGTGTGAACTTCGCTCCCCATTCTCTTCGCTAATAGTCTACTGGTTTCCAGTTTCTATTAAAAACATCAATTTCTTTTCCCTTTATCAAAACCATTAACTTGTCTATCTCCATAAGATTGTATAATTTCATATACTAATCTTTAATAGTTGGGTTTTTTTCCCAATTTCCATTTTGTTGCATAATTAATTCTAGGTAAAAAATCAATTTCCCATACTCTTTTTCTAGTTTTTCCTCTGTTATTATCCCCAATAAATACATCTTTAGATTAAGTTTTATTTGTATATTCAATATTTTTAACACTTCCTTATGTATTTGTGTCCAATAATTTTTTGCTTTTTTACAATCCCACCATAAGTGATAAAAAGTACCTACTTTCTTTCCACATTTCCAGCATTTATTCATTTGATTTTTTTTCTCATCTTGGCTAATTAATATGGGGTGAGGTACTACCAAAATTGCATTTTATAAAAGTTTTCCTTTATATCATAATTTAAGGTAAATAATTTAAGCATTTTCCCCATTGTTCTAACTCTATATTATGTCCCAAATTGTGTGCCCACTTTATCATACGTGGTTTAATAACGTCTTCCTCCATTTCCCTTTTCAATAGCATTTTATAAAGTTTGGATATTTTATGTTTGTCTTCTGATATAATTATATCTTCAAATTCTTTATTCATAATTCCTATAGCTCTAGTTTTCTTGTCCAATAAAAATTGTTCCATTATCTGATGGTAAGTAAACCAGTTACAGTTATATCCTTCTTGCATTAGTTGTTCCTGTGATTAAATTATCATATTTGGTCTGTCGCCTAATATTAATTCCTTATAAGTTAGCCACTTACTCTTACCCATTTTATCATTTCTTGAAAAGGCTTCATTTGTTGAGGTCGATTTAGAGATGTTATCTACCCATTTACTCTTGACTTTTTGCCAAATTCTTAATCTCAAACCTCAAATAGTGATCATTAAAGTCTTTATGTACTCTATTTTTTTAGATCAAACATCCATGCCATCATATTCCTCTAATTTTAAACTTCTCTCTTTTTCTAATTTAATTCAGTCTAATATCCAATACAACCCACATGCATAATAATATGTTTTAAAATCTGTTAGGCCCATTCCCCTTCTACCTACTTCATCTTGCATATATTTCATTCTTACTCTAGGCTTCTTTCCTCCCCAGATGAAGTTTGTAGGTCTTTTTGCCATCCTTTAAATGGAGGATCATTAATCACAATAGGTATATTTTGAAACAAGAAAAGCATTTTCGGTAAAATGTTCATTTTTATAGTTGCTATTTTACCCATCCAAGATAAATTTATTTTTCCCCACCTATCCAAATCTTTCCTTATTCCACTCCATACTTTCTCATATTTATTCTTAAAAAGGTCTGAGTTTTTCTTTGTAAAATTTATCCCCAAATATTTTACTATTTTCTCTTCTTGAAAATTCGTTTTCTTCTTTAGGTTTCTTTTTTCTTCACTTGCTAAATTCATTAATAGTATTGCTGTTTTTTCTTTGTTTATCTTAAGTCCAGCTACTTCTTTGTATTTTTAAAATATTAATAAGAGTTTATCAATGCTTTCCAGTGGGTTTGTTATAGATACCATCAGGTCATCTGCGAATGCCCGTACTTTGAATTCTCCTTCTTTAATTTTTAATCATTCCCTCCTCTTGAATTTTATTTATTAAGACCTCAAAGTTCAGTATAAATAATAATGGGGATAGTGAGCATCCCTGCCTTACACCCTTTTGAATTTTAAAATTTCTAGTAAATTCTCCATTTATTAGTAACCTTGCTTCCTGATTTTGATAAATGGATTCTATCCATTTTATAAAATTTTGTCCTATATAACAAAAAATAATAATAAAATTTATTTAATACCCCACCTATTGGAAAACCAATCCAGGTGGCTATTTTTTCTAAGCGTATGTCTATTTTTTTTTCTAAGCATTTTAACATAAAATTCCAATTTAAATTATTGAATGCTTTTTCAATGTAAAAAAAAATATTGCTAATTTCTTATCTATATTTTTACCATGAAATTCTATTAGATTTAATAAATTTCTATTATTGTCTTTAATCCTCCTACCTGATAAAAATCCTACTTGAACTTCATGTATCCACATATCTAAATATTTTTAAATCTATTTGCCAGTATATTTGTAAATATTTTGTAGTCACAATTTAACAATGAAATAGGCCTATATTTTTTGGGGTCCAATTTAACTTTATTTGCTTTGGGGATAAGCATTATATTAGCCTGTAGCCATGATAACAGTATTTTACCCTCTAGTATTTCATTCATAGTTTCCAGTAGTGGTTTAGCTAGATCAGGGGTAAGCAACCTTTCCCCTTTAAGGGCCGAGGGACTTCAGCTCCCAGAATCCCAGGAGCTATTGGCCAACATGGGACTATTGGCCAACATGGCTGAGGCTTCTGGGAGCTGAAGTCCCTTGGCCCTTAAAGGGGAAACATTGCCTACCCCTGCCTAAGGCATCCCTATCATATGGGTTGTCTTTTATTTGGCAGGTTTCTTCAGAGGGGATTTGTCACTGCCATCTTTTGTGGCTGAGAGAGTGTGATTTGCCCAGGGTTACCCAGTGAGTTTCCATGAAAAATCAGGGATTCAAACCCTGGTCTCCCAGTGTTATAGTCCAACAGTCAAGCCATTACACCACACTGTAACACACCATAACACAATGTAGTACTCATAGCAAATGCTAATCTAACCTCAGTTTAAAGACCTTCAATGATGAAAAATCCACCACACACTGAGGCAGTCCATTCCAATGTTGAACACCAATTACTGTCCAGAACTTCTTCCTAAAATTTAGGTGGAATTTCTTGTCATTTGTTTCCATTGGTTTGCATTCTAGTCTATGGAGTGGCAGAAAACATGCTTGCTTTGTCTTCTACATTACTTCCTTTCAGATATTTCAAGATAGTTATCATCACCTATGGGGAAATTTGGATGTGATGTGCAGTACAGCAGAGGTCAGGAACCAGCTTCCTTCATCAGCCTTCTCCATGCAACAAGCATGCAGATACATCTGGTAGATCTAAAGTAGAGCTTTATTGTTCCATAGAGTAAACAAGAAAAGAAAACATACAATCCAGCCTGCAGATGGCAAAAACACTATAGGATCACATCTTGCCAAAGTAGTTGTAGGACCACAGCAATAGAAAAAGTTACAGATCCATGTTTACAGATCCAGAAGTTAAAGTTGCAGTTCCTGTGTAAGTTCCAGTGTTAGAGTGTAAAAGTTAGTTACACACAAACACATTGCTTGCATATATAAACAACAGAGAGCAAAGGAAACTCTTGGCCCTTCCCATACTCCACCTTCTGGGTGTTAACCTTATGCTGATTGGTTGATGCCTGGATAATGTGCTTTAACCCAGCCTCTATCTGTATGTCATCCCCCATGTGACTTCCTTCCCATGAGCTCATATGTTTATGTGTTGCCTATCTATTCCCAGACTCAAACGTGTTTATGTTATTCTGCCCCGTGAGCACATGTTTTGACTTCTAAACCATCTGCCTGTAGAGTCCTCTTTGTTTTCAGTAGACACTGTTCCCATAGGAAATTTACACACACACATATCTACATTTCTACTTTGACTGTATAACCCATCCATATTCCAACAGCCTATACCAACAACCTACATTTATGACAGTATTGAACATTTTTATTGATTGTGTCCTGTAGATCTATTTATGTAAAGCAAGATGGAAATATTTACAGACACAAACAAATTGTGCAGTGACTGAGATCCTTTATTGCCAAGCATAGTGTAAAAGTTCCACTGGCAGAATTGCACTATAGTTTCCAATTCACTATTCCAAAGATGCATGGATTTGCTATGATAGCCACCTTAATGGACATTTCATGGCTGTGGAGAATGGAGGATTGGGTCAGATGTGTCTGGCTATGCCTCATTGTCAGACATGGAGCAATGGCTTCTTCCACTGATATCTGCTGGGGTCTCATGGATGATGTGGATTAGACTAACCCTAACCCTAAAAGTGGACTCAATTTGCACTATTTCTGGCAGTCTGCAACCCCCCTAAAGCTGCCTTTTTGTTGAAAAGGTGGACTATAAATTAAATAATAATGAAAGTAATGAATGATACGAATTATCTAAAGAGAGTTTGAGCATCCAGGGACCTTTATAAAGAAATATCTCCAGACTTTAGATCTAGTTGTTGAAGAAGGCCAAAGGTTTCCCCATCAGGCACATCATACTTTGATCACTTCTGACATTCCCTAAGGAAGAAATAAATAAAGCTCCAAAATTTGAAAACTATCATTGATTGAAAAAGCACCAATTTGCCTTATTTTGTATTTCTCATCTGTGTCACTGAAATGGCAGCAATTTCTACCAAATATTACAGGGAAAGAACACCCCCCAACACATCGGGAGGGGCTCTCTGTTGCACCGGCCAATTGAAGAGGCTGGCACCGTGATTGGCTGGGCAGGCAGGAAGTCTTGCCCTTCCTGCAATGCCCAGGCAATCAGGGGGGATCTCTTGAGATCCCCAGCAAGTTGGTAATCTCACGAGGCCGTGGATCTCACAAGATTACCAACGAGATTTCTGAGCTATTTAGCCCTCGGCTGCCACATGGTGGCAGCCATTTTTGGAGAGCAGCCAAGCGAGATGCATTGACTGCTCTCTGCTTGGGCCTGGCGCAGCCTAATTACTAGGCGTGAGGCCTCACTTTGGACTGGGTAGGCCTTGGAGGAAGAGAGGAGCCATTTGGGTCCTGGTTAAGGTCCGGTGTGGCCTGTAAAGGCCAGTTGAGGAGCGGCCTGGGCTGCGGGGCCTGTTGAGCTGCTAAATTTCACCGCAGCTGGTGGGTAAGAATGGGGCTGCCCTGTAAGCCTGAGTGGCTTGTGTTACCAGGCCCAGCTTGGGATTGGGTTTAGCGAGGCCCGGTGTGGGTAAGGGCGCCCAGTGTAGGAGGCCTGGTGGGGGCCTAGTGGGGCCTGGGTTCCTTGGAGAAGGGAAGGCCTGGTGGCACCCTGTTGAGAGGCCCAGTAGGGCCTAGTGCGGCCTGGTTCCCTAGAGAAGGGAAGGCCTGGTGGCGCCCATTTTTTAAAGGCCTGGTGGGGGGCCTGGTGTGGCCTGGTTCCCTGGAGAAGGGAAGGCCCAGTGGCACTCAGTTTGAGAGGCCTGTAGGGGCCTAGTGCAGCCTGGTTACCTGGAGAAGGGAAGGCCTGGTGCGGCTAGCCTTGAGTGCTAACAAGGGCGCTTTCTGTGTCCTAATACACTTTTTAGGATTGCCCTGGTTTGGTCTCTGTATCCCTGCTTGGGATTTAATAAGGCCATCGTGGTCTAGTGTGCGTCCCTGCTTGGGATAGGTGTGTTTGGTTGGGGACCCATGCCTTTTGGGTGATATATAGTCCCTGCTTGGGACATTCTTACACTCTTCCCAATATTATAAGGGGGCTAATTTGAAAGGTGTAGCCTTTAAAGGAACACTACACCCAATACAGTCTTGTTAATTTGACTTGTGTTTGGTCAAGTCACCATGCCTCACAGCAAGGTGCAGTCTAAATGGCACACAGAGTCTGCTGGGCCTAGTGCTGCCTGGTCAGCTCCTAAATGGGCACCTGAACCCCAGGGCAAAGAGGATGAAATTATGGCTCACTTGGCACAATTGGGCCAAACTATGCAGGCCTGTGTGGTGGTCTGTGAGCAATTGGCTCAGAGGGGGGGTGCAGGCTCCTAGTTTGGGATCCCAGGCTGCTACATCCCAAGATAATGATCAAATTGTGGAATTGCAGACTACTCAGGTGCAATTGGCCTCTTCACCTGATAAACATACTGCACGTGGCCAAATATTACAGGGAATGTTTACTATTGTGTTGGCATTGATAGCCATCCACCATGAGACCAATAATACCCAGGCGCCACTCCAAAAATGATATAAGTGTAAGGTAGCATGTGTAGGCTTCTGACTGAAATTTCAATAATTTAAATATAATATATGGTTTGAAGGAAGATATGTTTGGAGGGTTGTTCTATTGTGTAAGAGACACTGTATTGTTAGCATGCTAGCTTTGCACAATGCAATATATGCTTTAACACACAAAACTACTTTAGAATACTATGAAACATTTCCTGAGAATTGTAGTTTGTGCATGGGAAGACCTCCTTTGACAGCAGTAGAATCAATGCAGTTATATAGCTCAAGTAATCCTCTGTTCACTATTAAAAACAAGAATGAATAATGGTATTTCTGCTCCATGATTCTATATTTGTTCTATGGGACACAGAACTCCCAAAAAAATGAACTATGCCAATTACCCCAATGGTAACCCTCCATGTGCCACATGTTAATGGTGAGCAGATGACACAGCCAAAAATAGAAGGGAGCAGAAACTTATGAGTTCACACTCACACATATGTACACACATACCCATTCACTGTCATCATCAGCTTCTCTGATTTCACTAAGATCAGCACTGTTATTATCATCATTATTATCACTGTCAGTATTTCAATAATCATTTCCATTAGAAGGATGGACTCTTACTTAACCACTTATTGGGTGGACAATGACTATTGACTGGTTGACATAATCATTGTCCACCAGATAGGTAAGAGAAGAAAACATAAATTTGTTTAGTACTCATCTTATATGACATCATCATACCATACCAGGGCCCAAACCTGAAAAATCATGTACAAACTTGCTCTCCTTTAAGAACTTGCTCACCTATGCAGACTGTACCCTCCCCACTGAAACTGCTGATGAAGAGGCGGTGTCATCTGGATAATAAATGTTACATTTGAGAATGTTTAGATTTCATCCCCCAAAAAAGAACAGATTGCTATGGCTGCATCTGTACTGCAGGAATAACACAGTTTGACACCACTTTAACTGCTATGAAATCAAGAGATTTGTAGTTTATTGTGGCACCAGAGCTCTCTGACAGAAAAGCTCAGAAAACTACAGATCTCAGAATTCCATAGCATTGAGCCATGGCAGTTAAACTGCTGTTGGGCCACCTTAAACTGCTGTTGGGCCACCATATGCAGCATAGACCATCCAGTGTTATTCTCCCTCCTTTGAAAAATACTTAGAGCAATTGTGCTTGTAGGACCCTATATCATAAGCTGCTCTTTGGAGAGCATCATTCCATCCAACTCCTAATGGAGTGGACCCTTTCATAGGAAACTCATGAGGCTGCCATTGTGGAGGCAGGCTCTACTGGGAAAAACCCAATTGTGCTCTTGTCCCTCAGCAGGGCTACCCATTGGCATGTTAGGCATGCTGCAAAATGTCTCAAATCACTTGTGCCAGGACAAAGGAAGCAACCTTTTGCCCATTCTTAAGCTTATCATGGCTACTAAGTTGTGGCACATCTTCATGAACAGCAGGATTATATATCTCAAGGGGTTTTCTTGGTGGCAGTGGCATTAGTCTGTATTCACACAATGGCTCATGCTTCTGACTTACTTCTCTCACATCTGGTTGCAAATACTTTCCAGTTCAAACTTAGACGGTGTTGTATAAAAGAATGTATCTGAAAAGAGTGAATAGAAACTGTCCTCCATAGTAGATGGGTACAAGGAGTATCACATAGTAGTTTAAGAACTGAAATTTCACTTACATAAACATATTAGTGTATAATTTTTATATTCATACATTTTATTGGTGTGTCTGTATAATTTTTAATCTGTATTGTTTTTAATAAGTTGTAAGCCACCTTGATTCCCATTATTGAGGAAAAGATGGGACATAAATGAAACAAATAAAGGTTGGAAATTAAATATTGGTCTCAATCCAGTATCAAATTATTCATGTTTAAAGGCATTGTTTTCACTCAATCTTAGCCCATTCCATTGCATATTGGATTACTTTTACAATATGCAACTATTTCATTTATAGCAATCATGTAGTCTAAAACACAAAATAGGAAGTAATTTGCTTAATGTTACTCTAGATCTAATATTTTCCCCACACTATATGTATCATCTGGTTTAAAAAATAGTTTTAGTAGTTGGTGACTCTCATTTCAGTGAACTGATAAACTCACTCCAGGTTATGGTCTGAATTTTAAAGATACTGAACTTATTTGTGGAATGGGTTTCAGTACCTTGGGTAGCTCATAGAAGCTGCTGGCTTGAATTCCTTCTAATTCTTCATTGACATGTTTTAGAATGACTTCTCCAACTTTAGCTATTTCACTCCACAAGCAGAAAAAATTCTGGCACAGACTTTCAAATCCCTTAGCCTTACATCCTTTCTTCATTTGTTTCAAAAAACAGGTCACTCACAGCCTTATGAGGACATCGTCTCAATCACACCATTTTTCTCATTTTTCTCATTTCCAGGTCTGGCATTAAGGATGATTTGCTGTTTCTCTTAAGCCACCTAAACAATGTCCTATGTATTATTCCTGAAGTAGATCATTCCTTTCATAGAACTTTGTGATTTAGTGTCAATCAAATGCCTTTGCCATTACACCTTCCCAATACTTCCCACCTTCCCAAATTGGACTGCAGCTCCATCTCTTGAAACATTGCAATGTTATTTTGGTCTGTAACGATGAGCTCATTTTTTTCTCCAAATGACAATATTTATTCAATCTATCAATGCCTCCACTTCTTTTCTGTTCTGCCATTTTCTACCAAAGGGAATAATTCATCACTCAAAGGTCTCATGAGTTATTTGCAACTCTGTGTTCTGTTGCTTCCTGCACGTTTCACAAAAATATGCCCAATTCAATCAATGATAACATTTATTTTAATTTAAAAAAAACACCTATAATTATAGCAGTTTAAAACCGTTGCTTTTCTTATAACCTAAAGTAAAATTGTCTGAGGACTTTTACGTAAGGGTTGATACACATTATTGCAGATTTTCCTTCCCAATCTGACTTGAATGTTGTGGCTCTTCTGAATGATTTGTGTATCCTTTAAAATGTCATGAGACCATATCTATCCTTGAAGGGTAAAATATGCAGTCTCTGTTGGAAAACAGGAATCATATTGTAAGGCAAGTACTGTGATCTCACCCCAATATAACTTCTTTTAAGATAGATTGTAGATGTAGATTCTGACAAATCCTGAGCTAAATTAGGCTGGCTTGAACACATTTGTTTGAATTGAAGTAACACTCTTCTAAAGCAGGCTGGGTCTAAATCTTAACACAGCTAATGATTTGTTAACCTTTGGATTCAGAATGGATTCATTCTTCCCTGAGCACTTCATAAACACTGAGGGTGGAGTGGGGTTAAGACAAGAAAACTGTGGCTACTTCTACGCTGCAGAATTAATGCAGTTTGACACCACTTTAACTGCTATGGCTCAATGCTATGGAATTCTGGGATTTGTCATTTTGTGAATTATTTAGCCTTTATTGTCAGAGCACTCTGGTGCCATAACAAACTAGAAATCACAGGATTCCATGGGATGGAGCCATGGCAGTTAAAGTGGTGTCAAACTGCATTATTTCTTTTGCAGTGTAGATATAGTATTAGTTTACCTTTAAAAAGGACTTACTATGAATTTAGTAATAAAAATACAAAATTGCTATCTAGTTATCCCAAAAATATATTTCCCAAGAAGGGGTTAGTAAAATTAAAGATTGAAATAATACTGTTATTACCAATGTAAGTGAAATAAGCAACACTTTCAAAGAATTCTAAAATGACCTATATTCATCAGAATTAGAGAAGAGTATGGATATATAGGAGTTTGTGAGGAATCTTTATTCGAATTCTATTCAAAATGAACATAGAGATATATAAAACATCCTCACAACCTTTAAGGACATAAATATTACAATAAATAACTTAAAATTGATAAAGCACCTGGTCTGGATGATTTCCACTCAATTTTTTATTAAAAATTTGCAGATGATTTAATAGGTTGTTTAATGAAATTCTCTTAGGGGAGAAAATACATGGTTCTTGGAACAGAGCCAAAATATTACCCCTGTTAAAACCAAGAAGAGACCATCCATCCATATAAGCCTATAGACCCATAACATTGCTTAACCATGATAAAAAATGGTGTTTTTTTTACCTGAATTATCACTCAGAGAATGAATGAATTTATATTCACCCAGATCAAGCCAGGTTTGTTCCAGGAAGGACATTAGCTGATTCCATAATAAGGGTGTTAAACATTATATATGAAAGTCAACATGGAAAGGATCCAATAGCTATAATATCATTGGATGCCAGGAAAGCCTTTGACAGAGTTGAGCACAAGTATATGTTAGAGCTTCTATGGAAAATGAATATAGGGGACAGATTTATAGCTATTATTAAAGTTATATGAAGATGCAAAAGCAACATTGAGCATGAATGGCCTAGACTCAGGAATATTTCCTTTAATTAGAGGAATCCAGCAAGGATGTATACTTTCTCCTTTTTTTTTTTTTTTTTTTTTTTTGCACTAGTGATACAACCATTAGCAGAATAAATAAGGAGGAATACTAAAATTCAAGGAATAAGAATTGAGAATACAGCATGCCCTTCCCATCTGTGGCAGCCTGGTTCTGGGGGCGGGGGCTGTGAATGAAGAAACACACATGCATGATGAAGCCCCTTTATAGTCAATAGGTGGTGATGTGTATATGACTGCCTCACTGTGCGCTGCCATTATCAATAATGGGGTGAGGTGTTCCATGAATTCTCATGTCCACAGATGGTTAGTCTATCAATTTGGCAGATCCACTGTATAAAACACATAAATAAATCATTAAAAAAAAGTTAAAGTAGGGTGAAAAGGCCTTCAAAGCATTTATTTAGAGTATTTATATAATCATGATCATCATCATTATAATAATGATGATGTATGCTTCTTTAAGTGAGATTGCTTGGCAGAATACACAAAATGAGTATGAAATACAATGCCTCCCTGTTTTTCATGAAATGCAAATGTTATTCCCAAATCATATCTAAACTACATGTTTTTCCACTCTTAGCTGAGATAGCTGTGTGTGCTCTTGCTTTTGCATCTTCATATTTGGATAATTTAATCAGAGTTCAAAACATTTGCCAGCTCCATGCAAGGTTTATTACTTTGCTGTGTTACAAGCAGTGCATTAAATATCACACTGAAACATGGTTTACAAGTAGGGCAAATCTAATGCATACTCATCTCCAATTTTCATAGATGTGTCCTGACAGCATTCAGCAGTATCACATGATTAAGTCTGTTCTGATAGAATGCAGATTGCCTTCATTCAAATGCTTAACACCTTGTCAGCTGGTCCAAAATTAATTTTGGGCTAAAATTGTTTAAATAACTGGAAATTATTGAATCAGTAATGAGAATATATCGCTACCTCCCATTTTTCTGCTTTCAGTGTCATTTTCTTCAATCAATTCAAATTATTTTATTTTCAGAGACCATGTTTATTGCTCCAAATGGCTAGCCTGAATTTCAGGGACACTGCAAGGTCCTATATCAGTCTGTTGCTACTAGACCCCTAATCTTTTTTTTCCCCCAGGGGTGGAGGAGTATCAACTGAATTCAACTTTTGACCTTGTAATAATTATTTATTTATTACAATATTTGTTAATTGACTCTCAGCCTTGAGGGCCTCCAAAGCTAATCACAATAGATAAAAACATTATTTGGGCAGAGGGGTTGAACCCAGTACACAATTAAAACAGTGTAAAAGCTAACTTTGATTTTAGGAACCAAAGGCCATTCAAAACTGTGTGGTACTGGCTGGTCATTTGAAGGTTAGACAGAATGGGAGATGGCCTGATTTCACTTGGGAAGAAACACAACTGGGATACCAGTACAGAGAAAGTCTTGTCTTGGCTACTCATGAACTTGATCTGTCAGGGTAATAGGACAGCCAACAAGGCATATAAAAATACTGATTTTCCCTTCTTTGTTGGGGTTTCCCCCTGTACATTCATCTCTATCTTAGGTCTTTGTAAGATGATCAGTGTTTTCACATTGCACTCAGACAATTCTCATTTATGGGCTATGGTAAATAAGTGTGGTAGTGGTGGTGGGTTTCCCCCTGTTAAATAATGGAAATATGGTTAAATATTTACAATAACATTTGTGCATTGTTACACAAATACACAAATTGTGTATTGGAGGCCATCCTAGGGGTCACAGAGAAGGCTTCCTTTGCTGCTGTGATTTGTAGAAAAGGATTGTGTCTAACAGGAAAATTGGACCTCCACATAGTCAAGGCCCTTTTGGCTGGGACTGGGTATACAATATTTGCTTAATTATTTTTAAATAATATTTTAACAACTCTACAAACACAAGAAAAGCAAACAGCTAACATAGAAAAGCAAATAATAATAATAATAATAATAATAATAATAATAATAATAATAATTTATATTCCGCCCCTCTGCCAGGCAATCGGGGTGGCGTACAACATTCAAACATCAAAACAAATAAAATCAATTCAAATCCCATCCTTCATTCCCAACCAACCCCAAAAACACATCAAACAAAACAAATTAAAAAACAATTAAAATTAGCTTAATTCACAA
>CM034706.1:181343994-181369626 GCA_020142125.1 Phrynosoma platyrhinos | reverse complement strand
GGGCTTGCAGAGACTTTGAAGGCTCCCATGAGGCCAGGTGTTCTGAGGCAGGAGGAGGTGGGGGAGGAGGCTCACCGCCCGGCTCCCAAGTCTCTTCCCAAGTCTCTGCTATGGCCGGTGGTCTGGGCTTGCAGAGACTTTGAAGGATCCCATGAGGCCAAGTGTTCCAAGGGAGGAGGGTGCGGGGGAGGAGGCTCAAATATGCTGATTTGTGTGGTGCTTCCTCTTGCTTTTATGCCTTGCAACTGTACCCTAGAAGGCTTTTAGCTGGTGGTTTGCCTCCTTCTCAGTGAGCCCTCTTGCCCACCAAAACCATGTATAATACAATGATATATGGGCCTAAATCCTGCTATAACTCATGCTTTTAGTTGAGCCATTGAATCAATTGGATTTGCCTATGTGTTGAATCACCAACAACTATTGTATTTTACTCTCCAAAACCATTTTAAACGCTCTTTGTGAAGTGTTTGCTTTGGCCTTACAAGACTAAGAGAAATGCTAAATTGGAAAAGGAAGTTCAGAAGGCATGGATCAGGTAAGGTCATGGGGGATTTGCACAAAACAACAACAACAACAGAGAGAGAGAGAGAGAGAAAATTTCTCAAGAATCCTTGCTGGAACAGGATAAGGAGGGGGGAAGTGTTTGTCCATATGAATCCTTACATGGCAAGGCAAAACCTGGATAAAGATTTAACCATTCATTGTGAAAACTAGGACATAGCTACCTCATTAAGTCATAGATGAAGCAAGATTCTAATGAGGGATTGCCAGGCTCACAGATCATCCTTTTATGTATTTCAGTGACTCCTAAAATAACCAAGAGACAATTAAGGTGCTCCTAACAGGATCTGCATCTTCTGGTTGTCATACAGATTCATTCCTGGACGGTATATATATATATATATATATATATATATATATATATATATATATATATAACTACAGAGTTATACAAACCTTGCTCATGTTTATTCAGCAGTGTTTCTATTTCTCTAACACATACACAGATGAGCAAAGGGGAGCATATTAGCCTAAGATACCTGAAGCAAATTAAGATATAAACTTGGCTGGGATATCCTAGAAATAAAATTGGCAAAACACACTCTGTATCTTGCTATTTAATTAGGGTGTTTTTTTTATTCAAATATGTTGCAATAAATGCCATTAAAAGCTACACAAACATATATAAGTTTAAATGGTTGGGTTTCTATTTAGATATTAGCCCTATAGTAGTCTCATGTTTACAGAAGATAAATGAGCTCATCTATGCTCAAATCTTCAAATTACAATTAGCTTTGTTATTTTACTGGTGGTACCCAATTGCTGTGCTATTAAAACGAAGGGCCTGACAGCATTTCCATTTACCGTCCTGGTTTTTAGGGTTTATTATTTTTTCGGTTCTGAATTTCATTAGGCTGCAAATTAGCTGTCAGTATGAATATGAGTTATGACCCAAATTGCTATTTTCTGTGGGTTTTTTAATAAAAACAATCATGCAAGAGGAAACACTTGTATGCAGGAGGACTCCTTATATATGTATGTGTGTGTGTGTGTGCGCACACGCATGCGTATCTGTCCTGAATTCTGTTGCTGACAGAAATCCACCCTCCTTTGGGGAAAAAAATTAAACAGGGCTGATAATGAAGGCTAATGGATTTATAAAAGCATGCTAAAAAGAACATCAGATTTTAACATGTATCATCCATATTCTTTTCAGCCTACTATTAGAGCCCTAAGCACTAGAGGCTTTATTGGTTAGTTTTTAAAATGAAGCTCTCAAGATGCTGGATTCTATGCTCATGGTCTGCAGTGACAAAATCACAAAATGAATGCACGTGTACACATCTACATCTCCCTGGAAAAATCTCAAATAAATAGAGGTGCTGTGTTCTGTCTGCACTAGTTGTCTGTGAAAGTTAAAAAAAATCAATGTAGTCATCTACATTCTTCTTCAGTAGATTACAGAATTTAAAGGTTCTCTTCCTTTCACCTAGGAACCTTGTCTTGTCTTCCCATTCTTCCTTCCAACCCACTGAAAAGGTAAATGTAAATCCTAGGATTCAATTGGTCTTTTCTTTGGACCTCAGGTGGCAGGAAAGCTCAAACCACTGCCATTTAGTAGTGAGAGCTATTACATTTTGGAGTGGGTAAATCTTACTGTTAAACATAAGATACTTGAACATTTATTAATCTCTCCACCACCCTTCTTTCTTGACGTCACTTCAAGGGCCAGTTTGTCAGCAGCCTGTCCAATTTCCTGGGACAGAATGATACATAAGGCCTACTGGGTATATAATTCTTCACTAATTTCATTCTCAACGGAAGCAATGAATTTCCATTCCACTGTCAGGAAGTCTGTGCAGTTTTCAAAAACTATTCATGTTTCAGAAATTATTCTGCACAAAATTCACACTTACATTAAATTGTGTGTATATGTGTGTATATGTTCATAAAACATATTTGGTCAGAAAACAGCATCAGAAAAGAATATTTCTTGACAAAAATATTGTCAGTGGAGAAAATGCTGCTTTCCACACAAAACAATCCATGTGCAAATTTTGATCAGAATAAGTTCTAAACTGTGAAGAGTATATTCAGCCCAGAGTTTCCCGACACTTCAGGGTCACATTTTTCAATGATTTAAAAAATGTTTTCCAGTATTATTTCCACCTCTAAGCCCCCATAAGGTGACAGTTTACATAATCAAAAAGTGGTGAGGTAAAGGTGGGCACCACAGCTCATATATGCCAAAATGAATATGTTTGGAGAGCAAAGGTGTCACTCACCCTTAGGTGTCACCTTGTGTCATCCAGACCTTCCCCACCCCCTAGTGATGCCCCTAGTAGGACATATGTCTTGATAGCACAGAGCTCCTGGAACACAGGGGTCCTGGGACAATTGCACCAATGAAACCATTAGTACTCTGGCCCTCAGTAAGAGGAGCCCTAATGTGTCAGAAAACTCAAACAGATGGGGTTATTCACTGAAGCGATCAGAGTACAAATGGTCTGGAATTTAAAATGTCAGGAACAGAAATTTGAATCAGGCTTAGAAACAAATTGGCAGTCCCACATCTCTTCTTTCTTACCTTAGTGAATCAATATAAAACAGGATTTGTAATCCAAGGTTATGGAGACTGCAACATCATTGAAGTAATTTTTGTGAGTGTGAGAAGGAAAGTTTTTCCTCTCATTAAGAAAGAAATGAGCAAAGAGAAAAAGGGAAGTGAGGAAATTGGCTAGAGAGAAGTCATAGCACATTCTTTAAATGTCCAAGCCAAAAGCTTAGACTTTCAAATATCAAGTACATATTGGGCATGCTGAAATGTTTAACAGAAGCATTAGCATAATCATTCTCCTGCTTGCATTACTTTATATGCTTACCATGGTCACCTTCTTTTCAGAACTATACTGATTCAATCATGCAATTGCTCCCTTAATAACCACACGATATAGGGCCCCTATCTTTATAGTACCAGGAATGAAAAAGTTTAACAGTATGAAGGCAATAGAATTGAAGATCCAAGTAACCAGAAAGCAACAGTTTGCACTTAGCAGCCAATAGTTGAGCATTTCATTACATATTGGGTGCCCCAGTTATTTGTTCTTTCTACAGTCTTTAGATAAGCAATACATAGCAAATATCCTAGTTAATTTTCACACCCACACACATACATAAATAAAAAGCAAAAAAAGCTTTCATGACAAGCTGATTTGAGATTAGATTTGTGTATTTGTCCAAAAAAGCAATCTACATATACATCAAATACAAAAATGTAAACTTTGCCTCTGATCATTTTAAATCTTATTTGTTCTTATTTTTGCACTTGTACAGAAAAAATCTCTAATGAATACAGCACAAAGAAAAAATTATTTGTCAACATCTATATTGTTTTTCCTCTCATCATCAGCATTTCAAAGTTGTTACTAAAAGATTTCACAACTATTCCATTACATTAAAATACCAAAGAGACTGCATATACAAGAGTGGTCTCACAGTACATCTTCCTAATATCTTCCTAATAAGGCATCAGTTGTCAAACTGGCCAGTCAGAGCTGCTGATTTCATCAAACTGGAGTCTAATCATGTCATCTACTCACACATTTTCTTAGAGCATGGTAAATTATAACTAACAATGCAACTTTGTTCTAAATTTAATGTTTATGTATAAAAATCAAAACAAAAAAGTCATTTTAACTTTTTAGAATTATGTCAAACTAGCACAAGTTGCACAGAATAATAACAAATCTTACTCCAAGGATTTGAAGAGCATTACTGTTTGATATGTGATATATTTCTTTCATATTTGATATTTCTACAAATAAAGATGTACAACTCTGGGCTATAAAAGGATAAGCATAGTGTACACTAACCAGCTCTCCATCAGAAGAATATTTTCTAACACAAACAGCATCTGCATCTGGACAGAGATAAAGGTTTAAGCCTAACCTATGCTCTTTTTTAAAAAAATAAATAAATAAGATCACCTCTTTTTTTAAAAAAATAATTGCATAAAGGAAATTGTCAGATCTAGTTTAAACCTAGTACATATTGGTTGAAGTCTTACATAGTTCAACATGATGTAGTAGTTCTGCATGCAAAATTGTGCTTCACACTGAGCCATTCGCAACTCCTGAACCTACAGTAGAGCTGCTAAAGCCCTTCATTTAGCATATTTATGTGTGCATGTTCATTACATTTCTGTCCATAAGAGTCTAAAGCAGTGGTTCTTAACCTTGTTGGAGGTATTCACCCCCACCAGTTTTATATGCGCATTCACTGAACCCTTCTTACGATTCTTACGCATTCATCGACCCCTTCTACCACCAATACAGACGGACCGTCAGTGCCATCCGGTGAGGGGAGTGGGCTGCCGTGCTGTCAATCATGGCATGCGGCCAATCAGAGGGCCACTTCTGTCAGTGGAGGCGGGGCAAGCTGGTTTGGTTGGATGGGGCATATAAATAGTGGGGCATATAAAACGTATACAGGTTATCATCTGCAGCCAATGATGGACGAGCAGGGTGTGTCATCACGAATCATATGAATTGGATGTGTGTCTTGACTTCCACCAAACCCACGAAACTGACTCACTGAACCACTGATGTTCGATCAAACTCAGGTTAAGAACCACTGGTCTAAAGTAAAGACAATTGGAATATGGTGGAAGAGCCTTTCACCAGCTGCTGGGCCAATGCACAACTGGAGCTATACACAGTTGTTCTCCTCACACTCATAGGCTAAAGTGGCAGTTGCTAAAGCCATCTGCATCTGTAGGAGGGATGGGAGGGGAGAATCACAGGAACATCTGGGATGTTTCTGTAATCAGACACAAAATGTTGATGTTATCATCAGTTGAAATCCATTGGGGTCCTCCGGAGATCTCAGTTGCTGAAGTAATCATTTCATCTCTGGCTACATAGACAAATGACCCAAAAGGGCTGCTATCAGGCCAATCCAGAGGTGGGGTGTACACAGGACGCATGACCCCAGATTGTGCATCGGCCACATAGAGGCTGTGCCAAGGCTACTTATCATGGCCCAAACCTAGCTGCAAAAGGAGCGATTTCTTACCACTCCATTTCACAGCCTGTTCAGGACTGTGGCAGCATCTGCCCTTGGGACTGCAATGTCTGGTTGCTCCATTCTCATGGCAATTGAGGTGGGAGCAGCCCCGGTCACTCCTTTTCACCCCATCTGCTTCACCCCATAATTAGACACTTCTGCCACATCCCTGCTGGCCTCCAGGAACAATGATCATGGGTGGGTGGGACTTCAGCATCTCTATGGTAGATTGGAAGAGGGGTGTTAGTTGAAGAGAAGAAGGGATTACTAACATCTACAGTGACCAAGAATAGACACACACAGGCATAGGGTTAACTTGTGCCTGTATATTCCAATAACAGGGTGCCAGCCATGGATTTGTTTATCTAATAAATAAATTATCTTAAATTTTAATTATTAATGTGTTACATTGAATAAAATTGATATGTTCATCATTATAAGTTCCTCCAAAGTAACTGTGGAGGGTAATTGTTTTCCTAAACACAAATGTTAATTTCTAACTAATTAATAAGTTGTAATACCATCTTTGTACAGTTTCCAACTTTGCATAAAAGTACTGATTCTTCCTTAGCCTAAAGGCTAACCTGCATGCTACACCAAAGCTCAGTGGCTGGATGTCCAAACACAATGGAGTATGTTCTCAATTCAAATGGTACCCACAGATTTTCCGTAATCTACAGAAGGGAAAACACATAGAACTAGTTGCAGATTTATGGTGGAAATATGAATTCTAGCTATAAGATATATTACCTAGCTATAATAGAAGAACACACACACACACACACCTCCTTCTCCTCATGCTATTTTACAATCCAGGAATTTTTTGAGGGGAAAAAAACTGTGTGGGTCATGAATCTCTTCTATAATGAGTAGTCTAATTATTTTTAAAAGGCACCTTAATTATGGACATTTATTATTAAAGGATAGAATTTCTCCTGTGGCTTGGGCCTATATTATATATTATCAGTCTATCCTTTTACAGCATATTATTATATTATACAATTTTAACAACAATTTTAATTTTAACTGTATTTTTATTCTTTTAATAAGCAATCTATTTTAATATTATAACAATTTAATTCTGTTTAATGTATCACATTTCTATGTTTTTAATTGTATTGTTCTTTTAATGTTGTGAGCTGCTCTGGATCCTAGTTCTGAGAAAAAAGTGAGATACAAATATCATCATCATGATCATCATCCAGTCTCCAGGAGATATTCCTGAAAAGAAAGCCTGTTGTGTGGTTTTAGATAGCCTTGGGGCTTGTTCTCAATCCTAAACTGTTGTAAGGCACACTGATTTAAAACTTGACTGAAGCAGAAGAGCCATAGCTTACTTCACAGGACTGTGCTATTCATAGAAAAAAAATCTCAGGTATGTCCAGATAAAATTTATCTCTGGAACCCTAGCGATGGCATCTGGTAATGTAATATGTCATGGACAGATTGCAGCCCTCCAGATGTTGTTGAACTGGAACTCCCAGGAGAATAATGCTGGCAGTTCTAATTTGACATTTGGAAAGCTGCATGATTTCCATCCTGGTAGAGACATGGCAGCTTCCTGCGCTCCTATGAAACACTTCAAACTTGCTCCTCCCTACTGCTTCTGTTTGTTGTTATTTGTGCCTTCAAGTCATTTCCAACTTATGGAGACCCTAAGATGAACCTGCCATGGGGTTTTCTGGGGTTGAGCATATGTGACTTATCCAGGGACACCCAGTGGGTTTTCATGGCTCAGCAAAACATTGGACCTTTATATCCAAAGTCATAGTCCAACACACTCAAACCACTCCACTGTGCTGGCTCTTCTATCTCTCCCTGTTTACCTACTGTAGTTTTTGTTCTTTCTCTGACTGAGGAAACTAATGTGTTACATTGAATAAAACTGATATGTTCATCATTATAAGTTCCCAAGATTAAAAATGAAATCAGAGTGTTGTGAATACATACATTTTGATCCATTACTACTGTTAATCTATGTCAGGTCAGCCTCAATTTATGGCCATCCTATGAAAGGAACACCTTCAAGAAATTCTGTTGATAACCATCCTCCTAAGTGACATGCTTCCTTGACTGAGTTTGCTTGTCTCGCCCCATGTTGCAGATCTTCTAGAAATAAATGGTTCCCTTCTTTGGATAGGTGAACACCACAATGCAAGCTTTTCAAAAATTATTTTGGGATGTGGCAAAAAGTGGTCCAACCCTTAGACCAGGCCATTCCAAATTTCTCTCTTAACCTGCTTTCAGACTGTATCAATACAACAGGGGTCTCCCACCTCAGGCCATACCACAATATAGTCAGGCCAGGAAGACTATATGACTCCTGTGTCATGAATATCCTGTATGACCAGGGCCTTGTCTTTTAACAAACCTAGGTCACTCCCAAGTGAATGACAAGAACATGTGATCGATGCCCTTGGTTCTTCTCAAACAATATTGGTAACAGGCCATGCCAATGAAGGCACCTCTTGTCCAGTCACTCAGCCACAGACAGTTTGCTCAATCCCAGGTGGGATCCAAAATAACTATTACAAGCCTGGAATACTGCCCAATAAACAAAGCTGTGGGCACAAATCAGGACATGAAGTCTCACCAGCCATAACCTAGAATCTTCAAAAAACAAGAACAACCATATATCAAGTTAGTTCTGCATTGACTTCATTTACTTCTGATATGATGCAGACCTCCAACACCCAGTCTTCTGCATAAGATGAGGGCCCATGCCCATCATAGAGGTGGTGGAAGATGCCCTGATTCTAAATGAGTGGATTCCAAATTTCACTCCTTTGTATCCCAATAGGATTAATGTCCTGGATATGACAGACTAGAACCGGTATTTGGTCAAGGGTGACAGGCCAGCATGGCAAAACAAAGGGACAGAATGCCCCCATGACTTCTTCATTGTCCTGTAGCCTCTGTAAAGCTTGAACTGATTATGTTAATTGATGTCTGTTTTCATTGGAAACCAGCAAATGAAACCACCCCCCCCCCCCGTGGCTCTGTGTGGTGCGAGGGGGAATCTGAATTAGGGTTTTATTCTTCTCAGAAGTGACAGTGAAATATAATGGTATCAACAGTGTTGGTGTCACCCTGTGCAGCTGCCTGAAAAGGGCTGCTGTGGGGCAGTGGTGGTGGCTTGCTCTGCCCTACTTCCATCCCCCTCCTCTCCTGTTGCCTCATTCAATTTTCCCCTGGCCACCAGCTGCCCAACCGAACTCAGAACAAGCTTCCATGCACACGTGGTGGTCTACCCTCCCACCCACCCCCTTGCCCTCTGATTCACTCACTCAAACAATTGCTGCCCTCAAACAGAATTGCTGTGGGGTGGGTGGTGGGCAGGTAAGTGAGGCAGTGAAAATGGACAGAAGGGGCACATGCTACCCCTCCTTCTCCACTGACCTGGCTTCATCCTTGGCAGAGAGATCCAGGGCATCAGAGAAGGTGAGAGGTGTGTGAACTCATCCTTCCTTTGGTGTCTTGGCTCCCTTGGAGGAGACACCCAGGGCAGTGGAGAAGGCAGGAAGCGCATGCACTCATCCTTCTCTGGTGCATTGGCTCACTCAGTGGAGAGATCTAGGGCAGTGGAAAAGGTGGGGGGAGTGCATATTTGCTCCTCGTTCTCCACTGCCTTTGCTTTCTCCTCAGCCGAGAGAGCCATGTCATCAGAGAGGAATGAGTGAGCACTGGTGGCAGCACACACACCTGCAGTAGGAGCAGGGCTTGATGGGGCATCACACATCCTCTGACATGGTACTTGGTGCAGTCTGCATCACTCCATCACCCTTGTAAGATTGTAGATCTGTTGTTGTTGCTGCTGCTGTTGTGTGCCTTCAAGTCATTTCTGACTTATGGTCACCCTAAGGTAATTTATCATGGGGTTTTCTTGGCAAGTTTCTTCAGAGGGTATTTGCTATTGTCATCCTTTGAGGCTGAGATCATGTGATTTGCGCAAAGTCACCCAATGGGTTTATATGGCTGAATCAGTATTTGAACCCTGGTCTCCAGAGTCCAACACTCAAACCACTATCCCTAACAACAAGCTTTTCCTTTTCCAGAATTTCTCTGATTCACTTTATCAGAATCACAGCCTCACAAGAAATGACAACTTTGCATGAGGAGAAGCACACTTAGACTCCATCTAATAATTTAGCCCAAGAATTTAAAGCAACTGTAGCCTCTCTATTAGAAACTACCTTCTTTAGAAGGCATCTTGATATTTAATCAGTCAAAAGAAAGAAGGAATAACACTGGTGCATGGAAGTCTCCCGTCACTGAATTTCATTATGTTGAGATACCATTGGTTTCGCCTGGGACTGTGGGTTTCAGCACACATATACACAGGCATTTTGCACATTTGGGTGGTTGGGATACAACCATCGGTAGGACAGAACAACTGAGACTGGAAAAGTTTAAGCAGGCATGTGGTTTCATACTTGCACACTAAATACATCTTTGTCACACATGTAACAGCAATTAGAGCTAGCCCAGAACTATGGGCAACTGTATCTAAATCAAGACATGGAGGGTGTATTTTCCAGCTCAGATAATGGAAATGGAAGTGGGAGATCTGGATCTGACCAGTACAAGGCTACGGCCCTGTACTACCACTAAGATATTAAGGTATCTATAAATGATAAATATTCTACATGAAAACAAACAAAGAAAAACAACCCAATTACTTAAAATAGCTATATTCTGCAAACACAGAAAATAAAACACTTAAATACCATGGTACTCAAATATAGGAGAACCATGAGCATTCATCTTTCATGAGAGTATATCTACTTCATCTTTTTGATTTGCTGTTATGCTTAAGGATTGAAGTCTGATCATATCTTGAAAGATTAAAGATCTATGATAGAAAATGGTAAGAGCTTTTCTAAAAGAAGATGAGCATAGGAATGGCAGATTTGAATTCCATTGCTTTTTCTGGTCTTAAATCATGCTCTTTACATTATTTTAATATACTTTACTATTTAATTATGTAAAAGTAGAGCATATTCTCAATCCAGGGGCTCTTTACTATAAATATTCATATAAGTACTGTATGTTTTCAAATTAGACTGCTCTCCTCTAATTGTGTTTTCATAATGAAATTTATTTAAGTCTAATATAGGCATTATGTAGAGTAATGTATCTTCTGAACCTCAAAATGAATGTTAAAGAGTGTAAATTCATTTTATTTTCTGCAGCAGATTTCCTTTTAATCTATAGACATTACAGTAATTTTTTTCTTAAACACACTGATGGGAATTCAAAACTAATTTTCAGTAAGAACAAGCCTTCTTGAAGCGTATTCAAAGCATTCTGCTGTGTCTTTCAGCTCTGCTAGTGTATGCTATTTTAATCTCACTGTTAGTTCATAGGTTGAATTTCTATGATGTCCTTCTTTCATCAGATTCAGAGTTATGCCACCGAATTTACTCTAGTTGATGGGATAAATTTAGTCTAGAATCTAACAGGATAATTTAGCTCCTAGAAATGCTTCCATCAGTAGAACCGGGATGGTCATCTTCTCCTTTCCACCCCGCAAACCCTTGCACACCCCCCAAACCTAATTGATAACTAGGAAGGGTGAGTGCAAGGCAGAATACAGTAGGCCCTTGGTATCCACTGTGATTGGTTTCAGGACCCTCCATTGATAACAAAATCTATGGATACTCAAGTCCCATTATATACATTGGCCTAGTAAAATGGTATCCCTTATATAAAATGGTAAAATCAAGGTTTTTTTTCATATATATATATATATATATATATATATATATATATTCAAACTGTGGATGGTTAAATCTGTGGATAAAAAAAATCTGCATATGAAGGGATGACTGTACAGATACAGCATGATGACAATTGTGTACAAGCATGAAATGCATGTGGGTCAGAATGTCCTCATTTTGAATCAGTAGTGGTAAACAGCTCATATATGATTGCTCTCTTTTGTCAATAGCTTCCTTGTTTCTGAGGGAACTGGTGTCACAAACAGGGAAATCCACTGATCCACTACCACCTTACTCTATCAGCAGAAGTGTGTAGATGACAACCTGAACTATAAGAGCAAAATTCTTTCTCAATAGAAGGGTATTCCCAATTAATAAAGAACCACAAGCTACATTTTAATTGATTTTTTAAAAATGATTTTAATTGTGTTTTGAATTTACCATGCTTTTCCCCTCCTCCTCTTCCTCCTCCATTATTATTATTATTATTATTATTATTATTATTATTATTATTATTATTATAGTGTATAGCCATGCCTAACTATGCAAACTGAGGAATTTTTAGAATTTGTAATTACTGTACAGCTTCTTTCCTAGACTTTTGATAATAGCTTTTATTATCAAAATAGGAATATATCACCCTTGCTAATCCTGTCTGGCATGTGCAAATGAAACTAAATAGCTGTGTACCAGTTTGCCACATAAAAGGCAAAGCATTTTTGGAATATTAGTGCGACTATATTTTGTTTTCAGCAGATGGTTCTATGTAAAAGCCCATGTGAAACTGTTCAGAAAGAAAAAGGCACACTTCTAAACATAGCAGCATTTATTTGGTCAGATCCAGATTTAGTCATGTTTAAAGTAGACTCTTTGGATTACATTCAGTTTGTTAAATTGATATGGCTGTCCATAAAAAGAATTCTTTTGATAAGTCTAGACAAACAAAATAAAATGTTAAAAATACTAAAATAAATAAATAAATAAAGAGAATTTAAATTTTAAAAATAATATTTAAAACCATCATCACTTAACCAACAAATTTTTATTGATTTCAGTTTATCTACTCTAAGCATTACTAAGTCTGCATTTAGTCCAGTATTTTTTGAAGTGCATAACATTATAAGGTGCTATGGTCCTGGGATTACACCAAAATTTACACAGGCTAAAATGATGATATTAATGATATTAAATATTTTTTTCTAGGAAAAACCCTTACTTCATCTGTTTCCAGAACAAACCATGCCACTGCATCATATTTTGCTTATCATTTTCCTATTACATTCAGATTTATACAGTCCATCAGGTGCCATGGGATGATGTCCGTGGTCCTGACTATACTAGCCTATACTTACATTGGCTAGATATTCCTTTTGAGCTTCAGCCTGGATCAAGGATATAATGGTTATACAAAAAAGAAAAAGAGGAAAAAGGCCTTACCCAACATTCTACATACCAAATATAGAGCAAATCCCCATATAGTTAAATACTTGGGTAGTGTTTGGATCAAATTATGGATACCCCTTTCATACATGAATTTATATAATGCCCCCTAAGGCCTGTCCTCACGTCAATGTATGTGTGCCAGTGAGGTGGTTGGGATGAGAATAGGACCAAGCCATCAAGAAAAGAACACACAAAAAAATTGTGCTTAATTAATTTATGATTCTTGATCAATAGTTGATGTGTTTCATACTGACAACAGAATCAAAGGTAATAAACATACAACATTACAAACTCATAAAACAAATGCTTAACAATTTTGAAATACGTAAAAAAAATACAAAACCATATGAGGTTATAATAAATAAGCACTCTAGGGAACTCACAAGAACCTGCAAGAATAATTAAAGAGTTCTCAAAAGTTTATCTTAAGAAATAGAATACAAGATGCACTAACTGTAAATCTCTCTGTGTGTATTTCACTTCATGTCATAAAAGTATTTATCACTGGAAAGGAATAAACATCATCACCCTGAGGCACTGGATAGTTTTGAAACCAAGCATGCAAGATTTTCCTGGTTTTGTTTGTTTTAACATTCTCAAATAGACCGACATGCACAAAACCTACATCTCTTACAGAAAAATTCAGTGATGTCCACTTGGTTTCTAATGACCATTTTGTAGATCACAGTTGTTCAAGAATTGCATTGTAAAGCTTCTTAAAGTTATAAGCAATTCTAATGGTAGTTGGGGAGAGAAGGGTCATGTTCCTGCAAGCATTAAAAAATACACTAAAAATGTGGCACTATATGCAAAGAATTCCTTACAGTATAATTATGCATTTCTGGGCTACCACTGTATAAAATTCTGGACGGAAAGACTGAAATTCACAGAAAGAAAGAGGAGGAAAAATCTAGAAGAGGCTAGCAATGCTTCCTATATCTCCAAGTTTACTGGGTTGTTGCCTCCATGAGCTTCCACATAGAAAGAAGGAGATCTATTAATCATTCTTCAAATAATCAAATCTGTTTCTTAACAAAATATATGAACTGTTGTCCTTTACTTCAGCAAAATCATGTGGGCATTAACTACAGACTCTATAACTTATTCCTAAAAGCCAGTGAGAGGCTGAATTTGTCAAGCTCAGCAGATTTTTAGTGCCTCACATTCACAAACAATTGAAATCATTTAACACTTTTTAAAAAGAACCTTTCTAATTTTAGTCTGACTGGGAAAACTCAACTGCAATTCTGAAATGGATCAATAGCATTTTATTCTTTCCTTTTCTTTTTCCAATGATTTTTTTCTTTTCTACAACTCTATATATGAATCCATAAAATCCAATAGTTTTATCACAAAATGGATGAACTTAACCATTTTATTTTAACAATAGCCTTTGGTAATGGAGGGGTTCTACTGGTTATTAGGACACAGGAGGATGACAGTTTCAGCCTATGCTACCAGTGATATGTGGTGTGACAGTCAGAAGTACAGTCAGCCCTCCATATCCACAGATTCAACTATCCATAGCTTGAAAAGATTCATTCAAATCAAGGTTTGTTATTTGTTTTATATATATATATTCCAAATAGCAAACCTTGATTTTGACATTTTATATAAGGGATACCATTTCACTCCTCCATTGTATTTAATGGGGTTTGACCATCCATAGATTTTGGTATCCATGGGGGTCCTGGAACCAAACTCCAGAGGATACCAAGGACCCACTGTATGATCTCTGTCACAGTTTCTCATTGCAGACTTGCTTGCTGGTGGGAGGGGCTGGAAACATTCTCCGCCTGCCCCCATTTGCCAGTTGAACAGACCTCCTTTGCAGCTGCTTACTGTTAAGGTAAATGCTCTACTTGTTTTGCTACACATATCTCAAGAATATTTTGTATTCTATAAATTCACATTACAACCTAGCCATTGCTGATTTATTGGTTTCAGAGAAGGACTATGGATGACTGGTAGAACACATGCCTGACAACCCAGATTCAGTTTCTAGTATTTATAGTTAAAAGAACTGAGTGGCAAGTGATGGGAAAGACCCATCTCTCTATGAGATCTTAGAGAACTGTTTCCAATCCAGTTGGGGTGAATGGGTAAATAACCTCATGTGGTATAAGATGACTTCTTGGTCAAGCAAATGAAACAAAATGCTTGAGATCTGAACTGCACCCATTGTATTTTGCAGAAGAATGGGAAAAGGCTGCTATGTTTGGAAGAATTCAATTCATTTCAAAAGAGGCAGTCGTGCACCAGCTCCTTTAGAAATATTATAGTGTTGTTTTTCTCTTTTAATGTTTGCAGCAGAACTTTTAGCAAGTCATAAATAAAGAGGCTGCCAAGTCTTTATATTACTTCTAAAAAACCTCTGCCTTATTAAGCCACCCAAGATAGCTCACACAATTGTTTCTAACAGAAGGTAATTTAGGTTTCCCCTGCCTGCATTGCTTTATGTATTGAAAATATCACCCACCATGCTGGATAGGCAAGCTTTGTTAATTGCTTTGTTAAAAAAAAAGGAAAAACCCAAGAAATTTATGTATGTTTTAATGGGTTTAATTTTCTTTTAAGTTTTCCTTATAAAAATGTTGTAGCATTCCAAAATCAAATAAATTAGCCAACGAGTTGATTCAATGTGCTGCTGCACCAGCAGTTTTTTTCTTTAAAAACCTTCTAAATCCCTCTAGACATTGCTTCAGCAAGATGAAATGTATAAAAAAATATGTGTACATAAGAGAGTGAGCAAGGTGGCATTTAAATAAAAAAAAAGAAAGACATTATTACCTGTACTCTCAAAGCCATCCTCCTCCAACCGACTCGTCTGATTCTACAGGTTTAGAATATCAAAGTACAGAAATTTTAAATCAGGAGAATAAAGCTTGAAACATTGGTAAAGACAGCTGATATTATGCTGTAATCACCTTTTGCTTTCTATCACTATCCTTAAAGGCCCCATAATATTAGGTATGGGATTTGAATGTTTTAAAACACACAAAATCTTTCAGAAGCCTACAGTAATGGTTCTTTCTTCTCATTTTCTTTAGTTACCATGAAGCAGGGCAAGGCAATTATTAAAAATGTTGGCAGTTACTGGCTGCAAAAAGTAGATAATGAGTGCAGTATTCCCAACACAAAGGTACACATAGAAATACTATAAAAATACATTTACAGAAGCATGGAGTTAGAACTGTCTGCTTTGTTTCAGGCATAACAATACTGCATCCAAATATATTATTTCCTTGCAGATGAAAGTGATGACATTTTGAGCAACACTGGTGATCGAGTTACATGGTCTGTGTCTTCCAGTCCACAGTGAACACACGTACTGAAATAAGTCAAAATAAATCTAATTTCTAATTTTTAAAAAGCCATTCAGACAGAACAGAGCATGATGTCTACTCTCACAGAAATCTGTATTATTGTAACACTAGTTTCCATGAAAGATCTTCATGCAAGACCATAACATCAAGAACTGGGTGACAATTGCTTGTTCTTGTTGTTGTATGCTTCCAAGCTATTTCTTACCTATGATGAACCTAAGATGAACCTATCATGGGGTCTTCTTGGCAAGATTTTCCATTGCCTTCCACTGAGGGTGAGAGCATGTGACTTGCCCAAAGTCACCATTGGGTTTTATGGCTGAGCTGGGAATTGAATCCTGGTCTCCAGAATCATAGACCAATGTTCAAACCACTACACCATACTGGAAACTCTTCACATATTATATCAAACACACATAGAAGGGACAGGTGAGTAATGTTTGACCACCTGCACTATGTATGTTTGACATAACCTGAAGAACAATTGACACATCTGCAGAGTATTTATGTATAAGCTGCGGACAGGTACCCTGTGTTATTCACTGTTGAAAACCCTGATTGTAAGCTGTTGTTTTTTTCACAGGTTAGGTCAGGAGTGTTGAAGATGGTAGGGTGACTACATTGCATCCACTAACAAACCTACTGCCACAATTTCCCCCATGTTGCCACTAGAATTCCAATGGCTCTGCTGAGATCCATGGTACACAGGATTCTCCCTCCCTCAGGAGAATCATGTGCCCAGGAGCACACAAAGAGAAAATATCCACTGAAAAACAAGGCACACACTTACTATGTAACAGGATTCCTTGCATAATTGTTGGGACTTTGATCTGGGTAGAAATGGGTGTAGCATCAGGGAGCCATGGACTACATGACTAAATGAAAAAGAGTTGGTGTCAAAAGGCATAGCTCTGCTCTCTATCCTCTATTTGCTCAACATATTTTTTTGGGGGGGGGAGAGATTTAGGCTTAGATAATCTCTAATCAATTATTTCAGGTGAGGAAGCAACTCTGTGATACAATGTTTTCCTTCTGATCAAAACACCCATTATGTTGGGTAAAATGGGGGAGGGAAGGGATTATATATCATCTTTTCATAAGAATGCAGGGGACAAAAAAAAATCACACATTTGGCAGAGGTAGCTGAAACAAAGAGTACAGTGTCATCAGCTAAAAAGACAGTGACTTTTTATATGTATGAGTATGTTAGTATCCTTCCTCCAGTGAAATACGAGCATCATCAGACCAGTTAAAAGTACACTGAAGCTGACATATGACATGGAGACATCAATATGTGCTTTCCCAACATATCAGTATGGTGACCAATGAAATTTGTTGTTGTTCCCAATAATATGGAACCTCTGTGAGATGACACTTCTTGGAACACTGTTGGCAGTGACAGCTAATTAGTCTTTTATGATTCAGCAGCAATGTCATTTCCAAACGTATTGCTGTCCTAATTAATGAGTTAACATAGCGGCTCCTAGAGGAAGCATCTAAGCAATGACAGCTTGGTAGCCAACCAAGTATCAAATTGATGACACACTTGTATCTCAAAGCACCTAGCATTTCTTATCATTCTAGCTCCTGCTTGGCATTCCTAATAAACAAAATTTCAAAAGCTCTTGAATTTGGCTGCCATGACCATACTAGGTGTTCCGCTAGATGTTCACAAAATAAGATTTTTAGGGGAGGGACAGTAATAGGTTTGACAAGCTTTTTTCTCTTTCATCTATCAGGAGCCCTGGTGGCGCAGTGGTTAAATGCCTATACTACAGCCACTCACTCATAAACCACAAGGTTGAGAGTTCAATACTAGCCAGGGCTCAGACTTGACTCCTATCCATCTGTCATCCAAAAAAATATGTTCAGAAATAGGACTTTCAGTTCTGGCTGCTAGTTATTATTTTAGATCTAGAAGGGGCAACATGTCCTCTTTCCACTCCTGCAAGCCTTCAGGAAGTTTAATTCTTTTTTTTAATAAATATGTATTGAGCTTTGCATCTTAGGGGATTTCAGACTGCCAGAAGTAGTGCAAATTGAGTCCACTTTTAGGGTTAGGGTTTGTGCTAGGGAATCATGGGAATTTTTTTTCTGAGTCATTGAGCCTTCTCTGTCAGAGAGCTCTGGTGCCACAATAAAAAAAATACAGTTCCCATGATTCCCTAACCCTAACCCTAAAAGTAGACTCAATTTGCACTATTTCTGGCAGTCTGCAACCCCCCTTAGTTTCACTCTTTTAAAAATGAGGTTTTTAGGAAGCCAGGAATTATCTTATAGGAACTTCTAGTTTCAACAGATCTTTGTAGAAAACTAGTCTAGAGGTTCATTAGATTTCTCTGCTCTTGTTTTAGAGCAAAATTGTTCAACAGTCTGCATTTAAAGAATTTTAAAGCATACAATGGTCCAAAGAACATGCTTCTGAACAGTAATTGTAATTGCACAACCTAGGGTGTCTGTGGCCTTGAGCTCTCAACAGTTCACCAACTAATCAGATGAATTATTCTGTCACTTCATAGGAACACATGAGATGATATTAAAGATTAAGTCCTTGCTCTTGGTAATTCAATTTCAATTTATTCGGTCTTTGACCAGTATAGATTATAAAAATATATGAAATATGAAATATATACATTTACAAATTAATAAACAGATTAATATACAGACTGAAAATAAGCTGTATACAATATACAATATACATTGTCAACCAAATCTATCTAAACTGTAATAAAATATCCATTCGTCAATTGAGGTCGCAATTTGCAAACAATATAACAGAATTTGGCCACCGCATGTGATACTGTATGGTCTTTGTTATCTAACAGAAAACGTAAATAAAAGGAATCAGATCTACCTGGGAATTTACTTACTAATGGGCTAATCAGTTGGTGACGAGTATCCCTGTAGAATTGACAATAAAGTAGAACATGCTCATTAGTCTCAACAGCGCCCTTGGTAAAATTTAGCTAACTCATGTAAATTTAGTGAGCAAGCATCCCTTTGTTAGGATTGTTCTTGTTCTTGTTTGCTTTCAAGTCATTTCCAACTTCTGGCGACCATAAGGCAAACCTATTATGGGTTCTCTTGCCAAGGTTTCTTCAGAGGGGTTTTTGCCATTGTCATCGTCTGAGCCTGGGAGAGTATGACTTGCCCAAGGTTACCCAGTGGGTTTCTGTGGCCTAGCAGGGATTCAAACCCTGGTCTTCCAGTGTCCCAGTCCAAAGCTCAAACCACTACATCATGCTGGCCTCACTTTTGGTAGGACAGCATGGGCCATATTTAGTTAAACCAATTCTCTTGATTGCTTCTTGGAAAGATTTTATGTGAATTTTATTCCTCATGCTTATTTAAAAATTTATCTTGTTCTCTTTCATTTTCTTTGGAAACAAAGTTGAAGCCACAAACATTTTTCTGTACTGTAGGGTAACTGAAGAACAGTTTAAACCAAATGACAGTTCACTGCGATTACAATAATAGACACACGTATGGCACAACCAGCAAAATCAGCAAATATTCACCAACATTATATGCCAGGATAGAACTCTAGAAAATACGCATATATTTACCAAGAAAAGTCATAACTGCCAGATTGGTTCCTAACAAAAGTCATGTTTAAACAACAACAACAACAACAAAATATTGAAAGGCATGACTCTTGAATGCCAGGAAATCCCAACAAAAAGAATTTTGGACTGATAAAAGTCTTTACAGTTCAGAACCTGTTCCATGCAAAGTGTACACAATTGTTCCTTTGTGTAGAAAACATCAGTTTACATAGAAAATAATATTTCTTCTCGGGAAATGCTGTTTCCTGCACCTAAAATGCTGTTATCTGCACAAAAACTGTACAAATTGTGTCCAGATTAAGTCTCCAACTGTGAATGGTCTTGAAAAACTACACAGTTGGAAAAAATTGCGAAGATTACTCATTGCTTCCTCTTTGAGAGAGAAATTTTTAAAAGATGTACACCCCTAAATAAGGCTGAAAGAAGTGTGGTCATTATCTGCTGTGCTGTTTCATTATCATTCTATAATTGGAAAATATTTTGTGCTTACTGTGAGGTTTCATTTTGCATTTCTTATATTGTATTTATTTTGTGCCATTATTTCCATATCAATTAGCCTCCTTCCTTATTAAAATTGTATAACTGTAATAGCAGCAAAAATTTACATTTGTTGCACCTAGTTGGTACATCTAATCACACCTTGTTTACACCTCATTAACAAGGTGTAATAATGGCAAATTGTTAAGAATTAGAAAACAATTAACCTTGAGTAGTGGAATTTACACTTCAACTAAGGATGAGTTCAGTCCCCCCCCCCATGCTGAACAATTCTTTTGAATATGTTTTTCCCTCTAATCTAAAGGTAAGTTCAGTAAATTTGCTTTAAAATACTATATTAAAATGTCACCATAATGTAAAATTTCCCTATGCTTGTAACAGCCATCACACATGTCATCAAAGAGAAACATACAATAGTTAATTCTGAATAAAACAATTTCACATGGTTGAATTTCACAGTTTTGCAAATTGACTGTTGAAGATGAAGAGACCTTGAAAATTCAACATAAGTGCGCTGTTAGAACTAAGGGGGGATGCAGACCAGGGCGTCGGAGACGCCCTGGTCCGGAGCGCCGCCGGAGTTCAGCCTCCGGACCACGGCGCTCCTGCGGCGAATCTAAAAGGACCGCCAAAATGGCGATCCTTTTACATTCTCCGGAAAGTGCGCCCTAAAAGCGGCGGGCGCACTTTCCGGGGCTCAAACGCCGCGGCGCGTTCGGCTGCCGCGGCATGAGGGCAACCCGCAGTCGCCGGCCGTGCGGACGGCCGGCGCTTCCGGGTGCGCCCTCAGGAAGAGGAAGGGCCGCCGAACGTGAGGCGGCTCCTCCTCTTCCGGGCCTCAGAGACGGCCCAATTACCCATCTGCCGAGGCCCTAATGCTGCCTCATAGATGTATCTTGGAAGGGCCGCAAATTTTTAGTTACCATTGTTATTAACAATGCTACCTGTTATATATTCATTTTTGTGGCAATGAAGGTATAATGGTAGACCTTTTAGAAATACCTTTGTTGGTCACTTATGGACAATTACTTAACAAATTATTTTTAAAAGGAACTACCCAAATTGTAGTTATTATTACATTTTTACAGCCATGGACTAAAAGTGGTGATTGTAGAATTTTCTGTCTTAGATGCCAAAGTAATTTGGCAGGCTTTAGCTATTACACACTTTTAACTAGCAAGTAGGCAGTTTCGGATGAATCATAGTTTGCTACCCATGAGATAATATATTTTATTTTTTAAAAAAATATGAAAATTTCTATCGTATCTACCAATTAATTATGTCATTTTTGAAAAAAAGAAAAAGTGAGACTGTAATCTCTTTGAATAGACTCTTCTTTCACTGACAGGTGTACCATACATCACAGTGATGTCTCATTTGAAAATGATCCTAGGTCTTTGTCAGAAAATGTTGGGATATTTATGTCTTTCATTGTGGGCTAACAACTTTTTGCTAACTGGAAACATAGGCAGTTTCCCCTTCTTTGGGCTTGTTTGAAATAAGGTCTGCCTACTTCAGGGAAACAACAGCCTGTGTTGCTTTATCTTCCTCAAATATAGTTTATAGCCCCCACCCCACCCCCATTCCACCCTATTCCTACTTGCAAGGTTTCAATTCTTTTGGCTCTAGCAAAGAAATCATTGCAGAAAAAAGTTCTTTCTTGAAGTGATGACAGAGGCAAAATTTTATTCTTTTGTAGAAAACAGGAACATTTGAAGACAGATGTCTTTGTTCTTTGTTGAAGGAAGCTGGAATTTCTCAACTTCTTAAACCATTAATCCATCCCGACTTTTTCCTTCTCTGAAGATGAGCATTTCAGATAATGAGGTATTGTACTTTGAAATCCCTTTTAAACAATACCTTTTTTTCAGTCATACATTCAAGTCATGTGGTTGTTTGTATGATAGCCTGGCAATTGGTGGCTCTCTTTTATGACTATTTATTTCCACTCAGAAAAAATGCAATATAAATAATCCTCATAAATCCTGTCATTAAAAACCCCCTCCCCAGTGTGTATGGAGTGTACATATGGGCAATGTGATATTCATTTGTATAGACACACATCAATGTGGGAGGATGTTATTATTTTCTTGGTCTGTTCCTGTGCCTTTAACAGAAGCTGGATCCACAAAAATATGCAGGTCCAGCATGGTGTAGTGGTTTGAGTGCTGGACTACATCTCTGGAGACCAGGGCTCAAATCCTCACTCAAGCATGAAAACCCACAAGTCACACTCTCTCAATCTCAGAGGATGGCAATAGCAACCCCACTCTTTAGAAATGTGCCAAGAAAACCTTAGGATTGTCATATGCCAAAAATGACTTGGAGATACACAACAACAAACCTCATATCAGGTTCCTGCTAGGAGGACCCAGGAAGAAGGGCAAGTAAAGGGGGAAAATTAGCCTTCCTTCTAATTTTTATTTGTCTATTAGATTCTACTCTGCCTTCCTTGCCCCAGTTCCAAATGGGACATAAGTGGATTAGAATTTCTTATGAGACATGTTGATTTCTTAATTAAAGTTTAAACAAATCATTGGAGACTTGCTGAGATGCTTATAATGGAAGAACTCTTGGACTTAAGCATGCTTCTTTAGGTTCCTGATTGCAGTATCATTACAGCCAGCTTGGACCAGGCCAGGGCATGTATATAGTGCAACAAAAGACTTCACTCTTATCAGTCCCTGGGCAAGTGCAGAGCCTAGGAAGACCTTTGCTGCATTACCAATGCTCTTTCCTTCCTGTCTACAGTTAGCTGATCAAAAGAGGCTTGGTCCTATTTACCTGACTAGGAGGAAAGCAATGGGTAAGTAAGTGAGTGGGTGGGCAAATGAGTATTTTTGTGTATTATACATTGTCCACCTATGGCAGTTAGTGCCAAAAGGGTATCTAAATCGTTTAAAGAAAGTCTGTTGGCTATTATGACAGGGGCCTATAGGAAAAAATAATGCGGAGAAAGGTAAGATTGGGAGTATTCTGAGGCTGCATAAGCACTGCAGGAATAATCCAGGTTGGCACCACTTTAACTGTCATGGCTCAATGCTGTGGAATTCTGGGAATTGTAGTTTGTTGTGACACCAGAGCTCTCAGACAGAGAAGGCTAAATGTCTCACAAAACTACAGTTCCCAAAATTCCATAGCACTGAGCCAGGGCAGTTAAAGTGGTGTCAATCTGCATTATTTGTGCAGAACAAATACAGCCTGGGACACCTTTGAAGTACTTATGGGTGCAAGAGACTGTGGCTAGACTGCTGACTGGTTGAAGTGGAAATAGAGATTGCTTGTTTACAACAAAATCACTGGCTAAATGTCCCTCATCAGGGAACATTGTGCTGGTCATGGTCTGGGTCACCCAATACAACTGGAGGCCAGGCTATCTGAAAGATCCTATCTCCCCAAATAAGCCTAAATTGTGAGTTCTCAGCTCATTTAGCTGCCTCTAACTTTCCCTCATGTGTGTACGCTCAAATCTACAATACAATTTTAAAAAATGTTGTACCAACATGCACTGAGCTGATCCACACACATATACTTCCTGATGCCTAAAATCAAGCTGACTGACTGCCTTCCAAGCCTCACTCTGATGAGCTCTTTAAAAAGTAAAGCAGCCCAGGCAGGCAGGTGTCCTGGGAAGCAGGCAGCAGGGCTGATAGCCAAACTGAGGGAAGGTCCCCACTAAGTCCTAGTTACCAATCTGAGGGAGCAGCAAGCGAAGAGTCAATCACGGTCTGTAGGTTGAGGATTGCAGAGAAGCTGAGAAACAAGGCAGTCCAAGGTCCAGGGATTCAGAAGTCCAAGATTAGTCAGCGGTCCAAAGGTCAAGGATACCAGAGTCCAAGGTAGTCAAGAGTTCAAGGCAAGGAACAAGGAGAGACAGAGACAGAGGTTTTTGCCAGGAAGCTCAGATAATCTCTGGCACCGAGGCATCATTTCCACACTTGCTTAAATCCCCGAGCTGCCAGAGCTCAGCTGGGGCTGATCACCTTGATTACCTCTGCGTTTTTCATAAAGCCTCTTCAAGCACCTGAGGCCCGCCCTTTAGGCTTGAGGCTGACTAAAGGTAGGCACAGTCCCCTGATCCTCCTCCATGTCCGACGGCTCTGTTGATGGAAAGCTTGGCTGTGAAATAACCTCCTGAGACACCACAGATTCTGCTGGAGACTCCACAGGAGTTGGAAAAGCAGGGCTGCTAGGACCGGGCTGGGGCTCCTCCTCTGTAGGATCATGGCCCAGAGGAAGTTTTGACTCATCCTCCAAGTCATCCTCTGAGTCCTTGTCTAAGCAGGGCATGACAGCAGAACACTGCACACTCCATCCAAGTATCAGCCAGACCCACATCTAGTGGGAGATAGAGCATGAGCAGAAGCAGCACCTTGGAGAGAACACAAGATCCTATGGAGGTACTCCTACCTCCACATTGCAGTGGCTGCTTGGGTTGCTGTAGTTGCTTGCTGCCAGCAGAAAAATACCATCCCATTTGACACTGGCTGTTGTCACACACTGTGAATGAGTGCTACTCTTCCTGCCTCTCTTCCCTCTCTTTTCCCTTCCTGAGCAGACCTGAAAATTTTATAGTGCCTCCTTTGAGCAATTATTTCACTTCTTGTGAAGATTGCACCCCCAGTTTAAGAAGCACTACTCTTGTCCAAGCTCTCCTTTATTTAGAGGAGAGCAGTACAGGCATTTAACCACTGCACCACCAGGGCTTTGTACCCTGCCTATCTCCTAAAGATGGGATGCAAGGCAGCTTGCTGTTGTTGCTGTGGCTATTGTGGTGTGCCTCCAAGTCATTTCTGACTTATGGCAAGCTCTCCACCCCTTATCATGGGGTTTTCTTGGCAAGATTTGATCAGAAGAGGTTTGTCATTGACTTCCTCTGAGGCTGAGAGAGTGTGACTTGACCAAGGCAGAGATAATAAAATACACTTAGTTATTAATATAAAAGTTCATCAGTTTGGAGGGAAAGGTGTGAAAAGTCAGATATAAATAAAGATTGTAAAGATGATAATGATTGATGATGATGATGATGATGACAGCAGCAACAACATATAACTATTATTTTTATTATTTATTTCATTTTTATGCCACCTTTCTCCCAGAGTGGGACCTAAAGTGGCTTACAAAAGGAATAAATTAAAATAACATTTGGAAAACAATTAAAATCATCACATAAAATTATTTAAAATGTGTACAAAAGTACACATCCCAATAAGAAACCTCCACATGAGTGATTACATATCGAAACTCAGTTTGAACAGAAAGGCCTGTCAGTGAAAGGAGAGTGGGGAGGAAACCAGCCTAGCTTCCTATAGAAAGTGATTCCAGAAGGTGGGTGAAGTCATTGAAAGACTCTCTCTCGTGTCCTCACCAAGCAACTCCATGATATTGGTAGGAAGGAAAGAAAATTTTATCCCATAGATCAGTAATGGCGAAACTTTTAGAGACCGAGTGCCCAAATGCAGTGGCACCCCACACCAGGTGCTGGGGCAGGATTTCTGGGAAGTGGAACTTCTA
>CM034706.1:181320753-181331110 GCA_020142125.1 Phrynosoma platyrhinos | reverse complement strand
ACTAGCTCTAGCTAGCATAGCTAAATGTAAGAGATAATGGGAAAATGAAGCCCAGCAACAAATGAAGGACACACATTTCCCATTCTTGATCTATCATAGTGATCATTTTAGTTCTCCATCTTCAATGTATGGCTAGGGATTAGGAATGTAAATCTTTACTTATCTAATTCTTTCATACAAAAACAAAATAGGTCAAAAGTATTTTCCTGCTGGGTGAGATTATTAGATTTTTATTTTATTTATTTTTTTGCACAGCAGTTTCAGCAATGATTTTCTGAACAGAAGGAAGACTGCTGTAGTATGGACGAAGAGCAAGAATAAATCCTCCTGCTATGTAGGGGTTTTTTGTTTTTGTTTTTTATCCATAAGTGACAGACAAGTAGCTGAAACACATGTCATATTTATTGAATGCCAGTTAAAATTATGCTGTCTAGAAAGATCTTTGCATTTCTCAGGACTCTGGAATCTATGGACAAGAAAATTAATGTTAAAGTGTTGCCAATATCATGTGCCTGTGGGGATTCTGGATGCTACTGCTTAATAAAACATCTGGCAAATATAAGATCCCTCACTGTCCCTCTGCCCTAGCAACAACACACAGACACAAAGACACACACACACACACACTGGCTAGAATAGGCAACAGTCACATCATATGAGACCCTTGGTATCCCACAGGGCTAATCTCCCCATTGCCACCACCAACAGCTTCACTAAGTGAGAGTTTTTATCTTGCCCTTAAAGAGCTGATGACACTCCCCAGAGTGTTATTACTGACCATTTCACATATTTTCAGGAGGGTTGGGAAAAGGCTTTCATAATTTAGGTGGTTTGTATAGGTCTTTCCCACCCACAAATCAGGAAATGATTGTTGTATGTTCTTTCCTGTTAAATACTTTTGCCACCTTGACCACACTCTAATGTTGCTTGGCCACACATATTCTGGTTTTCATCTGTGAAATATTGGAGGGTATGGTCCCATTTACATCATTGTTGAATATCTCATCCAATTGGTCCTCAAGCATGGATCCCTAGATAAATATATGGATCACCTTACCCTTGTTGGGGTGTAGAAAGATGTGCTGTGTCCACCACGGCCACCTGCAGAGTTGTTCCACATCAACAGGATGCCAAGAAGAAGGTTTCTGGAGAGACTTCTGCAAAATACTTCAGGCTGAGAAGGAAAAATTCCTTCACCACAGCACACTGCCTTGAGCTCTGGCTTGCCAAATAAAGACAGCAACAAGGCCAGCCTTCACTCAACTTGAGGGCTTTAATCTTTGTTTGCAGTATATTTACAATATATACACAGAGTATAGGACAGCCATCTCTAATACTCATAAATCTTTCTCCTAACCAACAAACTGCTCCACAACAAACCTACATTGGAGATAATTCCCATCTCCTTTTTATAGGCAGCTAACTATGCCTGTTACATCAGGCATCTCAGGTGTGTATATTTTCAATTACTACCCACACACACCTGCCCATGGAGCTGAGCTGCTTGCATTTCTTATCCTACAGCTCCACCTTGGGGTCATATCCATGTCATTTCCTGACAACCTTCTCTGAAATTCTGCTCTACAGAAAATTCTCTCCAAATAGAAAACTAAATACTAGAGCAAAGAGTTGTGTACAACTTTGCTCCTTTCAATGCTGGTTTTCAATAGAAAAGGATGGTTCTGTAATGGAGGATACCTATGAACAAACTATGGTCTTAAGTGATATAGCCCAGGCATGGGTTTATTACCTTAGTGAAAATGAGGGCTATAACACACCATGGCCACCTTAATAACAGTCTGCTCTTCTCTTTCCATAAAAGAATCCCTTTGCAAGATAACATTCTAGAGTAGTTGTATTATGAGCACTGAGGAACCAATAGTAACAATCAGGCTGAGTGCCAGAAAATACTTTCCCTAACAACAGCGTAAAGCTATCCAATGCACAGTTGTGGCAAATCACCTTTTACTCTTTGTGACATTTGAGATGGAGTAATCTAAAACTCTGCTTTCTGCATCATCTATTATTTACCACAGAACAAAGCTAGGAGCTAAATTATGTAAAAGTGTTTTTAAGGCAAACTTTAGGTATTATATTTTTAGCATCTTCTGTACTTCAAAAAGAAGATTCATGCAATCAAATGTACTGTCAAGAGCTGGGCTAAGAAAGGTTATGCCATGTATAGGTAAAGCATGTGCAAATGTTCTGACTATAAGAGCTGTCTCTATGCTATCTGAGTCTGTCCCAAGGCTAAGGAAATCACCTGGCAATTCCATTAAAATCTAGCATATTTAAAGTTTGAACTAGACATTATAATTTGCCTGGATACAACATGGCAAACTGAAATTGATTTTATCATCTCATCAGTTTAAAATAAGATGTATGACTGCCTTGGTGACATCTCTGCAAAGTATTGTTATAATGCAAAAAATGGGGGAAAATTATCCAACCAGGTGCATTATTCAGAGTATTGACACAATGTAGCAATCTGCACTCCAAAAACTACGTAGTGAGGTGTGTGTTGCCAAATGAAATTGCATGTCACTCAATAAAAAAGAAAAGTGCTATTCTTTATATTGTGTCTACAGAGCAGGCTCTGTATCATGGCTGAAGTAGTACTGACAGCTGGAAGAATTTTTGTAATTCTTTTTTCTTAAAAGGAATATTAACGTAGAGATGCAAGGTGGCAAAACAGATTTTGAGCCATGGGAATCACTAATCAATCACCCACTGACTCATTTTTTCTCTTGATTGTACATGCATACACACATCCAGAGTTTTAATTAAGATATTTTAAGATTGTCTGCATTTGAAATTGCAAGAAGGAATGTCAATATTATAATGAATAAGTTGACAGCCAAGGAAACACAGTGCCTGTTTACAGGAAGAAAAGTATGAGGCTTCAACATTTCTGCCACGGCAGTGCAGTGGTTTCAGATATTGAATATTCATGGAAATCTATGTGAAAACTTTATAAAACTTTTTTTTTAAATCCAATTAGGCCATACTACTTTATAGTTCATAATAGCAGAGGAAAGGACCTCTGTGGGGTCATGTTGCAATTGTTTTTGCACTATACAGCACTGGTGGGAATGGGCTGCACATGTCATCATTCCCCTCTGCTCTTTAGTGCTTTGCAGCTCCTTCAGTTGCTGTGGCTACCTGGTTTCTAAGCTTTGTTTTAGGGAGCATTTATGGTTGATGTAATGGTGTCATGACTGTAGATGTGACTTGTAATATGTACAGTGGAGCAAGTCTGGCTTGTGACATCAAAAATCCTGAAGAGGATGCAATCCATCATTTCCTCATGGAAGTATTTTTGGTGCATAAAATATTTTCTTCACCAAAAAAAGTGCTAATTTTTTTCAGCTATAAATTCTGAACTTCAATGATTGTCCTTTGTCCAGGATTCTCCTTATGAAGGTTTCCTGACACTCAAGAAACTTGTTTTCAAATCATTTTTCAAATATTTTCAAATATTCTTTCCATCCCTAGTTCACTAACATTCACTAACATTGTTCACTAATGTTGATGGAAGATTCTTGTTTTTACAGTGAAAACAATCCCTTTGTCACTAACTGGTGCATATGGTGGTAAAAAGCATGAAATACTAACACTTCTCTTGCAGAGGATCCTTGCAGCAAGTTTCTTTTTTCTGGGAGGTGCATTTTCTGTATATGTGTGGTTGCCGTGGCCCCGATCCAGTGCTTCTCGGGATCCAATGCTCCCAGGGATGGCACAGAGCTGTCCCTTAGGGGCCTTCTATATTGGCCCAAAATCCTAATATATGTGAACCAACAAGGTATAATGACTTGAGCATTGGATGAAAACTCTGGAGTCAAGATTCAATTCCCAACTTGATTGTGAAACCCACTGGATGACCTTGGGCAAGTCAAATGCTCTCAGCCTCAGGTGAAAGCATTGATAATCCTCCTCTGAAAAAATCTTGCCAGCAAAACTCCATGGTATGTTCACCTTAGGGCTGCCATAGGTTGGGGGGGAAACAGCCTTGAAGGCACACAACAACAGTCCTTGATATACCAGGACAGACACCCTTTCTCATCCAGGACAAGAAAATATGTGAATATTCTTCACAACTGAATGAGTTCCATATGTGACTTTGGGTAGTTAGAAACAGGCAACTGGAAATGTTTAACAAATAACCTTCTGAAAACTCTAAATTGAACCAAATATCTATCCCCACTGGAATACAGAAGCCCTATCACTTTCTAATTTATTAGAAGATGGGGATTCAGTCCCAGACATGAAGTTAGACTTGAATAATCTTCATAATCTGTGTATCAAGCATTTTCCCTAGATTTCAAAATAAGGGGGAAAGCTAAGTAGTCTCACCAAAAGGATCCAGAAACCTCATGGTGTAGTTCAGTCCTGAAACAGTCAAGGAAACTGTGCCTGTGCTTTTGCTTCAACAAAGCAAAGAAGACAAGTACAGTCTAACATTTCTAAGCCACAGATTGCCTTTTTAAAATAAGAAATGACAGGTCAATAAATAAAACCTTGTCACTGACAAAATATAAACATATTCAAATGAACAGAAGGAAATGTCAACAGCTACTTGCCGACACAAGTGTCACAGCTCAGTGGGTATCCTTCCAAAAAGCAGTTGCCTGAGATATGAGTGGTTGCTGTCCAGATCAAATTGCTTTTTGCCACTCTGTCTTTTGCAAAGGGTGAAGTGCAGCCAACATGCTATCAAAGCTTCAACCAAACAAATCAATCTGCACACCACATCTCATTCCTGAATGTTATTATTAACCAACAATAGAACCTACATGTAAGAATACAGCCAGTTCTGTATGTTCTGTAGATTGGCTAAATAATCAGCAGCATGAGGTGTTGCCCTCCAAAGAGGAATGAAGGAACTAAACAGCATCCTGAAAAAGCCTTGTAGAATTTGCATGCCTTTCTGTATTTGCTCATTCAAATCTTTAGAAACTGAAGGATGATATTTGGCAAATCCCAGGAAAAAAATGCAAGATGACAATTAAAGTGGTCAATATGTTTTGTTTTCCTCAAGGCCATACAGAAAAAGCTTGTTAGGGATGCAGAGCAGACAATAGTGACCTGAGGCTACTCCTAAGAGATCTATTGTATCTTTAGAAGGTGTTATTCTCCATTATGAATTAGATTCTATTTATGTTTAGATTGATTTAAAATTATTTAAAATGGGAGAAGGAAAAGAAGGAAGTAAAATGTGTGGTGAAACTAAGTAGAAATTAAGCTGAGTTCTTGTATTCTTCTAGTACAAAAAGAAGTGTCAGTAATCTACCAGATCCATCACATAACGTGTAATATAAACACTATTCAGAATGTCAAGAAGTGAAAAAAGGTCTTATATTTTGTTGTTTACCTTTATAGATATGGATATCTCTTTTATTTGCAAGTTGGTTGCCACCATCATGTGCTCTCATTCCACCATGTGCTATCCCTCTATTTTCAAAGAGGATGAGGCAAAGCCTATCCTAATGACTGAGGGAAGGGATAGTATCTTAGTTTATATAGACTTATTGTGTATACCTATAGAAGCAGATAATTAGCAAGAAACAATAAAGAATGCTTTGAGTACCAGAGATAAATATTAATCCTGAAGAAAGGAATTGATTTGTTTGTTGATTGTTAACTCAGAGTAGCATACATAATAAGTTGCCAGATGTGGAGATGCACTATTTCTAAATCAACCTGCTTTAAAAGTTTTCAGTACTATTAAGGGGAAATGTAGTGTGAAACTTTGAAAGGGAAGATTTTGTCAGGTATAAACATTGCAGACTAAAGAGAGTCTTCTATAAGGGAGGAGCCTCGTAATTAAAGAAGCATAAATAAGCAGCAGTCAGAGAAATAGGGAACTGTCATGGCATAACATCTCCTGCTGTAATAATTGAAATGCTTTGCTAATTGGAATAGTCTGCTATTTATCTCCAACAGTAATAAAGTGTGTCCTCATGGCCCCAGTGCCATCTGGAAAGAAACACTGCAAATGAGCAATGGGAGCATCTGCAGGTTAACAGGGAAAGTGTTGATTGTGCTGTGATACGATCAACAGATGTCAATCCAAGTTGGCTAAAACTAGAGCTTCCTACCATATCTATTATAAGGTTGTGGTGGGGAGTTGATCAATAAAATAATACTTCATCTACCTGTTGACATTTGGCCTGCTTTTTCCTGCCTCCCACCCTCATTTTTGAGATTTTATGGAATTGCTCAATTTTAGCAACAGGAGCTTGGGTTACATAACATGTAATAGGAGAGACTTTATGGCAGCCATGCAGAACCAAAATTTTATGACCTTCCTTTACTGCCTTTATTCCTGTCACTTTTCTGATCTCTTTTTTGGGTGGAGAAGGGTGCAGTGAAAACTTTTTATTTGTCTCATACTCTGTAACATTGAAACAAACAACCCTGAGACCTGCAACTTCCGACTACAGCATCAACCTATGACAACATTATATGATTCTTGTGCATGAACTCAATACCATCTTCACCTGATGAAGAAGCCAGTGAGAGTCAAAAGCTTACATAAATTTTATGTGTCTTCTGCTTGACCTAATGGAGGTGTTGCCAGTGAGTATGACTGAGGTGAGATCTTTCTTGGAGTGGTATAGTAGAACCAGGGCTCACAAAGCTGAAGTGCTAGGACATTTTGATTAGGAGGAATGATAACATCATCTGCTTGCATTACTAGTCTTCCCTCTGAGTTTATCTCCATTCCAGCAATAGGTACCAACTACTGAAAATGATTTATTAATGATTTATTAATTCTGTTGGAAATTTTCCTAACAAAAGGGGCAATGTAATTTAAAATTATTTTAAAGTTAAGGTGGAAATTCAGCAGTAACTTAATTCCACAGTGAAGTTTTTATATTTAAGTTATTCATTAATTAAATGAGAGAGAGAGTCCTAAATAGCCAATACATTTTATATCTCCTAGATAATTCTTTAGCCAAAGCTGAGTTCTTTTAGAATTTTTACAAAGCTACTTTCTGTTCATTGTTCCAGGCAGGGAAATTATTTTTTTAAAATAATCTTTATTAAGTTTCATATAAAATTAAAATAAACAAACAGCACATTAAAAAACAACATAAAAACATTACAATACAATACAATTTAATAAAACAGACTTCCAAGTATCAAAGTCATGAATTTATCATTATTAATTTAATGTGTTTTCCTATACTCTTTTCTATTTTCTATTGTTATTTATATATATATATATATATATATATACTTCTATACATTTCCTCATATACACAATTTACCTTCTACATTTGTACCCTTCCTAATAACATATCCAATATTTCTTATATCATATGTATCCATATTTTATTTCTTTTAATCTCTTTTGTCACCTTATGTTTCAACTGGATTATAACAATTTAGTTTGTATTTTATCCATTACCATCATCCATTCTTCATTAAACCTTTCAACTGATTTTTTTCTGATTAGAGATGTCAGCTTGTCCATTTCTATATAGTCAAGTACCTTCCAATACCATCCAGTTGTTGGAGGTGCCTTCTTTCCAAGTACCGGTGTACATTATCTTCACTACCATCAACATATAAAAGATTATCTTTCCATATTTCTTTTCCATTTTGTTATTTCCTATCCCTAAAAGATATATTTTAGGTTCCTTTTTGAATTTCATTTGTAAAATACTCTGTATTTCTGTATGAATTTGGGACCAAAATTTTTTTGCTATTGGACAAATCCACCACATGTGGAAGAGTGTTCCCTTCATCTTTTTACACTTCCAACAACTGCTGTTATTCTTTTTCATTTTAGCCAATCTGTCCAGAGTAAGGTACCATCTTTACTATATTTTATAGAAGTTTTCTTTCATATCGTAATTTAGTGTATATTTTAGTTCTTTTTCCAAATTTCCTCCCACTCTTTCATATGTACTGGGCTGCCTAGATCCTGAGCCCAATGGATCATACAGTCTTTAAATTGTTCATCATCCATTTCCCATCTCAACAGAATCTTATAAATTTTTGAACAAGATGGTCAGAGTCTTTTAGTAGTATCTTTTCTAATTCTGTTTTGTTAGTGGTTATCTGTATTTTTTTTTTATCCATAATATATCTTTCTTTTATTTGCATATAAAGAAACCAATTGCCTTTTATGCCATCATTTTGTAATTCTTTTGTGGTTTTAATCTTAATTTGTCTTGTTCTTCTGTTAGTAGCTCATTATAAGTTAACCATTTGTTTTTCATTATTTCATCATTTCTGTGTAGAGCTTCATTTGGAGACATACTTCTTGGTATATGTCTATTTATTCTCTTTTTGTATTTTTCCCAAATTCTCCACAGTACTTTCCTTATATAATAATTTTTGAAATCACTGTTTACTCTTACTTTGTCATAATATAAATATATGTGCAAGCCATAGACATTGTCTATTCCCTCCAAATGAAGAAATCTTCTATTATTTAATCTGAGCCATTCTTTTAGCCATTCTAAAGCACCTGCATAATAATAAAGTTTTAAATTGAGTAAGCCTAGTCCACCCCAGATTATTTCATCTTGGATAATTTTTGTTTTGATCCTTGGTTTCGTCCTGCCCAGATGAAATTTGTGATATTTCACTTCCAGTTTTTAAAAGAAATCTCATTTAATATTACCAGAATAGCTTGGGAAAAAAAATTTCATAACACATACCTTTTTTATTACCAATATATATCCTAATAAGGACAAATGTATCTTATTCCATTTTTCCAAATTCATCTTGATTTTTCCATGTTTCTTCATAATTATTTTTAAACAAATCATATTTTTTCTTGTCACTGACAGTCCAAGATATCTTATTTTGTTTTCTATTGTAAGCTCCAATCTTAAAATAAACAGTTCTTTTTCTTTGTGTGTCATGTTCATAGTCAGCACTTTAGTTTGATCTTTATTAATTTTTAACCCTGCATAAATAATAAAGTCTGTATTCTTTTAATATATCTAATAACTTTTGTATACTTTCTAGAATATCAGACAACTAGATAACCTTGGGCCTTTAAAGACTGCCAGAAATAATGCAGCTTGAAGCCACTTTTAACTGTCCTGGCTCAGTGCTAAGGCATCATGGGAACTGTAGTTTATTGGGGCACCAGACCTCTCTGACAGAGAAGGCTCAATGTTTCAGAAAAAAACTACAGTTCCCATGATTCCCTAGCACTGAGCCAGGACAGTTAAAGTGGCCTCAAGCTGCATTATTTCTGGCAGTCTGTAAAGGACCCATATCTCTATAAGCTCTCAGTTTAGTTTCATAGCCTTTTATTTTAACTCCTGAAACTCTTTTATCTTCTCCAATGATATTACACACAATTTCTAAGGTTAAAATAAACAATAATGGAGATAGGGGGCAGCTTTGACATGTGCCTCTTTGTATTTCACAGCATTTTGTTCTTTCTCCATTTACTATCACTTGTGCTTTTTCCCCCTTTATACAATGCTGTGACCCAATTGTAAAAGCTTCCTTCTTCTGCTGATCTTAAGATAACCTCCATCATAAATCTCCATCTTATGTTATTGAAAGCTTTCTCCACAACAAGGAAAATCAATGTGACTTGCTTGTCCAGTTTTCTTTGAAAATATTCAATAACATCAACTGGATTTCTAGTATTATCTTTTATATACTTATTTGGAAAAAAATCATCTTTGATCCAGATGGATCCATGGTTTCAATATCTTTTTGATTATTTTTGCTAAGATATGTGTAAAGATTTTGGAATCAACATTCAGAAGTGAGATGGAACAGTAACTTTCCATCTCTAATGGATCCTTTTAATCTTTTAAGATTAAAGCAATGTTAGCTGATTTCCAGGAATTAGGGATTCTCCCCTCTTTGACTTTGTTAATTATTATCTGTAATTTTGGAGCCACTATCTCTGTTAAATTTTTGTAGAATATAGAACCAAGACCATTGGTTCCTGATGATTTAGCTGATTTCATTTCTTTGATTGTCTCCAGTATCTCCATTATTGTTATTTCATAATTCAATTCTTCTTTTTCTTCCTTCTTAAATTCTTGGATAATCTTTCTATTTAGGTATTATGTCTACTTGATTCTCCAGTGTCAGCATTTCTTTAAAGATTTTATTAAAATATTCTTGAATACATTTTTGATTTCTTTTTGTCTGGTAAAAAACTTTTCTTTATCTCTTATCTTTAAAATTAATCTTTTCTTTTTTTCTCTTTTTTAATCTTAATGCCAGCCATCTACTTGGTTTGTTTGAGAATTCAAAGTGTTTCTATTTTATGAACTTCATCTTTTTCTCAACTTCTTCTACTAATAGTAGTGAGATTAGCTTTTGAAATATTTTTAATTTTGATGTTTATTTATTTATTTATTTT
>CM034706.1:181274339-181311831 GCA_020142125.1 Phrynosoma platyrhinos | reverse complement strand
TATTATTATTATTATTATTATTATTATTATTATTATTATCCCTATGTATTATTTAGTTTAGAGAATACATAGGGATCATGAAAGTTCACCAGTCCCCACTGACCAGGCAGCAGCTGCTGTGAGCAACAGGGATCTGTTCTCCTATCAAAGGGAAGCAGTTGACTGATGTCTCTCCCTCCCATGTGAGCATCTCCTGTGTGAGGGACCCCACTTCTGGTTGTTGGAACAGAGATAGTTCATGGGGTGCATGTGGAAATAGGTCAGCTGATTCCCAATTAACAAGGGAGTAAACCTTTGTATCTCTCAATTACTGCTCTGGTAAGTGAGGATGAAGGGAGTTGGGCTGGGAGATTCTACATAGCAACATAACTAAGCATTTGTAACTACCTTAGTGAATTCTGACTCCATTTCAAGCAACAAGATGCATGCATAAAAACAAGGGAGGAAGAGGGAGAGGAAACCAAATGCTGGTGGCACATCCAAGGAATAGTTTTAAGCTTCCTGGTCAGTAAGATTCCCAGATGTCAGGTTTTCACTCTAGGTCTCAGGCCCTGGATTCTTTTCAGATTGTATGGGAGGAATCTCAGGTTGAGAATGCTGCTTTCAAAAGTATATGTGTGTGGCTCCATAGATACAGCAGGCTCTCTCTATTACACACATCATATTTTCATGTGGAAGAGGATTCTTCCTTTATACGTAGTCATGCTCACTGAATGCTTGGTTAGGACTTGTTTCTGTTACCCCAGTTTGAAACACAATGGCTGCCTGTGAGATTAGGAGCAGCAGCAGCAGTAGTCATAATGGGATTGGGTGTCCACCAATGCAAGGGAAAAGGGATGAGGTAATAAGTATAATACACAGCCTATTAGGAGTAAGACAACAATAATTATATACAGACCATCAATCTGGTATTGCAGATCTTCATATATTTTTATGAACAATAGTTTCTAACTAGGGAAACTAAGAGGATGAAAGGGCTTCTTTGTCTGATTTATTCTTTCTACCATACCTTGCCTATGTACCGGCACAAAAAGATTCCAGATGCAATTCTTTTGGGTAAATTTGGCCACAACTTTATTTATCTGTTCAGGGTTGTCAACCATTTATGCATGCAAATAGATGTTATTTTGTTCTTGACACATGTGTCAATGCAGATAACTAAACTCGTTATCAGGGTAAACCAAGCACTTCTTAATATGTGGCAAGAACAACTCAATAAATAATCTCCCTCCCCCTACCGGATATAACGTCATAACTAAACACATGACGTAATCCAGTTGTGATGTCATCAACTTGGTAGCTGACATCATAGAGAATTTAGTTAACCCTACGACGTCTGCTCTTCATCCAAACAAATAATCCAATTCGGTGAATTCCAGTTGACTGAATTATCCCGGGGGAATTTCGTATTAACAATTAAACAATCAGGACCCTGACACCCAAGTTGTGACAAGATAAGCAAAGACTTAACAACTTCAATGTAATTGACAATAAATAACAATATCAATTATTGGTATTATGCAATCTTTCACTAAGGGCCTCGGCAGACGGCTAATAGAGCTGTCTTGGAGGCAGGGAAGGGGAGGGGCAGCCGCACGCTCGGCACCCCATCCCTCTCCTGAGGTCATCCTCAGAGTCGCCGGTCCTCCGCACAGCCGGCGCTCCGAGAACAACCTCCCGCCGCAGTGTCCGGACACGCTGCGGCGGAAAAGTCAGCGAATGTGCACCACAAGCTTTTGAGGTGCACTTTCACTGACTTGTGAAAGGAGCGCTAATTTAGCACTCCTTTCAGGGGCGGCGAAGGTGCACCGCAGAATCGAGGTGTGGGGATGCCTCGGTCCTGCGGCGCGCCTTCCAAGGGTGGCCCAAATACCCAAGATCAGCTAAAGCCTGAGAGTAATTAATTAAGCAACTATTAATTAAGAGTGTGTAGGTTGGGTTGCTTGCCTGCCAACTTCAAAATGGCTGCCGCCTCATGGCCGCCAGGGGCTATATGGCCCCCAAGTCTCACTGGCAGTCTTGCGAGATGCGAGACTACCAGTGTTCTGGGGATCCTAGAGGATCCCATTCCTGATTGGCTCAGCAGTGAAGGAGGGGCGGAGCTTCCTGCCTGCCCAGCCAATCAGGCGTCGGCCTCTTTTCATTGGCCGGCACAACCTAGAGCCGATCGCCACTTAGACTGTGGCTTGCTGCGCAGCATGATGACAAGCTAACTAAAGGCTGCCTAGGGTTATAGTGTTCTTCTAAATGCTATAACCCTTGTATGAATGAAAGTAAACAGCAGCCTCAAAAACACTAATGGAACCCAGTATTGTTAAGAATGTGGGGCCCACAAAATCTCTGGATTGAAATACTCCTATTAAGGAGAATACCTCAATAGCCCAAACTTAACAGGGAGTCCTTATTTAATTCATGTATACAGCAACAGGAAAACTCCCTCCCCGAAAAGGGGGGAGTGTAGGAAATTGTATCCCCAAGCATGGGTCCCCAAAACCATAACCTGTCCCAAGCAGGGACCCAAAGAAGGCCCCAAAGACCTGCCCAGTCCCTTCGGGACAAAGAAACCAAGCCGGTATAACTGGCGAGTGAATTACCACAAGGGCCGAAAATCCTTAGGCCCACCACCAGGCCTTCCCTTTAATAGAAAGCCAGGTCGCACGGCATTCACCAGGCCCTGTGGTCTGGCTGCTGGCCTATGGCCTCCCCCAAAGGAGACAAACCAAGCGAGGCCACAGGCCCCAAAAACCAGAGGCCACCCACCAAGGGTTGTTGCTATAATTGGGCCACTCAGGCCTTTCAAATGGGCATCACTGCCCTCACCCAGGCCACGCCAAGCCAGCAGCTGGAGTAGTCCCCAATGGGGTGCCACCGCCCACTTGGCAGGCCTCCCGGAGGCCCCATAAAGCTGTTGAAGGCCGCTCCTCCTTGGGCCCTCTCAAGAGCCACCAGTGGTCAAGCTGGGACTACCAAGGTGGTGGAGGCCTGGGGCTCGAACTGCCCAAATTGTATCTTCGTGTCAGGCTGAACTAGGCCGCGACCCTCTCCCAGCGGGCAAAACAGCTGGGCACCGAGCCATGCTCCCTTTTGCCTCCAAATACAGGCCTGCCCCAAGCTAGGCCCAATCCCCCTTGCCGGCAGACAAGCGGTCCGCTTGCCTGCCAACTTCAAAATGGCTGCCGCCTCGTGGCAGCCAGGGGCCATAATAGTCCCCAAGTCTCACTGGCAGTCTCGCGAGATGCAAGACTACCAGTGTACTGGGGATCCTAGAGGATCCTCTTCCTGATTGGCTGGGTGGTGCAGGAAGAGCGGAGCTTGCTGCCTGCCCAGCCAATCAGGCGTCAGCCTCATTTCATTGGCCAGAGCAACCTAGGGCCCCTCCCAACTCATTGGGGAGGCTCCTTCCTCAAACATTGCTGGGGTTTGTTATGTGAAGGTTGGTTCTGAAGCATGAAAATGTGCACCCACCTTTTAAGGGCTTGCATCTATCTAGTTATATATCCCTCCAGAAGCAAAATTGCACTAAACCATGCATTACATTGTGACAGATTATGTGTAGCATGTACAAAGAAAGGTCAATCATAGTGCATAACCTTTTGACAACTGATGTTGTCCTTGACTGTATATAATATATGCATCAGTTAACACAGCCATCTCCATACAGCCACATTAGTATGTATCTATTCCACTAGTTTAGTGTTAGTCTTCATCATAATCACCATCGTTTCATTTCCATTAATTAAGTACTTGATGTATCTTGGTTTTATTTTATTTATGCATTATGGATATATATTACCTATTTATCAGACTGTGATGCAGTGAGAACAATATCCCACACTTCATTTCCCTTTCCACCCCCATTATCCTCAACAAGGATTTCAGGCTTTGTTCAGCCTGTGTCTAAAAGTCTGTCAAAACATTTGTAAAAACTATACTTAAATTCTTTGAACTATCCACATTCCACTTTTATTCTTTGGTTATTCATGCATTAATATTCTTTACAGGCAAGTCCATCCCACTCATTTAAATATTCTTGATAAATTTCCTGTATTTTGTGGTTTAGGCTAAAAGCTTACAATTTATACTGAATCAAAGAGCAACATGATCCTCTTAGGACAGTTGAATTTAAAATATTAAAATACTCTTAAAACACCTAAAAGCAGTCCAAAAACAATTCTAAAATCCAGTTTTGAAACAGTTAAAGCAACAACAAAAATCTTACCCATTCCATTACTTGTACATCTAGTGTAAATTTCAGTCTCTATAATACTTTAATGTAAACCATAACATGGGCAGATTTACATGGATATATTTCTTATGGCTACTGTTGATTTCCAGTGGTGCTAATATAGATCTGTTCCATCTCTTCCTAATAGAAAACAAAGTTCTAGAAATAATTCAGAGTGGTGGTTCAAGATTTGGGTACAGGCCATTGCTGCTCTCAGACTGATAGATGATGGAATGTGTGTATTCACTTGTGTGTGGTTATACTGTTCTAATGACTTGGATGCTTTTGTGTTGTGGGGCGACAACAGAAGTCTGAATTGGCAATTATTCATACAACCTCCATTATATACATAATTTCACATATTCTATATCATAATATCTTCCAGAAAAATGATTAAAGGCTTGAAAGTGTAACAAATGGTAGGACATATGCAGTTTGTTGTTGTTGTGTGTCCTCAAGTCATTTCTGACTTATGACAACCCTAAGGTGAACCAATCACAGGGTTTTCTTGGCAAGTTTCTTCAGAGGAGGTTTCCATTGTCATTCTATGAGGCTGAAAGAGAGTGACTTGCCCAAGATCACCCAATTGGATTACATAGCTGAGCTGGAATTGAAACACAGATCACCAGAGTCATAGCCCAATGCTCAAACCATTATACTCTTACCCCATAATCCAGCCTCAGTCTCCCCTCTTCAGCTTTTTGTATCAAATTAATATTAAAGGGATGTTTTGGGCAGGTAGCCAAAAAGAGCACCACCACAGCAGGAAACTAGCCATATCATATTAGGAGATCAATATGGGTCAGCATGGGGGGAAGCCAAGACACTTAGCCGAGATTAAATAATTTAGGATCAGAATCAGTGTAATCCCTTCATCAAGGAGTGTGATGGTGAGTGCTGATCTGATGAGTGCCTGCATAAAACAAAGGGGGTTTCCTTCTGGGAATGAAGCCTTTTTTGCTTGAGGTCATTCATACTCATTGTCAGGTCAATCTTGCATACCTCATTCCATTCTTCCCTCCAGGGAAAGTCATTTAATTCCTGGAAAAAAAATATTTAATTGATGAAACACTGCCCATTTCTTGCTATATATGTATGTGGACAATAGCAATTTGGTCTAGTTTGAAACCAGACAGAACCACTGTTCAGTTTCAGCTTGACACCTCAGTAGCTGGCCACTGCACGAACTGCAGATGCTACTGAGCCATCTTCATTTCAGTAACCCCATAACTGGAACTATGCTTCAGGATTGGTACAATAGTGCCTCTTTGCAACCCTGCAATTCACTGTGCTCTACTATATTAGTTCTTATAACATTCAGGGGTAGCTGTGTTGGCCATTTAGCAAATTTAAACAAAAATCCATCAGTGATAGCTTTATTGGCCAACTAAAATTCATATACTTCTTGTAAACTTTCGAAGCTCCATGGTTCTTGTGTCCCATTAGTTCTTGTGTGTGAGAGAGAAAGTGTATTTTGTGTGTGTGTGCTGATTTCCCTTTTATAACTAAACTAAACTAATTTGGAACCTGCTTCTGGAGTTCTTTGGGTTTGGAACCAGTATTCAAAGGCTTAAATTCCCATGGCTGGCCCCATGTCTTTTAAGCTTCCATCTGGCAGCCAAAAGAGCACTGTTCTGCATGGGATTTGATGTTTAAAACAGCTGTTTTAGCTGTTTCAAAACTGAATTCTAGGATTGCTTTTAGATTGAATTTTAAAGAGTTTTTAGGTATTTTAATGTTTTTTAAAGCATGTTTTATCTTTGTATTGTTTTAGTTGGTTTTTTATTTTCATCACCTCAGGAGGCCTTGTGGGCTGGGAGACAATGCAGAAATACTTCAAATACATACATACATACATACATACATACATACATACTCAGGTGAGAGAGAGAGAGAGAATGCTCTTCAATCTGGGCAGTTTTGTTGACTAACTTGTTGATAGAGGTACATTTGTCCCCAGATGTATGCTCTAAATGTCCAATATCATTTCTATTTTAGTGCTTCTAAAACCTGCATGAGCCTATTTTTCCATAGTTATCAGTGGAAAAAAGACTGAACATATATACTATGATATAGTCTTATACAATCTTCAGCTATTGTCTCCAGCTCACATGTGTGTACAAGAACTGTTGTATTAGGACTGACATGGTCTATCTCTGACACAATATTGCTTCCAACTTCCATCAACAGATACATCCACTGAGGAGATCTCCCAATTTAGGAGGAACCCACCCAGGTTGGAGGAGGACCACCAGAAGATACTTTGCTGGGGAAACCTGTGAAAGTACTCAATTTGCACAAATCTTCTATTAAGCTGAGTTTGCGCTTGCATGGTATTCTTCACATGGTAAATGGATGCCATCATTACAGATGAAGTACTGCAGGTTTTACAGCTTTTATAGGTTGAATACAAGATTTTTTTCAGTCAAGGATGATGGTGAGACAGTGAGAGTACATATTCAAACTGTAAACATCGCTACCCCAAGATCATTGATAGTCACTGATTTGTATAGCTTTAAAGGGGATTACATAAATTGATGGAGGATAAGTCTAGTTAGGATGGCTATTTGATACCCCCATTTGTTAGGGGACATGAGGCAGAGGTTGATATTGTGTTCATGTCCTCCTTATTATAGAAATCAGTTTTGGCCTTGCATGAACAGAATGTTGGTCAATATAGCTTTTTGCTTTGATTCAGCATGGCTCTTAATTTGTTCTTTATGAATTCACACGTTCAGCTCAGTCATTGGGCATAGGTCATACTGAACACACATTGGGCCTAAAATAAAAAGGCATGTGCATTCTGATTCTCATACTATTTGAGATGCATAATGTAGCAGAAACATACCTCAAAATTGAGTGTACATTGTAGACTGAAGAAGGCTGTTTTTATGTACTACAAAGAGATAAAGGTAGCCATGGAGGTAATCCTAAGTACATTTCTGGCACACATAATAAATTAAACTAAAATGTTCAAGCACATTTAAGAATTACTGTCTCATACATTCAAAAAGTATTATACATCATTAGCTATTTTTTGGTGCACAAATTCAATATTTTTGCAAAAGGAGGAAAGGAAACATTGCAGTGCATATACATACTGTGTGACGTCTTTAGTATTCCAGAGTGAGTTAGTAACAAACAACTAGTATGTCATATGCCCTTTAAATTTGAAAGGCCACCTGCCAACTCATTCCCACTTCCCCTTGTTGGGTTATCAGATGCATATAAATGAGTATTCCTGGGATAAGTCAGAAATAGTCATACTAGCCACAAATACACACACACACACACACTTCTATTGTAAGAATTTCAGTACAGCTCCTTTTATTTTGATACTGTTAAGAAATCAGAAAAGTCCATTCTCACAACTGCAGTTTTCCACAGAGAAAACCTGTTTCTGTCTTTGTTCATATTAAAATATATGTATGGTAGTTCTGATGTCAGTGATAACAGTGAATCTACACTGGGTTTTAGGTTAAACTTTAAAAGAACTCTCCAATCCACTATCCCGTAACAACTTGACCAGCTCCTTTAAAATTTGGTTCAGACCCAGAGTAGATTTATTTTTCCACATCAAAACCACACATCTTTTGTGACTTGGGGCAATAGCACATAGTGTGTATTTAGCAAAAACCTAATTGATAGAATACTGCACAACTCCCCAAAGTAGTGAGTGAGACTAATTCATGAAAAGTGTGTGTGTTTGTGTGTGTTCATGTGCATGTGCTTATTTCAACAATGTAATCACAAACCATCTTGAAGCCCTGGTGGAGCAGTGGTTAGATGCTGGTACTGCAACCAACACATTATGAGTTTGATCCTGCAGGGGCTCCAGGTTGACTCAGCTTCCATCCTTTCATAAGTTGGTAAATGAGCACCCAGCTTGTTGGGAGCAATTGGCTAAAACATTGTAAACCACTTACAGAGTGCTTAGCACTATAAAGTGTTATAGAAATGTAAGTGCTATTGCTATTAAATGTAACCAGTGCTTCACATATGCAAGTACCATAAAGCATATGCAAGTACCATGTGCCATGTGCCAGTAAGTGCTATTGCTATTGAATGTAACCAGTGCTTCATATAAAGTATATGCCAGTACCATGTGGGGGGAGTGGACCGCACTGGATGACACCCCAGAAGGGGATGACATCAGGCTGGCTTCTCGCTCCCCACCCCTGCAGGTGCTGTTTCAGCCCACACGGTCACTCCTGGGCTTGGCATGGGAGCTTTTCAGGCATCCTAGGCCTGACTCATAGATTATTCAGGTCTCCTGGGCCCTGCACAGTGCTCCTTGGTGCCCCACCCCAGAAACCCTGCTGGAAGTCTGGGGCTTGGTACCCCCCTCCCCACACCAGGTGTCACCAGGCATGGGAACACCACTGCCAGAAATGGTACAGACATGCAGAATATAGTATATAATATTAGAAATACAAGAGTAACTTTAAAATGTCTTGAAAAGAGTTTAGCCTCAGCCAACTGTTGAGAAGCTGGCTGGGGGAGCAGAGAGGGAAAATGGAAGTAAGGAGAAACTCTACATGGTTTGGCCAAAACCCACTAAACCTGTAGCAGAGCTTAACTCTCTAGCTGGTAGTTCTGCTTCTTCCCCACTTCCTCCCGAAGACTCTTACTTCTTCCCCACTTCCTCCCTAAGTATGCAAGAGCATCTAGTGAGGATCTCCATCCCCTCTCTTCATCCATTTATTGGCTACTGGTTTCACCTGGGCCCATTATGACTGCCCTTGAACACTGGAGAAGAAGAAGCAGTCTCTGCCTTCTGGGCACAATGTTCATTTTATTTCCCCAGTCTTCCAGGGTGGCTAGAATATGGCTAGAATATGCCTGAATCCACCTCCATGGCAAATCAGTGGCCAAGGGGATGTACCTGCACTTGGGAGCCTCCCACTGTTATTGTGCTTCCAGGGCAAAGTATATTGCACAAGGAAGTTCTACAATACTCTCCATAAAGTATAAACTGGCAAGATCAGGGGTTTCCATACTATATGTAACATTCAGGATTCTAGATTTCATCTGTTTTTCCCCAACGTAATACTGTCTTGGGCCAATTCATTTTTTTTAAATGGCCCTACCTGGCTCTTAAGGAAATGGCTTGCTTTTGTGTGAGGTTTTTCTTTCATCACACGTTCCCTAATCATTTGGGAAGTTATGAGATTCATCTCATTCATACCGAGTGATCTGGACCCACTCTAACAACAACAACATGAATAATCCCATGTTCCAGACATACTTTCATTATCCAATAGAGATATCTCCTTAGAGATGAGTGACGGTAAAGTATGCCCTATGCCATCATATATATATAGCAGATGGCTTGAAGTCTTCTTCAAACATTTTTTTTTGGGGGGGAGGGGGTCTGGTAATGCCTAGCTACCCCGACTACCATTTTGATTTCACCAGGTGGCCAATTTGTTTGAAACTGCACCCACACTACTGTAGTAATTAGCACACAGAAAGCCATGGTTTTCAAGCATTTCCTATGATATGGACTCTTGTCAGAAGCAAGCATCTAAAGCAGCTGCAAGGCTCATGTCTTAATACCAGTCAAACTGTAGAAGCCCTTGCATTTCAGTGAGACTTGCAGTATCAGAAGCACACTTCTGGGATGTGAATTCATGAAAACTATTGCACATTTTAATAATCACCATTATTTTTAAGCATAGGTAAGGCTACCTCAGTGGTGAATGGTGGCTTCCAATGACAATTAATCTTTACAGGGTTTCAGATTCTGAAGACTGTTCCTTCCTTGGACAGCTCCTTTAAAGTTCAAGGAACTATCCAAAACAGGGTCAGGCTTCAGAACCTTGGACAGCTCCTTTAAAGTTCAAACTAAAAGCAGGAGTAGATTCACTTCCCCACTGACTTGAATGGATGCAATAGTTCTTTTCTCTCCTTGCAACCTTAGGTTCAGTCACAAAGTTCCATTCTGAACGCCATTCTATTCTGAAGGCCCCAAATTTAGAAGAGTAAGCAAAACAAAGCAGCTTCATTTATATACCGCTTCATACTGTGCTACTGAGTGTCTAAGCGGTTTATAACTGTAGGCTTATTGCCCCTCAAAAGCTGGGTACACATTTTAATGACGTCAGAAGGATGCAGGCCTGAGTCAAGCCTGAGCCCTGGCTAGCACTGAACTCGCAACCTTGTGGTTTATGAGTGAGTGGCTGCAGTACAGGCATTTAACCACTGTGCCAGTAAGGTCTGTTAAGAGAGGAGGAAATATATTTTGCTAGTTGATGCTGTTCTGCCAGTGGAGAACTTTACTCATAATGTTTAAACAAATCACCACGTTTGAGACAGAGGAGATGAAGAGCTTTCATCACAGTTTCAATTAAAAGAAGTACTTTCTGTGTAGTAAGTACTACTAAGGCCCTCTGTATGTTATACACTGTGTAATGTTATAGACTGGAAATAAATATAGCTCCCTCTGGTCATCCTTTTGACTGTTGCTTTGTCAATACTCTCATCCGGAAGCACAGCACTGTGCAGCTCTCCTATTTTTCTTTAATCGCTATATCAAAATGATGACTATTATGCTGTAATTCTGCAGAGCATTTCATGCAGTATTTCAGGCTGACAAACAATAAATCAATAACAAAGCTCATAGCCTTTCTCTTAATAGAGACACCAGTAGTATTCTTCCAGTTTTGCAAAGATGATAATTATGTCTGCAGTCCACAAACCAGTTAAAATTAAGCATTTGGATGTTTAATGGCTAAATCCTGCTAACTAAGCTTATTACAAATTCCAGCTGTTTTAGGTTAACTGCTTGTGGCAGGCTTAGAAAACCTCAATCACTCCATTTTAACCAAGCTCTTAAACTAGTTATACAATCAGATGAGTAAACTGATATTGTAAGCTACAAAGGCAACTTTCCATCAAAGTATTGCATTTCATAACACCAGCTTTTTTTTTCATTTGCCAGATACATTAACTAAAAGAAAATAGCGAAAATTGTCTGTTAGCATTACTGACATTACTGTAGAATAGAATCGTCTGGAAACCATGCCTTATGAGGAAAGATTTAGGGAGCTGGATATGTTTAAACTGGAGAAGAAACAGTTAAGGCAGGGGTAGGCAACCTTTCCCCTTTAAGGGCCGAGGGACTTCAGCTCCCAGAATCCCAGGAGCTATTGGCCAACATGGGACTATTGGCCAACATGGCTGAGGCTTCTGGGAGCTGAAGTCCCTCGGCCCTTAAAGGGGAAAGGTTGCCTACCCCTGAGTTAAGGGGTGGTATGATAGTCCTGTTTAAGTATTTGAAAGGGTGTCACGTTGAGGATGGAGCAAGCTTGTTTTCTGCCGATCCAGAAACTAGAACATGGAACAATGGATGCAAGCTGCAGGAAAAGAGATCCCACCTCAACATTAGGAGGAACTTCCTGACAGTAAGAGCTGTTCAACAGTGGAACACATTTCCTCAGAGAGTGGTGGAGTCTCCTTCTTTGGAGGTCTTTAAATAGAGGCTGGATGGCCATCTGTTGGGGATGTTTTGATTGTGATTTCCTGCATGGTAAGGGATTGCACTGGATGGCCCTCAGGGTCTCTTCCAACTCTATGATTCTATGATTCTACAAAATTTAATTTCAAATATTAGCAAGTATACTGTTGAATAACTTGAGAACCTCTTTTAGCATAAAAGTGGCTATTAATTACTTAATTAATTTATCAAACCATAATTCACCAATAACATAACATTAAATAATTAGAATTCAAAGACAGCATTGTTAGTCTGGAAAATCAGTATAAAAAGGAATCTTGTAGTACCTTTGAGACTAACAGTCTGAAAGATGCTACAAGACACCTTTACATCAAATATTTAGATTGTATTGGAGATCGCTTTCATAATAAAGCAGGATTTTTTGGACATTTTCCTCCACATAAAATATGAACTGTATATGCTCGTATATAAGTCTAGAAATTTTAATTAAAAAAATTGACCCCAAAAAACTAGTTTGACTTTTCCATGGGTCAATGTAAGTACGGCACCTTAACTTTTTTGTTTTGTTTTAAGGAACCATCCTCTTATCTGAGTAGAGTTCCAAAAGGCAAGAGCTTAGTCCATCCTAGGAGAACCTAAAAGAGCTCAGTGCTTCTTTTAGGTTCTTTTGAGATGTACTAAGCTTTCACCTTTTACCACTCTACTCAGAAAAAGGGATGGTTCCTTTTTTAATTTGATGAGAGTTAATAATGTATCTTAACTCTTGTCTTTACATTCTTTTTTTACGTGTGCATTCTCTTAGCCCTCCTTTTGCCTGGTCACATCCTCCACACGTCACACAGGCACCATTTACTGTAGTTCCCTCCTTATCCATCCAGCCTTTAGGGTGATCACAATTATACCTGCCTGAATTTTTAAAGTTCTTTGTCATTGTTTCCCTTCCCTTTGTCTTTTACATCCTTTGTTACATGCCCCTAAGTTTTATCCTTGACTTATCAATGGATTCTATCTAAATTCATAATTTTGGCCCCAAAATCTACCCTTGACTTATATGAGGTTAAATTATTCATGAGTATATATGGTAATAGATCAAACATCTATCATATTTGCAATTGTGAGAAATCTATTATCCATATTATGAGAGTCTTTAAATAACTGTATTGGAGGCTGATAATACTGCAGCTTACTCCATCTTCTATAATAATAGCTTCACAATTATTCATTCAAATATTCACTTTCAACATTTGCATAGTCACATGACACATTCTCATTATTTTTCTCTGAATAAGCATCAACTACTATCACATAATTCACTAAACTCTGAGGCCACCTGGTGAGAGACAATGATGTGAAAGCAACTGGTAAACGTCTTCTTAAATATAGCTCATCATCACATAATAAGATATGTGCTGAAGACTCTTGGAGAGATGTCTGAAATGTACCATTGAATAACTCTTTCATACTGACACTCTTGTCTCAGGATGAAAATGTTAGATTTCTCAGATTTCAAAGAGAGACATTGTACTCAAAGAAATACCATTAAGCTAGCCTACATGCCAATGTGAAAAGCCAGTGTATGATTTGATGGGCTTATATGCTTGCCTATGGAGCCAGCATGGTGCAGTGATTTGAGCATCAGACAACAACTCTGGAGATCTAGATTCAGTTGCCACTCAGCAATGGAAACCCAGTGGGTAACCTTGGGTGAGTCACACACTCCCAACACCAGAAAACTCCATCATAGGTTGCCTTAGGGTTGCTGTAAGTCAGAAATTACTTGAAGACACACAACAATCTGCTTTCCCATAAAATAGCATCATTTACAGTTTCCTTTCTGTTTTTTTCTTAGTTAAATGGATCAATGAACTTTTTTCTTATTCATTATCCAGTTGTATTTCAGAAACATAAAGGCCAAGATCCTGTTTAGCTATCACATGGATTTATAATACAGTGGTCCCTTGGTATCTGCTGGGTTTGGTTCCAGGACCCCCACATGGATAACAAAATCCATGGATGCTCAAGTCCCATTATACACAATGCATAGCAAAATGATTTTCTGTATAAAATGGCAATATCAAGCTTTGCTTTTGGGAACGTATGTATTTTTGAAATATTTTCAAGCTGTAGATGGTTGAAGCTGTGGATAAAAAAATATATCTGTGGATATGGAGGGCTGACTGTATTGTAACTGCTGATAATTCACATTTATGGTTGCAAATGACCAAACATGACCCCTAAAACCTATTTTTGCAGCCTGATAGCAACCTGACCAAAATATTTGGGAGGTGCTGTAGACTGGGTGTTGGAAAAGTATGTCTGCAGCACTCTTCCAGTTACTGGGCACCCTGGGACAAGCAGCTGTAGCAGGACACAGAGGGGTCTCTCTAGCTGCATGTTGTTAAGGCACCTGTGACCCAGAGAGAACTGAGAGACATCTTTCCCAATTCCCCAATCTTCACCGCCTCCAAAATGCTTTGGTCAGGTCATTGACAAGCTGAAATAGTAGGTTGGGAGGGAGTGGCATCGATCAGACATAACTTCAGTGACAGAGTTCTATAACTCTAGTTACAGTGAGAAGGAAGGATCTTAACAAAGTTATTAGTAATTATGAAGGGTGTATATTTGCATTACATTGTTTTTCTGTTATATAAATTTCTTTTATTATGTGCTTTCAATTTGTTTCCAACCTATGGCAACCCAAAAGCAAACCTATCATGGGGTTTTCTTGGTAAGGCTGGTCGGAGTGGCAGGTGGGCTCTTACTTTTCTCTGAGGCTGAGAAAGTGTGACTTGCCCAAAGCCATCCAGTTGATTTCCATTTCATGTCTTTGCAGCACTGTTTTAGTATGTTCTTCTGTTTTGGTACAGCACCTTGCACCATGATGGTACCATATAAATAAATAAACTGTATTAGTTCAACTCACTCAAAATTAATCTGCAGTCCTGTGCAGACTTACCTGGAAGTGAATTCCAGTTAGCAGATATACATAGGATTGTAATTTAGTATACAAATTTGTCCCATTTTAACAACCCATTTATTAATTTATTATACACCTACTAATGTATTTTATATATTTGATTGCACTGCAAGATTGAAAAGGCCAGTTTTATCTGCAAATGAAGAAGAAAGCCTACTTCCTGCATTCAGAGAAAAATTGTTTCCTCCTCCCTGAGGTCATTAGAAGAATGTTATAACTAAGAACTAGTGTCTACATTTGCTTGTCTGTTGGTTTATGACTGTTAGCTGTTGGGCAGGGGCTGCCTTCCTTTTCCACTGCTATTTATTTTGGTTAAGGAATGGGGTAAAAATGCTTCAAAAATATGACTATATAAATCAATATTAACAATGTTGTAGTTAAAACAGGCAACAATCCTGTGGGTGCTTATATGGAACAAACCCCACTGAATTCAGTAGGATGTATGCCAAAGAAAATGTACACATGATTGAACCTCAAGACGCCTGAGATATTAAAACAGAAAAAGATGGACCATGGCATCTTATCAAGGTGTATAAAATAAATTCCAATACATATAAAATTATTGGAGAGTAAGCTCCACTCAACTGAGTAGGACTTGTTTTTCACTAGACATATATAGGATTGCACCATAAAGAATTGTGAGAACCCACTATTCTGATATATTATGCTGGGAATTATATACAGGGTGAGACTCCCTTATCCAGAATTGCAAAATTCAAAATACTCCAAAATCCAAAACTGCTCACATGGGTGGCTGAGACAGTGACACTTTTGTTTTCTGTTGGTTCAATGTATACAAACTTTGTTTCATGCACAAAAATATTTTTAAAATATTAAAAATATTATGTATTACATTACCTTCAGGCTATGTGTATAAAGTGTATAGAAAACACAATTGAATTTTATGTTTAGACTTGAGTCGCATTTCCAAGATCTCATTACGCAAATGTTCCAAAATTTGAACAAATCTGAAATCCAAAACATTTCCCAAATATTTCCGATCAGGGAAACTCAACTTGTACTCCTGCTGTGACTACTAACTGTTTTGCAGCCTCCATATCTTATCACATGCTCAATTAATTAGAGTCCATAAATTGCTCTAATACCATTTAAAAAACTATAAGAAGGAACAATCTGGATATTTTTTTCAAAAAAATCTAATCCATTGGAGATGGTTGTAATTACTACAAAATTGCTTCTGAAACTAATTCGTACATGCTCAGATAAATGAAAGAGAATTACATTTCCCATTTCTCTTTTGTACAAAGGAGAAAGATGACATCCACCTCCTTTAAATATTTGGATTTTTTTTCTCAGGTTTTGATCCTGCTTTGAAATTTGCTAATCAAGGGCCTTGTTAAAAGTAGCAGACTTCATGCTTGAAATGCTATGGAGCTTTAGTCAAGACATTAATTTTAAACAGGCCCTCCAAGTACTCCTACTTTGCTCCACATGTTACAATATTGTCTGTAGAGAGGACCAGCAATCACACCTAAACATAAAGAAGAAAGAATTTTAAAATGTGCATTAGATGAACTCCCAGGGTTGTTAAAAGGACCTTCCTGCTTGAGCTGTTGCACACAGGATAGAAGGTCACTGGCTTGGAACAATTACTTATTAAAGCAATTGAATATACCATACCTGATACCTCTTGTCAACCAGGAGTGTTGACACATGCTGTGTTTTAAGAATAACCAAAGGCTTTGTATATCCTATTAGGTGCCACTTTTGTGGCTTTGGTGTGCTGATACATTCATAGTCAGACATGGATTCTACAGACTGTTTACCTCTCCTTACTCAAGAGGGTCCTTCAAAAATATCAATGGAAGAAAGGATTATTAGCTTTCTGCTCCTCTGTTCTATTTTATTGCTTGCATAGCTTTGGAGTCTTGTGGGGATGAGGAAACATAGGCAAGATTCATCTAATTCAGCTCTGCTGACTGCTATGGAGTGGGGGGGGACCTTCTTGCAATTTCTAGTTAACGGTGTGTGAGTAAATATTCTTATGTTGTTATATAGCCAGTAAACTATCTTTATTTCTGCTGTGCAGCATTTCTTTTTACATTGACTACAGATGGGCAAGCTCATTATGTTGCAAGAGCATAAGTAGCCCTGACCATCTATTGCAAAAAGTGTCAACTGTTTTTTCCAGCATAAACAACTCTCTGCAGTGTGTAGGCAGTACAGTGCGGGGGCATTGTATTGATTAATCTGTTGCCTTTTAACAGCTGGAGCTATAAAGGAGGAGTGTTTGTTTGCAATCAGTCCTCAAACTGAGGGTCATGTCCTTTGGATCCAATATTTTCCATTCTTCAGGAAGCCCAGTGTTTACAGGTCTATCACAACGATCTATGCTGAACATTAAACTTTGTCCATTATGTCAATATAAAGAAGAGATTTTCTCCAGAAGGTAGAACAGACACTTCTTTACAAGAACATATTTAAAAATGAAAAACAAAAGTTCTTGTCCATCTTATTAATGATGGGTTGGAAATACATTCATTGTTATATACTAGTTATATTTACAACTCATCTTGCTGCCAGTGAATTCAAAGCAGACAGCCATGGCAGTCTGTCTCTTCCCACCCCCACTTTATTCTCACAACAATCCTGTGAAGGAGATGAGGCCAGAGGTTGGCTGGTGGATGTCCAAAGTCCACCATTCTTACTACAATGTCTTTTCAAAATATCTATAACCAAAAAAGGGTCTAGATTACCCCCATATTTTTACTAGCAGGCATCAGTTAGAGATAGATGAAGCAAGGACGTCACTGGTCATAGCTCAATGAGTCTGTCCAATGGCATTCCCACCCCATCATCACCTGGTGAGGTGGGGTGCCTGGGATGGCTACCAAGGGGATGACAGTGGCCAGAATGACACACTTGCCCTTCTCCTTCACCATGGCAGCAAACCAGGAGGGGCATGCTCACCGCTTCCCAGCTCCCAGAGGGAGGAGGGTCCAACTGGATGTCTCCCCTTTTCTGAGGTGTTACCCAATACAGGCTGCACCCCCCATCACCTCCTTAATGATACCACTGGGCCTCTTTATATCACATTGGTCACTATTGCATTCACTCTATCCTATTGTATTATATTCAGAGAGATTCACGTCCTCATGATTATCCTTTCAGCAAAGCTGAATTTTTTCCACATATTTCTTGCACACAGCTGTTGAAGTGGAAGAGTTTTCAAGGTGCTACTTAGATTCATTTCATAGATTTTGCTGTAACATCAAAGCCAGCCTTGGCAAGAGTCATGGTAAAGGACTCACCTCAGGCAGGAATACTGGGGGTATTCTGAAGGGGACAGCCTAAGTATTTATTTTCTTCTGCCTAGTTTTCTGGAGTTGCATGACAACTAAGGGGTTTACTGCATGAGCCCTGTTCTCACCACAGCTGTGCTGGTCAATGAAAATTGAATTGTACCAATAGCTATTATTTCACATCTTAAAAATTGTGCAACTGAGGTTGCTGCCACCATTGCACTCTCTCCCTGATTCCCCCTTAACACCGCTTCCCTGATCTATGCCTTACTCAGCATGCCTTTCAGTTTTTAATTTTTTATTTTCAATTTATTTTTATTTTCACTTTTTTGCACAGTAGCTCTACTACTGTGATTTAATTTTTTTTAAAAAAATAGAAAAAATAAAGGTAATCAATCTGCTTGAGAATCATGAGAAGAAGTGGGAACAGGGACAGAGGAAGGGAAACTGACACCATATGACTAACAATAATACTACAACTTACCTTGTGACATTTCACACTTGGGGACTAGTATCATTGCAAGATCATCGACAGGTTCCCCCCCCCCCATTAATAAAAAAGGTTGTCCTAACCACACTTGACAAATGCAGCAGCTATAGGCTAGAAGTGGCATTGTGTGTTAAGTATCACCAAAACCACTTTTTTTCAGCTGTAATCATGGTTTAAATATTGTGTGTATAATCTCCTAAGTAATCTACCTGATGCCACTATTATTATCACACATACACACTGTTTGCTGGCCTGAGCTAGCTGCTTATCTTCACTTTCCCCCAACATGTTACATACAGTGGCAGCACAAATGATGTTGTGGCTTCCTTGAGGTGCTGTCTGGAAGGTCTTATGAGAGAGGGAAGAAATCAGCCAGGTAGAGAGAGAGAGCCAGTCTGGGATGAGAATTTATACAATATGATGCTTTTTTGCTTGCTTTCCCCCTCTTTCTGCCTTGCTTAATATAGTAGTATCACCACAGCAAATGTGTAATGCCATTCTTGAAGGGGTTGACAGCAAAACCCAGTGGAGTTAAGGTACTGCAGCCACCACCATGACAGATGTTTTCAACCCCAGGCAGCTGCTGTTATGTTCTGTAGTCCAGCAAAGCAATCATCCCAAAGTCAGAATGTTCCACCCAGGGAAAAAATAAGCAAGTACTTTGTCTGTTGCCACTTTTGACCCATATTCCTTCGCAAGTTTTTTCATCTTCAAGACTCCAGCAGTCCTTTAAGTATCAGATAATGTGAGACACTTTTTAAAAATTTATCTCTTTCTTGCTCCATTCAATTGATTCAACAGGGGCCAGGGAGAGATCTCAAATGGGCAAGTGTGGAAGGGAGCCTCTAAGCCAGGCATGGAGACTGTGTAGTGTAAGCCAGTCAACTAGCTCTTCCCTAATTCAATCACCCCACTCTGAACTCCACCCAGCTGCATGGTGCTGAAGTTCCACACTGTGCATAGATCACAAGTCAGCCAAGCTTAATCAAGGAACAAATTATATATTTTTTAAACTTCATTGTTGAAACAAATCTGAGACAAATACAATGTTCAGATATGGTTCTGCAATGTTCATTTTTTGGGAAAAAATAGATGCTGTTCTTTTCAATATACTCATTCCTCCAAACTTCGAAAAGGAAAGGACCTAGAACACAGAAAAACAGTCATTTCATAAGGATTAAGTGAAAATTCCAAAATAGGCTTTTTGATTTCATCAACCTATTCCTCAGGCTTTTGACCAGCAAGTCCAGCTGTTTAGCTTTAACCACATCTACATATATAGGTAGTATGCAAAGAGCCTTTCATAGCTGAGATGCCATCATCAAGAAACATTGGGTTCCTTTTGCCACAGATCTAACTTAGCTACAAGATGACAAATTGATACTTGGACTGGTTTTCCAATAAGCCAGATTTAAATTAAGGCTCCATTCATGTTATCTTCAGCCTGTCGGGTCCTTCTGCAAAGTGTCAACCAATGCTACTGATAAAAACCACATTATTTTTATTTTTATGTTATTTTTATCCTTCCTTTCCCTCAAAACTGGGCTCAGGGTGGTTTACAGACATTAAAGTAAACACAGTTAAACATTCATATCGTACAAGATTAAAATTTAAACTATCAAGAGTATTGAGAGAATACCCATTTTAAAAGAGGAAAAGAAACAATATGGACAATGCTGTTGTTATGGTGAGTCCCACTCACCCAACCCTTTTCTTCAAATGACAGCACAATGGTTTTACTATCCCACTGCTGCTACCAATTTTGTGATGGGGACTTTTCACTTTCTCTTATTCTGGTAGTCCTATGCCACACCAAATATTCTGCTTATTTGATTTCTTAAACTGAAAGCCTAAGCAGACTGCCAGAAATAGTGCACATTAAATTGAGGCACTGTCCTGGCTCAGTGCTAGGGAATCATGGAAATTGTATTTTTTTTCTGAGACATTGAGCCTTCTCTGTCAGAGAGCTCCGGTGCCACAATAAAATACAGTTCCCATGATTCCCTAGCACTGAGCCAGGGCAGTGCCTCAATTTAATGTGCACTATTTCTGGCAGTCTGCTTAGGCCCTAAGTTTTCTTTTTAAAGCCATTTCCTTGTGAAACCCCAACTTATGGATATAACTGTTTCATTTTATCTACCTGTTAGGAGCATGGATATTATTCCAGGTTCAGACAAGCCTGTAATTAAATAGCAATAACACTTTATTTGAATGGTAGTTAACAATGTTTCATTTCTTATGACGTTGTATTCATTTGTTCTCGTACACTGTTACAAAACTCTTTATCTAGAGAACACCAGTTATTCTCATTTAGGAACCTCACACCATCCTTATTTACTGTTATCCTTCCAACTTTATTTCTATACTAGTCCTCTGGCTATATACTGGATATATAGTAGTGCTGTGAGTAGTGCTGTACTCAAACTGGACTTTTCCCCTCACAGTCCCTGTCTTCTGAACTGTTATTCTACCAAATCAGGCCTGACCCCAACTGTCAGCAATGGAATTTTTTATCACCTACAGCCCACAATTCTATTGGCTTCCACCAGTTCACTCCTGATTGGCTTTTGCTCAGTTGGCTCAACTCTACCTTCTCTGCACTGTGGTGTATTATTCAAGGCCCCATGATCAGTCTGTCCTTAAAGGTGGGCTGAAACAACAACAACCACAAAATGTTTACTCTGCCTATGGATGATTAGTAAGAATGTGGCCAGTCTACTTCTCTAGAAAGGAAGTTGTAGAGCCTAGTAGTAACAGAAATAAAGCCCTCTCCCATGTTCTCAACAGATCTACCTAAAATGTGATGGGACAAAGAGAAGGGTCTCCCTTGGAGGGTGATCAAGGAATCTGCTGACTACCGGGGCTACCCACAATGGCAGAATTAACCTATGATGAGCCTGCTGAACAGCAATATCATGTCATGTGAGGTAGAACAGTAGAAGGCAGCAGCTGCTGAGTAGTGACTGTGAAGGAGAAGGGCCCATGTTAGACAGGTGAAGCAAAGAGTATAGCAATAGTACATTGCTCATAAATGGCTAGGATGACTTACTCCCACTAGCTCCTAGCTATGCTTCTAATCATTCAGTGAACCAACCCAATACTGTATCAGCCTTTTTCTACATTTAAGTCCCTCTCAGGTTGCATCTGCATTGCAGAAATAATCCAGTGTGACACTGCCATGGCTCAATTCTGTCTAATTCTGTTGTTTGTGGCACCAGAGCTTTGTGACAGAGAAGGTTAAATGTCTCACAAAACTACACTTCCTAGAAATCCATAATATTGAACCATGGCAGCTAAAGCAATGTCAAACTGGATTGTTTCTGCAGTGCAGCTGCAGTTTCAGATGTCTATCAGAAAATGCACAGGACTTTCCTCCTCTGCTTATCACTTCATAACTATAGACATTTATTGTTTTCTATCTATATTAACATGGTAACTCATACTGTTTCAATTTCTTCCCCTGCTGTCAGCAGCTTTTTCAAGGTCCAGTGAGAAGGAGATTTAATGAGAGGGAATTGGTAGGAAAACCAATGCCCAATATGTAACTGTATCACCTCTTAATTTGTTGTTGCACACCTTCAAATCATTTTTGACTTATAGTGACCCTAAGGTGAACATATCATGGGTTTTTCTTGGCAAGATTTGTTCAGAGAGGGTTTGTGTTTGCCTTCATTTGAGGCTGAGAGAATGTGATTTGCCCAAGGTCAAGCAGTGGGTTTCCACGGTTGAGTGGGGATTCATGGTTTTTGGCATCTGTGGTGGGAGTGGTCCAGAATGGAATCCCCATAGATTCTAAGGGCCGACTGTACAAGTACTTGAGCAGGATGATTAGAGGTACCTTCCAAGCTTACCGTGGTATGATTTTTAAGAAATCAAACATCTATGCACAAATAGTAGAGCTGTGAATGATGTTTGTCATATAATAAAATGGTCTGACTTTCTAACAAAAGATGATATGGAACATTCAACTCACTACACCACACTGGCTCTCATCTCCTCTTAATGTTTCTCATGTGTGTGTGTGTGCACGCGCGCGTGCCTGCCTTCAAGTCCCCTGTTGACTTATGGAGACTCAAAGGATTTCACAGGGTTTTTCTTTGGCAAAGAATACTCAAAAGTGGTTTTGCCAGTTTCTTTTTCAGAAGTATAGCCTACAACACCTACAACATTCATGGTTTCCCATCCAAGTACTAACCAGGGCTGACCCTGCATAGCTTCCAAGATCAGATGGGATATGGTGTCTTTAGGGTATATAAGCCCTCACCTTTTAATAGTGAATATATTGTCAAGGACTTGTGGCTCTTTTTCTTTTCTTTTCTTTTCTTTGGATTTTCACACTAGCTCAAATATGCTTCCCTTCCCTGTATTGCTGATATTAGCATGATGAAATCTTCAAAGCACCAAATAATCACTTGTCTAATTTCAATAGCTTTTGTAACAAGATATAACATTATTATTTCTCTTATGTTAATGCTGTTTGAATAAACTTCATTAAGATTAGGGATGCCACAGTAATCCACCAGGTTAGATTTCCAATACAGATATTGTTCAGCCACTGGTAGACACTATCCTGAATCTTCATATACAAGTCCATCTGATTTACCTTCTGTGAGGAGAAGAAATATACATGACATTTTGATGGTCAAATTCTCACAAAAATGAGGTAGTTGGAAGGGAAGCAAAAAACAGAAAATACAAGCTGGACAATAATTCACATGGTCACTGTTAATTGTGTTAGTTATTACCAATGTATTGAGCTATCAACAGTTTCTTTATTAGGGAGCATTAGTAATGTAGTTGTTACTGTTGTACTTTTTACTAGTTTAGAGTATAGAGCCAACATGGTGCAGTGTTTTAGGTATTGGACTAGAACCCGGTATTCCTTGCAATATATTGCCATAGCAGCAAATACCTGTCTCTTGAAGAAGATTTTAAGACCTTATACTTCTCTGGTTTCCTTTCCCTCCAACTGTCTGGGGATTTTTGTTTTATCACATATCACACCATAGTACAGGCAGAAAGAAAACAGTTTTTGTATAGGACATGCTGAGTCTTGACTAACATTCCCTTTTTCCAAAAAATTAAAGAACAGCTGTAGAAAAATGGGAGCGAGAGAGAGAGAGAAGAAATTATTCCTTTTTCCAGTATAAACTTCACAGTGGCTTAATTATATTTATTATTGTAACAATAACAATGACAGCACTTTAACATCATTAAAAATCTGAGGAGGTTTCAAATGTATATGTTTAATAGATTTCTTTTTTTAAAAAAAATGTATATTCTGGTATCCATGACAACTAAGTTCCTGAGAGCCATGGGTATGTGAGCAAGATACTATTTAGTATTATGTGAATCTTAAAAACTGACATGGTTTTGGGAGTGAAAAATGTATCATTACAAAAGGAATCTTTTGTGTTGCTTCTATATTTGCTACATTAAGTGAAATTCTAAGGACTGTTGGATTTATCTATGCTTTGCTCTGTGTTGGATTAACACCTAATTAAATAGAGGACAGTTGGACCTAAAATGTTCTGTATCATCTTTTGGTAGAAAGTCAGACCATTTTATTATATGACAAACATCATTCACAGCTCTACTATTTGTGCATAGATGTTTGATTTCTTAAAAATCATACCACGGTAAGCTTGGAAGGTACCTCTAATCATCCTGCTTAAGTACTTGTACAGTCGACCCTTAGTATCTATGGGGATTCCATTCTGGACTACTCCCACCACAGGTGCCAAAAACCATGAAACCTCAAGTCCTGAGGTTTTTAATGGTGGCGTGTCTGTGCACAGCCACACAACCACACTGTTGTGGCCACATGCACATGCTGCCATTAGAACCAGTGGAGCTTGCCATCCATAGATGCTCAAATTCATGGATAGCAAGCCTGCAGTTGAGGTAGGTAGACTGTACAACTGTAGAATGTGTGAAATGTAGTTGATGTTTTAATGGTTTCAAAATATAGCCTGTTATCTCTGATTGTCCATGGTCTTCTGCCTGATCAAACATCTTGGATGACTACAGACAGACCAACTATCCCATTATATAGAATGAAGCCATCATTTCAGAAAGTAATTGTTTGGTCAGAGGTGAGAATCATGTGACCTAGGAGTTCCATGTGCCTAGAATACAGAGAGAGAGAGAGAGAGAGAGAGAGAGAGAGAGAGACCCCCACAGACACACCCCCACCATGTTTGGCCCTGAAAAAAATATTTTCTGGGGGGAACCTTTGAAAATGCTTTAAAATAATAAAATGTACATCTGGGAACTCCTCAAAGCAAGAACTCACCTCCAAAATAGTCAAGAAGCAGACTAGGAGTTACAAAATATCACCTCCAATCAGCAAAATGGGAAGAATGGAAGGGCACAAAATGGGGAGGGGCACCCCACAGTGCACACCCACCCACCCCCCGCAGTCGCATGCTTAAATTCAAGCCAATAGGACTTGAATATTTGTGTTTTTGCTTTTTTGCAGGGGGGTCCAGAACAGATCCCCCACGAAAAAGGACGGGTGACTATGCTCATGTATAAATCTGTTTAGACAGAAAACAAACTCCCAAAACCTGGGTTGACTTATCTATAGGTTAGTGTAAATAATGTACTTAAAGTTTTATATATAAAAAAAGAACCATCCCTTTCTCTGAGAAGAGTGGTAAAAGGTGAGAACTTAGGGGCTTTGCAGACTAGCATAAAGGGCTGGCCTGGGGGTGAGGTTGGGGCAGGGCAGTCGCACACTGGCCTCCCCAGCTCCATCCCAACCCCAACCTGATGCCGCGTGCCCATTCACACAGCGTCAGGATGCCCTCTTGGTACAGCATGTGCACATGCTGTGCCAAAAGGGTGCAAAAAAGCTGTCACCATGGCTGAAATGGCGACCTTTTGCCACCCCCAAAAGAAGTGGCATTTTGATGGTCTTTGGGGGGTTGGAAAAAGGAGGATTGGGGCCGTAGTGTGCAGTTGCCACTGCCCCAATCCACCACTCCCAGGGGCGGCTCTATGCCGCCCCTTTAGGCCGGTCTGCATCGGCCCTTAGGGCCTTTGCAGACTCCCAGAAATAGTGTAAATTGAGTCCACTTTAACTGCCCTGTCTCAGTGCTAGGGAATCATGGGAACTGTAGTTTATTGTGGCACCAGAAGTATCTGACAGAGAAGGCTCAAGGTCTCAGAAAAAAATACAATTCCCATGATTCCCTAGCACTGAGCCAGGGCAGTTAAAGTGGACTCAATTTGCACTATTTCTAGCAGTCTGCAAAGGCCCTTAGTCTATCCCAGGAGCACTTAAAAGAAGCACTGAGATTCTCTACTCTCTCTGTTGTGGTGCCACACTTAAGATCTTTCGAATGCCTGGATGAGAAAATTGCGGCAGTGGCAGCTGTTTGGTGCTTCCCTTCATAGGAGTGCCAAGTGGAATCGGGCACTGAAGGATGTGAATAAGAAATCTGTATATGCTTGTCAGCATTTCCAGGTTAAAATCAGGCAAAATTATCACATTAAAATTAAAGGATATAATCACTGCTAACTCGAGCCTTGAGCAGATGGAGCAACCCTCCCCAATCGCTCACCATTCAGTGTGGGACTGCAGCAACCAGAAGCTATGGTCCTGAGGCCAGCTGACACCATGATCCACAACAGACCACTGGCAAAGAGTGCTTTTTTGTGCTCCTTTTTGCCTTCGGTTTAAGCCATCTTAGGTGGCCATGGCACAGCTTTGGCCCAATCTGGGTGCATGCGTCATCTGAAAATCATGCCCCTGGATTGTTCTGAAGTCAGTGCTTTTGGCCTGTCTGTTTCAGGCCATAGTTAACATTTACTTTGCCTTTTTATGCTTTTTGAAATGTACAGTCATCCCTCATGATTCGAAGGGGATCCATTCTGGACCACCCTCACCCCCATGCGAATTGGGAAAATTGCAAATATCCAAGACCCATTGATTTCAGTGGTGGTGTGCACCCCGGCACACACACCATTTTGTTCCTCCCCTCATGCCATCCATGAAGGGCTGAGACCACGGACTCCAGGCCTGCAAATGGGGAAGGATGAATATATTTGTTTTCTTTACCCTTAGTGCCTGCTTGCTTCCCTCACATATTGCACAACTACCATTTACCTCCCTCCTCATCCATCCAGTCTTTAGGCTGAGCACAAACAGTTGTGCCTGATGGAAATTTGTAAGTTCTTTGGCATCATTTTCCTTGCCTTTGTCCTTAACATCCTTTCTTACATGCCTCTCAACATTCACAGGTCATATCAAAATCTATAATTGTGGTGCCCAAGCCTGCCCTTGATTTATATATGAGGTCAACTTACAGTCAGGTATATATAGTACTCCAAACTCTATCTTTATTAGATTTACATTGAGAAGAGAACATTTATTACATTTAACAAATTTGAAGTTGGTGATTAAATTTACATTATATTTTTCCTCTAAATCTTTATAAGAATGAAGGTGAAAAATCTGATCTATTATTTTATCTTCTCCCAATTGTTTCTGTTTTCAATTTGGGAGAAAAGGAAACAATCATATGCAATTTTGAAGACCCCTTATCTCATTCATCCCCCAATCTACTCAGAGGGGATGAATGATTATTAACATAATTTTTAAAATAAAAATAAATATGAGAAGAATGCAGGAAACATTTTAATAATTACATTATTAACCATCAACAATACATTGGTCTCTTCACATTTGCTGGGGTTAGGGGTGAAGGACTTCCATGAATGTGGGAAAACCACAAGTAAAAAAACACTATCCTTTTTATCTGAGAAAACATTTTCTAGGAATCTCCAAGTCCTTCAGTGAAACTCTGTGGCCAACAGCTGCCAGACGTTGATCATAGAATCATGCTTGAGGACCTACAAATTCCTAGAGAAGTGTTTTCTCTAACACAATTCTATGGTCAATGTCTGGCAGAGTTGTTCTGGAAGACCTAGAGATTTCTAGTGAACATATTAATCAAAACTGCAAATAATCAAATCTGCAAAAATCAATGCTGCAAATGTGGAAGGCCAAGTATACGTCCCAATATAGTTCTTAGATACATGATATTATCCACAAAGACACAGCATATACATGAGATTGTAGATGAACACACCATCCTCCAATGGCTCTTCTGAAACCCCCATCACCAATACACAAAAAGAACAGTTCTCTTTTTCAGACAGATAGACAGTCCAGCAATTATGCAACTTATGATGTTGGGGGACAAAGGTTAAATTTATATTTCCATATAAGTTTTTTTAATAGTAGCTCCTGATATAACAATATAACACATTGGTTCAGATCTCTGCCTGAATTAATCTTCCCTCTTTTTAAATGAATGGATGGATGGATGAAGGAATAAATTAACTTTTAAGACATATATATTTTTGTGGGTGTAAAAGTAAAAGGCAGGGATCTTTTAAAAACCAAAAATAACAATTTAGTTCAAACAGCAGGATTTGGAGAAGGATCTTCCCTGTCAAAGGTCAAATCAGAGGAGGCCTTAATGGAAGAAATAATGGAATTATGAAATACTGGGGGGAAAAGCAGTTCTCAACGGAATTGCTAGCACAACTGTAAATGTAAGGGTGTGAACAAGAAGCTGTTTTGTATTCCATGAAATGAATAAAAGAATACAAGGTCTTTTTTAAACACTTCAGGCTGTCAGACATACTCAAGATTAGGGTGGTTAATACCAGCGATCCATCAAAGCTACGGATAGCTCTGTTGGGTGTTCTTATCACTCCAGCAGCCTTAGAGCTCATAGGTAGTTTAAACATTGACTGTCATATACCTCTATCATCAATAAGGGATGCTAAGCCTAGTGGGCCCTTTCTTACAAGGATAATATGATACAGTCTAGAGTTTGCCCTCACCTTACTACGTGCTGGCAGAAATTAAATGAATTTCATTTGAAGCTTTTACATGAGTAAGGACATGGAACACCAGAAAGGAAAAACTATTTTCTTGCACAAAATTTTCAACTATCTTTAACTATTCTCAGTTCTTCCTTCTCATTTTTTGAGCCATCACTTAACTAAGCATTTTTGAGCCATCATTTAACCCCATTCTTTCCTCCTGGTGATGGCATTTTTCATGTTTACCTGATATATATATATATATATATATATATATATATATTCCTTTGCAAAAGCAATGTAAGATGAAAGCTTCTTACAGCAAAATGTCAAAGGCATTTGCTTATTCCTTGTCCCTTCTTAGGAATATGTCTAATACTGACAAGGGTTGCATTAACACTACAAAATCAATGCAATTTGACACCACTTTAACTGCCATGCCTCAATGCAATGGAATTCTGGGACCTACCTGTAGTTTTGTGAGATATTTAGCCTTCTCTGTAGAGTGCTCAAGTGCCAACAAACTACAAATCCCAGGATTCCATAGGATGAAACCATGACAGTTAAAGTGGCATCAAACTGCATGAATTCTCCAATGTGTCAGGAGCCCTGATTAAGACAAAGTTAAGCATGTTTAAATCCTAACTAATTTAGTAAGAGATATACAATGTCATTCTCTACAGCAACATGGACTGTGATTGCACTTCAGAAATAACTACCATGGCTCAATGCTATGGAATTCTGGGAATGGTAGTTTATTTTGGCACCAGAGTGTAGCAAAAATCTACAGTTTCCAGAATTCCATAATATTGAGCTATGGCTGTTAAAGTGATGTCAAACTGGATTATTTCTGCACTGCAGATGCAGCCATAGAGGAGTTTTAAGACTTTGAATCTGTACTAGATTCCTAAAATCCTTACCCCAATTATGTACACACTCTTTCAGGTCAACTTCCATCCAAGTTTCTTGTGGGGACAAAACAGGGTAAGTCTCAGGTTCCACGACAACTTCCTCATCTCTAAAGATTACACCAAAAAAAAAATCCACTTTCCAAACACACAAGACTGGATGTAGCCTAATATTTTATTCCTATTGAAGGTTAGATTTAATCCCAAATCATTCAAGACATATAAAACCAGCCCTGCCAACAGACAGAATTAGCTATCTGTTACTAATAATGTATAAAGTGAAAGGGGGGAAATTATTTGGCTTCCCTAGAAAATGCATCTTTGGATATTAACTGGATATGTGTCTATGTTTGGTTCTGTTAGAAGTATTTGTCCAATATAGTACATGCAGAGTTGGAAAACAAAAATGTACACATGGAAATTGATAACGAAATTAATCCCTAAGTAGAAACTGATTCTTGTCTACAATCAAAATGATCTAAGAATATCACAGTGCACTGATATCAATAGTGTACAATGAATTTGATGAGGATGTTTTTTCACTGAAGTGATCTTCTAAAATGAGAAAAAGAAGATCTGGCACTTATCCAGCAATCCCATATAGATGAGATTACAAGTGATTCTTAGCCACTGACATGCACTGTAATTTACAGTTGAATCAACCTGAGAAACTATCAGGAACTTTTCAGACACATCTTCATATGTCTCTGTGCTGTCTCCCAAACCATCAATATTCTAGTCTTTAAAACTTATCTACTCATTTTCGTGTGCAAGGAGTAAGGTAAATCAACTGGTTCATGGGTTGCCTCACTGCTGGGTCCAATACTCCCTTTTGTTTTGTATCAACTGAAGCTCAAAATTTGCAGAGGGGCATAAATTAATTTGATATGTAGCCTGCAGTAGCAAAGTGCATTATGGAGATGATTATACTATTCATACTACCTGAATTAAAGCATATGCACCTTAATAAAAATTCAGCCAAACTGCTTATGGAAAAAGGAACATTGCAGATTTATCTACTTTTCCCCCATGTTCTTTCATAGCTCTATCTAGCTTTTGTTCCCTTTCTCTACATTTTTTTTTTGCTTTTATGTTTTCAAATGATAAATTTTCTCATGTTTTACATTTTATATTTAGTTTATCTCTTTATTTTGTATTCATTTTCCACTGAAAATGGAATGAGTCTTTAGAATAATACAGTAGATATTGAGTTTTTAAATTGCTATTGGGTATATACTGCCTAAGAAGGCTATCTGATCTCTAACTTAATCATGTGAAAATATTGCTACAGGAAAGCAGCCTTGGTAACAATGAGACACCTTTGCTTTCATAAAAATTATTTAACTATACACCCATTATGAAGCATTAATACAGAATTCCTTCCACTTTCTGCCACATTTAGGGAAGATTTATTGTAAACAGCAAAGTAGTTCACAGGCAAAAAAAAAAGCCACAAATCTGTAAATACAAACGGCTTTATATAGGGCGCTATTTAAACTTATCAAGAAAAATCACTAAATTAAGCTTTCCCAAGATGCTGAAACAGATAAAATGAACCACGTTTATTTTTATGGTCAAAAGATTGGAAGAAAGAAAAAAATAATAGTGGTCTAAAATCTTGAAAAATCACAATGGGTTACATTTTAAAATATTCTGGGCTTTTGAAAAAGCCTGCAGAATATTAAAAGCGATGATGATCACATCTTGTCAACTTCCGCCCTGTTTACAAAAAAAAAAAAAATATACACATTGTTTTTTCTCCCTGATAACTAGATATTGGCAGCACACAATTTGTACTGCCTTGTACAAATATTTGTCTGATGTCACTTAATGGAGTTACTGTAATGTTAATGTAATATAGTGTTCTGTGCTCCACACAGCAGCTGCCTAGCTAAATCCTGCTATGGGGATTCATCCATTTAGCAATAGTCGACCTAACAAAGCCTTTGCCCAAGAAAAGCAGGAAAAGATTTTTTGCACCTCAATTGCCTGTCTTCCAAACCTTCATTATTGCTGCTCTTTAACAAGCTGTCCTATCTACTAACTGTACTAAACTGTACTACACGGATTGCTGACAGTTCCCTTATCAATTCAAGTCAAGCCCTTCTCCATTCATGTCAAAATGCACAGTACCCAAAGCCAGTTAACCTGGCACATAAGATGGAAAGTCCCACAAGCACCACTGACCATCCCGGGCAGGAAAATAAAAAAAATGTCATGATACCCCAAATTTGCTGTCTGAAATAGCCTACAAATTCTGCTTAAAAGTAGGGCTGGATCATCCAGGAATACATCAGATCAACTTTAGGAAAGATTTCCCCTGAAGACTCTCAGTGAAGCTCCAACCCAAGGGAGAGAGCTCAGACTGGAACCCCTGGTGGGACCATGCCAGCCACTATAGAGGTTTCCATGGTTCTTCTTCCCCCAGTTGAAACCCCAGTCTTGAAGAGGCTCTAAAATGTTGTGGTGGCAGTGTGACAGTGGTTAGGAGGAAGTCTCTAAGCCTTTACACAAATTTAAATATACCTCAGTGCATCTGATATTGGGAAGGTTTTTTCATTCATATGGAACAGGATTCAAAAGGTATCAAAATGATCATTTCTGACATTTTTGACTTGCTTGACAAAACCCAAGAGAGCTATGGACATGTTGGCGATTCTAGGACTGGACAACTTCCTTCTCTAGTCTCTTTTCCCTTTAGAACTGCTGCCTTAATGTATTTATCAACATAACTTGATTTATCAATGAAAATTATAGGAATCTTAAATTGTCTCCTTTATCATAGGAAATTGCACATGAAATTTTTTCAACATATAAATGCTTAACCATCAAATATTAGTGCCATTTCTTTCTTCCACAGCCCCCTGGCTACAAAGGAAAGCATGTTGTTGTTGTTGTTGTTGTTTGCCTTCAAGTTATTTCTGACTTACAATGGCCCTAAAGTGAATCTATCATGTGGTTTTCTTGGCAAGATTTGTTCAGAGGTGGTTTACCATGGCATCCCCTTGAGGATGAGAGAGTGTGACTTGCCCAAGGTCACCCAATGGGTTTCATGGCTGAGCAGGGAATCAAACCCTCATCTCCAAAGTTATAGTCCAAAACTCAAACCACTATGCCACTATGGCTCTCAAGATGTATTAATACTCACATAATAAAACAAATTGCCTTTTATAGGTTCCCCTGGATTTGATGCATGTGGATTTAATTCTAATATGTTTAGAAGATGTATTCTGTAACTTTGGAGAAATCATTCATTCACATAATAATAAAAACTTTTATGGAGTCTCAAAATAGCATATTTCTAGTTCAAAAAGTTAGATTTCCAGTAAGCTTCTTGATTTAAAAATGTTATTTGATCAGCATTTCAGTGCAGTGGGAATTTTCAAAAGGACCCTAAATTAACTATACCTTGTAATTTGTTGTGACAGAGAAGGCTAAGGAGGAAAACAGACAGTGGGTAAGGAGTGGCTTGCTGCCACCCCTTTCCTCACCGGGTTGGGGCTGCAGCAACTGCACACCACACCCCAACCTGGCTGTTTCCTGGTGCAAAAAGGAGTGGCAGAAAACTTTAAATATTTGTTTCATCTACAGTCATGACATACCTGAGTTTCATGAATTCAGCAAGTGTTAAGAATGATTTTAAAAAAAGGTTGAGCAAATGAAAGAAACCTTGATCTTAATATAAAGATTTGAAAGCAACAGAGATTGCGCCATATTACCAAGCATGTTGTTCCAGTGATTAAATTTCTATATTGTAAAGGGGGAAATATATTATTTTAGTAATAGTGGAGTTACAATTATTTACGTTTACAGAAAAACTAGCCCATTTTTCAGCCATGAAATGTCTTCAGGCTAGTTCCTCACTGAGCACAACCTGAAATCAATGGAGCTATACCTTCTAGATATTTTGAAAATCTGACCCTTGAGATGAAAACGTCTCTGTTTATAGCTCATAAAAAAAGACTAGAAACTTAGCAAGTCTGAGGGAACCAGTATAGCATAATTTATAGTTGCTAAGCAAATGGGCTGGATTCCTCCAATTCAAAATGTTGCATCTTCCATCACTTTATTAGGTTATTGTATGCAGGCAACTTTCTCTCAGCCTCAAGGTCCTTTGATTTGCACTTTGGAGATGATAATGCTGACAGATTTGCCACTGATGAAAATCTCTCAGCATTTTGAGCACTGTACAGTCTATGTTTGAGTGTGGAGCCATTCTAAGACATTTTGCTGCCTGAGGCAAGGGTCAAGATAGCACCCCTACTGTACTGTGCAAAGAAACAGACCACACACAAAAATGGCCTTTTTCTTTAAAATAGTACTTCTCACAGCCACTCCCCTCTTCCCATCATCTGCCACCCATCTCATGCCTATCACAGTCCATGGCTTCACTTCAGGTCAATAAGAAAATTTCAAATGAGCATTCCCGGCAGGCTTTTGTGAACTGAGGTAGACTTTAAGGTGTTCTGAGATTTTAAGGGAAGGTTGAAAATAGCACCTTGAATTAGACTCAGATACAAACCAAGAGCAATACATTTAAACTATAGAAAAGTGATTGTTTTGTACACCTAGTCACAGTCAGCTGCTAAATTGTGCACACATTTCTAAACTGCCTTTGAAAGAAGCTCTACATGTAGTACTCCAGGAGGTGCAGCTCTCCAGATATTGTTGAGTTACAACTCACAGCAGCCCAAGTTAGCATAGCTAGTGGTGAAGAATGCTGGAAGTTGTAGTTCAGCAACATCAGGAGGAATCTTCTTCCTGAAATAGACTGTAATAGTCTAAAAGGTTCAATGTTAGAAACTCTGGCATCAAAAGAGAGAAACAGAAGAATCAGCTCATAAAGAAGGGTCTCCCCGAAACATGTCAGCAAGATAAATAAAAGCCTTTTTAACAACAGCACAGTTTAACAACATTTTGTTCCACAGCAACACTAGAGTACATCTCTCATTTTTCAGAAATTGCCATTAAAACCACATCACTTATTTGAGAGATCACTGATATAATATACTATCGATGGCTAGTCATTTAGTGTATTCCCTGTAATAGTAAGTGGTTTTGTAAGTTGCCTTACAGAAAGGACAAACATGTGAAACAAATAAAATGAGAATGTGGGAAATGTTGTGAGAAATTGTCTTTCCGACAAGAACCTTTGGAGCCAATCTTTACAATTCATAGGACGTTATCACACGGGGGCAAATCTGCTGGTTAATCCACACAAATCCCAAACAGAAACTGGATTTGTGCCTCGCGTTTTCACATGATGTTGCACAGAAACTGGACAGAAAGTGGACAGAAACTTGTGTTAACCGAGATCTTTTGAAATTCGGTTCTTTGGAGGAAATGCAAATTTACCATAATGTGAAAAGCAAATGTGCATTTGGGAGCATTTCCCTGCTGTTCCCATGGTTCCAGTGAGCATTCCTCTATCTGAGCTTGTGCAAGAAGCTCATTTCTAGTACATTTATGGGCTTTTCTCGCTTGTGTGTGAATGTTAAATGCGCTTACTGTAATTTCGCAATTAAGGTAATTACGTGTGAAAGCCATTTGCAGAATCAAGGTTTATTTTTGGTTTGTTTTTGGAATGCCTCATTTCCACTTTATTATTGCTTTCTGGCCCAAGTGTGATAACGTCCATAGAGTACCAAATATCTTTCAGCCTAGACTAGACCTTGATTTAAAATCTTCATGCTAGTCATGTAGCATTCCCCAATACCAAGTAAACATAACATTGTAGCTCCTCACAAGACAGACTTTCATTCTTCACTATCTCTCTACTATGGATGGAAATTCTGACTAGATTTGTTTTCATGCAAGAAGTGGAACAATGTAAAAACAAACTTTTGAATATATATATATATATTTGTCAATCCTGGAGAAACATGTGGATGGTTTCACAAAGGGAAAAAGCACTATTTTACTCAAAGATGGGAGGGAAACCTACAAGACTATGTGCTGAAAGCAAGATCTTGCAGGAAGGCTAGAAAATCCCCACAATATGAGGCAATGTGAAGACTTGTTCACATCCCTACTCTCCACAAGCTTTTCCCCTACACTATTTATAAAGCAGCCAATGATGGTTTCTCATCTAACCTAACACATTCCTAGGCTGCTGCAATTGTTTTCCAGAGATAGCAAAGCCTCCAAGAATTTTTAGCTGCTTCCCCAGTCTATCATATTGTTACAAGCACTGAACAGTTCCAATTTTGGGTGTGCATACTTTTCTGCTATGGCCCTAGACCAGGGATAGGCAACCTTTCCCCTTTAAGGGCCGAGGGACTTCAGCTCCCAGAATCCCAGGAGCTATTGGCCAACATGGGACTATTGGCCAACATGACTGAGGCTTCTGTGAGCTGAAGTCCCTTGGCCCTTAAAGGGGAAAGGTTGCCTACCCCTGCCCTAGACGGAACAGTAGAGCGAGCTGCCATGCACCCAAAAGCAGTGAAACCATGTAGGCACCGTATAGAAATAAAGACCAAACAGCTAGTCAGGAGTTGCAATCAGGAAACTTTCACAACTTTTCCAGCAGGAAGACCAGAGCCAGAGAAGACCCATCGCCACCTCTGGAGACTAGCTATATCAAAGTGATCTTTGCTATGTAAATTTGGCACCTTTTGAATTGTAGTAAATAACCTTTGCCTGAAGGCTAGTTTTGGCCTATTTAAGGACCCCAAAATCCTTTGTTTGTTGAGCTAGTATGGAGTACAAGGGGGATTTTTAGCCTCTCTGAACTTCTATTAGTCTCCACTCATGCTGCCCCCCCCCCCAACAATGCCACTCTGTGAGCAGTTGAGTAATATCTTCATCATGTTAAAAGGAGCAAGCAAGTTTTGGTAATTATCTTGTTAGTGAAGCCTTTCCTTTTAGCTCTTGTGTGTGAGAGAGTGTGTGTACATGTGTGTGTTGCTGTGTGTTTTCCCTTAAAAAAAATACAATTCATTGGAAGGATTTTGCCTCTGCTAATTCATTATTCCCTCTCACCTCCATAAAAGTTGGGATGTACCCCAGGCTGAAGTGACCAGCAAAATCAATTGAGCTAATTAAATTTCCCCTAGGTCCAGGTCATGTAATAATATGATAACTATACTGAGCTTGTAGTCTTTGAAAGATGAGATGGGAAACAAGAGATGGTCTATTTCTATAATGCCATACTCTGTAGTGGGGTCTGTTTTGCTGTTATTTTTGCTGTTATCCTCAATGGCAAAATCACCTGGAATTTATCTTTTACTAAAGAAATGAACCCTTCTCACACAAAACCCCAATTACCCCTCTTGCTATCAACTTGCACTGCCAAATTATTAATAAATACAACTCAGATACCATTTGTGTGTCTAACATAGTGTTCCTATTAGTGTTCCTTGAGCCTGAACCTTTCCCCCAAAACTTCTTTATTTTTTTCCTCTCAGCTTACTGCTAACTACTTCTCTTGCCACTTTACGCTCTGCCCACTTGAAGCACACCTTGTCACTTTACTATCATTGTCACTCAAGAAATGTTACTCCTGTTATTTTAAAGAAACACAATATCAAACTTACTCCAGAAAGCAACACTAATTACAAATTGGGTGGGGAATGAAAACAAAGAAGCTACACATACAGAAAGATAGGAAAACATATCTAAAATGTGCCCTTATGAGGGAGATCATCTTCTTTACAGAGCCACATATTAAAAAAAAAAAACCAGTTGGATCCCTCCCTCAGGTTTCATGACTTCAAAGTGTATTTCATGATGGATTTGTTTTGCATGCATATAAGAAATATATTTATGGCTTCACCTATGAAACAGATGAACACTTGATGAAAAACAGGATAATAAAAAGGTATCCACTTCTGCATGTACAAACACCCTGCTCTACCTACAGAATCCATTGTAATATGAGAGGGAAGCAGGATTTTGCTGCTACCTAAATTGCAGCTGGACATTAGTATGACTGCTGGTCACGGCTCTTGGCAGCCATGCCAGTGTCATGCTGTTGTAAAAGCTGTCTGTATGCATACAGATGTGTGTTCATTGGGATTTGTTCATTTGAGCAAAAAGAACAAAGGATTTCATTTGCAGGGAATTTCTCTTCATAAATACAGATGTATGACTGAAGGCAAAGCCAGCCCTGTCATTAGTCCAATTGCACTAGCCACTACATAGAGCAGACTTTGGAAAAGGCTGGAAGTTAACTTATTTACTTTGCTATTATTGTATTTTTACTACCCATGATCGGAGGAGATCCTTGTGTGATTCCTGCCTTATGTTATCTATTACTACATCTGTGCAGAATATCTGACATCAAGAATATAATAATAATAATAATAATAATAATAATAATAATAATA
>CM034706.1:181254552-181267250 GCA_020142125.1 Phrynosoma platyrhinos | reverse complement strand
AGTGCCATCCCGACTTCATATTTATTCCTTCTAGTTCTAACAATTTTGGTTTATCAAGCATAATCCACTCTTTTATCCATAATAGTGCACATGCTTTGTAATATAGTTCTAAATCTGGGAGTCCCAATCCACCTCTTTCTTTCCTATCTTTTAAGATTTTTGATTGTATTCTAGATTTCTTACCTTTCCATAGAAATGATATCTATTCCAAGTATGGAAGTTTTGTTTCGTTAGATAAATGGGTAATGTTTGGAATAGAAACAACATCTTAGGTAATACATTCATTTATATTGTTGAGATTCTTCCTAATAGGGAAAGTTGTTTTTTATCCCATGTTTCCAAATCTTTCTTAATTTTATTCCAAACTGATACATAATTATTTTTATATAGGTCCGTATTCTTTTTTGTAAGTGTTATCCCCAAATATCTCACCTTATTAAATATTTGATAGCCTGATTGTTTTTAAAGTAATTCTTCTTCTTCTTTTGTTAAGTTTTTTGTAATGATTCCGCTTTTAAGTTTATTAACTTTAAGTCCTGACATGTCATTGAATTCTTCTAATATTTCTTCTAGCCATCTTATGCTTTTGGAAGGATCGTTTAGAAATATTACAATGTCATCTGCAAATGATCTAAGTTTATATTGATGATTATTAATTTCTGGTGAATAGATTTTTTTATCATTTCTTATTTTAATATTTAACACTTCCATGACAATGATAAAAAGAAGAGGGGATAAGGGACAGCCTTGGCATGTGCCTTTTCTTATATTGCAGACCTCTGTTTTTTCTCCATTTACTAATATTTGAGTTTTTTTGCATATTATGTATTTGATGGATTCCATTAAGGAATTTCCCTGTTATTCCTATCTCTTGTAGTAGTAGATCTAAAAAATTCCAATTTACGTTATCGAAGGCTTTTTCTAAGTCTAGAAATAATATTCCTAACTTCTTCAATTTATTTATTTTGTACAATTCCAAATATCTAATGTCGTTCTGACATTGTCTTTTAAATGTCTTTTGGGTAGAAACCCTGCTTGGTCTTCATGAATTAGCCTTGCTAACACCTTTTTTAACCTTGTTGCTAGTATTGTAGTATATATTTTATAATCAACGTTTAATAATGCTATGGGCCTGTAATTATTAATATTTTCTGGATCTTTGTTCTCTTTGTGGATTAATGTTGTTAAAGAATATCTCCATGAATCCGGGTATTATCCACAATTGATTTTTTGTATTGTCTTATGTACAAGAAAAATGTGGTTTCTTGTTCTTGTGTAAATGGACTGAGACAAGCAAAGATTCAAAGTCCGACCATTATCCTATTTTTAGGGTCATGGCTGGATGCCAAAACTCAGATTATTTATTTATTTATTTATTTATTAAAAAACACAACACTGAAAATAAAACCTGAGCAGGGGGGGTGGACACATTACAGACAAAGGTACAATGAACTGGGTTGAATTTCAGACTGTGCTGTTGTTGTTTTCAGGGTTAAACTTGTGCTTTAATTCCTATTTTTGCTGTACTTTGCTGTACATCTCTCTTGTTTTTACAAATTTAATATTGCTGTTTGGGATGGGGGGGATAAATATATCAAATTAGATAGATAAATAGCTACATAGATAAATAGACAGACAGACAGAAAAATAGAAAGATGGCAATTTTCTGTAACCGCAAAGATGCTTTGGCAGGTTTGTATGCAAGATGTTCCTTGTTGCCATCTACACTTTGCTCTCTCCATTTCAGTTCATTTGACAAATGTGAACCAGACAACAAAAGTTGTCTGGTTCTCCCTGGGAGCTGCTAACCTGAACAGAGCACAGTGTCATGAAAGGAGAAGCAAAGATGAGGAATGATTCCTCCTCATTCCTAGGCAAACCAGCTTCTCTCTTTCTCTGCAGCTACTTCTTCTTCTATATGAAAGGGCCTTTGCAGACTGCCAGAAATAGTGCAAATTGAGTCCACTTTAACTGCCCTGACTCAGTGCTAGGGAATCATGGGAACTGTAGTTTATTGTGGCACCAGAGCTCTCTGACAGAGAAGGCTCAATGTCTCAGAAAAAAATACAATTCCCATGATTCCCTAGCACTGAGCCAGGGCAGTTAAAGTGGACTCAATTTGCACATTATTTCTATATAAGGATTATTTCTGGTCACCTGCACCTAAACTAGCAACTATGGTTGTTGTATGGAAGGTTCTCTCCCTCCTTTTTCCCAAGCTGAATCTCTGTGTTGTGCTGTAGGATTTGGAAAGCAATAGGATAGGAATTTGCATCAGAATAAGTGAAGTGGCATAAATTCAAAAACTGGTATTTGTGGCAGAGCATGATCTCATACCAGCAACTTGCCAAACCAATTCCAGGGGGAACTCAGTGAGGCAGTGCAGGCTTTCCCCAGTATTTGAACAGGAAAATATTGTGGATAACAGCATTTCAGCAAAGCTAGGATTTCTCTTTGTCAACTAATGAAGGTATCAGAGGAAATGTTTCCTCTTTCCAATAGATTTTGGGGAGCAGAGGGGAGGAGGGAGGGTACTTAGCTAAATGGACTAAGGCCACCTATGATTGTCTGCAGGCCTGGAACAGTACCCCTAATGCCAGGAGAAATGCTAAATCTCACTGGCCTTGGAGACTACTGGATCTGACGTTATCATTCCATTTCTTCATCCTCCCAAAGTGCAGATCAGACTGCAGGAGGTACTCAGGGTTAAAAGAGATGTGACAGTTCCAGCTACATTGCTATATGGTATCCCAATGGGGTTTCTTTTTAGTCTTGACCAGCTTAAGAGGTAGAGGGCACACTAAAGGCAATAATGGGGCCTGGTGGGGACTAGGGGTAGGTGAAGTGTGGCCTGTGCACTGAATGTGGACCCAAGGGCTGTTTTTGTGGACCCAAGGGCTGTTAAGAAAAAGGAAATGCTTTAACAAATGCTCCCAAACATTGTCTAGGACAAAGGTGTGCAACTGTTGGAGGATAAAGACCAGTATTACAACCCTAGGAGACCTTGGAGAGCTGTACACTGTAACATATCCTTACTCAACAAACAAACAAACAAACAAACAAACAAAACCTTCCATCAACTTCCCTCTAGGCAGTGTGAGGGCATTTTCACCATATTTTAGTCCCCCACCTGGAAAAGCCTTTAAAAATAACAAGTAATTGGAAATCACTTTTTTTTTCCTTAGATGCAGTATGCTGCTGTTCTTTCTTTCCTCCCACCTTTTCTGCTCCTTGGAAAAAGATATAGGTCGTATTGATGGATATCAAAATGGGACTATCCTGAAGGTGGAAGGTTCTGCATGGCAGAAACTAGAACCATCATAGTGGTTCTATGAATCATTGATGAGTCAAAATCTTATCCACTTGGGTAATTGTTTTTCATCTAAATGGTTTTGTACTTGAGGAATCTAAACAAATATCCAAAATTACAGCACATTTCACCATTTCCTTATTCAATTTAAATAACAATAAAGCTCTGTCAAAATTTCAGCTCAATGGGAAAAATATTTCTTTACTTTTCTCACAATTAGGAGTTGTGTTTTTTTTTTCCACAGAAATATCAAATATTTTACATCAGGATAACAATATTATGCTTTAGTTATATACTTTTAAGTTTGTTTAAAAAAAAACTACAACTGCCTAGATTTTCCATCATGTCAAAATAGCTTATGGTTGTTTTGTGTGTGTGTGTTTTAAATTCATTTGTTTTGAATTTCCTTTCCATTCTCTAGCCCTGTATCATAAGACTTACTAGATTTCCCTGGGAAATCCAAAGTTTCTCAAAATCCATGTTATCAATTAATTTATTTGATATTATGAGCTTAATTCATATTGGTCTTTGATCTGGAACAAAAGTGTATGAATTCTTTGTCAACCTATCTAAATGTCACCCAATATATCTTAGAACAAATATGTTCAAAGCTTGTTGATTCCAATACTAGACTGTCATAAAGCACAAGCATATTATTTGCATCATCACTATCATCCATAGAACATTTCCACCATACTATAGAGCAGGGGTCGGCAAGTTTTTCTTACCTGGGACCGGTCCACTGGTCCCCAGGTCTTCCGCAGGCTGAGGGTAGGGGGGAAATGGCGCTACGTGCACACGCATACGGACTACACCAGAAGTACTGCACATGCTCAGTACTTCTGGCGTACTTCACATGCACGAGCGAGTCACAGCCGCCATTTTGTTTTCCAAAATGATGGCCTTGCCTTGTTTGCGCATGTGCAGTACTCAGTACATGTGGAAACAAATCGTAGTCACCATTTTGGAAAACAAAATGGCAGCCATGATACACGGCGGTGGCGGGGGGTGAGGGGCAGCAGCAGGACTGGCCTGGGGCTGTATAGCCGACCCCTGCTATAGAGGTTATAGTGATTTTCTATCAGTTCTGGACATCTCTGTACATGTCTGTGCTCAGATCACATATGTTATCCAATCTACAGACCCTGAGATTTCTAGAAGTTGCAGTACACAGAATGTAAGTGGAGTCCTACTGGTTCACCACAAAGGCCTATCTAATTTTGTGTTCACTTTCTACAGAAGGCTGCTTAGGTACCAACACAAATCATTGAGATACCCTCCTGTTTTTATCCCTCAATTTCAACAACTGGCCTTTTATTTTTACTGTCTCTTACTTGTTATTTAACCTGTTACTAGGTATGAAAAATATTCAAAATATTTGAAAGTATTTAAATATTTGAAAGTATTGCTCAGGGGTCAGAAAAGGTATTTTTTGAGGGGAAGAATTCTCTCCTGTTCAAAATTTCATAGTTCAGGACTTTTCTGTATGAGGAATGATTTGTTGTTGTTTTTAACACATAAAATGCTTGCCATCAATTTAGGTGGAAGATCTTTTAAACTAATTGGCCTATAATTTGCTGGATACTCTGCCTGCTCTTTCCATATTTTATCTTACCAACATGTTAGATCAGGGGTCAGCAAGTTTTTCTTACCTGGGGCCGGTCCGCTGGCCAGGTCTTCCATGGGCCGAGGGGGGAGAAATGGCAGCGTGTGCACTGCCCCGCCGACCCCTGCTGCCGCACGCGTTGCAGCCCACCATTTTGTTTTCCAAAATGGTGGCCAGACTTGTTTGCTCATGTGCAGTACTCCTGCACATGCACAAATGAGTCACAGCTGCCATTTTGAAAAATAAAATGTCAGCCGTGACGCACGCGGCGGCGGCGTGGCAGTGGCAGTGGGGGGGGGTGGGGGTAGTTGGTGGGGGCCAGTCCAAAGGCCTCGGGGGGCCAGACCCGGCCCACTGGCCGTAGGTTGCTGACCGCTGTGTTAGATGCTGCTTTTTTAAACCAACAACAACAAATGTTATTTATTATGCAAAGGGATTTTGCAGTGCCTTTGAGACTAACTGAAAGATAGAAATTGGTAGCATGATTTTTCAGAGATTTGAACCTACTTCCTAAGATGCATTTATGTATAAAATTAGAAATCTATGTATAAGATTAGGTATAAGATTCAAATTTTTTGTCATTAAATTAACCCGAAAACCCTGTATCAACTTATCCATGTAAGTCAATGTAAGTACTGTAATTTAATCTAAAAATGAACCATCACATTCTCTGAATAGGGTGGTGAAAAGTGAGAGCTTAATCCATCCCAGGAGCACCTAAATGAAGTACCAACCTCCTCTACCTTCTCTGCCATGGCACTTCTTCTAACTTTTTTGAATGTCTGGATGCAAAAGTGGCAGCAGTGACAGCTCTTTGTCACCTCCCCTCAAAGAAGTTCTGAGAAGAATAAGGCAAAGTTATCACATTAAAGTTAAAGGCTATAATCACTGCCAACATATTTACTATTTTCCTTCCCTTGACTTTACATCCTTTTTGACATGTGCACATTTTCATAGTCTCACCTGTGCCTGGTTGACTCCCCCATACATCACAGAGCACCATTTACCTTAGTTCACTTCTCATCCATTCAGCCTTTAGGATGAGCAAAAACAATTTTGTAAATTCTTTGACAGTCTTTTCTTATTCCTTTACATCTTTTGCTACATTCTCCTAAGTTTTACCTTCAACTTATCCATGGATCCCCAAAACCTATCCTTGACTGATACATGAACTTGACTAACAGGAACATTTTAATTATGCCTAGTGGTACTGCTTGCCAATTGCATGGATCAGTTTGGAACATGCCCCTATTCCTTTCTGTACTTGGTAGGAATTCAGAGGCCTGACAAACATTCACAACTTCTTGTGGTCTGCTGACTAAGCCAAAGATCCCAGCTTTGGGGTTCCTCAGGTTCCTAATAGCCATTATAACTCTGTGCTATACTGTAAAACATGTGAAGATCAATAGGTGCACACCTATGAAACCAAGAATTCCCAAGTCTTTCTTCAGTGCTTGATAAACCCATTCTCCTGCTGCATTAACCAGTTCATTCTAAGTAAGAGTTAACAGCTTTAAAGGCATGATCACTATGATTTATTCTTATGAGAGATGTCTCTTCTATGCCCAGTGCTCTGATGACATTAGGGAAAGGAGTGTGCTCTGTCATGCTTTGATTTTCGTCATGCATTATGTTGTTTGTTGTTAACTGTCCTCAAGTTGATCTCAACTCATGGCGGTCCTATGAATGAGAAATCACCCAGACCCTCTATTCTCCACGGCTCTGCTTAATTCCTGCAACCCCATACCTGTGACTTCCTTAATAGAATTCATCCATCTAATATGTGGCCTTCCTGTCTTCCTACTTCCCTCCGCCTTCCCTAGCATTATTGTTTTTTTCCAAAGAGTCCTCTCTTCTTATAATGTGTCCAAAGTACAACAGTCTCAGTTTGGTCATCTTGGCTTCCAGGGAGGTTTCCGGTTTGATCTGTTCTAGGACCCATTTGTTTGTCCTTTTGGCTGTCCATGGGATCCTCAGTACTCTTCTCCAGCACCACATCTCAAATGAATTAATTTTCTTCCTATCATCTTTCTTAACTGTCCAGCTCTCACATCCATACATGGTAACAGGGAATACAATGGCTTGTATGATTCTAACTTTTGTTCTGAGTTGTATATCTTTGCATTTTAGAATCTTTTCTAGTTCTTTCAGAGCCACCCTCCCCATTCTTAGTCTTCTTCTCATTTCCTAACTGCAGTCCTCATTTCTATTAATGTTCGATCCCAGGTATGGGAATCCTTTTGCTATTTCTATTTCTCATTGTCTAGGTGAACTTGTGAAGGTCCTCGATGGTCATTATTTTTGTTTTCTTTATGTTCAACATTAAGCCTGCCTTTGCACTTTCTTCTTTGGTCTGCCTTGGTAGGTGTTCCAGGTCTCTGAAGTTTTCTGCTAGTATTATGGTGTCATCGGCATATCTTAGATTGTTGGTATTCCTTCCTCCTATTTTCACTCCTCCTTCTACTGTGTCCAAGCCCATTTTTCTTATAATACGTTCTTCATACAAATTGAACAGATAGGGTGAAAGAATGCAGCCTTGTCTGACCTCTTTGCCAATTGGGAACCATTCTGTTTTCTGTTCTGACAGTAGCCTCTTGTCCTGAATACAGATTCCTCATTAGGACTATCAGATGTGTTGCATTCCCATATCTTTAAGGGTGTTCCATAGTCTTTCATGGTCTATGCAGCCAAAGACTTTGCTATAGTCTATAAAGGATATACTGATTTTCTTTTGGAATTCTCCGGTGTACTCCATTAGCCATCGTATTTTTGCAATGTAATCCCTAGTGCATCTTCCGTTCCTGAACCCTGCTTGGACCTCTGGGATCTCTCTTTCCATGTATGATTTGAGTCTATATTGCAGAATTTTGAACATGATTTTGCTTGTGTGGAAGACCAGTACTATGGTACTATAGTTGCTGCAGTCTCTTGTGCCTCCCTTTTTGTGTATGTATATCAATCACTTCCAATCTGTTGGCCATAATTTTGTTTCCCATATCTATTGACATACCGGTATGTTAGTTAGCACTAGAATTGACTCTGTCAATGTGGATTGCAGCAGTCCAGTTGGAATATTATCTGTTCCTGGTGATTTGTTCTTCACTATTTCTTTTATTGCAGTTTCCACCTCACTTTTTAGAATCTGGGGTTCATCTTCATATGGCTCTTCATTCCATGTTCCTTCATGTTGTCATCTCTTTTGTATAATTCTTCTGTGTATTGCATTCAACATCTTTTTATTCCTTCCTAGTCTTGAATTATGTTATTTTTATTGTCATAGATCATCCCAGTCCTTGGTTGATATGTTATGGTTTCATAAATTAAGGAATAAAAAACTCAGATAGTGTTCTTTAAAAACTTCTAGATAGTGCCAGAAGCCCTGTCTTTAACATGTCTCCTGCTATTTATTTCATTTATCCATGGTTGTTACATCTCTTTTGTTACTTTTTAATCATAACTCCCATTAGGCATTATTTTTCTGTTGAGGCAGTAACTAACTGAGCCAAAAATTAGATATGCATAACATTAGCAGTGGGCATTGCAGATATTACTGGCACATTTAAAAACAATAACAAAATATAGTTTTGAAGAAAATTTACAGGGGACATGTTATTTTTCTTGATCCAGGAACTGATCCTGTTTCAACTGTTCAGGGACAGAACAGTTTTCAGAAGCCTGGTAAGTCATCCACAAACAAACAACTATACATGATCAGATATAAAATAAGGTTTTCTACTTTTCTTCTGTATCTGTGTGTCTGTGTATTCTTTGAAGACTAATTTAATGGAAAGAGGATGGATCCTACGACTATCATAACAGTGATACCCCAGTCCTGGTGCTGGACATTGATCTGTTTGCACCAGAACCAGGGTTTGGGCTGTGCATCATCTGGTGTCCCCAATGAGTTGACATAGGAGGATACTTCATTTGGCCCATAAAAGGTCTCTGGGTGGAGTCTCCTTCTTCGGAGGTCTTTAAACAGAGGCTGAATGGTTATCTATCTGGGATGGTTTGATTTTGAGTTCCTGCATGGCAGGGGATTGGATTGGATGGCCCTTGTGGTTTCTCCCAACTCCATGATTCTATAATTCTATGATTCTGTTGGAGGCAGAGTTATGTGTGCAATACAGCCTACCCTGCTTGCTATGCTAGCCTGCTGCCTTCAGATGTGGTGACCAGTTTGGTCAACATCTTTGTAGGGAAAGGAGTACTTCTTGTTCATCACCTCATGGAGAAAATGTGTCTCTCATCAGCCTTTGTAGTTGTATTTCAGTGAACAACCATGTAGACCTTCTTAGAAACAAAGGCCTTTCTCATTTATTAACTCCTGTATCATTACTAACACATGCTGCCATCACCAGACACAGAACTGTTTGATTTGTGTACTGACTCCAGGGCATTTTGTTACCCAGGGCATGAGACCTGCAGAGGAAAAATCACAGCAACATAAATGTCCTACTTAGTCACATCCTAGGTAAAGTTCATCATGCAGAAAACAAACAGACAAGGACATTTTACTGAACTTTCTGCTCTGTAAAATAAATTCATATTTGTATGTTGCCAAACAAAAAGGAAACGCAAATGGCCTCTAAAATGGAGAAAAATAATAGTTTAAGTTAGGCAGAAGACCTCTGGAAACCAATTTAACTCCCTGAAGAGGAAGCATGGTTATTTACTATAGTTTTGATTTGTACTGCCTTGTCTTCAAGAAAGTTGGGATACCATACCATATGAGAAGTGGCTTAGGGAGTAGGGTACCTTTAGCTTGGAGAAGAGAAGGTTCAGCAGTAATATGATAGTCATCTTTAAATATTTAAAAGGTGTCATGTTGAAGATGGAACAAGATTTTTTTCTGCTGCTCTAGAAACTAGGACATAGAACAATGGATTCAAACTATATGAAAAGATTCAAACTATAGGAAAGATTTAAATATTAAGAAGAACTTCATGTTGGTAAGAGCTGTTTGACAGTGGAATACACTGCCTCGGAATGAAGTGGAGTCTTTTTCTTTGGCGATTTTTAAACGTAGGCTGGGTGGGACTGTGCAGAGAAGGTACATTGAGCCAACTGAGCAACAGCCAATCAGGAGTGGGCTGGTGATACCAATAGAATTGTGGGCTGTAGGTGATAAAGAATTCCATTGCTGACAGTTGGAGTCAGGCCTGATCTGGTAGAATCACAGTCCAGAAGACAGGGACTGTGAGGGGGAAAGCCCAGTAGTGAGGAACTTAGTTTGAATATAGCACTCCAAGTGAGGGAGTTGCTGGTATTTGATATCCTGTGGATATAGCCTGAGGACTAGTATAGAAATAAGGTTGGAAGGATAACAGTAAATAAGGATGGTGTGAGGTTCCTAAATGAGAATAATTGGTGTTCTCTAGATAAAGAGTTGTGTAACAAATGTAACAAGAACAAGTGAATGCAACATCATAAAAATGAAATATTGTTAATCATTGTTCAAATAAAGTTTTATTGTTATTTACAAGCTTGTCTGGACCTGGGGTAAATATCAATGCTCCTAACAGGTACATAAAGTGAAAGAGTTACATCCATAAATTGGGGTTTCATAAGGAAATGGCTTTAAAAAGAAACATAGTTTAAGAAACCAAATAAGCAGAATACTTGGTGTGGCATCGGACTGCCAGAATAAGAGAAAGTGAAAAGTCCCCATCACAAAATTGGTGGCAGCAGTGGGATAGTAAAACCCATTGTACTGTCACTTGAAGAAAAGGGTTGGGTGAGTGGGACTCACTGTGACAGGGACATCTTTCAGGAATTTTGATTGTGTATTCCTTCATGGCAGGGGTTTGGAGTGGATAGCCCTTATGGTTTCTTCCAGTTTTATGATTCTATTATTCTAAGAAGACAAAAAAAATTGAGTGAGTGAGAGATTGGGGAGATACAGACTCACAGAGAAAATGAATTTAGATCCTCATCTTGACATGATGGGACAATATTTTCTCAATTCCCTGCTTTGCTATAGGAAAAATTAAGACAGGAACAATCTCACTTTCTCTTTCCACTTTGAAAAATAATAGAGATAGCACAAGAACTATCCCAAGAACAGAAGAAAATATGCATGTGCTTTAGGGACTTCAAAAAAACCTTTGACTGCATAGATCAGAAAAAACTATGGAATGATTTTAAATAAATAGGTGTATCATTACATTTAACTGTCCTGATCCATAACCTATACTCAGAATAGGAGGCTGCCAGCAAAACAGAATGAAGAGAAACAATGGTTCCCAAATGGAAAGGGAGTCAGATTAGATTGCATTCTGTCACCCTATCTATTCAACTTGTAAGTTGAAATAACACATGCAAAACAGGTTTAGACAGAGAGGGAGGAGGAGTGAAGATTGGAGGAAGGAAAAGTCTAAGATATGTAGATGACACTATGTTACTAGCAGAAAACATCAAAGGCTTAAAACAATTATTAAAGAAAATCAATGAAGAAAATGCTAAGACAGGCTTGCTGTTGAAAATTAAGAAAACAAAAAATAATGACAACAGAAAAGTTACAAAAATTCAGTCTAGATGACAAGGAAGTTGAAATAGTTAAGCATTTCCCATTCTTTGGATCAATTGATCAGAACAGGGATTGCAGTCAATAAATCAAATGAAGACTAGGATTTGGAAGTACGGCTATGAAAGAACTAGACAAGATTTTAAAGTACGAAGATATAAAACTGAATATTAAAGTTAAAATCATCTAAGCAATCCTATTGCCCATCACCATATATGGATGTGAGAGCTGGACAGTGAAGAAAGCAGATAAGAAGAAAATCAGCTCCTTTGAGATGTGGTGCTGGAGAAAAGTGCTGAGGTTACCATAGATGGCCAAAAAGACAAACAAATGGGTTCTAGAAGAGATGAAGCCTGAGCTCTCCCTGGAAGCCAGGATGACTAAATTGAGATTCTTGTACTTCAGTCACACCATGAGAAGGTATGGCTCACTAGAAAAGATGATAATGGTAGGAAAAGTGGAGGGCAATAAAAAGAGAGTAAGACCACATAACAGATGGATAGATTCAATCAAAGGGGCACAGCCCTGAACCTACAGGACTTGAACAGAACAGCTGAGAACATAGGGTCTTGTAGGTGTCTCATTCACAGCATCACCATGAATCAAAGTCAACTCGAAGGCAGTTAACAACAAACATGTATTTTGCCAAGTCTCAGAGTCCTATAAACCTGAAAGATAAGTTTTCAAGAATCCTAAACATTTATCTGGCTCAAATCAACATCTGTTGAAAGGACGTGTCTGTGCTCCATGTCAAAAACACCTTTCCTCCTTCCCATTTCACTTGATCACAGTGAAATGAACAGTGGCAATATAAAAGAGATGGGAGCAAGCAGGAAGGAGAATTTCAGATCTATGGCCTGATATGGGCCATTTAGAACAAGGGGCACACTCATATTGCACAATTAAAGAACTGACATGATTCCATTCTAAGAAATCCTGGCATTTGTCATTTGGTGGAGCACTGGAGCACTTTGACTGAGAATTCTAAGTTCCCCTCCCTAAACTGCCAATACCAGAATTCCATAGGATGGAACCTCAGCAGTGAAATAACAGTGCTATAATTGTGTAGTGTGAATGATCCCCAGTTATTCCACAACAGTGTCCCTGTAGACCTTGGTTGATTTGTGTGATGTAAATGTAGATGTAGCAAAGATCAGAAGACTGCTTCCTTTCATCAGCCATCCTGGAAATGCTGCTCTCTGCATCCCCCCAGCAACTTTAGTTTTCCATGAAGACACAATTGTAAATCCAAAGTA
>CM034706.1:181217308-181241335 GCA_020142125.1 Phrynosoma platyrhinos | reverse complement strand
TGGTGGTTGGTGAAGCACTTTGTTAGTCTGTATAGCTGTGAGTATTCATGACAGATGTCTGATACTCTGTGTATCTTTGTAAATATTTGCAAAAAAGATTAAAGCCCTCATTGGTGAAGCCCCACTGTACAGCTATTCATTTCAGCAAGCTGCACCTGCATGTGGGAGGATTTTTCCTGTGTTGTCTGGAGCAAGTTTCTTCACAGATGACCAGCTTCTGGGCATTCCTGCCTACGTGCATCTACTCTGCATGTGCGTATGCTAGATTCTACCTGTCTGCATACCCCAACACTGATAGCCAGAGAGATAAGCTTCACTATCCCCTGCTGGAAACTATCTCTTTAGATGTTTGTTTGACCCTTTGATATACAGCTATCAATCTTTCCCTGGGGCTATTTTCAGCCTATAAATAGTCTACCCAAATTCTGGTTAAGTGTTTCTGGTTAGGATTCCTGGTGACACTACATCACTTTGAATTCTGATTCAACTCCTACTCGCTCCATGTCCCCTTCCTTTCTCTTAGTCGAGTCCATCTTCCCATCCATTTATCTGGAGCACTCTGGACAGGTAATTATCACCATTAGAAAGCCTTTTGTTTATCCCAATCTAACTTGCTTTACTCCTAACATCTTGTGTGAGTGTGTGAGTGAACATATGTCTTTGTATGCTTGAAGTCTTAATAAAAATACAAATTAATTCATAAAAATCTTGTCTCTATACATCTGGTCCCTCAGCCACCTTCGTAAACACTGGGTTTACCTCTTGCTAACTATTTGAGCTAATATTAAAAATTCTCCAAGGTCAACTTCATATTACAATATGTTGTTGTTGTTGTTGTTGTTGTTGTTGTATTTAGAGCACATAATGATGCTTACTAAATAATAGTAATTGTACCAGTCTATCTGTGACACAACACAGATGTTGGATTGTTCACCATCTAGTGCTTCTATACATTAATCAACATCTTTATTAAATAAGAAATACATTATCATGACATTTTATTGGATTTTTGTCTCCTAGCAACAGGGCTTTTCCATCATTGACTCTTCATTTGAGGGGTGTTACTCAGAGTACTTTAAAATATTGTTAATCCTCTGAATATTTTTTCTGACTTAATCAATCTTTTCCTTTACATGAGTATGAGTCCTAATAAAACAGATTTGATTAATTTCTTCTTCTTTCATGTTATATGATTAATAAAAGGAGGGATAAATCCAATATAATCCTGTTCACAAATGAACTTCTTTTGCCACTCACACAAAGAGCAAGCCTTTACAATAACCACTGATTGGCAGAGTGATCAGGTTTTAAAGTGTGAAGCTTGGAAAACCTTTCATGAAGTATTTTGAAATGCTTAAAGCTTTCAGAAAAATCAGACATCCAAAAGATGCCTGAAATGTGAACTTTGATGTTTTTTATGCATCCATCTCCATGGCCTGCCTCAGAAATACAGTTTAAAGAAGCAGAAGCTCTGCAGCAAATAAATAAATAAATAAATACTGATAAGTCTGGTGTATTATTTTGATGTACCCTAACATATAAAAAGAATATATTCCTGTTTCACATACAGGAATATAATGCCTTAGCTTAGGTGAGCAAAATGTCCCTCAGAAATAATGTTACTCATAGTGAAACTGTTTTACTTTCCTTCAAAACTGTAGTGTGCAGCTGTGACTCCTTTATTATTATTATTATTATTATTATTATTATTATCCTTAAAAATCCCCCAAAATTAGGATTCAAAGTGGCTTACAATCTAAAAGCACAGTACAATTAAAATCATACAAAAGTGACCATTACAATAGCAGTAAACCATTGAAATATTACAACATATTATTGTATATACTCAACTATAAGTTGACTTCATGTATAAGTCAGTGGTAAGTCTGGGGGCCAAAATTATGGATTTTGATATGACTCATGGATGAGCTGAGGAAAAAAACTTAGCTGAGTGTAACAAAAAATGTCAAGGATGAAACAAAGGCAAATGATGCTAAAGAACTTAAATTTTTTTTGACAGGCATAACTGTTTGTGTTCACCCTAAAGGCTGGATGGATGAGATAGCAGAGGGGGGTTATGCTTATTTAGGTGCACCAAGAAGGGATTAAGCCAGGGGTAGGCAACCTTTCCCCTTTAAGGGCCGAGGGACTTCAGCTCCCAGAATCCCAGGAGCTATTGGCCAACATGGGACTATTGGCCAACATGGCTGAGGCTTCTGGGAGCTGAAGTCCCTCGGCCCTTAAAGGGGAAAGGTTGCCTACCCCTGGATTAAGCTTTCTCCTTTCACCACTGGATGGTTCCTTTTTTGCTGAGAGTTAAAGTACAGTACTTACATTGACCAGTGGATAAGTCAACCTAGGTTTTTTGGGGTCAGTTTTTTGACTAAAATTTCTAGACTTATATATGAGTACTTCTTTAAAAATAGAATACAATTAAAAAAGATAAAAGCATTTTAAACCCATATGCTTTAAAACACTTAAAAACTATACACTTTGACTTGCAATATCTGGAGAGCTACAGGTTGCCCATCTCCACCTCAGAATCAGCTCTTTCCCATGACATTTTGCAAAGGTAACTGCATTCCCTATTCCACTTACAGGAACTGACCAGAGAGATAGTTCAAATTCACTTGGTGCTGACAGTAGGGGCAGCCAAATACAGTAAGATTGTTGTATCTTTTAAAAACATTTTTATTTGTGAGCTGTCTTGGGTCCCTTTGGGGAGAAAGGTGGCATAAAAATGATATAAATGAAATAAATAATAAAATTAAAATTAAGAGAAGCAAAGTGTTTGTCCTTAATAACTCAGTAACTCTGTCCTCCCAAACTTCATAGTTGTTCTTGAAGCATCTGTCAGCTGAATTAGCTGCTTCACTTTGTTGAAGAGTAGGGCCAAACCACATTTGAGTTGTGGTGCTGGACAAGAGTGCTGAGGATATAGTGAATAGCCAAAAAGACAAACAAATGGGTCCTAGAACAGATCAAGCCTGAGCTCTCTTGGAATCCAAGATTATTAAATTGAGGCTTTTTTTCACATCATGAGAACACATGACAGGAAAAGACAATAATGCTAGGAAAGCTGGGGGGACAGTAGAAAGACAGGGAAACTATATGCCAGGTGGATAAACTCAGTCAAGAAGGCCAAGGCCCTGAGCCTGCAGGACCAAAGCAAAGTGTTTGAGACGGGGGGTGAGGGGTGTCTTGTAGATGTCTCATTCATGGGTCCATGAGTTGAAGCCAACTTGAGGGCAGTTAACAACAACAAAGGGCCAAACTTGAGAACCAGTGCAGTGTAGTGATTTGAGTGTTGAACTAGAATTCCAAAAGACCAGGATTTAAATCTCCGCTCAGCCATGGAAACCCATGAGTGCTCTCAGGCTATTCACACTCTCCAAGGAAAGCAATTCTCAAAGGAAAGCAATGGCAAAAAAAAAAAAAAAAACTCTGAACAAATCTTCCCAAGAAAAAACTAAAATAAATTTGCCATAAGGCCACCATAATTTGGAAGTGACTTGAAGGCACACAACAACAAAGGGCCAAACCTGCTCAGAATTATTGCAGTAAGGAAGAATTTTCAATTATGTTTGGCCCCTTGTCAAGTCTAAAGCCATGCAGCATTCGTTTTTGTGATATCCTTGTGATGGAAAGCAGAAAGACAGCACACATAGCAAAACAGAGGTCAAAGCCAAGCTTACATTTAGCAATAGCATAAAAGCACATTTTCAAGCTCATCTTAACTGTCTTGGCAACTGCTCAGCAACAATCAAAGCAGGATATTGTCTGTACCTCAACTTTTTCATCCATTCAACAAACACTGAAATACATGAGCTTGTATCATTACTTTGGGGAAACCTGTAATTGCTGAGAGCTCAAATGATGCACATGTATCATCCATTGTGTCTATAAACAGGCAAAAGGAACTACAATAGTTGGTTGTCTCAAAACCCTATGTGTGTATCTTCCTTTCACAAATCATTTTTTGAGAAATGCAAATGAAAAAATTTACAGATTTTAATGCAACTTTGTAAAGAAATTTGAAACTGATGCATAAATGGGATGGAGTGAGCAAATGACCAGAAATGTACTGGACAGATTTGTATATCCCTAGTCCTGAGACAATGCTATCTCAGCATCTTTACATATCCATCATCTCTCTGAAGAAAACAATGCATTTTATACATTCATGCCAATGCTATGGCTACACTGCTGCAAAATCAGGCTATAAATTTTAAGCACCACTCCTCAGTCAATGCCTGGTTAGAAAAATATACATACCTGGATATGGGAGAATACCTTCTCCAATCCTAGCTGGAGTCTTGGTTTCTGAGAACAGCTTCTGTGTCTCCTAAAGTACTTGGTGAAATGGAACTATTTGAAAATTTCCTATTGGTATTGACAGTTCTGCTTCCCATGAATGTAGACTGTAAGCTGATTTATTTAAAAAAAAAACACTGAGAGAAAGAGTATTTGAGAAACACTCTGGGAGATTAAGATGTAGATCTATATATTACAACCCACGTAGCTAGTCCCCAATTTGCATATGTTACAAGACCTAGCAGAGAGATTTTTCATTTTCCAATCTCAAGAAAATAGATCATTACATTGTAACAGGTATACCAGCTGGTTAGTTATGGCTGAAAAACTTTGAAATTTGCATTCATAATTTTATTTTAATTAAAAAAAATAGAATCCCTACCATCTGTGTTGAAATTTCTCATTCTGTTCTTTCTACCCAAAGGTAATCTTGTGTTCCTTGAACAGTTAGTTAAATATATTCTAAACATTTTTTGAAAGAGTAGGTAAAGTATTGTTAGAAAAGCAAGTGCTTGCATTTTTTTTGTTCCAAATACTTCCTATGTGTACATACAAACAGAAGGTTCTGCAGGAAAGAAAACAGTTTTGTGTGTTACACTGTCACTGACACTGTCTGGAATTAGCCCCTTAAAGAAAATGCATTTTATAAATAAATTTTACAATCTCCCTTTCCTTCTTTCTCCTAGAACATTATTCAACCATGTTTACATTTCTCATAAACTTGTACATCCCTACATTTTTCAGTTAAATGATTCTTAGATTAAGGATAAACTCCATAAACTGGAATGACACTTAAGTTCTGCATAGACAAGCATTCCACTATATGGTAAGAAAGTAGTGACTCACCACCATTCTTCTTCCATAACATAATCTATTCTTTCTCCTGCTGACTTCACATTTCCTGTGACCATTTATTCTGCATTAATAAAGCCTATTTATAACCAGTGCACTTCTGTGTTTTAACACATTTCTGAGTTATAACCAAAAGAATGACACTATCAGTTGTTTTAAAAGAATTTCCATTATCATTTGGAAAACAAATACATTTGATGACATTTGGAAGAAGCAACTCAACCCAGATGATGTTGTGACCAGCTCTATGTTTAAGAGGCCTTGGCAAACTAGTCACATTTTGTTGCATCCCTTCAAGTTATTTCCAACTTATGCTGACCCATAGTGAACCTATCATAGGGTTTTCTTGGCAAGATTTGTTCAGAAGGCATTTGTCTTTCCCTTCTTCTGAGGCTGAAAGTGTGTGACTTGCCCAAGATCACCAAGTAAGTTTCCTTGGCTGAGTGGGAATTGAAATCCTGGTCTCCAGAGTCATAATCTAATGCTCAGTTCCATAATTTGTCATTTAACATTTCTCCTCCTTCATTCAGGATCCTCACCCCGATATTGCCCAGGCCATTGTAGTAAATTTAAATTCAGACTCCTGCTATTATAGAATTCAAAGATATAGCCATGTTAGTCTGTAGAATCAGTATGCAGAGAGATCTTGTAGTACAATAGAGACTAACTGAAAGAAATTGTCAGCATGAGCTTTCATAGATTTCAGTCTACTTCCTCAGATGCATTTAGTGGACTGGAGGCCAGGCACAGACATATATATGTGAGGATGTCAATCCAAATCACAAATCCTTTATGTATGGAAATAATCTTCCTGGGCATTCCATCTCAGACCTCAGAACAGCGGTCCTTGAACAAAAGAACTACAAAGGTAGATTGGAAAAAAGAAACAGCAGAATTGAATTTTATCCACAAACTACAGCCTCTCAGCAATGGATTGAACAAAGACAATGGGTTTCTTACTACACACACTTCAACACTATCTGAACCTATCCTCATAAGTGCCCTACATTCATCTATACCTCTCACCACAGGCTAGTCTCATTACAAAACTGGATCTGCCAGTTCAGTCCCATGCACAAAGACCAGTTTTCTATGTCCTTGTGCACTAACAACCATTGTTAAGACTGGACGTGCCATTTCATTTCCATACAGAAAGGATTTGTGATTTGAATTGACATCCTCACATATATATGTCTGTGCCTGGCCTCCACTCCATCAAATGCATCTGAGGAAGTAAACTGAAGTCTATGAAAGCTCATGCTGCCAATTTCTTTCTCTCAGTTAGTCTCAAAGGTGCTACAAGATCTCCTGCTATTATAATTCATCACAATGCCCTAGGATAGAGCTGGGTATCTGTGGTCCACTGAAAGTGTTGGAAACAAATTTATTATTCCTTCCTTCCTTCCTTCCTTCCTTCCTTCCTTCCTTCCTTCCTTCCTTCCTTCTGCCAGCTAGGACTGGTGTGAGTTGTAAGTCAGAAACATCTGCAGGATCACAGTTGTCCACCTCTCTCCTAGGGAGATTCTACATCATGCTCTAGGACATAATGACTAATTTAAAATGGTAATCCTTAGATATCCATCAAAGGCAGGCATTAGCAGCAATGATTTCTTCTGAGTTCCTAGGCCTTGGCAGTTGCCTGTGAGTACAAGCTGTAGATACTGAGCCTGAATAACAGGTGGAAGTATCAAGAATAGGAATATGCTTCATGCAGCCTACCAGATGTTATTGGACTCCATCTCCCAGCATTACTCACTTGTCTATGCTGGCAAGAGTTGCTAGGATTTGTAGTCCAACAATATCTGAATGGCTGGAGGATTCCTGACCTTAATACAGAAGACAGAAATAGAATAAGAGAGAAAAAGATAAAGTTTCTCTCCTGTAAGCCAGTGCTTGAAGTTAGACAGAAATATATATCTAAATTAGTTCACAAGATTATTCTTTGTTGTTGGACAAGAGGATGTATCCCATGGAAAAAGAAAAGCATGAAGGAATACACAATGGCAACATAAAAAAACCTAACATTCTCTTTCGACTGCATTGACTAGCACTATTTAGTTGATATATGCTGGTTTCTAGAAAGTGGCCATCTTTCTTAACTGCATCATGATATCAGGCAAATTTGCCTTATACAGATTTGTCATGCAGAGAAGGATGATAAAGAACTGAACATATAAAGGATAGGTTTTCCCCCAAAAGGCATCTGTGGTATTAGAAAAGAAAATGCTAAAAACTCACAAAAACTGAGCAAGCGAGAGACAGAGAAGGATGACAAGAAGGGGGAGGAGGATCATTTTAAAATCTTGGTTATTTTAGTTGTGATAGCCTTCAGATATACTGGGCTGCTCTACTTCTAATTCCACCAGAAATTAGATTGTCAAATAAATGCTCCTACATGAACATTTTAAAAATGAGCAAGGGAGAACTGAGAAGTGAGGGGGAACGTGGTTTAAGAATACTGACAGAATTAATCCTATTATTCCTTTTGGTTTTTTGTGGGGTTGGGATGGAGGATCAAGTCTACTGAATTGTGAAAATAGAAATAATGTTCTAAAACATCCCCTTGATTCATCAATGTATACAATCTATCTGAAAAGGATCAACACTGTGATCCTAAACATAGTCAAGAAGGAGTGAATCACCTGCTTCATCCCAAGCCTACCTGCATTGTGGCTGTGAGTGTGGACAGCAATTTTGTTTTTTATTCTAATGATGTTTTTCTTTTTAACCCCCCTGTTACTATGTACAGATGTGAGAGCTAGTCAGTGAAGAAAGTGAATAAAAAGAAAATCAATTCATCTGAGATGTGGTACTGGAGAAGAGTACTGAGAATATCATGGATAGCCAAAAATACAAACAAACGGATCCTTGGACAGATCAAGCCTGATATCTTCCTAGAAGCTAAGATGATTAAGTTGAGGCTGTCATACTTTGGTCCCATCATGAGAAAGCATGACACATTAGAAAAGATAATAATGCTAGGATAGGTGGAGGGATGTAGAATGACTCTATTAAGGAGCTCACAGGTATGAATTTACGAGACCTAAGCAGAGCAGTAGAGGACAGGGAATCTTGAAGATGCCTCATCTATGGGGTTGCCATGAGTCAGGATTGACTTAAAGGCAACAACAACCCCTCCCAAAAGGGATCCAAACTTGGACTCAGTAAATCCTGAGGTGGCTTTGTCCCATCCCTACCTTTGTTTCAGCATCTTTTCTAGTGCTGGTGGAAACATCTCTAGCAGTACCATTCTGTTGGTAGAACTGTGCTGCCAGGATAGACAAAGTCTCATCCTTAGTACCGGAGATCCTTTATTCTGACAGGAGAGCATGCACCCCTATTCAACCTTCCACACCCAACAGGTAGGTGTGCAGTTTAAGATTGCTCTACCCTGTGTTCAACAAGCGTACATTTTAGAAAGTGGTGGTAATTACTTACCATTGATATCCTTGGGCCATTTTCATAAGAGGGGAAATCACCAAATTGTAAGTTTGCTGCACAGGTTCATGGATGCACATTTATATGATGGATTCTGGAATTTCCTGTGTATCACTGAAAACTATAACAATGTTATTACCCTTGAAAGCCTTGATAACAGATATTTATTGAGATCCTAAATTGGGACTGTGCTGAATAAACCTCTATCTGTGGATTTATGTGTGAATGCAGCCTGCACAATCTTCTGTTGAATGGCAGTGTTGCACAAAAAAACCCCCAACTAATGGAATACTACTTCCAATAGCATTGGAAGCAGATGAATACATATCAGCTGAGAATGTGCATCCACGTGGTCCATGGCATCACATCTGGAACTCCACTTCCATGACCATGAACTGAAGGTAGATGCTATGTAATGGGACAGAACTATTCAACTTTTAAAGACTGGAAAATATTTGAGGAATATTTGCAACAGAGATTTGGTAATTTAACAACTTCTGGATTTGTAAATTAAACAATTTTGTTATTATCTATTCATGGGTGAAAAGCATGTATGTCAATCTTTTCTGATTTTTAAAAATACTGGAGGAAGGAAAAATAGTTAAAGTTAATGATATTCTCAACTCTCTTTAATTTATTTTTAAAAGAAGCGTATACTGATACAATATTATAATTTAAATTGACCTCTCAATATTTGGGAAACATTGGGTTAATTCATTGTTATGTGGTTTGTATGTGGAATGTGTACTGTCTGATATGTGTTATAAATTTTGTGTGGAAAACTAATAAAAATATTTTTTAAAATGTCCACCTCTGTCATTAGTGAAACATGTACATGCATAAGACACCAAGAGGATGCCAACCATTAAATGCAGAGCTGTCAGCTCCTAGAAATAGAACAATGCTTATCACCAAAGAATCAAGAGTGCCACATATATGGCACTAGTCATAGGGTAAATTGTCTTTACACAGTGTTGCCCCCTTTTATCTATCTATCCTGATTTCTCTGTGATATAAACATATACTACATGAGATCATATTTATTTATTTATTTATTCATTCATTCATTCATTCATTCATTCATTTTACCCATTACAAATAAAAAGAAACCAATAACATTCTAAATTTCAAAAAGGAAAGGACCTAGAATATGTCGGAGTGTAGTGGATTCTCCTTCCTTGGAGGTCTTTAAGCAGAGACTGGATGGCCATCTGTTGGGGATGCTTTGATTTGGATTTCCTGCATGGCAGGGGGTTGGACTGGATGGCCCGTGCGGTCTCTTCCAACTCTATGATTCTATGATTCTATGATTCTATGAGAATACAGAAAAACAGTCATTTCATAAGAATTAAGTGAAAATTCCAAAATAGGCTTTTTGATTTCATTAACCTATTCTTCAGGCTTTTTACCATCTCTAACTACACTGCTACATATATAGATACAATTTGGAAGCACACAAGATCTTTTTAAACCTCTTCTCTTCCCTCCATTACCTATATCAGCTTTTTTTTACAGTGAATAAATTAGATTAGCACCCTAAGTAATTTTCCTAATTTATAATGGAGTTCTTATAATAAAGGTTCTAGGACCTCTACAGACAGCACAAAGTGCCATCTTGGAGGCAGGGAAGTGGAGGGGCAGCCACATGCCAGGTGCCCCAACCCTTTCCCAAGGACATCATCACAGCGTGTGCCACTATGCACCGCGCGCACTGTCAGGAGGTCCTCCTGGTGCAGTGTTTTTACACGCTGCACTGGAAGAGGTGCAAAAGAGCCACTTTGTAGCTCTTCAGGCACCCTTTTCACCACCTGGGAAAGCAGCGGTGTTTTGGTGCTCCTTTCCCAGTTGGAGAAAGGGAGGATTGGGGCCAATGCATCTGGCAGCCTCAGACTCAATCCTCCATTTTCTGGGGTGACCCAGGGCTGCCCGTCTGCATCCCCCCTAGTTTTTTTTATGTCATTTATCTTTTTCTCCTTAACCAAGATCTCTATTTACTCCATATGCTCTCTGTTATCAACTCTGTCCTGCAGATTGTTCAACTTTTATGATACAAACAGGAAAGATACACAATATTTTTACATTACTGAAAAAGTAAGACAGCATTTGAATTTGTAGTAACTGACAGATCAGGTGAGACTTTAGCATCTTCAGCCTAATTTTTAAAATATTACTGCCAAACTGTATACTCACAGCAATTGTAAAGCCTATTAAACTCTTTACATGTATTTACAACAGAAAGGTTAACTCAGACATGAGTGGGGTTCAAGCAGAAATCAGATTGTATTGTTCCCAGGAGCTGACAAAATAGAAATAAACTCTATGACTATCATTTCTCAATTTGAAATAAACAATGCATTTGTTTCTCATCGAGAGAGAAATAATTCACTTAAGTATAACTTTATCTTGATAATGGAAAGTCAATTGATTCCCTAAAGATCTCAAAATAACACAGTAATGAAAATAGCAGTGTCTGTGTGAATATGCTAGACCATATAAATACAGTGTTTGGACATAAAATTAGTGTTGCATTAGGCATAGCACATTTTACTTTATTTTTCTGCCCCTTCCTCTATTGCAGTCCTTTATGACAGCTCAAGATCCAGTTCCACAGAGTTTAGTGGCATTGTCTAGAGTGCTTGCAAGTGCAGTGTGAAGTGGAACTCACATCCTCCCAATGCCATCAGACTCTAGCATTCCACCAATAGAAGACTATCAGTTGATCCTGGCTGTGGGACCTATTTCTCCAGAAAGGTTTGTGGTGATCCTTTGTTAGTCAGTGCTGAATGATCCCAGATGCTCCAAAATCATATGAGCTGTGGTCATGAGACACATGCATGTCCTAGTCCTTATATGCATCCCCTGGACATCTTCACAACCCCTTCAGATCCCCTGATAAAAAAAGGGGTGTGTGGAAAATGACATCTCTAGAGTCCACCAGGAATATGATCCACTATTTAAATGCTATATCTCACATAGATGTTTTAAAGGCCTGAAAAATATTTTTTTAAAGAAAACTGAAAGTCACTGTGTTTAAAAGTGTTTTCTAATTTTTTTAAAAAAAAATTGGGTGTGACCCACAGAAGTCCAGGAAGAGTGGAGAAAGGTGTGAGTAAGGGTGTCAACATTGTACCCTCCATATTTGCCTACTTCAGCAGCAGTATTCCACATCTTAACCCAGACAACTAATTCCTATCACCCCAGCCACTGAATAGCCAAGGGAGCCCATACCTGCTCTTTGCAGCAGGCTTGAGTGGCAGAGATTAGGTCTTGTGCAAGGAGCTATTGAGTAGGGCCTTGTGCAATCATTCTTAAAGAATCGTACATGTACGTCACCAATAGAATTCCAACTGTTGTAATGATGGTAAACATATAAAGGTGCTTAGTAAAATATTGATGTACAAGTTTGACAAGCTGTTCTCCCTCCCCCCTCTCTCTCAGCAAGTATGTTCGCTTATCCAGCAACAATCAAATGTGAACTTGGACACTGTCCAGCTCACATTACTAATTTACATGACAATGGCAAGAGCAAGATTTTTCTATGAGACTAAATTTGAAACAAAGGCTTAAACAGTGAAGAAACATTAGGAATAATTTATGATGGCAGATGATGATGAAGCTGTGCAATACTGTCTGACGGGAATATGGAATTGATCCTACCATTTCCTGGACAGAGTAATGAAGCCATTAATCTCTGAACAATCTCAGGGAGATACTTCCTGTAAATATATGAATGAAAAGTAAATCAGGACAGTATACAAAATTCAGCTTGACCTGTATGAATATGAATGTTTTAGAATACTTACAAGCTAACTAGCCTGTCTGTATTGCTGAAGGAGAAATGTGGTTCATTCTTGGTTTAGGGGGTGAAATGTCTCATAATTATTATAAAACAAACAAAGCTGTGTCACATTGATTCAGGTGCAGAGCTTGGAGAAAGGTATGCTTTTGTTGTTGCTGCTGGTTTTCTTTTGAAATAAAATTTTCATGTTAGCTGGAAGTACTGGGAATAGAACCCCCCCAAAAATACATTGCCTCCCCACAAAATTCCTCAGTTCTGACATTGGCCCCTTCCTCCTGGTGCCATCTACTCTGACTGGCAGCATCTCTGTCCAGGATATCAGTTAGAATAGTACTTGTAAATAGTACTAAATAGTACTTGTAACAAGAACACAGAACATGCAGCACCAGTGTTGGACTAAGGCTCTGGAGATGAATGATCCCAGATGCTCCAAAATCACCAGGCCCAGATGGGCTAAGCTTACAAAAGGTTAACTGATATATTAATACCAAAACTGCATACTGTAATGAATAGAATAAAAGAAGGGAAAACCCCAGAATAATGGAAATCCACAAATATCTGCTTAATTCCCAAAGAAGGTAAGGATGAGTATGAACCAAACAATTACCACCCAATATCATTGTTGAATGTCGACTACAAAATCTTCACTGGGATATTAGCTAAAAGATTAAAAGCAATATTGACAAGATGGATACATCCTGATCAAAGAGGTTTTCTCCCAGGTAGGCAAATAAAGGATAACACCAGAAATTTATTAGATGTAATATAATTTTATCAGAGTAAGCCTGATAAACAGATTGCTATGATATTCCTTGATGCAGAGAACGCATTTGACAACCTAAGATGGGATTTCATGCTCAAAATATTAAAGAGATTAGTAGGACAGGGAACCTTCTTAAATTGGATAGAAGCAATATACAAGGGACAAAAAGCTTATATAATTGTAAATGACAAGAGAACACAACTATGTAACATACAAAAAGGTACCCGTCAAGGCTGCCCTCTTTCTCCCCTGCTGTTTATAATGACGTTGGAGATTCTTTGTAATTCAATAAGAGAAGAAAAAACTATCACAGGAGTTAAAATTAAAGGTTATGAGATTAAGCTTAGAGTTTATGCGGATGATATGGTGGTATATTTAACCGACCCGTTAAACAGTATTCAAAACCTATTAGAAAAATTAACAGATTATAGCGAATACTCCAGATTTAAGGTGAATAAAAAAAAGTTCTTATAATGAACATGACAAATAAAGAGAAATAACTGTTTAACCAAAAAACATATTTTAAAATAGAAAAAAAACAGTAAAATATCTGGGTGTCATCTTTTCAAACAAGAATTCGGAGTTATTCAGAAATAATTATGAGTCAATATGGAAAAAAATCTGCAGGAAATTAAAAATCTGGAATAAATTACATATTTCTTTAATGGGTAGAATATCTATTATTAAAATGTATGTACCAATTTTATATGGTCAGGAAGAAGAGCAAGAATTAAAGTAAAAATACTACAAGATGCACCAGAAAGGGGGGGGGGACTAGGACTCCCAAATTTCCAACTATATTATCATGCCTGTTTTTTGGACTGGGTAAAAGAGTGGTTAAGACTCTCTGACAGACGACTACTTTATTTAGAAGGCTTTAATAACATCTATGGTTTCCATGCTTACATGTATTATGATAAAATAAAAGTGAACAAGGAATTTAGCAATCACTATGTGAGAAACTCTTTAAGTAAAATCTGGGAAAAATATAAGACGAGAATTAATAAGGGAATTCCACTTTATGCTTCACCTAATGAAGCATTTCACAGGTATGACGAGTTGATAGAGAATGTCTGGGCTACTTATGAAGATTTATTAATTAAGGAAAATAAGATCTGGAGACTGAAATCCAGAGAAGAACTCAGAGAGGATGGGATAAAAGAAAATTGGTTTCTTTATCTCTAGCTGAAACAAAGATTTTTAGCTGACCAAAAAATCAAGAGATAACATCTATGGATAACCCAATTGAAAAAATATTGCTAAGAGAAAACGAACAAATCATAGCAAAATTATACAAGATACTACTGCAGTGGGATACAGAGGAAGAGCAAATAAAAGAATGTATGGTTCTCTGGGCTCAGGATTTAGGAAGAACACTTTATTTAGAAGAATGGGAAAAGGTTTGGAAAAATAAATTAAAACATACATTGAACAATACACTTAGAGAAAACTATTATAAGCTCTTGTATAGATGGTATATTACACCAGCTAGGTTATCAAAAATCAAAAAAGAACTCAATGACAAATGATGGAAATGTCAGAAGCACAGAGGTACCTTTTTCCATATGTTGTGGCTGTGCCCCTTTGCTAAAAAGCTGCCAGAATATCATGCTACATATTGGAAACAGAAGCTAATACCTGAGATCAGAGAGTGGTATTTGAAAGCATTAGATTTTATAGAAATGGACAAACTTACAAGTAGGCTAAGAAACCTTCCAAGAAAGAAATACAAAAATGAGTGGGAAGAAGTAATTAACTGGATTCAATATAAAATACAGATATAATCAGATTTCTTCTTCTTCGTAATTATAATGTCTTGGACAGTACATAAATAAAATAGATATAAGATGACAAAGAAGTAAATGAGGTAAATTTATCTATTGTTTTAAAATTTAAATTTTAATAAATAGAGACATAGAAAAATAATGTATACTTTCAAGATGAGGAGAGTAATAGTATAAGTATGGTGATGTAGATAAAAAGTGGAACAAAGGGTTACATAGGTTAATTATTGAATGAAAAATGTTTATTAGAAATAATTATAAAATTAAGATATGAAGATTTACTACTAGAGACAAAAGGGGGTTGCAGACTGCCAGAAATAGTGCAAATTGAGTCCACTTTTAGGGTTAGGTTTAGTGCTAGGGAATCATGGGAATTGTGTTTTTTTCTGAGACATTGAGCCTTCTCTGTCAGAGAGCTCTGGTGCCACAATAAAATACAGTTCCTATGATTCCCTAACCCTAACCCTAACCCTAAAAATGGATTCAATTTGCACTATTTCTGGCAGTCTGCAACCCCCCAAAGATAGGCAAATAGGGTTTAGTTTTAGACTTGAGGAAGTATTGTTTTTAGAGTGATGTTTTGACTGTATATGTGAGTCTGTGGGAAAGTATGTTGTACGATATGTATGTTAATGTCATGTTTTAAAAAGGAAAATGCAATAAAAATAATTTTAAAAAAATACATTACCTCCCCACAAAATTCCTAAGTTCTGACATTGGTCCCTTCCTCCTGGTGCCATCTACTCTGATTGGCAGCATCTCTGTCCAGGATATCAGTTAGAAAACTTTTGTTTCCTAGCTCTCCTACATGAATGGGAATCTTTTACCTAGAGATGATGGCTGATGAAACTTGGATGTTCTCCAGATAGTTCCTGCATAATCCAACTGTCCTTGAAAGTTTAACTAAATAGTACTTGTAACTAGAGCACAGAACATGCAGCACCAGTGTTGGACTAAGGCTCTGGAGATGATGGTTAGACTCCCAACTCAACCATGGAAACCTACTAGATGACCTTAGGCAGGTCCCACTCCCTCAGCCTCAGTGGAAGGAAAAGGTAAATTCCTTCCGGAAAAATCTTGCCAAGGAAATCCCATGATAGGTTTGCCTTAGAGTCTCTATAAGTTGGAAATGATTTGAAGGCACAACAACAATGCCCATAAAAGTAACAAAGACACACAACCTGTAACAAAAACATAGCAACTGGTATCCTCTTGCACTTACTACCCCACAAAACATACAAAATATAAAAATAAATGAAACTTTTCACTCAAAAACATAAAACAGATGTGATCTCATGTCATTTCTGTTCATGCAGGACTTTCATACTGGAACCTGAAGGGTGAATCAGAGACGGGACTCTGCCCACTTCACAGCTGCTCTCTCCCTCCTTAAATGCTTTGGTTCTGCCTCTCACTTAGCAAAATTGTCAGTAATAAATTGTGAAGTATGTCTACAGTCACTCAAGCACACCCCCAACAAGGATTTATTAGACTCCAATCCCATGAATTGCTCTGCTGATGTATTGTTAAAGAAATGAAATGGCAATTCATTCCTAGAACAAGTGTGAGTAACTTCTAGTAGTCTGATGTCCAGTTTTTGGCTTTGAGAACCCATCATGAGCTATATCAGGGCTGGAAATGCTTCCTTTAACAAAACACACCTCAAAATCACTAATGGCCAGAAATCTATTTCTGGTTTTTTGTTTTTTGTTGTTGTTTTTTGTTTGTTTGTTTGTTTCCTTTTAACCGGAAGAAAAACTGTGGGGTTTTTTTTTGGGGGGATACTTTCTTCTAGAAGAAAAATGCCATTTGAGTATAAAGATGTAATTCTGTATATGTTTGTGTGTGACAGTATTTGTCATAGAGGGTATTGACAGATTCCAAACAAATGGCCTTGGTGTTCTCCATGCAGATTATTGGTTACGCTTTGGTCCCTCCTGCCCTATACCTTTGCTAGGATTGGGTTTAGCCCCATAATTATAAATTGTCTTTCTGCCAGTAATTTCACCCAGTTGCTGTTCAGGGAAGAAGTACTGCTTTGTGTTCTAGCAAGGTTTTGTAAGAATGAATGGTTCTAGCCTATCCCTTTGACTGGCAACAATCAAAGGTACAGTCGTAGGGTTTCCATTTCCTGTTTTTTGCCAGCACATTCACAGATTGGAGGGTCCAAAAATGTCCCATCCCGGCTGGGTATTTTTGATCCTCCAATCCCAGATTCCTATTTAGTTCCAGGCCATATTTTGCTAATCTCCAGTCAGACTGGAAATGTGTCCTGGGACAAAGTAGGAATAGCTGGCTCCTCCCCTCAGGTCTCCTCCTCAGGTAGTGGACAAGATGGCGGCAGCTGCAGTGCCAGGCGGGAAGTGCTGCCAGCCACACCACTGCTGCTGGCTCCTCCCAGCACCCAACCAGGGTCTCTCCATGCACCCAACTGTTAGCTCCATAGGCCAGGGGTTCTCCCTGGACCCCGTTGTTGGCACTGCCACATGGCAGCCTCTCTCCCTGGACTACAGCCAGCCTCAGTTCCAACAGCTGCTGCTAGGAATGGTGAGAATAAGCAACAAACAGCAAGGCAAGCTACAAACCTTCCTGTAATGAAAGCACAAACAAAGCAGAGTCCAGAATTCAAAGTGCCACATTTTCCAGCGTATAAGACGACTAGGCATATAAGACGACCCCCCATTTTTCCAGTCAAAATATAGAGTTTTAGCACCTCTATCCTCCTTATCCTTATACCCAGCGTATAAGATGAACCCCCCCCACTTTAACCACAGATTTTGCAGGTTAAAAAGTTGTCTTATACACCGGAAAATACGGTAGTTAGTCGAGCCAAGGTCAAGGCAGGCAGCAATCAACAGAAGTCCGGTCCGGTCCAGGGTCAAGGCAACAGGGTTCCACAAGGCAAGAAGCAAGAGCCACAAAGCACGAAACAAGAAGCCACACTGACCATAGTCTCGCAAGGAAGCTACAATAAATCTTGGCACTGAGGAAGCCTCTTGCAGATGTTTAAATAGCCAAATCCTACCTCAGTGCCTGCTGAGACTTGTTGAGGAGCAGCTGCTTCTCGGCCAGCCTCTTGGACCTGCGCACACCAGCACTCTCAGCTCTCCTCTGCCTAAAGGACGGTACTGGCCCAGCTGTATCTTCCTGATTCTCCCTACTAGGCAGCTGAGCCTCCATAGGAGTAGCACTAGGACCTGGCTGCTCTTGGGATGGGAGAACAGGGCTTGGCTCAGGCAGAGCAGAAGGAGAGCCAGGTGGAGCCTGTATCTCTTCCTTCTCTGGAGGAGACCCATCCTCCTCCGAGTCCTCTGAGTCCTCCTCATGGCTGGCCATGACACTCATCGTCCTAGTCCAACACTCAGAACACTACACCATCCTGGGACCTCCACTGTACTTAAAGGTACAGTACTCAGTTGTTATTCATTGTTGTTTATACATTCAAGTTGCTTTCTGATTTATGGAAACCCTAAACCAAAGCAAACCTATCCTGAGGATTTCTTGGCTAGATTTGTTCAGAGGAGGTTTGCCATGGCCTTCTCCTGAGGAGGCTGAGAGTTTGTGATTTGCCTAAGGTCACCTAATAGGCAGGGAATCAACCCCTGGTGTTCAGAGTCCTAGTCCAACACACAAGCCATATAAAGCTGCATCCCAAACTTCTGTACAGGAATAATGTCCAAATGTCCTCCATTTTGAGCATGGCTGAGAAACATGAATTTATATTATTTATATTTTATTGTTTTTGGCATTTAGTTGTAGTTGGTAATGTCCTCCATTTTTCTTGAATGTCCTACATTTGTCCCACATTTTGTCATACATTTTGTCTTATGTTTTGTCCCAGTTTTGTGGAAGAGAATTATGGGAACCCAACACAGGATTCTTTTTGCCTTTTTGGATGATTGGAGGGGATATCGTTTACCAAAGAAGCAAGGCCACACAAGTTGATGGCACCCTACAGTCAGTAAAGAATGATACATCATAAGAAAAGTGTGATGATAAGATTAATCACATATTGTTCCAGCTCTGCATTGGATCAATATCAGTGTACAGATTTTGTTTGATTGATTGATTTTGCTTTGTTTTTTGCTACACCCAAGAACTAAAAGGCAAGACATGCCAATCATGGCAACAGCAACATAAAAAAAAATATATCACATGCTATTCTGAGCACTGAGTGAAAGCAAATCCCTTTTGTTCTATGGTCTCTAGTAGGGGGAAGGATACAAAGGTTAACACATCTGCTGTGAACTGTAATACTTAGTATCAAAACAGCACTTTTATGAAACAGTACTTAGGAGCCAAAGAAACATTTTAGCAATTACATATCAATAGGGAGGAGGGGGGCATGGCTTTTGATGCTGCCACTTCTGATATCCTAAAATACTCTTAGTACTTCACAACAGTGGGACAACTGTTTTCACAGTCAAAGATGAAGGAAATAATTTGTGATGCGTCAAGTAACTACTTGTATGAAAGACCATCAAACACAACTATTTTCTCTGTGGGTCTATAGCTTTGAAGATAAATCTTAAAGGGAAAAAGGCATGGTTCTGGAGCAAGCTTCTTCTATCCCATCACACCTTTTCATTAATTCTGAGGTGTATGTCTGTTCCTTTCATTTCTAATTTACATGAGATTCTAATAGGTATGGACAAACAGTCTTTGTAGTCTTCCTACCTTTATTTTTACACTCCTCTGACACAGAATGATTTGGACAAATTTGTATTAAAATGATGTTTTAATCTGTTTTACAATATGAAGCCAACAGGTTTTGTGCAGACAAAACAAAAATGCTATTCCCTATGGTCATCTTTGGTTCAGGATTTAAAAGTAAGTTGAAATAAAGGTACAAAAAAAATAAAAGTTGGGGAACAGCTCCTTGCAGTCTCCAAAGATCCAAAGTTCCTCCATTCTTGGAAGAAAAAGAAAAGCTGTCACCGCTTTTGACTCTCCTTACTAAAATATATCAATTGATCAACCAATCAATCTTTATTTAGGACCTTTCCATCAACGACTATGGGTCAGCTCACAGTATAACAGAAAGCACTGACAATATTTAAAAATAGTTTTTATTATAAAGAAACCATAAAATACTAAGATATATATTTATAAAGCCAGCCAGTTATCAAAAATAATGTCAATACAGCAATTAAGAGCATTTTCCAGAGGGAATAACCAGTCATGTCTTAAAATCTTACCCTTCCCCCAAAAAGGGAATACCATTCAGCAGCAGGCCATTCAATAATATGTTTTTGCCCATTTGTAGCAATAGACTACAATGGGAAGCATACATTTTAGGCCAAGGCATTGTTTTGTCAGGTAACACTAAGATTGCTTAATGTACTACTTAGGGGGGATGCAGACAGCGAAAGCACCATGTTGAAGCGAGAGAAGGGGAGGGCAGCTGGACCCTGGGTACCACAACCCCTTCTCAAGGACATCATCGGAGTGCTCGCCATTGCACATGGCGAGTGCTCTGATGACATCCTTCCAGCTCAGCGTCCAGACACGCTGAGCCGGAAAGAGCGTGGAAGAGGAACCCGGCACCTCTTCTGGTGCCCCTTTTGGCTCCTCTGAAAGGAGTGCTATTTTAGCACTCCTTTTAAGAGGCGCCATAAGGGTGGATCAGCGCCGAGGCGTGCAGCAGCCTCGGTCTCAATCCACAGCTTCTCGGGGTGGCTCACAGCCGCCCATCTGTAAAGGCCCTTGGTTGAGATTCTTGTTCACTATCAAGACCTAATTCCCCAAGAATGGTAGGAGGGCTTTCCAGTAACTGAGCACATAGATGAAAGGAGAGAAAAGAAAGTGGGAATGTAGGCAAGAAAGAAGCCCAGCTACAGGCAGAAACAAAGAGAGCAGGTGGTTTTTAATAGAGGATATATGTGCCGATAGCAAAAGAACATTCAGAACTTAAACAACCTTTAGAGCACCTTTAGGATTCCCTGTATCCATTAAAATGGAAAGATGCAAAAGGTTATTTGCCTGGCATGTCTAGACTTGGACAGAGTCATCTAGATAACTAACTGTGTTTGGATGGCCACTCACTGCATCACCAAAAGAGAGAAGAAAACCCATATTTGCATAAAGGGTGCATATGCTAATTTATCTACATACAATTTGTCTGTTTTGAAAGAATTACCATGCTTTAATTGACATACATTATAATGTATTACAATGTATTGCCATACACTGAAATACAAAATGGTGGTCAATAGACTGGAAATTATTAATATCTATTTATTTATTTATTTTGAGTATTTATATCCTGCTCTTCAGCCACAAAGGCTCTCAGAGTGGTTTAAAAATGGTTAATTAGATGGGTACCCAGCCCTCAAGCTAATATACTTTGCTATCTACAAAAAAGGAGACACAAAAGACTGCAGCACTATAGGACCATAGCATTAATTTTCGAAGAAGTATGCTCAAAATTCTGCAGCATTGACTCCAATCATATACTGTTCAGAGAAATGGATATTTCATACTTACAACTCTTTTTTCTTCTCTTTCTTTTCTTTGTTTTTGTCCCTTTTTGTCCACAATACCAAACCTGCCTTCTCTCTTTGTCTCTCCCCAAGGCATAAAGAAAACCCATCAGGAAAGAGAAGAGGAGGCAACTCATTTGACCATCAATCAGAGATTTGGAATTACATTCTAATTATCCCTGCCAAGAGTACTTAAGAATACTTAAGCAACAATAGTCCTGTTATCACTTTGCTTTTATTTTCCTTGTTCTCTATGTCCTTGCAGAGGAGTTTCAATGCAAAGGCTGGAGACTGACAAAAAGCAGGAATCTGGGATTTGTGGCTTTAAACATATTTTAGACACTCCAATGCAAGACCGTCTTGGGAAAAACTGAGAAATGGCAACCCTAAAGGAGCATCAAGTTTCTAAGATATGCTGATGATACCATGCTACTAGCAGAAAACATCATGGACTTGGAAAAGTTACTAAGGAAGGTCAAGGAAGAAAGTACAAAGACAGGCTTGCTGCTGAACATACAGAAAATAAAAATAATGATCACAGAAGATCTACATAAATTCAACCGACATAATGACAAAATTGAAACAGAATTCTAGTTCCTTGAATCAAACATTTAACAGACTAGAGACTTCAGTCAAGAAATAAGAAGATTAGGAGGGAAGGGCAACCATGCAAGAAGTAGACAAGATCCTAAACTGTAAAGATATACAATTGAGCACTATACCCAAATTTACAAGACCTAAGCAGAGCAGTGGTGGAGAGGGGGTCTTGAAGATGTCTCATCCACAGGGCCTCCATGTGTTTGGGCCAACTTAAGGGTACTTACAAACAACTATAAACCTCTCACCACAATGAGCAAAACTGTGACAAAATTACCTGCATGCCTCTTGCTGTAACTCTGCTTTTCAGCAAGCTTAAGCCACTACCAAACTGCAAAATTAATGCAATTTGATACCACTTTAACTCCATCCCATGGAATCATGGGATTTGTAGTTTGGCATGATACTAGAGCTCTCTGACATAGAAGGCTAAATATCTCACCAAACGACAACTCCCAAAACTCCATAGCATTGAGCCATGGCACTATCAAACCACATTAACTCTGCAGCAATTTTAATGGGCAAGTTTGAGTCCTCTACATGACTCTTTACATTTAAACTGGATTTGGATTAGGCAGAGAATACTTCACATAGAGGAGGCCATATGGCCACCATATTCTGTCCATGAATGACAATAGTGAGCATTGCCCCCATAATTCCATTTGACAATTATGAGAAGTTTTAATGACTTCATCAAACTACAAATGCCAGCATTCTGTAGGATGTTAGCTAAAGTGATATCAAACTATTGCAATATTGTAGTGCAGAAATACCTTTCAAAGGATATATTATAATAATGTTGCAAAATATGATGCTGAGGGACAATTAAGGCTACATAAAAGGCTACTTTCTTGATGATTTGTACAGCCCAATTTATTTGTGTTGCAAATGTATAATAGCCAGCATTAAACACAAATGGTTTTGACAGACACTGATTAGAATCACAGTGAAATAGTCCCCTTAGTTCAACAGTGGTCAATCCAGGATTTTGAACTTACATTCACAGAAACCAAGCAAAAGAAATCAGAGCAACAAAAAAGTATATTTCTATTAATATTAATAGTATTGATAATGTATGAATGAAATTTCTTCCATAGTGATTGTGTTATTTGAGTTAAGCATTATTTTTATGAACTGCTACTGTAACCATCTTAAACTGAGTCTTCAAAGCACAGGGCATAAAACAGCTTTTTATATATAACTTTAATCATAAATGCTAGTACCTATAAACAGAGAAATATATTCCCCTTCTCTTATATCTGAAAGGTCAGATATCCATCACATCTCCCCAACTGCCTCAGAGGCAGCATGAGATCACGCTACTCTAACTTCTTGCAATGCACTTTTGATTTATCACTCTTCTAGCTCTTGGCGGTACAGCATTTATTATATGCTATTCACATAAGCTATGATATATATATGCAGAAAGATAAATGTTAAAGTTCTATTATATCACCAACAGTAAGCCAGGAGTTCTAAAACATTTTAGGAATTTGTCCATCATTTGAGAATAACACCTTATGTTGTGAATACCTTGTCTTCATTCGATAACAGAACAGGGCTAGCCTTCAGCATTTAAGTAGCTTATTCTTGAAATACTTTGCTGCCCTTTGTAAGAAGGAATTGAACCTGGGGAATTACTAAAGTCCAAGTCTTCAATGGGATCTTTTCTCCTATGTTTACAGAGGTGGCTAGGGAATAGACTGATAGAGACTAAGCTTTCCAATGAACTTATGATTTATTTGGGGATTCAAACATACAAAGGCACTCTAGCATTCAATCACACATACAAGAACTCAGGAATAAAGTAGTTAGCTTGGAGAAGAAACAGAAGATGTTCTAATAGTGATAATTACCTGAAGGAGGCTGCTCCAATGATGAATGAAGATGGATAGATTCAACCATTATGAAAGGGGAAAAGACAACAGGAAGAGCTGGGACCCAAGTCATAGTTCACAGTGGTGCAGTGTCACCATGAAATCTAACCAGACTCAATGT
>CM034706.1:181206053-181217208 GCA_020142125.1 Phrynosoma platyrhinos | reverse complement strand
TTAAACCTAGCATGAGGTGAAGAGTTGATGGTGTATATCAAATGTTTCTGGATTATTACTTTTTGAAGTAGACAATTCTCAAGGAGAGGAGATAGGTGTTAATGCTATCTCATATTCAGCCGGACACATCCTGCCTAGTACTCGTAAATCTCCTAGGTGTGAATGTCCTACTTGGCAGCTCCTAAGCTTGACCCTTTTGATCTGCAAAATGTTGCAGGTGCAGACATGACCTTTCAGGTGCCTATGTGAGGTCCTCGCCTTGTATCCATGGTGGTTGGGCTTTTTCAGTCAAGGGTCATGGCAAGAGACCCACAAAGGTTTTTTTTTTTTAATTAAATCAATTATTGTAACACACATACCCCTTGGAAATTATCTACTTGTTAAATGCAAATTGAACAGGTGATCATTTCCACATTGCCAAATTCTCTTCACCATGAAAATTTAAGTGGTGCCAATTTGGGAGCTAAACTTATGGTCCAGGGAATAATCCTTTAGAAAAGCCTTCAGGTCCCAGGGAGGGCTTTCACTCTTGGAACCCATTCACACTTGCATATCAATCCTAATTAAAGCAGTTCAAAAGGAATGATAATAACTAACAACCAATTTATGCATTGAGGATCAAAACAATACACAATGACAATGAGTATCATCAAAAGGACATGAAAAGCATAACACAATAAAACATAAAGTATTCAATGCACCAATGTCCATAAGTAACTTAAAGCAATCATGGGTAAATCAAATCACAAGCAATGAAGAAATGAATAGGTATAATCATGAGATAGCAAAGTCCACTGTTTACTAGAAAGTCTATGAACTAATATCCAGCAATAAAGCAACTTCAAAAGATATATTCAAGTTGACCAGCAGCCAGGAGGAGGAGGAGGAGCAGAGAGGTGTTGGTGGCTTCAAACTCCCCCCCAGCCACCCAGCCACCGGTAGCCAGGAGGAGAAGGAGGAAGCAGCAGAACAGCAGCAGTGGTGTCAAAAACTACCCACCCATCCACCCATCCACCGGCAGCTAGGAGGAGGAGGAAGCAGCAGAGAGACAGTGCTGGCTTCAAAAACTGCCTGCACACCCATTTATATTAACAGTTAGGAATCAGTTGGGCATTATAGAGAGTAAGAAGCCCCCAGCAACATAAATATGAAGATAAGAGGTAGTAGTGGTCTTGGACTTAAGGGAAAGAAAATAAGGATAATTTAGGTTTTGGCTAAATCTGAAAGCAAAAAATAAGAAAAATCCTAATAAAAATATAAATTCAAAACTTCTACATACTATATTGTCATAAAAATAGGGTAAGACCTTAGTTAACATTGAAAAATGGCTAATAATACAAAAACTAATGATCAAGAGGAAATAAAAATTATTTCCCCACTAGAAATACAAGTGGATGTAGAAAAACAAAAAGAAATACAGATTAACTCTTACCTATTAGAAGAAATCAGAAAAATAGGAATGGATATAAAAACAGAAATAACAGAAGAAATTAAAGAAGAAATCAAAGGCCTTAGAGAAGAGATTAAAGCAAATATACAAAATGAATAAAAATCACTGGAGAAGTGAAAGCATTGGGGGGGAAAATGATAGAAATCCAAGAAAAGACAGAAGCATTAGAGAAGAGTGTTAGCACTACAGAAGGAAAATAACACCAAGAAGAATGTTACAAAGCAAACTTAGAATTACATCTTCAGAGGAAAGCATTAAAACTAAAAGGAGTAGAACAACTAAATGAAAATTTAAATACAAGAATCATTCCAGGTTTGGCACACTTTATAGATTGGTGGGGCAAACAACTTGACTTAGAAATAGATAACATGTGTAAAGTAGACTCATGGATTGCTAGAAATCGTAATCTCCCTAGAGATATATGATTTTTTTTTGTAAAAGAAAGAGTGAGAGATCTAATTTTAGAGATGAAATTCAACAACAAATTTGAGTTTGAAGGGAAAGAGGTAAAAGTCTACAAAACAATACCAACACAAATACTAAGGAAAAGGAGTGAACACAACCTTAACAGAATACTTAAGGGATAATAGCATAAAATATAAATGGGAAAGAACAGAAGGAGTGTCCTTCACATTTATGAAAGAGAGGTTTATAATAAACTCAGAAGAAAAATGAAATATTTCTAAACCAATCACAAAGTGACCCAAAAAGCAGGAATTCCAGGACAAAAGAAGGAGAAATTCAAGGGAATGGAAAGAAAATGACAAAAATGGAAACTAGATTGATAAAAGAATATAGAAGAAGAAACCTAGAAGAAGGAAAAGAATCTACAGAAGAGTCAGATAGGCAATCATCAGAGGTTGAGAGTGAATCAGAATCAGAGCAGGACTATGAGTTAAAACTAACAACCCCACAGGAAAAAAGATCTGAAGGCAAGAAGAATATGAGAAAACCAATAGAGATGGACAATAAAAAAGGTAGGAAAAAAACAAAGAAGCAAAAAAGAGTTAGGTAAAAACAACAACAACAACAAAAAGAAAAAGGTTAATAATTTATGACAATACAATTACTGTCTTGGAATATTAATAGGTTAAACTCAGAATTTAAAAGTAGGAAAATCTTCCACTATCTAGACCAGGGGTAGGCAACCTAAGGCCTGGGGGCTGGATGCGTCCCCCCAAGGCCTTTGGACTGGCCCCCCTGCTGCCGCTGCTGCCTGCCATGATGCTATTGATTATTGTTGTTATTACTTGTTCTTGGGGTTTTCTTGGCAAAATCTCCACAGGGGTTTTGCCATGGCTTTTCTGGGGCTGAGAGAGTGTGCATGCATATTTATTTATTTATTTATTTATTTATTTATTGTCTTTCCCCCCCCCCTTCAATTGTCTGAGGGACTGCAACCTGGCCCCCAGCTCAAAAAGGTTGCCTACTCCTGATCTAGACAAACAAAAAATAGACCTCAATTGCCTGCAAGAAACACATATAAAAAGAAAAGACAAACATGTATTGGAAAATAAAAGATTAGGTGAGTTGTTTGTGGAATGTGATGAGGAGAAAAAAAGAAAAGAGTAGCAATTTACATAAGAGTTAAAGGACAAGCAAAAGAAATATTCAAAGACAAAAATTGTCACTACGTGGCAAATGAGTTGATTTACCCTAGTGGGAAATTATTGTTAGTAAGCATATATGCTTCACAAGAAAATAAAGGAGAACTCTACAAGGAACTGTACTGAGAAACTGAGAAATTGGAGTATGAGAAAATCATAATAACAGGTGACTGGAATGAGGTTTGGGATCCAGTAATAGACAGATCAAATCCAAGCTCCAAAAAGGGTAATCAAGGTAAATTACCATCATCAGCCTTCACTCTTGTAGAAAACTTAAATTTAATAGATTTATGGAGAATAGGCACAGCAACTACAGACTATACATTCTACTCAGATAGATTTAAAACACTGTTGCACATTGATTTAATTTGTGCCTCAAAACAACTAAGCAAAGATGTTCTGAAAATAAACATACTTCCAAAAACTTTCTCAGAACATAATGCAATGAAACTGGAAATTAAAACAACCAAAAAAGAATTTAATTGGAAATTAAAAGCTTATTTACTATGAGATGAAGCATTCGTCCAAAGAATTATATAGGAATTAAGATTATACTTTAAAGCAAACACAGTTGATGATATGCCAGCTAATGTCGTTTGGGACACAAGCAAAGCAGTTATAAGAGTTCAATTCATACAGCAAGAAATTAGGGGGAAAAGAACTGAACAACAAAAAGAAATTGTAATAATGCGAAAGTTAAAGGAAAAAGAGCAAGAGTTTTAAAAGAACACAAAATATAAAAGATTATTCCAAGAAATGACAATTTTAAGGAACCAATTAATCCCAAAATATGGAACAGTTGGCAAAATACACAAAACAACAATATTTTGAACGTGCAAACAAAGCCAATAGATGCTGGCTTATAAAATTAAAAAAACAATGTGAAAAGAAAATGATAATTAAATTAAGAAAGAACGAGAAAGAATATACCCACCATAGTAAAATCAAACAAATTGCCACAGAATACTTTAAGAACTTATTCAAAGCAGATAATTTAACAGATGCTAGGAAAATAAAAATTCAAGAAATTATCAAGAGAAGCAGAAAAAAAGAGCTAAATATGCCAATAATAAAGAAAGAAATATACATAGCAATAAAGAAATTAAAAGACAATAAAGCTCTGGGACTGGATGGTCTAACAGCCAAATATCACAAGACCTTCAAGGAAGAACTTGTACAACCTCTGTACAACACCATAAAAGAGATTAAAGTTAACTGATACCCTCAAACCTGTGTTTTGTGACTATAACACTGACACCAAAAAAAGACAGAGACCCCAGTCTAATTGAAAATGAGTATCCCAAGTAATAAAGAATGGAAAGGAAAAATGTGGGAGGCGATGGAAATGGATATATGAACAGCATTATTGAATGGGAAAACAGAAGAAAATGTGGAAGTTCATTGGAAGTGTTTCAAACAATATTGGGAATTAGAAACTGGGAAGAAAACAAATATGAAGGTTTAGAGTACTAAAAATCCAATAAGCTAGAAGTAATAGTTTATCAAGAGCGGTCTGTGTCTGAAATTTAAAGTATATTATAGTATTAATATAATATAATATAATATTGATTATGTTTTGTTGTAATGAATGAACTTTTGTGAAGGGAAGAAACTAAGTTATTATTGTAAAAGGAAAAAGTTAAATACTCATCAAGGAAGTCATTATATCTTTTATTTGAGCTAAAACTAAGAACCAAGGAATGAAAAGTGATGTATGAAGAGTTATTGTTATTGTTATGATGGATGTAAGTAGGATATGTAGTTATGTAATTAATGATGTTTTTGTAGGTTATAGGTGTATGTGTATGTGGAATATGTGTGGTAAGTGTATGTATGTTTTGTTACAATATTTTATTAATAAAAAAAGAAAATTATAGACCTATATTGCTGTTAAATCTTGACTACAAGATATTTGCCTTAATTTTAGTGGAAAGGCTGAAGAAAGTGTTAATACAATGGATACATGAAGACCAGTCTGGCTTCTTACCAGAAAGTCAAAATAAAAACAACATCAGAGCCCTGGTCAACATAATAGAATATTACAAAAAAACTATAAAGAAAAAAAACTGGGCATTATCTTGCATGATTTAGAAAAAGCTTTTGATAACGCTAGCTGGCTCTTCATGAAAGAAGTATTAAGACAATGCAATAAAGGCGACAGTTTTCAAAAGTGGATTAATACCATCTACTATACACAATACATTCAAATTGACATAAATGAGGGAAAATCAGAAAAATGTAAAATTACTAAAGGGACATGGCAAGCGTGCCCACTCTCACCATTTTTATTTATAATAATGATAGAAATTCTAATGAAGAAAATAAGATAGATAAACAAATTAAAGGGCTTCAAATAGGGACTCAACAATTTAAAATGAAAGCATTTTCAGACAATATAGCAATCATATTAGACAACCCAAAAAACAGTATTATCAAATTCTGGTTTATTTTGGAATAAGTATGTCAGATAGCAGGCTTTAAAATCAATAAACAAAAGAGTGGAATCTTGATAAAAAAAAATTCAAAAGCAGACGAGAATGATTTAACCAAGATAACAGAATTAAAGATAGTATCAAAAGCAAAATATTTATAGATGGCATTTATCTCCTGCAAAACTTGCTAAGATTAAAAACAGCAGTGAAAATAAATGCTGGAAGTGTGGATAAAATAATGCTAACCTATTTCATATGTGGTGGGAGTGTGAAGATGCTGCAAAGTTTTGGAGGGTGATCCACACAAAAGGCCTCTACAGATGGTGCTTTGTGCCATCTTAAAGACAGGGAAGGGGAGGGGCAGCCACATGCCAGATGCCCCAACCCCTTCCGAAGGACATCTTCATGGCGCGCGCCATCAGGACATCCTCCCGGTGCAGTGTTTTTACATGCTGCTCCAGAAGAGACGCAAAAGAGCCACATGGTGGCTCTTCAGGCACCCTATTTGCCGATTCTGGAAGGAGCTGCATTTTAGCACTCCTTTCAGGGCCGGCAAAAGGGTGGATTGGGGCCAAGGTATGGGGCAGCCTCTCCCCCAATCCTCCACTTCCCAGGGCGGCTCTTGGCCACCCGTCTGCATCCCCCCAAAGATACAAGAAATTTTTCATATAAAACATGAGCTAAAGCCAAAACTATTTCTGCTAAGCATAGCAGAGGAACTGAAGGGAAAACTGACTAAAGATGAGATGGGGTAATCCTATATATGATCATGGCAGCCTGTATGATATTTGCAAAATATTGAAAAGGGGGAAATAAATATATAATTGAAGAATGGACTGTAAAAGTGAATGATTTAATGATAATGGATAAATTGACAATGATAATAAATGGAAAATCAGAACAACACTATCTTGAGAAATGGGAGAAGATTAAAGAATTATTGCAATAAGACACCATTTGTAAACTCTAACAAGAATTCAAGAATAGATATGTTTAGAAAATGTTTCTGGATGATTTTCTTCCTCTCTGGGAGAAATAAACTTTAAGTACCTCCTGTATTGGCACTATGTAAGATTAGCATCATATATATATGTGTGATATATATGTGATATATGTATATATCTTTATGTTTGTAATAAGAGGTTGAATGAATTTCAATAAAATAAAATAAAATAAAAACAATGGAAAAAAAGATATATTCAACTCTTTGAACATGTGTGCATTCAAGTCTATTTTAAATTGTTAAGATGATAAAAGTTCAACAGCACTGTGCCATCCATAGTCATAAAGAGGAGGAACCAATGTCCAAAATCTTGTAGTAGGTTGTATATTGGTGTAGAAAGTGTGCATCAATATGTCCAGAAAATTTGGATGGATTTGGTGAAGGTTTGCAGAAAAGTGCAGACTTGAGTCCGGAAAGGACAGACCAAAATTTTTGAATAATGCCTTGGTGCGATAGTGGCTGAGTGGAGGCATTGAAGGGATGCCTCAAAGGCTGAAATGAAGTCCCTATCCTTGTGAAGGACTGTGGAGGGCTTGACAATCTGTACTCATGTAGTCCAGGAAGCGTGAGCAGTGTCCGTGAATTAAAATGTTGAAGCTGGAGATGAAGGCAGACCAGGGTGCCCAGAAATGCTTGAGTAGACCAGGGCCTCTTGTGAAGAATGAGGTATACCGGGTCTCTGAAGGTTGGTAAACCAGGACTCCTGGAACTTATGTATATCAGGGCTTTTGCAGGCATGAAGTTGACCAGGATTCCAACAGGGCAGGAGTGCAGGGAGCAAGCAAGCAATATGCAGGAACAAAGTAGCAAGGCAGCGGGAACCATGGAGCAGGAGCAGGAACCAAGCAGAGAGCATTTTAGAGGACATCAGTGCATCTCAGGTCTTTAAGAGGCATTAGCAGTGAGATGGAGCATTAAGAAGTCATCTGTAATGTTATGGAGGACATCCAGGACATGGGCTGGTATCATGGAAACAGCTTCACTGGACATCAATAGAGGACATCTAAAATGGAGGCAGGGGCACACAGGTCAAAAGGCACCTCGGTTTAAGCACATTCATTAGCAGACACACACACATAGAAAAAGAGAAGAAAGCAGAGATAGGGACAGACCTCTGTACATGCACTAGGGAGGAGGGAGGAAAAGAACAGAAATCCCCCCCCCGGATCTTGAAAAGCTAAGGAATAAACAAATTCCAAGAAAGATAGTGGGCTATAGAGGGCTGTAAAGAAACTGATGCTGTCAGTTTGCATCCAGTATCTGTGAATTAAACTTGCTGTTAGTAAAGGGATCAGGTATAGAGACACTGTGTCTTTAAGAAATCTGGTCACATCCATTTTGGCTGGCCCCTGCTTCCTGGTCAGACAGAGAATGGTGGGAAAATATGCAAATTAACAAAAAATGACTTAAATTGCCTCCCAAAAACCAAACTACAATTTATTTACAAAAACTATGGGCCAATGTAGACAGCATGTAAGGGGTGGCTCTGTGCCACCCCTGGGAGCACTGGATTGGAACCGCAGCAACCACACACCATGGCCCTGATCTTCCTTTTTGCTGCTCCTAAAAGAGTGGGCAAATGTCACTCTCAGTCATGGTGGGATTTTATTCAGCTTATTTAGAAGGTATACTTCTAGTCTCATTTCAAATTTTATATTAAACATAATTTCAATCTGCTTCCAATACGTTTTAAGTTTTGGAAAATGCCATCAAATAAGAAACCACAAGCCCATAGCTAAGTGACATTTCCAACAAATATTTGTGTTCATTTTGTAAATCTTAGCACTTTTGTTTGAAGTTAAATACTACTTCTCTTCCATTTTCAAATATTTTCTCTTAAATTCTGAGATTTAGTAAGAAAAATTGGTTTATTTCATGCATATTTCCAACTTTCCAAATCTATACTTTGATCACAATCTGAGGCCCATTACATCTGATATTAATTCCTCTTCTTGTTCATAATTCCACAAGAAAATGTATATTTTGGCTGTTCTCTTAGATTCAGAATTAAACATACTCTTGTCTAAATCAGATAAATTTTCTCCAAATTCTTCCAATTTTCCATCCATTTTAAATTTCTCTTTTAATTGTATGTATAGAACCCAATGCATTTTGGGATCCAATTGTGACAGCTCATCTATTGGCCTCAAATCATATTTATTAGTTGCTGATTTGTATAGAATGTCTCTATAAGTAAGCCAGATGTCAAGTGATTTCCACCTACCTATAAATGACTCTTGTGGCAAAACCCAAAGGGGAATTTTTCTGTAGAACTTCTTAGTTTTTTCCCATATTCGTAAAAGAGATCTGTTGATGACATGATGTTGAAATTCACTATGGGCCATCACTTTGCCATACCAAACATATGCATGCCATCCAAACCTGTTATTAAAGCCTTCTAAATTCAGTAGTTTTGCATTCTCAAGCGTAATCCAAACTATAACTCAATTTAACATGTTAGTTTGATAGTACAGGTTCATATCTAGCACCCCACCTCTTGCTACTTCTTTCTGTCATGTTATGGTCTTCCATTTTACTCGTGGCTTTTTATTATACCAAACAAAGTTTTGATGTCTTTCTGCCATTCTTTCAAGGGTTTACCACTATTCAAAATTGGAATGCTTTGAAATAAAAAGTTCATTTTAGATAGAACCATCATCTTGATCACTTCAGTTCACCCAGATAATGATAGCTGCAATTTATTCCATTTATTTAACTCTTGTTTTAATTTCATTCCATTTAGTTAAATAATTGTTATCAAATTGTCTTGTTATTTGTCAGCCAAATTCCTAAGTATTTGACTCTCTTTTTTATCTGGCATTTAGATACATTTTTGATAGTTTGTTCCTTTTTTAAAAAATTTTTTGTTATTAATGATGTCTTACTCCTTGTCATGCCCTGCCTGGATGAGGACTCAGAGGATGAGGAGGATGAGCCAGAACTTCCTCTGGGTCCAGAGCCTACAGTGGAGGAGCCCCAGCCTGGCTCTAGCAATCCTGCTTTGCCAACTGCAGCCATGCTTCCTTATAGAATAGAATCCTGCAGCCATGGAGAAGGATCGAGGGACTGTGGAGGAGGATCACAGGTGAGCCTTTGGCACTTGAGGAGGCTGTATGAAAAACACCAAGGTAGTCAAGATAATCAGCCCTAGCTGAGATCCAGCAACTTAGGGATTTAAGCAGGTGTGGAAATGTTGCCTTGGAGCCAGAGATTATCTGAGCTTCCTGGCAAAAGCCTCCGGCTCTGGCTCTCTCTTTTCCTTGGCCTGAACCCTTGACTCTTGGCTTATCATGGACTACCAGAACCCTTGACCTTCAGACCACTGACTACACTTGGACTTCTAGAACCATTGACCTTTGGCCTGCCTTGTCTCTCTGCTTCATTGGAACCCTTGACCTTCAGACCGTGTTTGATCCTATGCTGGCTGACCCTTTGGCTTGGTAACTAGGACGTGGTTTGGGACTTTCCTCAGCCTTGGCTACTGGCCCTTTGGCCAGCTTTCCAGAGCACTCCTATTAATATTAAAGCCAGATATTTTGCCAAAGTCCTCAGTCATATTATTTGATGAATGGGCTCTTCCAAAATAATCACTAAATCATCAGTGAAGGCCTTCAATTTGTATTCAAATCCTTTTTGTACCACCAATTTCAAATCAAATTTCAATCAAATTTCAATCACATTTTTGTACCATCAATTTCCTTTTCATACCAAATTCTATTAGTCAAAATTTCCAAGACAGTTACGAAAAGCAACAGGGATAGAGGGCAACCTTGTTGAGTACCTTTCCATATTTCAAAATTCTTAGATTTTTCCCTGTTAATTATTAGTTGCGTATTTTGATTTTCGCATATTTTTTAAATCCAAGTAAGAAAGTTATCTCCAACTCCATTCTAATCAATACTTCAAACATGCAATTCCAATTGACATTGTTAAATGCCTTTTCTGCATCTGCAAAAATTAAGGCTAACTTTTTTTATCATTGTTTCTTTCATAGTATTCCAGGATGTCAAGTACTAATCTAATCAAAAACCAGTTTGATCGCTATTTATATAGTTCCTAAAAATTACTTTACATTTTTCAACCAAAATCATTGCTAAAATCTTATAGTCCATTGAGTATAGAAATGGGTCTATAATTTGTCATTTCATTGACTTCTTTTCCTTCTTTTGGAATTAAGACTATATCCTCATTTTTCAATGTATCTGGTAATCCATTATATTTAATATCATAAAGCATCATTTGTAGAGGAATCTTTATTTCTTCATGAAATTTTTTATAGTGTCAGGCAGTAAAGCCATCTGGACCCGGTGCTTTCTTTATTTTTTAGTTTTCTAATTGCTTCTGTCATTTCCTCTACAGTGAAAGCTGTGTTCAAAAGTTTCTAATGTGTTTCAGAGATTTTTTGAAAATTTCTTGTTTATTCAGATAGCTTGTTAATAATAATAATAATAATAATAATAATAATAATAATAATAATATATTTTTATCCTGCCCCTCTGCATAATGCAACCAGAGTGGCTTACAATATTAAAATATATATTAGATATCCCACAATCCCACTGACCCATTAAAATATGATTAAACAATGACAATTTAAAAACACACTTAAAACAATAATACAAAGAAACACAGAAACAAAAACTGCAGCAGAATCAGGGGAGCA
>CM034706.1:181176660-181187666 GCA_020142125.1 Phrynosoma platyrhinos | reverse complement strand
CTTCATAGACTGTTTGCTGTACATCCATCATCATCACAATTCAACACCACTGCCATAGACTGTAGTACAGGGGTAGGCAACCTTTCCCCTTTAAGGGCCGAGGGACTTCAGCTCCCAGAATTCCAGGAGCTATTGGCCAACATGGGACTATTGGCCAACATGGCTGAGGCTTCTGGGAGCTGAAGTTCCTCAGTCCTTAAAGGGGAAAGGTTGCCTACCCCTGCTGTAGTATGTAGCCATACTGTGTATGAAAATGCTCTCCACTTTTGCAATCTCTTGTTCTCTTCCATTTCTAAAATCAACACCACTGCTTTTACATTGTCTGATGTAATATGTGTCATAAAAGATAGGATTTTTCTTTATTTCTTTTTGGTCCTTGAAGATTATATATCTGAAAAGCTTCCAGGTAGAGACCTTGCAGGGTGTTGAAAATATTTTGTGACCCAATAGTCTTTTCAATTAAGTGACTTAGGTTTGGTACAATTCAGAAGAGTGTGTGTTTTCATTAATAAGGAGAGTGATTTCCTGAATCGCTTGAAATTACAGCCTGTCCTAGCCTGTTCCATGTTCAGGTGACAAAGATGTAACTACTTATATGGGATACACTTAGAAATAAAGAGCTAGACTTCTTCAAATTACCAGACTGTTGTTTGTCAGCTCAAACTATGCTGACTTTCTTTCTAACAACTTTAGAGTTGCTGATGTCATCTTTTATGTCTTCCCAGGTTTCTCTTGATTCTGCAAGAAGATGTCTTAGATTTGTTCCTAGAAGAAGGGGTAACAATGTCTCACTGATTCTTCATCCTAGAACAAGACCTATCATATCTTTGTACCTCAGAGTGGCTGTCCTAATAAAGATTAGTTTTCTTGTTTAAACAAGAAAGCAGACCGTGTGTTTGTATGTATTCAAGGCAGGTTGTTTAACTAGTCTGATATTACAAATGGGCTTAACTCACATAATCAAAGGGTCACAAACTCACATAACAAAATCACATGAGACTATCACTCTACACTCTTAAAACTAGGCTAGGTCATTGTTTTTTGGGGGGGTTTTAAAATAAAATTTTATTAATTAAAATTACACAAACACAAATGAACAAACCCAAACATATACACCTACGCTTACATATACATCATCATTCCTCCCATTTTTAAATTGATATATACAGATTATTTTACTCCCAATATATACAATCAATAAACCTTATTTTTCCTACTATGAAACATATCTGAATGAAGGAAAGAAAATTTTCAGGATAGTAATTTGCTTCCATATCTTTAGTTCCTTTAAACTCTCTCTTTACCCTCCTTTACTACTCCCTTCCTTATTTATCCTTCTTCATCATTCCTCTTCCTCTCTCTCTCTTCTCTCTCTTCCTTTCCTTCTCTTCATAACCCTCCTTCTTTCCATACTTCCCATCCCTTCTCCTTCCCTTACCTTCATTCTATCTGACTACCTTCTCTTGCCCCCTTCTATTTCCTTTCCTCTTCCATTTTCTTATCCTTGCCACTACCTTATTTGTCTGTTTCTTTCATTCTTTCATTTTTTAGTTCTTCCATTCATTCCTGTACTTCCTACTTATCCTCATTGGATTATTGGGTGATAAACTAACTGACCTTCTTTATACTACCTTTCTCTCTGCTTTTTATTTGCTGACTTGAAACTCATCTATTTTTGAACCATTTGTGTTATTCCATTACTTCTTGATTTAATTATTTAGCATATATATATATATATATATATATATATATATATATATATATATATACACACACACACATTATAATTATTTGTATCTTTATACCATTTATTCCTATTTCCCTATTATTTAGTAATAAAGAAGAATTAGAATTAGAAATGTGGGAATTGGTTTGGGGTTAAAGGTTAAAATATACAGCTTTGCAGAATATTATAACTGGGCTAGGTTGTTTTAACTTCTCTGGCTGCCTCCTGTTGCATTCTGAAGCTTGTAGTTTAGGAATAGGCATTTAGAATGTTCAGCCATTATAATGCTGTTTTGAGGTATTTAGAAGCACCATGGTTGCTGCCTTCATCTTGGGGAAAGGCAAAGTAAGGGCCTCTACAGATGGGTGGCTTGAGGAAGGAGCACTATTTAAGCGCTCCTTCCAGGACTGCTCAAAGAGTGGATTGGGGTTGAGGAGTGGGGCAGCCTCGAACACGATCCACAGCTTCATTTCATTTTTAGTTTTCTTCTCCACTTCTCAAAGATTGTACATTTAAAAAGCACATGTTTATACCATACTTTTGAGCATAATTTAATATATTTAGCATTAAATTAAAGAGAAGAAGGAAGTGGGGGTGCATAATCCTTTACATTTCAGTGGAAACTGTGTTTCTAAACCATCACACAAAAAAGAGTACAGCTGGAAAGCAAGCATCTGAAGCTTGAAAATGTTGTGCCTGCAGGAATAATTATGCAGTTCAAACTTGAAATATAAAAAAGTGGGGAGGAGAAAAAAAGTCTCAATTGTTTATTTAAAGCCATGCAACACAACAATTCCATCATAATGAGCAGCACATATTCCAAAGCATGCACACAAACATCTATTTTAGGGAAATGGGTAATCAAGAATTTGTAATGAACTTTAGATGATTTAATCTCTTTCTTAAAGGGCTGCAAGTGTTAGGAACATGATACTTATAAAATTGCTAACTTTTCATTCTATCTGTTTCAGGTAATTGTTTCATCTTTATGCTTCAACAGCATCATCTATATGCCTTTCAAAGTATCTAGTTTAGTCTTTGTTTCAGGTAACCAAGAAAGTGAGACATATGGCTTATTTTTCACTGAAGACATAAACATGTGTCATGTACTCCACTCAATTACTTCAGACTGTCAATGATGACTCACATGACTTAATACTGCTCCAGGCAGTTGTCATCTTTTCTTCTTACTCTTCTACTTCCCTCTTCATCCTTTCCCTCTTCTTCATATACAAAGAAAACAGTCAAGCCAGAGAAAGGGTAACATAGAAAAATTTCTATGTGAAAGGAAAATTGTTCCAGAAAAATGTATTCTACACCTTGGAAAGCTACATAGTTTTAAGAAATATTAATGATTTGCTGAAGTCATCTACATAATTGACCACTGGTAGGATACTGATCTACAACCAGGACAACATTCTACTATGGCTCATTTATGGATGGCTTCAGCCTTCATTGCACACATTCATCTTAAAAGTAAATTTACCAACCAAAGTGCATCCTAAAGTAGTACAGTCTAGCCACACATTTACTACCTTACTAAAAGTTTGGTGCAGGTTAAGGTGAATAGTTGGAAAGATGACACATTTTCAACACAATGATAACACCCACATGATAAAACCAGTTGAGGAATTTACCCTACAAAATTCAACAATGGGCCTAAGCAGACTGGTGGGCGTGGGCCGCCCTGGGAAGGTGCGCAGCGGGACCGAGGCATTCCCACGCCTCGATTCTGCGGTGCACCTTTGCCGCCCCTGAAAGGAGTGCTAAAATAGTGCTCTTTTCGCAAGTCAGCGAAAGTGCACCTCAAAGGTTTGCAGCGCACTTTCGCTGACTTTTCCGCCACAGCGTGTCCGGACGCTGCGGCGGGAGGTTGTCCTCGGAGCTCCGGCTGCGCGGAGGGCTGGCGGCTCCGAGGATGACCTTGGGAGAGGAATTGGGGCGCTGAGTATGCGGCTGCCCCTCCCCTTCCCTGCCTCCAAGAAGGCTCCATTGGCCATCTGCCGAGGCCCAATGTCTGTTTAGAAAATCCTGGCTGATTACTATGGGGCATGCTGCTAATTTTTTCTTCTATGTGCTGTGAATAGCATAATATATGTGTGGAGGTTGAAAAACAGAACATGTTGGTGAAGATCCTACCCTTTCAGTGCAATCGCAATACCACAAATGTTGTTTGTATATTATACTTTTTATTGTTTGTGGTCATCAGTCATTGCAAACAGTTCAGATCAGGACATGTCTGTAAGCATAGTCTTGAACTGGAAGGAGAAAAGTGGAGATCATTCTCTATTGCAATGCCAAGGCAGCAGATCTTCTCTGATCTTGGAAGCTAAGCAGTCACCCCTTATTAGTACTTGGATGGGAGACAGCCAACAAATACCAGGTGCTGTAAGCTGTATTTCAGAGAAGGAACTGGAAAACCCATCTCTCTGTATTCTTTGCCTAAGAAAACCCTGTGAAGAATTCATGGGGATACCAAAAATTGATAGGTCTCCCCGCCCCCCCTCTCTCTCTCACACACACACACAATTGCTCATACTGTTAAGAACAGGAGGTGGGCATGAAAGAGATTTAGGGGCTTTGCAGATGGCACAAAGCGCCATCTTCAAGCCCAGGAAGTGGAGGGGCAGCCAGACGCTGGGCGCCCCAACCCCTTCCTGAGGACATCATTGGAGTGCCTGCTGTTGCACACGGTGGGCACTCCGATGACATCCTTCCATAGCAGCATCCAGAAATGAGAAGCAGAGAATTGGGCCCGCTGCTAACACATGCAGTGGCCCCAATCCACCCTTCTGCCAGCCCTGGAAGGAGCACTAAATGCCACTTCTTCAAGAGTGGGCAAAAGGGGCACCCAAAGAGATGCCATGCATCTCTTCTGCATCTCTTCTGGTGCAGGATGTCATCAGAGTGGTCGCTGTGTGCAACAGTGCACGGTCTGATGATGCCCTTGGGAAGGAATTGGGGCATCCGGCGTCCGGCTGCTCCTCTTCTTCCCTGGCTCCAAGATGGCGCTTTGCACCATCTGCAGAGCCCCTTAGAGTCTGAAGGTCATGTTTTAATTTTTTTAATTTATTTATTTTTAAGTACTATTTGAAGGATTTAAAATGAATTAAAAGATCCAAAAGTTTGAAAATTAAATCTGGGGTTGAAACTCAGCTACATAATGTTGGTGAACATTTTACTGCTAAAATGTATAAATTGTTGTTGAGATTTGAAATGAAAGGGGAACAGGTAAAAGATTGCATTGTGAAATGGCCTTAAAATATTGGTCCTGCAGTCCAAATGGAACAACAAGAAAGGATGGAGATAGAGTTTGCCATTTACTTTTGAGTTACAATTTGAGAGAAAATTTATATGCTGTAAGATGATGTTTGTGGATGGTATTTAACACCAGAAAGATATTTAAAGTATTTTTTAAAATAGCTCAAATAAATGTTAGAAATGTAAATAGAAGGTAGGGATTTTTTACCACATGTAGTATACTTGACAATGTTGATTGAGAAGCAATCATTGAATAAATTTAAGAAAGATTGGGAATTATTATTTCTTTTACAGTCTCAGTGTGGCCATATATCAGCTTTAAGTTTTGTAAGTTAAGCAAAGTTTGTATTAAGTAGAAGAATAAATATACTATCATTTAAAGGAAATATAAAAAATTATGGAATATATTTATCATTTGAGGGGTGAGAGGTCAATAGTAATATTGGTGTTTGAGTTATAGTAGTGTTTATAGTTTTGTTATAGTGTAAGTACTTTAGTTATATATATAAAACATGTGTATGATTGTTATGTTTAATAATTATTTTTTAAAAATCTGTAGGAACGGTGGGATTCTGGGTTAATGTGTGATCTTAGAGCATTATAATGTGCTGCTATGTACAGTCAGAAAAAAATCTCCATTATTGGGGCTTGGTATATGTTGCTTTGTTATGCTTGGTATATGATACTTTGATAATTTCACTCTGAAAGGAAGCAATAAGTAATTTTAGCTATTCCCCCCCCCCCTTCAATAAAGTATTAGCTAAGTATGCAGTTTTCAAAGCTGATTCACAGTCTAGGACTTATTTTAGCATTTTCTGTTCAGGAAACAGACTTCTCTGCACATAAATATTATTTTTTTTTTACAGAAAATGTCTCATGGGGAGGGGAGGAACACCCTTTGACAAGATTTATCAATCCAGGTCATCAGGAATTCCTGACACTTAAGAAACATGTTTTCTAACTTCTTCTGGAATTTGAGTATTTTTTCCATTCCCGGTTTGTGCCCTAGATAGCAGAATTCTGTCTCTTACATGGAAACTAATATGTTTGGACAAAGAATTCTTGCTCCCTTTCTTCAAGGACTGAGCCCTGTTATTTGAAACTTTCCAAGCTCATGTCAAACACTGACCTGCAGATACTTTATTCAGATAGTACCTTGTATTTTAATTGTTCTGATATGTACATAGAGATCACTTCATCTCCAAATTCACTTCATGGGATTCCCCTGTGATCTCAGATTGTGAAAATAATTAGTTTTGCAGTCTGAGTAGCACAGCACCAACACTTGCTAATTGTAACATGCAGGTGATATCTTGCATAAGAGGTCAAAATGTCAGCTTGAACATACTTTTGCAATATAGTTTTTTGTGTTGGTTTTGTGAGGGGGCTGTGTGGCCATGTTCTAGAAGAGTTTCTTTCTGCTGGCGAAATGTCAGAAAGAAACTCTTCTAGAACATGGCCACACAGCCCAAAAACCTCACAAAAAACTATGGATGCCAGCCATGAAAGCCTATGACTTCACATTTTGCAATATACATTTCTACTATTCCAACATAGGAAGACAATAATTAACCTTTGTTAAGCTATGCAAGAGAATGCAAGATGTTCTAACAAGTGTATAATCTTTCAGTTCCCACATGTAAGAGCTATGCAGGAACTTGTCACTTGTAGATTTTAGAAGAGCCATATATCCTGTTCATTCATACTGGGGGGGGGGGGGGGGGGGGGGGGGAGTGAGTTATTTTGTATTTATTTTATATCCTTAAAATGTCAAGATTTAATATAGCTCTAACCTTAGTTCAACTGTTTCAGCAGAGCAGTTTTATAACTGCTTACTGAAATCCTAGCACATTCTGACAGCTATTCTGTAAATTCTAGACTAGTAAGTGTTTTTATCTGAAGATGAAAAGAATTTCTAGTGCATTGATAAGGACATTAATCAATACTTTATTATCTTCAGCAATTGCAAATAATTTCTCATGCTGAAAGCACATTGCATTCTGAACATTTTGAACACAAAATTTTTAATAGGGGCAATTACATTTCAATGGCAGTTAGCTAAGTAACTTTTCAGAACAATGCACAAACTTTAAATGGTAAATGATAAAACATCATTGCAAGCAGCTTTTCAGCGAATATGAGAGAGAACATTTTTCCTTAGAGTAAAATAGCTCTCTGACATTGTGAATATAGTTCTCACCTTCAGTTTTAGCTATTTTTTCTGATTCATCCTCAAGACAAATGGTGTATTTAACTGGATATACTATAGAATAATAAATGAAAGAGAATATAGGAAGATGCAGATTAAAGGTATGAAACAGCTACAAATAAGATCAAGCTTCTTGTCCTGTTGAAGAGAGTGGCCCAGTTCTTCAATCTAAGCCATTAGATGTTTGCATTTATTGATTAATGATCTATTCCCTTATTACAAAGGTTATAACAGCTCTGTTAATCCCACCATCAAAATGGCCATGATGATCCTTCATTCATTGCCACAGGAAAAAAATGGCCAGAACATCCTCCAAGTCTGAGCTTCCTTCATTAAAATCAGTTAATTCTTGTATTCACTGCTTAAAGGTATTTCATTTTACATTCAGTACTTATTCCATGATCTATTAAACCTGTTTAAAGTTCTAAATAATATAGAAAAAAAATTCTGGAAAAGTCTGATGAGTGGAATATTTAGGATATAAAGCATATCAGTTTTAAGGCATGGAAAAACTTGTTTCCAGACAGTGCTACACAGAAATATTTGTAACTTTACCACCTATTATCTTCTTAACTAATCTCTTTGAAATGGCATTCTGTACCATAATCTCTTCAAAATATTATGGTTATAGGATCCTATTTTTTTATAGGTGACACTGAAATAATTTTAAACCCTTCTTCTCTTGGCCTTAGATTTCTGCAATCCAGTCATCAGACCCCTGGTTGCACCTAAACAGTGTAAAAATAAGATACAGTGATATGGTAGAAGAACAGGGAGTGGAGATTCATTCCTGGAAACTAGTATGTTAAGTATCCTATCCTCATTTTCAGTTATTTTCAATACAAGCATCCAATTTATATATAAAATCATGAAAGAAAACGTGCACAATACCACTCATTTAAGCACTATGTGTTTACTATGAACAAGTTACAGCTACTTCTCAAGTTAGAAAATTGAAGAGATATATTGATTTCTCTTGATGAAGAGGTCTGCTCCAAAGCATATATGCCACTTATCCTTTGAAAAAATCTTTGAGAGTATGTAAAGCCTTGTTTCTTTTTTCTGTGGTATTCTTTCTTCCAGGAAGTTTTGTTTCACCTCATAATGGAACAGATAAACAAATAGCCATTTCCTCTGTGCATCAGGTTTCAGAAAAGTCCATAGTATATTCTTTGAAATCCACAGAAAGACGTTAGTTTGGCTCTTGATCTGCTTATACACTCAAAATGTACAATACACCATTTTATAATGACTGCTGTATTGGGATTGGTATCAGAAGAACAGTAAGGAGTTAGAAGTATGATCTCACACTGTGTGCTATGTAGCACTCATGGTATCAAAGAGACAAGTACAGTGGGCCCTTGGTAACTGTTGGGGTTTAGTTTCAGAACTCCTGTGGACACCAAAATCCATGGAGCTCAGATCCTATTATATACAATGGTATAGTAAAATGGTAATTCTCATATTAAATGGCAAAATCAAGGTTTGCTTTTTGGAATGTATTTTTTCCTGAATATTTCCATGCCATGGATGGTTGAATCCATGGATGCAGAACACACATATGTGGAGGGCTGACTGTATAGTTACATGTAGTTGGTATTCTTTAGCCAAGCCTCTAAGAAAGCAGTGCAGAAATTCAGATATAAACAGTCATTTAGCTTTATGGTTTTGTGTTCTGTTTACCTCACAATTTTTAAAAAATATTTTATTGATTAAAAAGAAAATGATGAAATAAACAAATACAATATTGTTTACCTCATAATTTTATAAGTTTTACTATGGATGTCTCAAAAAAAGAATGTTACTCCCTCTCCCAAATTAGGAAGGCAAAGGTAGCCATCTGTGAAAAAGGGCTCTCTACTTCCCAGCCTGGATTTCCCATGACAGATTTCAGGGTGCAGGGAAAAAACTATACAAGATGTTAGCAAGTGTGTATCTCCTTTTTTTCTCATGGGACTGTGTGGAGGAACTGTACCACCCGTCCAGAAACCTACTTCTGGGCCACTGCTTGCTTTGAGAAATTTCAGCTTACATCAGCTAAGCGATATGTGTGAGCCTCTTTGCATTTATCTTTCAGATTCTGCATCCTCTGGTTAAATATTAATAATAAACTATATATTTTTCTTGTGGCTTCATTTCAATTTTTGTAATCCTAGGATCAGATCTTACTTGGGCCCAAGTTGATTAGGCCTCCAGAATTGTTGTACCCACTACTGCCCCCATTTCCTGTTCATGCACCAAACCAATTATTTAAATAATAACAATAATCCTTGTTTGATCAACCATGGAATAGCTAGACCAGACACACATATATGGGAAAATAAAGGGCCATTTATTCAACCTATTCAAATACTAATAAACTTGACTTTTTGAGAAACTACAAAGAGGAGCATCATCACGGTGAGGGTCCAGATGGAAAACTAGGTGTCACCAGGTGACCAAAACCCCTCCAGCCTACTCTTGGGCAAAACACTAGGCCCCAAGGTAAATCCAAGATATTGGATTGAACCTTTGGTCCAGCCCAGGGATAGGCAACCTTTCCCCTTTAAGGGCCGAGGGACTTCAGCTCCCAGAATCCCAGGAGCTATTGGCCAACATGGGACTATTGGCCAACATGGCTGAGGCTTCTGGGAGCTGAAGGCCCTAAGCAGACGACTAATAAAGTCGTCTTCTGGGCAGAGAAGAGGAGGGGCAGCCGCACGAGCGGCGCCCCTTCCTCTCCCCGAGGTCGCCCCCAGATGCGCCGGCCGTCCGCACGACCGGCGCATTGGGGATGACCTCACGGCACAGCGCCCACATGCGCTGCGCCGTTTGAGCCGGGGAAAGTGCGCCCGCCGCTTTTGGGGCGCACTTTCCCTTAGATCTAAAAGGAGCGCCAATTTGGTGCTCCTTTTAGATGCGCTGACGGTGCGCCGCGGTGCGGAGGCTCCGCACTGCCGGCGCTCCGTCCGGCGGCGGCTCCAGGGCCTCCGTGTGCTGAGGCCCGAAGTCCCTCAGCCCTTAAAGGGGAAAGGTTGCCTACCCCTGGTCCAGCCTATTGGAAGGCAAAAATAGGGCACACTCTCCCAAAATCCCATGAGTAAGAGAGAGCAAATCCCCCATGTTGGCCCCAAAGACAGCCACCTTTCCAACCCCCAGGTCCCTTGACTTGTAAAGGCAGTCCCAGAGCCCAAATTTTCACTCAAACGGGGTGCCAATGGTAAACACCTAACTCAGGGTTAGGCAACCTTTCCCCTTTAAGGGCCGAGGGACTTCAGCTCCCAGAAGCCCCAGCCATGTTGGCCAATAGTCCCATGTTGGCCAATAGCTCCTGGGATTCTGGGAGCTGAAGTCCCTCGGCCCTTAAAGGGGAAAGGTTGCCTACCCTGACCTAACTAATCATATCTTCCCCCATTGCTGGCACTGAAAGGGTCAAGCATCAGCTTATTATTATTATTATTATTATTATTATTATTATTATTACGCTTTATTTATATAAGGCTGTAGATTTAATAAATAAAATAGATAAAAATAAAGATAAGCCTGCCAATGGTGTACATGCTACAAAATAATAAAATACATATGAATACAAAGGAAGCAACAAATTAAAAACATCAAATAATAATCATGCAATGCCTGAGAACGCTTCCCTGAACAGTATAGCCTTTAACTCAGCTTTGAAGTTGGTAAAAGAAGTGGGGGAAGGAGGTTCCAGGGATAAGGGGCAGATAGTGAAAAGGGATGAATCTGGGATGGAGCAGTAAAAATCCTATGCTGAGACTGCAGACTTTGGGGGGTTGCAGACTGCTAGAAATAGTGCAAATTGAGTCC
>CM034706.1:181166489-181176560 GCA_020142125.1 Phrynosoma platyrhinos | reverse complement strand
GCAGATGTGATAATGCATGTTGCAAAATGCTGGACTGAAATTAAAGGACAGAGGTGAGAAAGAAGAAGCCCTGCCAGAAGGAGGTTACAAAAATCTAATCACAAGAACACTAGGGAATGGATCAAAATATTGGCAGTACAGGCCAAGAAAAATGGCCCCACATCGGATTTTAGCAATGTTATACAAAAAGAATCTACATGCCTTGGCTGTGACCTGAATACATGACAGAGAAGAATCAAAAATAAAACCAAGACTGCTGGCTTCCTGGACAGGTTGAATAGAAATGTTGTCAACGGAAACAGAAAAGGAGTACTGAACAATCGGCTTTGGTGGAAAAACAAGAAGCTCCATTTTAGACATATTGAGCTTCAAGTACCAATGGCAGATCTACTGAGAGACAGCTGTAAAACAAGATGAAACTTGCTGTTCAAGACCCAGAGAAGGTCAGGGGTGGAAAGATACAGTTTTGTGTCATCGGCGTACAGATGATAGGAAAAGCCAAAAGAACTGATGAGTTTTTTTAGGGACAATGTGTAAAGAGAAAACAGTAGGGGACCCAAAACAGAGCCCTTGGGAACTCCAACAGATAACAGAAGACAAAGCCTGACCACCTGTGACCACTGCAAAGATCTGTCTGACAGATAAGATTTAAACCAATCAAGGACAGAGCCTGGGAACCCAAGGTCAGAAAGTATATCAACTGAAAGACAGTGATCAACAGTGTCAAAGGCCACAGACAAATTGAGAAGAATGAGAACAGAGTAAAGGCCTTGGCCTTCTGCTTTGGCCTGCAGAAGATCATCTGAGATCTTTGTGAGAGTCATCTCTGTAGTGTGCCGTGGGCAGAAACTGGACTGAAAGGGATCAATTATGGAGTTGGCTTCAGGAAACTCAAGACAGCGAGAACAAACAACCCGTTCCAGAACCTTGGAAGGAAACGAAGAGAAATTGGAGCTAGGCAGAGAAGAGGGCTTGAGAGAAGGTTTTTTTTCAGAATTGGGGAAGCTAGAGCATGTTTAAAAACCAAAGGGAAAGAGTCAGGAGAGAGAGAGAGAGATTAAAGATATAGAGAAGCAAGGGCAGAAAAGAAGGGGCTATAGAGATTAGAAAATGAGAAGTAATTGGATCAAGAGAACAAGTTGCAGGTTTGGAAGAGTGCAGCAGCATAGAGTGTTCATCCAAAGAAAAAAGAGGAAACACAGAAAATTTTTTGGCCGAGAGTGACAGAAATTTAGTAGTAGATGAAAATTTGGGAGGGACTATCTCAGAGCAAATAGTGGTAATCTTTGAAATGAAATAGTTAGTGAAATCATTAGGAGAGAATAATGAAAAGACAGGAGCAGAGGGAGGTTTTAGCAAAGTATTGAAGGTGAAGAACAAACTCTGTGGACGCCTCTCATTGGCGCAGATCAATGATTTGTAATAATTCTGTTTTGCCATGGACAGGGTGTGTGAAATTAAAAATTTATAATGAATAAAATCAGCCCATTCCCTGGATTTTTTCCAAAGATGTTCAGCTGCTCGAAAGCAGTACCAGAGATACCTAAAGGTGGGAGTAAGCCAGGGCTGGGGCCTGATCATAGAGGAAGATGTGCATATAGATACAGAAGCAAAGCTGTCAAGAATTAAAGAAAGAGTGGAGTTAAATAAAGACATTGCTGAATCAGCAGAGTCCCCAAGATTTAAAGAGGAGAGAAATGAATCCAAGGTCTGACTGAGATGGTCATAATTAACAGACTGAAGATCATGAAAATAATGTTGAACAGTATGAGGAAGAGGTGGAATATAAACAAGAGTAAAAAAAATTAAATAACGATCAGATAATGGAGAATCATCTGCCAAGTAGTCAGAAATGACACACTTAGCAGCAAAAACTAAGCCAAGACAATGACCAAGTGAATGAGTTGAGGAGTTGGAATGGGGCTGAAGACTGAAAGAGGCTAAGAGGGAACTAAAGCGAGATGTCAGATTCTTGGAATCATCAAAGTGGATGTTAAAGTCACTTAGAATCAGAAAGGGGATTGCATCTGATAGAAAAAATGTGAGCCATGACTCAAAGTCAGAGAGAAACTGGGTAGCAGAGCCAGGAGAGCAATAGATAATTGCAACCCGCTGTTGTAGAGGAAAAAAGTCTAATAGAAAAACTCAAATGAAGAGAAACAATAGCTGGGTGAGAGAGACAGAACTTGAAACTGGCAGAAATTAGACAGGATTCACTGCCCAATGGTCAACAGGAGAAAATGTAACCATGACAAGAGCAGAAAAGTAATAGCCAAAAGTACTCCATAACATTGCCTATCACCACAAGGAAGCAAGGGTCTAATATAGGGGTAGGCAACCTTTCCCCTTTAAGGACCAAGGGACTTCAGCTCCCAGAATCCCAGGAGCTATTGGCCAACATGGGACTATTGGCCAACATGCCCGAGGCTTCTGGGAGCTGAAGTCCCTCGGCTCTTAAAGGGGAAAGGTTGCCTACCCCTGGTCTAATAGATAAGGTAGTAAAATGTTGCTGGGCAGGGAGGTGAGCTCTAAGCTCATCCTCCACTGGCTGCTGCTAGCTCAATTTTAAAGCAGCCACCTCTCCCTCAGTCCTGCCCTAGAGGAGCACTTCACTCCCCAAAGGGAAGGCAGGCCTTCCCATGGCTCCACGTATTTCTCCTAACCTGATCCTCATTTGACCTCTTCCTATCTCCCAGCTTCCACTCTTCTGTTCACTCTGGAACTGTCGCTCTGCTGCCCCTAAAGCAGCGGCAATCAGCGACTTTTTCCCCCTAAATCCCTTAATCTTTTTGCTCTTACTGAAATCTGGTTCCCGTCCCTTGATAATGCTACCTCCGCAGCCCTTTCTTTTGGTGGTCTCTTTCACCTACACAAGCCACTCTGAGGGTTGAGGAGGAGGGGTCGGTATCTTACTGTCTAAGCTACGTTTGAGAATCCTATGGTGGCTTAGTTTTTCAGCTGTATGTGGTCTTTTGCCTGTTATCCTGTTGTTTATTTCTAGCCACAGAGCAGGCCCTCATCTTGTTTTGTTAGTGTTTCTTTCTCGTACATAGACTACTTTTTTAAGTCTTGATTTTTCATTTCTGATTTATGGGTTTTTTTTTCTTGGCCCAATTTGTTCAGAGACAGTTTCCCATTGCCTTCCTATGTGGCCGAGAGACTGTGACTTTTCTAAAGTCACCCAGTGAGTTTCTATAGCCAAGAAGGCAGTCAAACCCTGGTCTCCCAAGACCTAGCCCAGTACTTTAATCACTACATCATGCTTGCTCTCTTAGCCAGTCTGATGGCATAGTCTGCCATGACAGGACTTGTCCAAGGCCTCTAAATGAGACAGAACCATGGCACTAAAAGAGTCAGAATGTACTCCTTTACCTTCCAACTGCACAGACTTAAAGCAAGACCTGATAGCTTTCAAGCCCATCCAATTTAGATAGGATGGCAGTTCTGGCCACCATGTCACTATCATCCCCCGATGAGTCAGAGGACCTTATCACACGGGGGTCTAAAGCAGTCCCATCCCTGCGCCATCCCCGTGCCACCGCAGTTCCTTTTCCCGTGCCGGTATAGAAAGCAGCATCATTCCGGCATCAGCAAATGTAATTCCCAAAGAAACCGGCATTCAAAAGAACGGGGATGACGCCGGATGATGCCGCAATGGCGCAGGGATGGCGCAGGGATGGGCGGGGTTTCTCTGCGACGTCGTGTAAAAACACGGGACAAGGATCCGCAATGGCACAAGGATGGTGCAGGGATGGGTGGGGTTTCTCTGCGACGTCGTGTGGAAACACGGGACAAGGATCCTCAATGGCGCAGGGATGGCGCAGGGATGGGTGAAGTTTCTCTGCAACGTCGTGTGGAAACACGGGGGGAAAAACGCAATGGCACAGGGATGGGACTGCTTTAGACCCCGTGTGATAAGGCCCAGAGAGCACAGAAGCTGAGCGCTTAAGGGGAAGCTTCTTAGCAGGAAGTTTACCCTTGGACTTGCCCACACCTTTCTTGGAAGCCATAACAGCCACTTGTAAGTCAGAGAGCCTCCCAGTTAAATGGAAAACCACAGATCCTAAGGTCGTAAATCAGATAGGCCTTACATCCAGAAGGAAAATACAAATCCCAAGCTCGTAAATCAGAGACCCAACAACCAAAAGGAAAACTATGAATCCCAAGCTTGGAAGTCAGAGACTCCACAACCAAAAGGTCATAAGTCAGATCCTCACAGCCAGAAAGGAAAACTACAAATCCCAAGCTTCTAAGTCAGAAACTCCATAGCCAAAAGGAAAAATACAGATCCCAAGCTCATCAGTCACACATCCTACAGCCAAAAGGAAAATTACAAATCCCAAATTCATAAGTCAGAGACCCCACAGCTAGAAGGAAAACTACAAATTCCAAGCTCATAGGTCAGAGCGACCCCACAGCTAAAGGAAAACTAAAAATCCCAAGTTTGTAATTCAGAGATCCCACAACTAAAAGGAAACTACAAGTCCCAAACTCATACATTAGAGCAACCCCACAACCAGAAAGAAAAACTACAAGTCCCAAGCTCATAAGTCAGAGACCCACAGCTAAGGGAAAAAGCCCCAAGGAAAAAACAAAATGGCATCACCTGGGAAGTCTGTCAAACAAAATGGCAGCCCCCAAGAGGCAGTACAACAAAATTGCTTGGCCAGTCACCCAAAAGGGACCAAGAGGCTGAAAACAAAATGGTTGATGCAATGAGAGGCAGCCAGAAATGGTGCCCAGCCTAAATCAATCAATTTAAAAACCTGCAAAAGCCCCAGGACAAAGAACAAAACTTTGACAAGAAGCCCAAGAAGTAATCAAACCAGCAACAAGTAAGAGACAAAGTAAAGGATAAAATAATGGAATAAAGATAGGGAGGGTATCAGAACCATCAGTAATGAAGTAAAAGGGAAGAAAAAACCCTGTAGCCAAACCAAACAGAGGGAAAAGGGGAAAGGAAAAAAAAGGGTGGAGTAAGAAAAATAAATAAAAGGAGAAGGGAATAAAAACGCCATAGGGTAAATGGAAAGGGGGGGGGGAGGTAAGAAATTAATTAAAGGCGAAAAGAAATATTTGTATCACATTAGGCAAACCAGAACCACACAATGCACTAATTCAGCCCCAACAATAATCAAAAACAAGAAATAGAACCTAGTCCAGCAACAAAAGAAAACAGGACCAACAAAGCCCAGAAGTCCCTTCTCTCATGTTTCAAAGAGAAAGAATGGCTGTATAAGGGGGCACCCAGCATAAAAGGCCACTGTGCGCCACCCCTGATAACATGCCCCTGGCTTGGCTAATCAGCTAAGCCCCAATTATCTTGGTCTCTAATCATGAAGACCATCAAAGGTGTATCTTCCCTTAAAGCGGCTTCACCACTTAGGTCATGTCCAAATTTCTTTTAATATTTTATTTTTCAACATTAAAACTCTCAATTAGATCAGCTTCAAAAGTACCGGTAACAAGAAATCACAGCTTGTGCTGAGAGAATGGGTGAGTTCTCACATTTTCCTTTTCCCTCTTTTCCTCTGTTGTCCTGAGGGATATTGAAAGATCTTATTCCTATCTTAAATTTGCCACAGTTAATAATAATAATAATAATAATAATTAATAATAATAGGTTTTATTTCTAGCCCGCCCCTCTGCTCAGCAACCGGGGCGGGTTACAACATATTTAAAACAAAAACAGTTTAAAACATTCCCTCAACCCAACTATAACCCTCCCACCCCATTAAAACTGGATTAAACTAATTAAAGAGCTAAAATAAGAATAAAACAATAACAAAAATAAAAACATCAAGGGCAAGCAGGTAGTGGTAGGAAAAAGGGACGATAGTGACCATCTCCAACTGAGCTGGGAGATTATTCCAGGAAGACCTGCTGGAAGAGATCCGTCTTTACTGCTTTTTTAAAGCTAGCAAGAGTGGTGATAAGACAGATCTCGTCTGGGGGGCCATTCCATAGTCTGGGAGCGGTCGTGGAAAAGGCCCTCTGGGAGGTCCAAGACATGCCTTGCAAACCATGTTTGCTTTAATTATCTTGTTCTTATTAACTATTCTTTAAATGGAAATTTGGAAGATTTTGACCTTCCAAATATTTTCTCCTACTCCCTTCAACTCCACCCAGCATAGGTAATGGTGAGGGACTATGATAGTAATAGTCCAAACCATCTGGAGAATGAGATTCCCCATCCTTAGCTTAAACAAACTCCGGTTTTCTGAATGCGGACATATGAGGAATTGTTACTAACCTAAAATCAGACCTGCAATCTTTTGAACTTCAGGAGGAGTTGAGATGAGAAAACACAAAGAATGAGGTTCACTGTAACTCATTTTCATAATGGTTTCCCATTATGCTTGAAGCTGGACTCAGATCATTTTCCTGGCTTATACAACTTACAGGATGCAATTTAAATGATTTAACCTGTGTATGGCAGTGGCTGAAAAAATAACTTGTTCAGTTATTCCCATATTGGGTATCACTTTGAAAAAAACCTCTTTATTTTCATACAGTTGCCCACATGCAGGCAGTATATGCAACCATATATACAATATATTATACTCTTTCAGCAAGCTGGATGCTCCATGCTTACTTAGTAGAAAGACATCAGGGTAATAAATGCCTATATACTGAACGGGTTGACTTTAGTTATGCATTGAAGTTGAGATGTGGAGATATCTAGGAAAATAAAGAGATTGAAATATGGTGACCTCATAAAAATTGGATAGCAATATTGTTTCTATTGTTGTATTTAGATTTTTCTATGTCACCTATCATTCAGTGGCTGATTGCAAGGAGCCATAGTGGAGGAGGGTGTTACCTTACTGGGCTTATAACATGGTGGCAGCCAATCTAGAGTAGCTACAAAGTTAAATATACTTAACTAAGGAGATTATTGCATGGAGAAATGCTGTTGTGATAGACACGGGACTGTAAAAATGAAACTTGATGTTATCACACATGCTGGTGACCAGGTGAGCGCAACACATCTGCATCCCAGACCTCAGCCGTGCTTATCCTGTGGCTTTTTCAAAAACAGCAGACTCCCGTTTTTGAAAATCATCTGGATAAGCTCCAGGATGCAGATGAGTTGCATTAGCCCAGCCACTGACATGTGTGTGATAAAACCCGGTTTTGTCTTTACAATCTCATGTCTATTGCAGCAGCATTTCTCCATGAAGTAATCTCCTAAGTAGTTTTTCCTTGCCTGGCTACCTCAGTCCTGACTTACTGGTCAACAGCTGCTCTAAGCAACAAAAGTCTGTTGTCCTGTCAATCACGATTTAGGATACTGATGTTTCCACCACACTCCCATGATGCAACTGTCAGATCTAGGATTCTAGTTACAATTCATTCTCACATCAGAGGTCATCCTCATGGGAGAGGACCAGAAGCAACAGTCTGCTGCATCCTGATCAACAGGATAACAGAGTGGCTGCTGGCCAGTGAGTCAGATCTGGGAGCCTTTTACAATCTTTATATATTCCCTACATAAATTTAGGTTACATACTCATGACTGTGATCATGAATTCCAAAGGATATATCTAACCTATCCCTCCTGTCTTGATTTTGGAATGAGCATTTGGCCTGACTTAACTGGAGATTAACAATTTTAGTCTCATATGAATCATACAAATTGGCTCTTTTCATATAGAATCAGTTTGCTCCAAATTGTTGACCAGTAAGGTAAGAGGATGCAGTTGTGAACGCTTTCTGTCTCTGTCCTACTGTTAATGCTGATGTCGGTCTGATATAATACATGTCTATCAAGACAAGAAGACTACAAGTAACTGCTGTAGCACTTGCCCTATAATCTAGCACAAATGTGCCCTTAATGGAAGACATGGCTCCTCTAATATGTAATATGCTAAATAGCCCACCATGTGAGACTGCCTTCAGCTGCCTGGCACAAAAGGGACTGCATAAGTAGTATGTCATCAGCATCCATTGAACAGCTGTAACTTGAACTGAATTGAACAAAATTCTACAAAAGCTGGATGTGAATGTCTTCCCCAGCTTTTTACAGATGTAAGTGTGAGTCAATTTAGTCCACATTGTAATGGGAAAGGTTTTTTTTTTTTTAAAAAAATACTTAATAGCACAATCCCAATTGTATTTAGCCAAAGGCAGGTCCCACTGTACTCAACAGGGTTTACTACAGATAAATATGTATGGGATTGAAAGGTAAAATAGAGAAAAATTATTACCATATCATGATAACTTTAATAGTAAAATCAAAATTGTTTAAAACTGAAACAATTAGTTATAAAACAAAAGAAAGAGTAACATCTGTATTTAAAATTTGATCTTATGAGTATTTTCTGTTTTTATGAGTTGTGTTAGGATAACTTTGCACAGGTATAATCTAAGCCAAAAATATGATTAGTGGAGATATGACATATACGGAAATTTTTCAGGAATGATAATTAAAATAAAAGCTAGCACTTTAATGTGTGAAAGGCCTCAAAAATTTCAATCTTGTTTATCTATAAAACAACCATATTCATTTGGGCCTCTAATGTCTCATTCAGTGAGAATTTTCTAAAGAAACTTCCCAAGATCAATCCCAAGATTTTAGTAATGTTCAGAGTTCAGCAAGGAAAACTTGGTATCTCAATCATAGCCAAGTAGATCAATCTGTAACAACAAGTGCTCTGTCTTGATACAGAGCTGTCTGGTTTATTTGCTATCCTTTAGGTGAGTAGTATTAATTACATTTAAAATCAATACAGTAACTAGACAGAATGCAGGGTACTATTTGTTTTGGAACTGCCAATAGAAACCAAAAGTGCTAGCATAGATCATCCATTCTAAGCACTGGGAGTAGGTATGCACAATAATAGACATTGTAGGATATGGCTGACAAACCAGCTACCTCAGTTATTGTCAACAAAGTGAATCAATTTAAGCAATGTTCTTAATTGTTTTCCATGCTAAATGCCACACTTCTGCAGTACTTCGATATGTTCTGGTGTACCTTTCGCAAAAAAATAAATCCACCAGGGAACTTTAGGGCAATATTCCTTTTTCAACTCTGCTGACCAAAATCTGTACAGATTTGTTTTATATTCAGTTAAATTGATCAAACCATGCAGTGTGTTTGTGCAACTGCAATCTGAGCTTGGCTGGTTGATGCTTTTGGGAACTTTGCATTAATCAACACTGCAGCTGAAATGTCAGCATGAAGGTCAAGGCACCATGGAAGGCAAGCAAATGTCAAAGTTCATGTAAACCCATTTCCAATAGCAGTGAGACGTTGAAGGAGCAGACTACCTAGGATTAATTTCTTGGGGGCAAGGCATAGCAAAGTGGAGACTAATGCTATTTCTGCAATGTTAGGCTTACTAACAAATATATCAGATTGCTCTTAATCCCATGTATTCTAATAGTCATGAAATCATGTCTCTTCTTCCCTTTCATCAGTACAGAATATGTCCCATCCTCTCCATCACCTCACCAAAATGTTCGGTCCACAATTTGGCCTTTTACCACCTTGTCCCACTGTGGTCCATCACTTTCCATTTTTCTGCTGCCTGCTGAATTGCCCACATTTTGCCTTGGTTTGTTTACTTCTCCATGGTCATCCTGTGGATCAAACATGGTCATCCTGTGGGCTCTTTTTACAGTGGCAGGATGAGGCATTCTCCTGGCTGCTTGGACTATGGGCCACTGGTGACAACTCCATAACATCATACTCTGCTCATAAATCCTGCACATACTACTTGTTCTTACATTCAGAACCTTCCATGTCTTCGCACTCCATTTTTCTGTCTCAACACACATTTGAAAAATGGAAGGTGCAGGAAGGTGCATTGGTCTTTCTAAAAGGTTATTTGGAAACTTTCAGGAGGATAAACAGCTGGATGGGGGGGGAAAGGATCCTGAGGAGAGAAGGGGTATACAAAACATCAATGGGATGCATATACAGTGGGCCCTCGCTATCTGCGGGGGATCCATTCTGGATCTCTACACAGATGCCAAAATCCATGGATGCTTAAATTCCATTGATATCAATGGTGGTGTGGCCATGTGACATTTTGAAGGAGCTGCCTCCTCCTCCTCTTCCCC
>CM034706.1:181146771-181157865 GCA_020142125.1 Phrynosoma platyrhinos | reverse complement strand
TGAAACCCACTGGGTGAACTTGGACAAGTCACACAGTCTCAGCCTCAGAGGAAGGCAATGACAAACCTTCTCTGAGCGAATCTTGCCAAGAAACCCCCATGATCACCATAAGTCAGGAACAATTTGAAGGCAAATTAATTAATTAATTGGAAGTGTATTTTAAACTGATCTAAAGAGTAACCTGACTGAAGAAGAAATAAGCAGCTCAAATAACTCACATTCACATGAGATTTCTGACAACAACAACAACAACAACATTTATTTCTTACTCACCTCTCCCTATGGGATCAAGGTGGAGAACGAAAGCAAATAAACAACAGCAAATAGTACTTAGCTGCATCCCGTAATTGTCTTGAAACTGACAGGGGTCATTAGGTTTATTTTGTAATGCGAAAAGCCTCCAAATGTGTATGTACTGAGATCCCACCAGAGGCCCATTCACACAACCAAATCTAGCACTATGATTCTACTTCAATACAGGGCATGTATTCTCGGTTACTAGAACTTTCTAAATGTCGCTTCCTAAACTGTACACTCCAGGATTCTATAGGATGTTGTCAAAGTGGTTAAAACGGAATATAGTGCTATAATTTAACACCACTTCCATTCACTTCCTGGCTACCCAACTCCACTACCCTCCATTCTGAATCTGATGTTAAAACTTTCTGACACACACCCATCATCCTTCTTCCTCTCTGGGCCCCACCCAGCTACCTAACACCACTGCTCTCAGGTCCTTACATTCTGAATATGATGGTAAAACCTTTTCCTCCAGCACCATAGAAGTTGTATTAGGTGGCCAGGAGAGGTCCAAGATGATGATGGGGGAGAGAGAGAGAAGGTTTTAACATCAGATTCAGAAAGCAAGGAACTAGACAGAAGTAGTGTAAAGTGTTTGGGAGAGGTGCAGAGAAGAAAAAAGGAGGATGTGGGGTGGGAGAGAAGATTTAAACATTGGATTCAGAAAGGAAGGAACTGACATGAGGTGGTATTAGGTGGCCAGGCGAGGTCCAGAGAGGGGAAATGAAGATGCAGGTGAGAAAATTTTAACATTGGATTTAGAAATTAGGTGGTCAGGAGAGGTCTGGAGAGGAAGAAGGATGATGCGAGGATGAGTGGGGAGAAGGTTCTAACATCAGATTCAGAATGGAGAGAAGTAGAGGGAAATAGTATAAGTGGTTTTAGGTAGAACAGCAAACATGGTGTTCCTCAATGAGCTTCTTAAGGTCTACTTGGCAGCCTGTCTCCACTGCATATGGGAGGATTCTTGAAAACTAGCTTTTTACCTCAGAAACAAACACAGCCTGAGCTCTGGGGGAAAATCTTGTCTGCTGCTTCTTCTGGAGAAAGGGAATTTTAAAAGGATTCATCTTTTTAGACAGGCTGCTAAGTAGGCACTTTTCTTGAAGAGGAACAGCGAGTGGTGTTAAGGGGTTCTTAGTCATTCTAAAAATGGAGGACATTTTGGATTTTTTTCCAGACTCCAGATAGAAAATTGAAATGCAGGACTTGTCTGGGAAAAGAAAGATGTCTAATCACCCTGGAAGAGTATGAAAAACTACACCCTTTTCCCTTTTTAAATCAGCATTCTTCCATCTTCCTCAAGTGTTTCTACAGAAGGTTTTCCAGTGACAAAAACCCATACATTGTATGTGGATCCCCTCATTTCCCAATTTAGTAGGTGTGGTATAATTGAATCCCCTCTCCTGTCTGCCTACTCCTAGTGAGTCTCCCAACTACAATATTCTTTCCTGCTGCCTACTGCTCTCCCTCTCATCTCTCCTCCTTTCACCTCAGCTATTTTCATTTTTCTTACCAGAGTGACACAAGGGGGAAAGAGGGTGAGAGATACCTTCTGCATGTCCTCTATCTACTTCCTGCTAGAACACTCAGTCACTGATCCTGAAGTAATCATTATTGAACCAAGAAGCTTCAAAGGAAGATTAGAAGGAGAGACTACAGAGTTACAATTAATTAAGAAACTCTAGTCTATCACCAGAGGTTTGTATCAAGTTAATGGCTTCTTATCACTCTATATTATTAATTGACCTACCTAGTGCTAGGATGCTCATGTTATTAGCAATAGTGGATTGCCAGTATTAATAATGCAATTGTCACACAATGCAATATACACACAAATGTATTTTCTGCATTTAATTTCCTTTTCACTTCACTGCCTACAGTCACACTTCCATCTAGGTGCATTATATATATACCTGGAATTACGGGTAACACATTATGCATCTGATGAGGGACTGAATTGTATTGTTAGTTCCAAATAGAGTAGAAGCAATGGGATTTATCAATGTACTAACTCACCATTCATCAGTGCAACTATGTTCAGTTGAATTGCATGTTTTCAATCAAGCTGAGATTAATAGGACTCAGGCCAAAGAAGGCTATAGACCATAAAAGCTCACATCATCATGGATGTCTTAGTTTTTAGGGTACCACAGGATTGTTATTTCTTAAGGGAAAGGGTTGATAAATGTATACGGCTGGGTGCACCACTCAGACTGGAGAGACCCCACAGGTTTTAAATTAGCTATCACTGATTTGCAGCTTAATTTCTGAAGTGGAATTCCTTTTATGTACTGGAAATTTCATGCCTACACAACCATGTCTGGTGATCTAATATGTATTTCCTAAATATTCACACTTCTGCGAGATTTGTCTTATTTCCACCTTAGACAGCTTTAAGAAGGCTGTTAAGATGGATCTCTTCCAGCAGGCCTTTCCTTTATAACTATCCCGGCCCAAAGAGTCAGATAACTCTCTCTCCTTGAAGCTGCTGCTGACTACATATGTAGTATTGTTATGTTAAGATGTTGGTTTTATATGTTGTTTTATCTATATTTTAAATTGCTCTAGTTTATTATCTTTTAAGGGGCGGCAGTTGTAATTGGATGTATTTATTGATATTTTTATTGTTGTAAGCTGGCCCGATTGCATTACAGAGAGGCGGGATAGAAATAAATTTTATTATTATTAATATTATTATTATTATTCAAAGGTGCTTTATAAATCTAGGGAATATGTTTGGCAGCTCTTGTAGCTGCCTTGGATCTCATCCCAGGAGGAAGCAAGGTATAAATTCAATAAATAAATAAATAAAATATTTTAATGTTTATGTCTACTGGTGACTTATGCTCCTCTGGTGTGGAATGGTGGGGGGGAGGAAGAAAGAAAATGAGCTGGAAAATAATATCACTTTTCTCTCTGCTGATGTTCTGTTATTGATAAAAGGGATTGTTCTTTGCAGACCACAGATAAAAGATTTTGCCCCCCAGCATGTCAACTGTAATGCCAAGTGAAATTAGTAACAAGCCAGCTTCAATTACATTAAAATCTCAATTGAAGAAGGCTTGAAATTAAAATCTCAATTGAAGAAGGTTTGAAACCAAACTAAGGTGCAGTTCCACTGTGAAAAGAGTCCTTGATGACCTATTCTGTATTCTTCTGTCTCCTTCAAAAGCTGGATGTTCCTTAAATAAAGATCAGTTGTGAAAGATAATAGAGCTAAACAGAAATTCAGTGGTTTTTAACTATCATCTTCTTGCCAGACCACCAGCAGATGCTAGCAGCTTCAAACAACAATAGAGGAAGGTCTCATGATAGACCTTCGATACAGGCTGCAGTTGTCCATGATCTCCACTTGGCTTTTGATGTGGAGGTTGAACTTCTCATGATAATATCACCAGCACCAGTGAAGTATGAAAGAACAGTATTGTTCACAGCTTTCATCTGCATTATTTTTAGCATGGTAAATCGACAAAAACGTCAGTGCTTTCATTCTAACTCATGCAGTCTTGATTCAGTGGATAACTAATGAATCCAGAGACATGAATACATGTCTCCTTCTTAACAGCCTTGATATGGTTTCCCCTTACTTTAAATGAAAAAGCTCCTACTGATTTTGGTGGCCTTTGGAATCAAGTCCAAATATTAAGCTGGTATTATTATGCATAATTCTGTTGAGGGCTCAATTATGTCCCTTGTGTGGCTAGGCAATGCTGGCAGGGAATGGATGAACCTCCTGAGGCCTTCTATTAAGAAGTATTGTGTTTTTTCAAAAGATAATGCCTCCATATTTGGAAAGCTAGCAAGATCACTGGGGTGAGATTCCGTGCCAAGAAACATTCTATCAAAAGAAGCACAACTATTATCACAACAGAGCTTCATTTAAGGAAAGATTATGGGGAGGACAGGGGAAAACAGTTTTACTCGCTAGCTTCTCATTTTAACAAAGCCAGCACTAACTTCCCCTCCTATGAAAAGAAAATGTTATGTATTTTAAAATTATGTTTTCGCCATCTTTTGCAGACTGTACCTCAAAAAATAGCAACTCACTACTGCATTATGAAAACCTAGCCTTCTTAACCTTAACAGAGCTTGGCAACACCATCCTACCTTTCATGCTAGATCACCAAATCTAGCAAATGATAGGCCTCCCATATCTTGGAGATCTTTATGATAAGAAGAAAGGCATTGGAGGGATGAAGAAGAAAGCAGATGCTGCTTGAATTTCCACATCCTTCAAGAACTCTTGAAACACTGGGCCTTGCTTTATTGTTGCTGAGGTTCTGTGATACCCCTTTCTCTCCCAAAGCCTCACCCTTCTCAAGAACAGCAAGAGAAAAAGAAGCCAGCTCCATCAGGAACTGCCCTGTGAAGTTCCTTCCAACAGGAAACATGAGGCTTACTATGTGACAAGAAAGGTACTGCTTCTCTCCCACTGCCCAGTAGCAAAACAATGCAATCTGCCCACAGAGAAAGAAATCTTTCTTTACAGAAACAAGCTGCATTGTGTATCTGACAGAGGAAGAGAGTAGGTGAGAGGGAATGAATGCGATATGTGATGATGTGGTTGAGTTTGACAAAATGTGGAGTGGTGCAGTGATAAAATTTCTGTTTCACCAGAACAGTATACAGAATTTAGGAATGAGAGAGATATCATTGGACAATGAAGCATGATTCAAGTAGTGTTACTTTTTGTAATTGTGCTATTGTGATCGTATCTATGGTGACTCCATTCAAATGTTTCACCTTTCTGTTTCATATTTATCCCACAGTATCTATCACCACTCAAGTCTTGTTTTCTTTTACAAGTAGGGCTGAACCTTAATTATTTAATATTTTCTCTCTCTTTATCTTCAGTTCTACCTCAAGGATTACCACATCTTCAATCCAAACATTCTTTTTCTCAATCATAGTTATGTCTAGCATATTATGTTCTAATTGTTTATCAGTTTGAATCTAAAAGTCCCTTAAGATTTTTACTTCATAGTTTTTGACTACTTTTTAAAGCTTATATTCCAACCAGTTCTTTGCAGATGGCAAATCATATTTATTTTGCATAGATTCCAATGTATCATTTCATGTTTGCTGCACAAACTGATACTGTGGCTATCAATTTCAATTTTTTTATTTACATACTTGATAGTAATTGTTCATGCTTTTTTCAATATTTGCCTCAATGTTATTTGTCTGAAGTGCTTGTTCTTGAATTGCCAATATAAGTCCTTCAATTATGTTTTTAAATGATTGAGTAACCATTGCCAGATGATCCTAGTCTTGGATTTTTTTCCGCCAGGCTCCAAGACAATCTTTCATTTTCTTTTCTTTCTATAGATGTCTTCTATTTTTTCAGTGTTTAATGTATTCTCTCTATATCTATCCATTAATATTTTCTTTGTTTTCATTTTTATTAATTATAACAGTAAAACACAAATGAGGCTGCCCAACTCAACAGGCCAGCCTGGTTGCTATGGTGGTGGTGGGGAGCCAGGTGGCTATGCAGTGTCTTCCGGACCCTGGCACTCACCTGGCAGGCATTGGCAGGGGCTGAAAGGGCCCCATTTGATTGACTGGGCTGGAGGGCAGTGGTTCTGGCTCTGGAGAGGGACTACAACTCTCAGCATGTATTGGGGGAGGGAGGCACTGCCTATTGACCAGCGCAGGGGCAGGGATGCAGCTGGATTGGTGGAGAGGCCAGAAGAGATGGGAATTCTGGGCCTCCCCACATCTGATGGCTGTTGGTCCTATTTAAGGCCATGTGGCACAGGAAACAGTGTCATTTCAATGCAGCTCTTTCCACCCTCCCTCCCTTCAATCAGGGATTGGAATATGCTGTCATAACTTTCCAGGGTGATAGCATGAGTCTCAGATCTGGTGGGCATGGTTTCCTGTGCTGCAGAGCACTGGATCAGGAGTCCTTCTAGGACCCGGGGGTGCTGGAAGCATTGCAGTGTTGCCATTGCGGGGACATGCCAGATCAGCATCCCCCAGTGCCAAGAGGATGAGATGTGCATATGTGATCAACCAGTTGCCCCTGTGTCATCCCAAAGCTTGGCCATGACCAGGCAATTTGGTTCATCAATCAACAAGCTGGTTGGTCAATGCCAGATCCAGACCTCATGCTCATGGGCCAACTGTCAGCTGTATTCAATAAAATTGTGGCCTTTTCCTTCCAGTTGGTTGTATTTTATTTATCCCCTCCCCCCCCCCAGCAAACCCAAAATACAAAGAGTCACTTCAGAATCATCATATTCTGTTGATGGTCTTCTAGGTCCACTATGGAAAGGGAAGAATATTAATTGTGTCTCTTCAAAAAACCTGTTATCCACAAGGGTTACAGTTGTCCTTGTTGTTTGTGGATATATTCAATTAAAATCTGCCATTCTTCCTGGAATGTTTTAATGGTTTTATGTCCTTTGTTGGTTTTCATCTGAAAGGAAAGTTTTTTGATAGCCAGTTATCCTACACCCTTTTCCACCAATCAGCCAAAGATAGTCTTCCCATCTTACAGTTCTTGGCCACTTCCATCCTGGCTGCTGATATTAGAAAGGTGATCAAAGCCCTACATTTCAACCTACTGTTATTCCTGACATATAAAGATAGCAATAACAGGGCTGGACAGAGGTCAGTTTTTTTGCTGTGTTATACTAGATATAATATCCAAGACTTTTGTCAAAAATCTTTTTATCCTAGGGCATTCTACCCACATACATAGGTATGTGTCCACCTCTTTACAGCCTCTCCAGCAGCCAGGTGATGAGGAATTTGTTTTTCAAGATAATTGAAGTAGTGTCAGGTACCATTTGTGTGCTGTTTTTAGTGAGATCTCTTTTGCACTGGCTGATCTAGAGGTATAAGGAGGGGATCTCCAAACTAAGGCCCATATTTCATCTATTTTATATCTAGTTCTAATTGCCAAGCTATTTTAGCCAAAAGCCCATCTCCATAGTCAATAATGAATAGATTGGGACCTACTAACTGTAACTGGCTGCAAGTAGGCCAAATTAGATCCTTTGCTACCCTACGAGATACAATTGGAGAAATGCTAAGAGGATTGGCTTTTTTGAAATGATATGTGAAGGAGGTAGTCCATCAACTAAAAGATTGACATCAATGTTATACAAATTCTTTGTTTTCATTTATGTATTCACTCAAGCAACTTTTCAACAGTTTGTTTTACTTGTAATATTCACTGGCCATCATCATTACATGGTAGATAGAACTGATCAATATCAATTCAAGGATGTAAAGCATGGTTTGCTGTGATACTTTTGAGTTTTCCTATCGAGTGTATCTAATTCTGCACCCAGTCAACAATTCCAGCACTGTACTGAATAATTAGCATGGCCAAGGAGTTTATTGCCTGAATTATGTTTCTACTGTTATGCTTGGATTTTAAGACTTTACATACTCTTTTTATATATTCGTGAACTCATTGGGGCAAAACACACGGGCATAAAGAAGCAGCTTCTCGCCACATTGGAAGCACACTGTTTATACAATGCATGCCTCCAATGCAGCCAGAATATGATAGTGGCCAGCTTTTGGAGCAGGCTATGCAGTTGCCATGGTCTCAGCCTGCTTGTGGCAGGAGCGGCCTTGGGTCACTCCTTCCTTCCCATCCATTCTGGGCCATTCACTCTGTTGTGGTGAATATTCTTAGCTTGTCATATTCCAAAATATTTATAGTTTCCATCAAGGTTAAAGATTTTAATTATCTCCTTATATAAGCCAGTGTGAGCTCTAAGATCTGCTTGGGAGGGCTTTCTCTCACCACTTTCTCAGGTGTGGTTGATGAGTTTCAGTGTGCGTGTGTACATATGCATGTATCTTTTATTAAAACTGTTTAAAATATGTTTTAGTGTTTTAATGTTTTAGCTGTTTTTAATCATGTTATTCAATTCCTTTTTAAATTTTGTAAATTAATGTTTTAGCTAGACCTCTTTAAAATTACTGTAAACTTTCTTGGATCCCATTTTTGGAGCAAAGCAGGATATCAGTGAAAACATAAATAAATAAAAGGGGCTTTGTTCATTCTAATTCAACAATATTGCTTTTATTTATTGTTAGTATAGCACATTTACCAGTTCCAAATTGCACTATGTCTTCCTGATGATTACAACAATGACTACTATAGCAGCAGCATCTGGGGTGTAGTGTGTGTGTGTGCGTGCATGCATATGCACCAGTGCATGTGGGATTGAGTGCATATAACTATGTTTTAAGTAGAAAGATGCACTGCAAAATTCAGAGAAGACTTGAGTCGAGACACATTTATTCCAGTCCACAAATCAGTCAGTTGCTTCTAAATGTGGACCAAACAAACACAAAGTCCTAAACCATCTCTAGTTGGAGTATAGTAGTTAGTGGTTTGAATGAGGTTTTTACATACATACTCCCCCAAATAACTTTTGATATTTATTTACTTGATTCACTGACTGTGAACAGATGGCTTTGGACTCTATGAACCTTCGCTTGTATGGAGCAGGGCCACTTGGTTCATTGGTCATGGAGCATAAAAACTGTTGCAGCTCTGGATACACTTTTCCCTTAAAACCAACACCTGGAGTATATTTCTACTCAGAAGAAATCACCAGCAGTTCTTCAAGACATTATGTTGGACATTACACAGTTTCAAAATGTAAGTTCTTGACTCATTTAGAATCTGGGATCTGCCATCCTCTATTTATTATTTCCAACTTATGGTGACCCTAAGTCAAATCTACCGTAGGATTTTTTGGGGCTGAGAGTGTGCACAAGGTAACCCAGTAGGTGTCCATGGCCAAGTGGGAAATCAGATCCTGATTTTCAGAGACGTAGTTCAACACTTAAACCATGACACCATGCTGTGTTTTCTACTGCCTTCTCGTTAAAGAGCCAGGATCCATTGACATATTAGGGCAAGACAGATTTGTCCTTGCTGAAATTATTGAACCTGGTGGAATCCCTTAATGGAGACTTCTCAGTCCCATTCCAAGGCTCTTTTTATTATCTGTGAACTATGTTCACTGGGGCCCATAGCAAGGGCAACCTTGCAAAGAAACCCATGGGCATAGGGAGAAAGCTTTTGAAATGTTTCATTCTTGCATGTGAAAACAAAATAAGTGTATATAAATGTTATCACTAATAAGCCCCTAAGTGGCTACACTGCAAGACTAACAAGGATTTCACCTCTTCTAATCAACACAGCCTTCTGGGAATATGCCAAGACTAGTCAGTCAGTTCTCTGTACAGCAGACTATGTTCCAGAATCAGGCCAAAGATGTCCAATGTTCATGCCCAACATAGAAATTCTATAATATCATGCAGGGGAAACACGAGCAGAAGATGAAAATGCTAAAAGGCTGGTGATACTCATTTTGGTGATTAATGACCTTCTATGTCCTATGGCCACAAACATTTTGATTCTAATGCCATCCTTAGAGATATTATTACTAAAAAGGCTCCTGTTCAGTTGTGATACTGCTGGCTGCTTGCCCATCTTTCCTGGTCAAATATGGCATCCATAGCCTTAGGCTATGCTTTTCTGTGACAGCGTATCTAACAAAGAAGATAACATATCAATATGAGATAAGACAATGATGAAAATTGTTCTGCCTGAAAGATAATTGCTAATGGGTTTGGTTTTTGTTTTTGTTTTAAATTGTTCTGTGTTTCTACAATAGTACCTTTCTTAAGAGTTTTCTCCTCATTTTACATTATGAAAAATCCCTCTACATGACAGAAGCCAGATATCAACTCTATTACTACTTATGTCATCCAAAGCCTGAGCTGAACTTTAATTCTCTTTTTAGGTAAGAAGGCAGAAGCTAAGGAGAGTTCTGTAAGAAAATTCCCCACTTAGGTTCCTTGTTGAGCAGTTTGAGACAACAGCTTCCTCATAGCATATTTTTTACAAGCAATGCTATTTTACAGATACTGATACTTCCTTTTAGTAAACCTGCACTGACATGAGCTACAATTCAGAATTATATAGACTGGAAAATAGGCTGGAATTCAACAGTCACATTTGCAAATGTGTAACTAGAGTTACATATTCATGACTGATTTGTATTAAAATCCTTATATATTCTACAGGGTAAGGAATACATAGGGATTGTAAACATCCCCCAAGCCTGACTTATTTGGAATTAGCTGATGTAAGCAATGTGAGTCTGTTCTCCTGTCGATCAGGAGCAAAGTGACATTTCCACCAGCATGAGCAATCTATGGTGAATCAGGAGATAAACTTAATCTTTGTCACAATTCCTTCTCACACTGGAAATCATTCATGGAAAGGGTATGAGAATGTCAGTGCACTGCATCCTGATCAACAGGAAAATAGACCCCTATTGCTCACAGCAGTTACCGGTAGTCAAGATTGGGGGTGGGGGTCAGGCCAGAAGACACTACTAAGCTATGCAACTAAGTAGCTATGTAACTAAGCAGTACATATAGCATTCTGGCCAGAATTTTCAATGAGACAACTCTTATTTTGTTTCAGTTTAAAAAGGAAAGCAGTGCAGAAGGAATCAAGCAGATCCTTTGAGACCAACTGATTTGTTTTACCAGAAACTCTCAATTTACTTCTTAAGATGTACTGGTGGAGAACAATATTAACATGACAGATTTTTAAGTACAGTACACACATATTTGTTGCAATGAGAACAAAATGTAATTGGATATAGAATGATTCAAATCACAGCACTGGCCATAAACCTTCAAAAGAATTATGTGAGATTATATAGGTCTGTCAAGCAGCTGCTCTGTTGGTCTTAAGGTGTGAAAGCAATATATTTTGTTTGCTTGACAGTCAGT
>CM034706.1:181125316-181137164 GCA_020142125.1 Phrynosoma platyrhinos | reverse complement strand
AGAATTACTTCTTTTCACTATCAGGAAGATAATGACTTCAAATTTAGGGAATTTTAGTCATTCTGTGTTTTACATATGTGACCCAAATTTTTAAAAGCAAAAAGAATATGACTATAAGGTAATTTTTCAATCTACTCGAACAGTTACCACAATGACTTCCAATAAATTTTCTCTTGTTTTAATAAAGTGAAACTCAAGGCCTGCCCCACTGTAGATTCCTGTTCTCACTTTCCTCTAAATTCTGCTTCCATGAATACTCAGCGTCTTTCCTCTTTAATTATTAAATCTTTTAAGAAAAGAGGGAAGTAGTACTCTGTAATTATAGTGGCAAAGCACAGTTTTGAGGAGTCAGTTTTTTGGATGATGATGCCCAGAATCCTCTAGGTAGTACAGTGGTTGGTCATGATAACTGGGGCATTTGGGGTGTCATAATCCACAAATGTAATTTTTCTCAACTCTATTCTGGACACCTACTGAAACAAACAAACAAACAAAAATGTATTGACCTACCTATGGAAAGATAGCAAGGAGTATGTCAAACCTCCCTAGAAGAGGAGTTCCAAAGCCTGGGAGCAGCCACCATGAAGGCTCAGTTCTATGTCCCTACCAGATATACCAGTGAGGGTGGTGGGTGGGACAGAACCAAGGGCTGCACTAGAAGATCTCAAGACATGAACAGGTTCATATATGGAAAAATAGTTCTTCAGATAACCATGACTTGCACTGTTTAGGCTATGTATATCATAACTAGCACTTTGAATTGGGCCTGGAAAGAGACAGGCAAGCAGTGGAGTTGTTGCAGCAAGGGAATTGTGTTAGCAATCTGGCTGCAGCTTGTTGGGCCAGCTGAAGTTTCTGAACACTTTTCAAAGTTAGCCCTGCATAGAGCAAGTTACAGTAATCCAAACTGTGTGCAGACAAGGCATATATCACATGGCCAGATCCAATGGTTCTAGCACTGGGTTCCTGCCTGCTGCTGAAATCTGAGCTTCTGTATTCAGAGTTAAATCCTGTACACCCAAACTGAAAACCTATCTCTTCAAAAGGAGCATAACTCCATCTAGCACATGCTCAATCTCTATTCCCTGATCCACCTTTTGATTAACCAGAAGTACTTCCATATTGTCCAGATTAAGTTTCTACTTATACACACTCATCCACTGTATTACTGATGATAGTCACAGGTTAAGAATGGAGACAACCTCATTGGGTTGAAATGGAAAAGGATAATAGACCTGGGTGTTATCTGCATATAATGGCACTGGATCACAAACTCTGGACAACTTCTTCAGGGGTTCCATATATGTCTTCAATAGCATCAAGGGACAAAGCCAAACCCTGTGGGACCCCACAGGCCAAGAGGCTGAGCAGGAGTTTCTCAGAATCACCTTCTGGGTTTGCCTCTGCAGGAAGGAATGAAGCCACTGTAAAACACTGCCTCCAAGCTTCATCCCAGCATTATTACTAGATCCAGATGAACACCAGAAATGTGTACCGGTACATTTACTAATGAAATTGATGATAACATTTACACAAAACACATCCCTAATATGATATATGTAAGAAAATCAAACATTACAAAGAATGAGCAGTTATACTTCAAGGTGATATTGGACATTTGTATCTGAGCACTCAAAGACTAGGACAAAAAGGCTGGTAGCTACTGTTAGCTCACGATCTGTGGGTTTTTTTATACTGTTGGAAAAAACAATAGTGCAATTCTTGTTTGCATCAACAGGAATCAACAGGAATATAGCATCTTGATCAAGGGAAGTAACAGCACCACTCTTTTCTGATTCTGTCAGACCTCACCTAAAGTACGGTGTCCAGTTCTGAGCACCAGAATTTAGGAAGGATATTGACAAGCTAGATTATGTCTAAAGGGTGGTGACCAAGATAGTAAAATTACTGGAAACCAAGCAGTATGAGGAACAGTTGAAGGAGCTACACATTCCCCTGGAAAATATTGGGAAAACTGAGAGGAAATATGACATATGACATTTAAAAAGCTGTGTGGTGGGAGGTTGAGGGGGCTTAATTTTCTCTTTTTGAAGAGAATACATCACAAAACAAGCAATTTCAAATGAAAGTAAGGAAATTCCAACTAAACATTAGGAAGGATGTCCTGAAAGTAAGAGATGTTCAACATAGGGATATGCTACTGGAGGAGATGGTGGACTGTACTTCATTGGACGTTTTTAAACAGAGATTACATGTTTTATCTGTGGATTTCTGCATTGGTTGGGGATGGACTAATTTCCTTGGGGTCCATTCCAATTATATGTGTTTATGATAAATGGCTCCCACATTCATACAAACTAAGGCACATAATACCTAAAGCCAGTGAAATTATTTTGACTCATGAGCCAAAAGATCCCATGAGTACCTTCCTTTCCTCCTCACTGACAATGAAATTGCAACAATAACTAATTAAATGGTTAAAATCTTGCTAGCCAGAGAAGAAATACAAACAAGAAGAATGAATTGACAGACATTTCACTGATAGCCACTTAAGCTCTTTCAAAATATAGCCTGGATTTAGTACATCTCTCCAAAAACTTGGTTTCGAGAGTTGATGATGTGAATACAATATTTTCTATGTTTCTGAATAATGAGAGGCAATTTTGTTAGAAAACTGAAACACAAGGGCAAATATCCCAAACCATATCTAGTAAGCAGGAAAGAGAAAGCCAAAACTGAGAGAGAGAGAGAGAAGTAAATGCCGAAGGGAATCTAGGACTGGAGAAGACAGCAAATTAGACATGAAATTGCAATGCAATTTGGCAGCATAAAAGGTCAATGCAATTTGAGACCGCATATGCCAAGAATTCCTGTCACAGACCAGAGAGGTTATGGCCTATTACCAATTCTGCATACTTAAAAGGCTTGGCCACTTGAATAAGCTTTGTCAAAATAAAATCCATTTAAAGTATGTGGGTGTTTAACCAAGCCAAATCACAAATCTGTTTGACTTTTCCTTTTTAATCCTAAACAGCTTTATCCTTACAACTCATTTACCCATCAGTGTCCAAATCTGTTCTCAAAGCAAGCCATTCAAAGTAAGGAAAGGGACTCTTGTGTGAAGTCTAGAAATCACCTTCTGAATCAGCTATCTAAGCATGATTCCATTTCAGAACTGGGTTTATTAGAAAGTAGAAAAATAAATAATTTCAGGCTCTACAGAAAAGAAAAAGTTTGAAAAGATGGCAGGCACCATCTTAATTTAGGAAGTTTTTGATTAAAGTTACAGCACTTTAATCTTAAAGAATGTAATCACCTTCTATATACTCAAGTATCCTGTACATTTGTGCCAGTTAATAACTATCACATGATCACATGCCCTGACAACTGTTCATTTTCTTCTTTTTCTTTTCTTTTCATGCATTTATAGTTTTAAATAATATGATGTCTGTCCCACTGTTCAGGCCATCTTCTTCCACTCCATACACTTCTGCCAAATAGATACCAAGAAAGCCAATAGAATAAGTTGCCATAGTTTTTGAGAGACAGCCAAACTGTAAGCAAAAATAGGATTGCTAGATTGAAAACTAGAGAGGGCTCCTGTACTTTTAATGGATGTATAGAAAAAAAGGAATTCCACAGGTATTGGTTGTCAAACAACCAGGTAACAAATAACACCTGTTAAATTCTCCTCTTCTACTCAGCCATTAAATGTATAGTAGTTGTATCTAGTTAGACTCTGGAAACCCTAGGGTAAATATGGGAAATGAGGAAAAATGAAATGCAAAAGGATGTGGCAAAGATTTAACTGCCAAAGCCTTTTAATATTTCAAGCATGGAGATGTCAGTAATTTAGGCAGGCATTTTTCTATTTCATTCTAGCAATTAGTCCTTAAGTATAGAATGTGTATTTATCAAAACAGGGAGATCTTCACATTTGAAATGTGTAGATGCTGCACTTGTTTTTACATCTAGAATTATATGTCTTAGGAGTTTATTGCACCCAAATAAAAGCAACTTACCTCTCCCAGGTTAGAGTAGTTTATGGGATCAGCTGGGTATTATTGCATGAAAAATGCCACTGATACCGCCGCCCAACAGCATCCCACCTAAAATACAGCTCCCAGCCAAAGTCAGGAGCTTCCTGTGTGTACAGATCAGCCAGTTGAGTGCAGCTTTTAGCCAGGATTTAGGCAGGACGCAGTTGGATGGTGGCATCGGCAGCATTTTCTATGCAATAACACCCAGCTGCATCTAAACTGGAAGACGTAAGCCGCTTTTATTTTGGGTGCGATAAACTCCTTAGCTGTTCATTATTGTCTCACATAACTAAATTTTCAGTATCAAGGAAGTTAACATCACTTCAGCACAGAGATTCTCCAGCAATTTCTTTGAAGGAGGCAAGAATATATTTGGCCCAACTTAGGGCCTTTGCAGACTGCCAGAAATAGTGCAAATTGAGTCCACTTTTAGGGTTAGGGTTAGTGCTAGGGAATCATGGGAATTGTTTTTTTTCCCCTGAGACATTGAGCCTTCTCTGTCAGAGAGCTCTGGTGCCACAATAAAATACAGTTCCCATGATTCCCTAACCCTAACCCTAACCCTTAAAGTGGACTCAATTTGCACTATTTCTGGCAGTCTGCAAAGGCCCCTTAATCATTGAACCAAATAGGCTTTCTTGATATCCTCTAGCAAAACAGATTTCTACTTGTTTACATTTATTTTGTGGTGGAGTTACATTAATTGCTTAAGCTGCAGAGCTTCTGAACTGCCAAGTTACAGTCACTCTGCAAAAGACTTTTCTTTTCCCTACATGATGAGAATCCTTATTTTGACCATTAAGTGAAGATGTTTTTTGCCAAGCCTGTCTTCGAAGGTGTTGAGGTGATGCCAGGGGTTGGACAGCAGACCTGCCAACATTTCACATACAAAATCCCAAATACATTTAGCCAAGGAATGTCAGAATGTGGTCAAGCTGGCAAAAGTTACTAATGAAGAAGAATACATGAACTAGGAGAGGGTGAAGTGGTTTGTTTTTGCCCCACTCTACTGAAAAGTGCAAGATTTCACTTTCTCCTCTCTCTCCTGCTGAGTTAATTCAGTGCAAATTACTTTTGCACTTTGAACTCATTTGTACCACTGGAGTAAGACAAAGACAAAGAATGTGAGAGGAAGGGGAAAGAAATGGGAACATTTTAGAATGTCGAAAAGTTGGACAGTGAAGGATTAATTGTGAGTGTCCCTGACAAATTGGGACAGTTGGTAGGTATGGGACAATAGAATTATCCAAGCAGTGTTCTGACTATGGATAGAATACCCAAAATGTGTGGGGGAAAAAATCTCATTTCTTACATTTTACTTCTTTTTCAGGTTAAAGGGATCAACAAACTTTACCTTACCCAAGAGAAGACACAGACAAATCTGTCACAGTTTCATTCTGTTTTCATTTTTTTCCATTTTGAAGTGTGTTTCACCATGATTCTTCATCAAGGTTATTTATTCAGTTATTAAAATATTGTAGCCACACTTATTTCTATAAGAAAATCCTTATAGAAATTGTAACAATACAATAAAAGTCAAAATAAAACATGAGGTAGGCAATATAGCCTCCAAGTTCTTTTCCTGCGTAGATTTCAATTCAACTGCTTAAAAGCCAAAGTACTCTTTCCCTCAACCTCTGGTGGGTTTTAATTGTACCCAGATTGGCCTCCCAAAAATCCAAGTTACTCCCTGAGTATGGAGAAAACAGGTTTTCTTATTGCAAGCCATTTCAAGATGAACTGGACTGTCTGGGTATATTTGGTTATCAGAAATTATTATTTAAATGCTGGAGGCTGCTGAAAATATTGGAGCTTATCAAATAACCAAATAGATAATCCATATATCAGTCAAACTAATCAAAAGAGAACTTTTTCCCAACAGATAAGGAAACTCACAGAAAACAGACATGACCTTAAATGTCTTTGATCCATGGCAACCAGACAGGTCTTGAATTTCCACAGTCCATTGCTGTGCTAACAGTAGAAACACTTATGCACATGGTATTTGGTATTAAATGTACAATATGTCTGGCCTGTCCAGAACGAGCTGAAGTATTTAAATGCAAATTCCAAATGCTATTTTTATTAAGAGGGAAAAAATCTTTTTCCTGCAGGTCACCCATTCAAATGCAGGTGACCACCTTTACAACATCATCATCATAATTAGTACCCTTTCTGTCAGTCTCATGTTAGAGGCCATGGATTAATGGGTACGGAGGACAAACTGCACTTCCATTTCTAGATAATAAAATACTGAAAGGTATTTATAGGCCCAGATGAGTAAATTTGCCCTAAGAACCATTGGCGCTGCACTTGTATTTGGAGATAATGAGAGGTGTTCATTTTTGTGGTCTGTCAACTTGGGGTCTTTTAGGAGCGTAAAATTAGTTAAATTTAAATGCAACTGCCTTCATGTATCTGGATTCAACAGTGTTGTACAGCTTTATTTTATTCATTGAAGTATGCCCCAGGGATAGCTTATCTGAAGAAATTATTCTTTTTCTATAAGGTGAAAGAAGTGACCCCAACAGGTACAAAATTGTTGGGAACTATAAAGTGTGGTAGGAAACAAGATAATTGGGACAGAAGCAGGAAAGGACAAAGTCAATAATAAAGATCTTTTTTAAAAAAATTCTGTTTCTCCCTGGATTTTGGATTTCTGAATTGCATGGCCTTGTTTTTAAAGTTGAGGTGATTCATTAGGATCCCCCACTCTGGATATCTACATTTGCCACAATCTCTTCAGTACACTTTAAAAAAATCTTTTCTCAGTTATATTGCCAACATCCAGGTGTGCCTTAGTAAAGCAATACAAAGGGAGAGAAATGTGATTGATTGTACTCACTCCTGTATCGCAGTTGGTTTTCCATTGCATTCACCTATATGTAACCACGCATACTAAAAGTACCAGATCCCATTGGAAGCTGAGTATGATGAGGCCTGATTAGTACTTGGATGGGAGACTGCCAATGAATACCAGGTTCTGTGGGCTACATTTAGGAGAAAGGCTGTGGCAAAATACAACTGAGTATTCTTTGCCTAATAAAAAATTCCTTCCCTATGAAATTTAGTTGAATGATTATTTGAAAGCACTTCAAATAATATATATATATATGCATCCACACAGAGGCAGACACATTGTTAAAAACTGTACAAAAAGAAGTTTGATGCTGCCATCAAGGCTGCTTTTTACATTGAAGTATCCATGAATAGTGTGTGCCTATATGGAGAAATGTGATGAAATAAAAAGAGTTGGAAACTGTGACATGCTATCCAGAGAGTAATCATAAGTATTATTTGAGTTAAGCCAGAGTTCAAATATGGGGAAATGAGAGTTACATTCAATTCAGTTCATTTTTGATGAGAATTTAGCAAAGTTTGTAAATGTCCTCAAATGTTAAAGAAAAAGAGATGGCTATTTTTTTTCCTAAAGTTAAAAAAGTAAACTAGAGAAAATAATCTCCTCTAGAGATGTAAATAATATTTGGCTTCCACAATTATTACTCAAAATTATTTAAAGAATAGACAATGTCAGAAGAAGAAAAGAGAAAAATGCACCAATACCTAGAAAATGAGGAGGTCCCAAAAATAACTGAAGAACAAAGATAAGAATTGAACAAACCAATATCAATGCATGAAATAAATCAAGCAACCACAAAGCTAAAATCAGAGAAAGCACCAGGGCCAGATGGACTCACAGCACGATTCTATAAAACATTCGAAGCAGAACTGGCTCTACCACTATACAAGACAATTAAAGAAATAGACAAAGGGATAATTCCAAACACATGGAAAAGTATGGTAATCATGTTAATACCCAAAGAAGATTGAGATCCAAAAGAAGTAGCCAAATATATACTGATCTCTCAATTGAACATAGACAAGATCTTTGCATCAATTCTATAAAATATATATAAAAGAATAAAAATATATTGAAAGACTGGATAAATGAAGATCAGGCGGGATTCTTAACTCACAGACATATAAACTACAATGTAAGGATAGTATTAGATGTAACAGAATTCTATGAGAAACATAAAGAAAGGAAAATGGGGATGGCATTCCTTGCCACAGAAAAAGCATTCAATAACATTAGATGGGGCTTTATTAAGGAAGTGTTAGCCTCAATCTAGGTAAACAATCTTTGAATTGGATTGACAATATATATCAGAATCAGAATGCAAAGCTCCTGGTAAATGGAGAGAAGATAAAAACCCTGCGATACCAACAAAGGTATGTGCCAAGGATGCCTATTATCCCCTTTGCTTTTTAAAGCTATTTTAGAGATATTGGTGAGAAAAATAAGGAAAACATATTCAAGGTTTAAAAATACAAGGACACCAATTTAAGATAGGAGCCTTCGCGAATGACATGGTACTTTTCCTGGATGATCCAAATAAGAGCATAACCTTATTAAACATATTAGAATTTTGTGATCTCTCAGGGCTCAAAATAAATAAGTCTAAGAGTAGTCTGTTGACAAAGAACTTGACAAAAAAAGAAGAAGAAGAACTAGGTAAAAATTGAATTTCAAAATAGAAAATAAAGTACAATATCTTGGATTAATAATATCAAAAAAATCAGAATTATATGATAACAATTATAAATGGATCTGGATTGGAATTTTAAAAGATCTTAATAAATGGACCAATTTAAATTTATCACTGATGGGATGAGTTTCAACAATTCAAATGAACGTGCTACAAGAATGCTCTACCTCTTCCAGAACTTGCCAATAATTACCAATGACAAATAAACCATCAAAAAATTATAACTTGTTAAGGTTGTACGAGATGAAAAAAGAAATGATCAAGAAAAATATCGTAAGATAGGCACTGAATGTTGGCCATCCAATACATTTAGAACAATGGATTAAATCTTGGAGATTAACCAACAAGTTCACCAAAAGTAATGACATTAAAGAAAATTATTATAAGCTCTTCTATAGATGGCATCTAATACCAGTGAAGACAGCCAAAAGTTATACAAACCAAAAAATAATTGTTGGAAATGTGGACAAACAAATGGTACCTTCTACCATATGTGGTGGAAGTATGATAAAACTACAGAATACTGGAAAGAAATATACAAAGGAATAACAGAAAAATTAAAAATTAATTTCCCTCTAACCCCAGAAATTTATTAAATATGCTAACGGGTTTAGGAAATCAGACAGAGAAACCACTTGGACATATACTCCTGTATGCAGTAACAGCTATTAGATTGGTCTGCACTAAGAAGTGGAAAGATAAACAAATCCTGAATATAGATGATTGGATCTTAAAACTAATGAAAATGGCACAGATGGACAAATTAACAATGTACCTGAGCAATAAGATACTAAAAACCTATGAAGATGAATGGGGAAAATAGCCAATGAAACAATAATCACAGAAATACTTAAAGTATTTTAAGTACTTTATTGATGTATAGAGGTATATATCAAAGAAAATATAACAAGAGATTATAGCCTTTGCAGATTGCCAGAAACAGTGCAAATTGAGTTCACTTTAACTGCCCTGACTCAGTGCTAGGGAATCACAGGAACTGTAGTTTATTGTGGCATCAGAGCTCTCTGACAGAGAAGGCTCAATATCTCAGAAAAAATACAATTCCCATGATTCCCTAACACTGAGCCAGGACAGTTAAAGTGGACTCAATTTGCACCATTTCTGGCAGTCTGCAAAGGCCCATAAGTTTTAATAGCAGATGTTAACATAACTGTATAAATGTAGATATGTAATATGGTTGAACTTTGTTTTGCTGTTGATGTTACATTTAAATAATAAAAAAGAGATTAAAGAATATTTGCAAATTTTCTCATTCTTGACCATCAGATTAACTATCATATTTTTTAACTAGAGGTTACCTATTCTTATGTCTGAGAGATTCTACACTTTAACTACATGAGAGACAGAAACAACATGGCCTTCTCCATGTTGGAAACAGCTTGAATCTATTTAATTTGGCAAATAAACAAGAGTGGAATTTTTTATTTTGTTACATTTAACATACAAATGTATTCTAAAATCTCTCCATAAATAGTACAGAAATCACATTTTAAAATCTCCCAGCCTACTGAGGCAGGTTTTAAATGAATTTAGGAGGGTTGTCAGCAAGGAAGGGAATTTACTCCTCTCCTTGGTCCTCTCACACTACACATTTATATCATTATGATTCCACTTTAATTGCCATGGCTGCATTTTATGAAATCCTCGGGTTTGTAATTGGTAAGGCAAAAGAGATCTCTGGCAAAGAATTCTCAATATTCCTCCTTAAATTGCAAATCCTAGGATGGCATACAATGGAACCAAGGCAGTTAAAGTTGTCAGTTAAAATAGCTCCTGGTTCTGCCGAGGAAAACAGTTCCATCAGTGGAACAGCGCTATTGGGTCCCAGCCACTAAATTCAATGAAGCTTATTTCTAGGTGTTTTAAAAAATGTGATTCTACTGTCAGTTAATTTTTTCCCTCTTTATTATTAGCTTAAGATGATGTAAGTATAAGATTAAACTCTGAACTATGAATTTTTGCTCATTTCTCCTCATTTTGACACAAGGAAAGGCAACTATAATTGAAGTAGTCAAAGCTAGGTTGAAAACATATCCTGAAGGTAAGTCTAACAATTAGTTTCAGAGCTCTCAGCTCTTTACAAAATATTAAATATTACTGCATCTTTTTTTCTCAAACGCTAAAGAATACTAATTGTGAATGTTAGCTACAAATTATAGGCAAATATTACAAAACCAAATACTAAATATTACAATATATTATCAATATCTTTGAACTTTCAAACAATGAAACAAATTACCATTGAATGTTAAATACAGATATCACATATTTTATGAATATTTTTCAAATTCCTATCTTGTAGTAGTTGTTGTTTGCCAAGTAATTTCTGACTTATGATGACTTTCATCTTCCTTTGCAGACTGCTAGAAATAGTGCAAATTGAATCCACTTTAACTGCCCTGACTAGGGAATCATGGGAATTGTATTTTTTTCTGAGACACTGAGCCTTCCCTGTCAGAGAGCTCTGGTGCCACAATAAACTACAGTTCCCATGATTCCCTAGCACTGAGCCAGGGCAGTTAAAGTGAACTCAATTTGCACTATTTCTGGCAGTCTGCAAAGGCCCATAAACTCCAACCATACATGGAAAGAGAGATCACAGAGGTCCAAGCAGGGTTTAGGAAAAGAAGAGACACTAGGGACCACATTGCAAACACATTGCTAATGGAGTGCACCAAGGAATTCCAAAAGAAAATCAACATGTGCTCTATAGACTATAGCAAAGCCGTTGACTGCAGATCATGAAAGGCCAGGAATGCCCTTAAAGACATGGGAGTGCCAACACATCTGATAGTCCTGATGAGGAATCTTTACTCAGGTCAAGAGGCTACTGTGAGAACAGAATATGGAGAAACAGAATGGTTCCCAATTGGCAAGGGAGTCAGGCAAGGCTGCATCCTTTCACCCTATCTGTTCAACTTGGATGCAGAACATATTATAAGAAAAACAGGCTTGTTCACAGAAGGAGGAGGAGTGAAAATAGGAGGAAGGAATATCAACAATCTAAGATATGCAGATGAAACCATAATACTAGCAGAAAACCTCACAGACCTAGAACACCTACTAAGGAAAATCAAAGAAAAAAGTGCAAAGGCACGCTTAATGTTGAACATAAAGAAAACAAAAATAATGACCACCGAGTACATTCACAAGTTCAACCTAGGCAATGAAGAAATAGAAATAGTAAAAGAATTATCATACCTAGGATCAAACATTGATAAAATGAGCACTGCAGTCAGGAAATCAGAAGAAGATTAAGAATGGGGAGGGCAATCA
>CM034706.1:181095026-181119569 GCA_020142125.1 Phrynosoma platyrhinos | reverse complement strand
AATATAATCAAAAGTTTTGATGAATATGCTACATAAAGAAGTGTTTCAGCTACAAAATACATAACCCATGCCATAAAGCCTATTGTGAAATAAAAGCCATATGCTTTCATATATTCAAAGACTTGTGGAAGAGGAAACCTGAACAAATTAAATTATTTTATTGACACACTCCTTCTGTGAGATTCTCATTACCCACAATGCATACTGCATGACAGAAATACATGTAAAGCATTTTGCATGGTATTTAGGGGAGGGCATCTTTATATTAAATGAAATCCTCTTTGTATTGTCATGATCCATACTGACTCTACAGTTTTACATCATGAATTTCCACATAGACTCTGCAAGGGTCTCATGTGGTTTCTGAGAATCAAATGTGCTTAACCACCAATAGATAGCCCAAAGCCTCTGAATAGTGTGCTTTTAAACTAACCAATTAGACCTTCCCTTAGGAGAGCTACATCTCTTCTTTGAGAAGGAAGCTGTATCAAAGATCAGTACTGCATATGGCTGCTTTTTGTTTGGTCATTTGGTTCACATCTCCTTTGACAATTGATGTCCCTAATCTAATAACATTTATCATTTAATTCCTGGCTTGAGATATTGGAATGACATTTTTATGCCAGTTTCTCATTTGCTGCTCTCCACGACCATTTCCCATGCCAGTTCTGTAATTGCTTCAGCCATCCAAAATCAGTTTTGGTTCTCTGCGAATGGTTTTAGAGAGGGATCTTTTCCCTCAGATATGTCAGGGCATGTTAAAAGTAGACAGTGATCTCATCATATTGGCTTTCTGATAGCCTTTTAAAGTCTCCTCTAAAAGATGTGTAATTCACTTCTAAGAAATAAAGAAAAGGAAATTTGATTCATACCACTGTCTAAGTAATTGGCCATGAACATACCTGCATAGTGCATGGTATACCTTAACAGTAGTTTAGCTTCACAAATAGATATAGATATTGTAGAGATCATGAGCAAGATTTCTGACTAAGAGCTTATCGCATTCATTTTAAAATTGGCATACCTGATCTGGATTAAATTTTAAATCAGGTGGCATCCTGATATTATCAGAAGAATTCAGCCACCAAATCTGCCACCCAGGTCCATCCTGGCTCCCAGCAGCCATTTTCTTAAGATGGAAAACTCCCAGCTTTGAAAAGAGGTGCAAGTGAGCACCACTGGGAGCAGGGATGGACCTTGGATGGACCCAGCGGCAATTTTGGTGGCTAAATACTTCTGATAATATCAGGATGCCACCCAATTTAAAATTTAATCTGGATCAGGTAAGCCGGTTTTAAAATGAATGTCCTACAGACCAAAGCTTGCATGTGTTGAATGCAGAGGAAGGCAGCCCATCATATATTGTTTTCAGTCAGGTAATTGACAGAATTAGCCATGATCTTGCATTGTCAGATGTAGATACCAATGAATGCACTCTGTCACTGTATCTACTTCTATCAGTATCATTTGACACACACACACCCCAAAAAATTCTCTCAAGCCAGGCAGAGTCCCAACAGAAGGTTTCCAAGGCTCTGTAGATCAGGGAGCTGGGAAATGATGGCTCTGGTGGCACAGTGGTTAAATGCCTGTACTGCAGCCACTCACTCATAAACCACAAGGTTGCAAGTTCAATACTAGCCAGGGCTCAGGCTTGACTCAGGCCTGCATCCTTCTGAGGTTGCTAAAATGAGGACCCAGCTGTTGGGGGGCAATGATCTTACAGTTGTAAACTTAGACACTCCATAGCACGGTATGAAGTGGTATATAAATGAAGCTGCTTTGCTTTTGCTTTTCCTGCTGTTTCCCAGTCAGCAGGTGGAAATACCATGGTTTTTTGTGGGTTTTTCGGGCTGTGTGGCCATGTTCTAGAAGAACTTCTAGAACATGGCCACACAGCCCAAAAAACCCACAAAAAAGTATGGATGCCGGCCATGAAAGCCTACGACTTCACAGGTGGAAAGACCACTTAGGGCCCTGACGTAGCTGCTTGTCTCAGTGAGCACTGCAGACATCATTTACCAACTCCTTTATTTGTAGCACCTCAGAAGCTGTTGGGTTGGAGCACTGCCTGGCTTAAGATGTAGGTTTTGGGAGTAAGGTTAATTAACAACCGTAAACATGAACCCCAAATATTATGAGATTGTACATCCAGCTAAACATCTCATAAACACTAAACAGAATGCCAAGTCCCTTTTTTCCAATAGTAGGAAGACAGGAGAAATAGAAATACCTGATAAAACACCTTAGAGTGGAAGGGAAATCATGATATTACAGGCAGCATCACTGCAGAATAATGGCCTCATTGAGAGAAAGAAGTACAATGAGAAAGGGATACACAATTCAGTGGATAAAACTTAAAACACATCGAATTATTCTGTTTGTGGTGATGTGCTGTTAGGGAAGGCTATTTGTCCACAGATGTGAAAAAGCATGTGTTAGGTGATGAAGCATGCACTTTAGGCAATGAGGAACACTAACTCATAGGCTGTTTTACTTATGTGGACAAACCATGTGTCTACATCTATCAGGTGCAGCCCAAGACATGCCTATAGTGAAGGGCAGGATGTCATCCTCTTCCACTCTGAATACAGGAGCTATCTTAATTGGCAATTGAATCTTTTTCAGCCATGGAATGAGGTAAAATCCTCCCCTGCACATGAGAAGAACACACTAGTTCATGACATAAGGCAGACTTTGATCACTGCTCTAGGCACATGAAATGGCTGCCTTACCCTGCCTAATGGAAGGGAAAGTCATAATCACTATATACGAGGGATGGAAAGAATACTGGCAATTTTTCTTACCCTTAACAAGAAAGGGTGCCTCAACACATCAAGACCTCCCACAGGAAGCAAATGGTTAGCTGCTGTGAGATATTTCACATTTCAGGACTTTTGTGGAAAATGTATGCAAAACAACAACAACAACCCATTGAGCAGAAAACACAACTGGATATTTTGTACAAAAGAGAAGAATGATGTTTTTCATAAACTTTTTCTGGGCGAAAAAAATGCTCAGCAAATGAAAAACGAATTATTGTAATCTTGCTAAGTGACAAGAAAATGTTTGATTTTTTTTTCATTCTTGCATGCGAGAATAAATAAGCAAAGATTTGCATCCCTGTTTCACATATATAGTTGTCAATTTGCAAATGTTGCACTGAGTATGGTTCTATACAGAATGTTTATGGGTAGAGAAGAAAAAAAGAACATACCCAGTTTTAACTGGACCTTAACTAGAAGCTGTCTTCAATTGCTGTCCCTCAAAATGGTATTGCTCTGTGATCAGCATTCTCTGTTCACATGCCTCCTTCCTTAATTCCAGAACTCTCCAGGGCTACTTCAAATGAGCAGTCTTAGGTCTTGCATGCTTATTTCACTACAGTCAAGCAAGATGTTTGCAATAGTGGAGATTTTTTGAAAGCCTTTTGAAGTCTGTGTAGGATGTCTTTCTGCACATGCAGCTTAATTTAAGCCTTGAACAGTTTGTGCAACACTAGTAAATGTATTAATATCATGTCAACACAGAACTTGACAGTTCAGTATTCATATATAAATATCTACTCTTAACTTCGTATATAAATCTTGTTTGTAATAGCTCACTTCAGCTATTGACTGAGCAGCTGTGATGCTAAAGAATTTACATAAATATATTGCTTGCCGTGATGGAAGGGTCAATTATAGAGTGTTGCTGCATTCCATGAGAGATGTGGACAGTCATACTGGCTTAGTGAAAGCCTTAGACAGGGCTTAGGAACAGGAAAGATGAAAAGCTAAGAACAAAAATGCTTCAAAATTGCTCCTTAAGGCTAATTTAGGGTTAAAGATATAAATCTAATTGAAACAGTCATGGCATTATTTGTCTAGGTCTGCTGCCAGCTTATAGAATCAGGTTTTACACCATTAATTGTCATGGCACCATCCTATGAAAACCTGGGGTTTATAGTTTGTTGTGGCACCAGAGCTCTTTGAAATAGAAGACTAAATATATTACAAAATTGCAAACCCCAGAATGCCATAGCATAGAGCCATGGCAGTTAAAATGGTGTCAAACTGCATTAATTCTTCAGTGTAGATGCAGCCAAATTTCTCCAATGACACAACTGTGTGTGAAAGGAATAACTGCAGTTGTGCCAGATAACAATTGCATGAAAACTGCCAGTGGGTACTTATTCACCCTTCTCTTAAGACTAAACATTGTGCTGAGAACACTGTGTAAACCCACAATTAGGACCTGCCACTTCTCATTCTGGAACAAAGAGCAGCTGTTGAGGAGTCAGGTTGGGTTTGTCACTGACATGCAAATGGAGGGGGGTTTATCCTTTTCTTCCCCAACTGTTTCACCCCTTAAAAAAAGTGTTAATTTTCTCCCAAAAGATGTTTGCAGCAAACAGCACTTTGGGGAATAAATATTAGCATGCAGGCAATTCTAGCAACAAAAAAGAATATAGAAAATGGTAATTCTACTACCTGTCCTTTTGGTTCCAGTATTGATTCTCTTCTTCCTCCATGCTGGGTATTTATTTCATTGAGAAAGAACAGGTAGTCTTATTCATGTTATTAATCAGGTCATTAATAAACATGTGTGTTTGTACATGAGCCTTATGTATATGAGTCTTTTCTTTCAAGTACTTTGGATGTATGAGAGAATTTCTGTATCCACAGACTTGACCTTAACACCTCATGGTCTATCCTAGAGAATAATACTGAACAGTATCATCTACTTGAAAAGCTTGCTGTTAGAGTATTTAAACTGCCAGATTGGACATAGCTTACTTTTGTTTTCAGCAACTGAAGAAGCCAGAAGCCAAAACATTTTATTCTGTTTGTTAATCTACCTTTCTCTCTTTCCCCTATCTATCTATCTATCTGGAGTAGGGCAATCTATAGCACCATCTGCTGGAAGGCAAAGCCCTAAAGTGTATTTTCTTAGAGTAGTCTTGGAGGATGGTACAATGCATATTTATTGTGTAACATGAACAAAACAAAAGACAGGAAAGAAAAACTGATGTTTTCCTGCTGAGAGTTTCAGCCATTTGTTGGATCCTTATCTGAAGCTGAAGAATCTTTCTTGCAGGCTCATTCCAACTTCTTTCATTTGTTTGTTGCACAGGAATTACTTACCACAGGGGACTAGTCATGATCTTTGAACTATCCTTGAAGGATACTATAGTGGAAATTTTACTGTACCTAATAGGGAAAGCTGCTTGCTAGGTTGTTCATATTGTACTGAGACAACATTCTCCAACACAATAGCTTCAGTTTTGTCATATTGTCACTTGTCATCACATTGCTATAATTCATATAAACAGCAGATGAAGTGCTAAAACTATTTCTGGATTGGACTGCCTTTCTAGTTCTAGCTGAGCTTTCCCTCAGATATATTCATTTTGTATATGCAAGGAATTGGCTTGCACAGAGAAGATTCAGTGATGTGATACTGTACTTGTAGCCAGAAAGGTAGATCTCAGGAACAGCTTACATTTCCATCTACTGTTTATGTTAACTAAACTTATATATTCAGTCCCATGCTCACTTAACTTGAGAGCAAATGCTGTTACTTGTTAGAGTGTTGACTGGGACTGTGAATATAGAATGAGGGTGATAGTTGGCTGGAAGTGAGACAATTGTACTCGGTCTGTTACCAGGTATTACCCTACTGAATTCATCTTTGAAGACTCTTCTCTGAGTGTCCCTGCTATCTGTGGTGGAAAGATGGGAGCAATCAGAAAAATGACCTCCTCAGTACTGACATCCTGTTTATGGAATTGTCTTCTCAGGACGTCTAGCCTGATACCAACTCTGATGTATTTCTAGCACCAGGACTGCAGTGGTTCTACCAGTTTGTTTGGTCCAGATGTTTATTTTTTATTCCTTACATTATTGTTTTCTATTTGCATTTGGAAACAGAGGCTATGATACATAAGAACTGTGATCCATATGTTTCATAAAATTTCAACAATTCAGAGCCTGCTGTTATTCCTCACTTTCATGGCACATTGCCCCTCCACTGTTTAACATTTTAAATATACCCATTTTCCATACTGCATTCATATTGGAACATAAGACTGAGGTTCAGTAAAGAACTTAAAAGAACATCTACACAAAGAATAACTTTAAAATTTAGACTCAGGTACTAAACTATGAATACTACTATTTTGTTTAATAGCACCATCCAAAGGTCCAGGCATTGTTTGTTTGTTTAAATTATATCCTGCCTTTCTCCCAAGACAGCTCATAGTATTTGTTTGTGGATTGCTTACATTTGACATAAGTGACTTAAGTCACTGTGATATGTCAAATATAAGAGGAGAAGTAGGACAAAATGAATATATCTGTTTGGTACCTCTTTGAAGGGGACACTTCATGTTATTAATTTGCAGTAGCCTTTTATTTAAAAGCTACATCTATATGTTGCAGGCCAAAACACAACCACATGAAAATTTGTCATAAACAATTGATGTGGCTGCTAATTTCACTGTGTCAAGAAATGACATTAGCATTCCTCCATGGAAAGCAGCATTTAAAAGAAAGGGTTATAATGGCAGTCTTGGCATGCTGTAGCTTGGCAGTCTGTAGGATTTATTTGATCTCTTTACAACTTGTTGATCTCAACATATACCCATATCATCCCAGCTGTTCCCTCTTCTGGCAAACATCCCCATCAAATTTTTTGAGGTCATGGCATCGTTTCTGTATTCAGCAGCTATTCCATTCAAATCGCCTTTCCCTTTTTCCTCTGCTTTTATAATTGGACTGGGAGTTGGCCTGGAGTTGAAACTAGTTTGAGCTTGTCATTCATGCTGTTATGGTTGGACACTTTGAGAGAGACAGACATGAAGGTCATTTTGTATGCAAGTGTTTAATTGAAAAATTGGATGGTTGAGATATAAGCTGGATGCTGTAATGAAGTATTGTATTTGAAATACATATTGTAAGTTCAGGGAAAAAATTTAAAGAGAATGCTGTGGGGAGGCTGAGAATCAACAGCCAAAGTTTTAGTAGGTTATTATGCAACAATATGTGAGGCTGCCCGACTTACTGGGCCAGTCAATTTGTGGAGAGGGCGCCGGGAGGTTGCCTGGGCCTTGCGCCTGCCCTTGGTGCCAGCTGCTCTCATTAGGAGCTTTAGAAGGGTTTATACAACCCTGATTGGCTGGTCAGGGCCGCAGGGGTGAGACTTCCGGTACCAGTGGGAGAGGGACTACAGGTCCTGGCATGCACAGCCCCAGGAAGGGGCAGGAAGTCCAGCTGTCTCATTGGTCTGGGGAAGCAGAAGAGGAGGGACTTCCTGCCCTACCACATTGATTGACAGGTGAGGGGCTATATTAGGCCACATGGCCTTCTAGCCAGTGCCATTCCAGCTCAGATCTCTGAGCTGTAAACATTGGTGACAGGCTCGGAGCTCCAAGCGAAGAGGGCCAGGTGTGACAGCAGCAGCATTAGCATTTACTTGGGGGCAGTGGCAGCACAGCTGGATCAGGTCAGAGACCAAGGCTTAGACCCCTGCAATGCTAAGCTATGAGGACTACTGGCAGCAGGTTACAGCTTTCAGAGGGGTTGATGGAAGACGCACTCCCTTCTTTTCAGGGGACAACCTTTTATGGTGGTGGCATAGGTCATGGATTGAATTGAATTGTACTTGTTGTTTGTTTTTAATTGTTTTAATCTTTATTGATTTAATACTGTTTTAAGGGGGGAGGGGTTTGTGGGATCGGATTTGTATATGTTTTACTGTTGTAAGCCACCTTGATTGGGTTACCAAAGGGTGGGATATAAATAAATTTTATTATTATTATTATTATTATTATTATTATTATTATTATCTGGTGGGCATGGCTACCAGTGCAGTGGTACACTGGTATTGGGATTTCCCAAAGGGACCCAGGAGTGCTGAGAGTGAAGAGGGGTTGCCATTGTGGTGATTGGTCAAGTCGGTCAATGCCAGATCCACACCCATGCATTGGGCCAACTCCACCTGTCAGCTGTGATAAAGTTGTGGCCTTTTTCCTTCCAATTTGTTACCTGGGTGTTCTTATTGCAGTGTCCACCCCCCCCTTTTCCCTGCAAGTGGTATTTAGTGTTCCATACTATGATGCATTTTCCAAGACTTCAATTGACCTTCTCCATTGACTTAAACAAAAGATTCATAGGATGGGTATGATTTTTATTTATATTGCACTCCTCTAAAATTTGGTTTAATTAGAATAATTTGAAAAATTAAATCCAGAATTAGAAAATAATAATAATAATAATAATAATTTATAATCCCGCCCCTCTGCGGAGCATGTACTTTTTTTATATTTTATTTATTTGTCAGTTGCAGGTTTATCGAGCTTTTTATTTGCTCTTTCATCAATTACAAATTACAGACATATTCCATTAATTCAACAGGTTCCACTCTTTTGTCAGTTCTTCTTACCTACAAGGATCACTTGGGACTACTCATGCACTTGTGTGTGTGTGTGTGTGTATAGTGTGTTAATTTAACTTTTCTGTGCATCCAAAAGTGATTATAGTGTGTTATTTACATTTTTAGTGGCCAAAATATATTTGCTTTTTGGGTTCCATTCTTCAATCAATTCCAGTTTCTGACACTTGGATAAACAGGGACTTTGGATAAACAGGGACTTCCTCTATATTTATATTTAGCAAGCTCAAAGTAGTAGTCTTCTCCCCACTTTTATTTTCACAACATCCTTATTGTATAGGCCAAACTAAAGGAAAATGAGCCAAGTCACTCGTGATGTCACAGCTCCAAAATCAAGCATGTTAAGTACTTTTGCTACATTATCTCTCCAAGTATCCACAAGTGCTATTGAAATTAAGTGGTAACCCCTGAACTTGCCACTGCCACTGCCACTGCCACTAATGTTAACCTCTGAAATTTAGGGACAACTGCAGTGGCTCTCAATGCTGCAGAAAAGTGCTATGGCCATATGCAAATGAAAGCAGGAAGTTCCAGGAATGAGAGGAAGGGAAGAATAGAAAGCCATAGATTGATATTAGCAGCATGACAAAACTGCCATCAAAACATCTGCAGTATCAGGACAGTGTAGGACATAAAAACAAGGAAGCATGAAGCCTGCAGGTTGTATATTGCTCACCCCTGCCATAATAGAACAGAATGCTAAAGCTACAAACAAACAACCAGTTCATCTTGTTTAGCACAGTGAGTAATTGGAACCACCAATAAAAAGCAGCATTATTTGAAGTGAAACATATAAAGAAGTAAGACACACAGTTATTTTTCAAAATGGATTTTTAAGCTTTTCTTTTCAAGTTGAAAAAATTTTTGAGTTTAAAAGAAATGCAAGTATTCCCCCCATCTGTTTTATGGGTTTAAATGCATTTTCTAAAAAGGCAACAAATCTAATTGTATTCGGGCACCCAAAGTCATGAGCCCAGCCTTCATTTGCCTTCATTTGCCTTCTAATCATTTATGTTCATATTTTCATCACCATTCCTTCCTGTTCCATGCATTCTTCCTCCAGATCTCTCTGTTAAAGTGGACATTCACAAATTGAATTATTATATCTGTTTAAATACTTCAGAATGGATATGGGGACACAACATGCTTTTGCATCACTCAGTTTTTCTGTGGCTGCTTAATCACATACACTGATAGAAGAAGAAAGGCAATAACTGAACACAGTGTCCAGAGATAGCAAAAGTCATTCACTTGCCTTCCCATGCTTCATGACTCTTGAAGATAAGAGTGTGTCCCAAACTTGTCAAGATTCTCTGCCTTTTTGTGGGCTTGCAGCACCAAGATAGGGCAATGCCTGTTTACCTCGATATCCAGGTGATATTCATGTGGCTCACAGTAGAGACAGATCTCTTCCGGCAGGCCTTTCCAGACTAGGTATACTGAACAATTCTTCTGCCCTGATCAACAATCCTCCATGCGATGATCCTCACGTGGCCCCATCATAAGATGGGAGGATCGTCAACCCAGGAGTCTCTGTGCAGGAGGGCTATATATTTTAATCGATTTAATTTGTTTATCGTTTTTACATTGTCTTAAATTTAATTCAGTTTTAAGGGGGGGAGGGGTTTTTTATATTGTATGTTTTTGTACTTGCATCTTTTAATTGTAAATGCCGCCCAGATTGGATTACCAAAGGGCGGGGTATAAATAAAATTTATTATTATTATTATTATTATTATTATTATTATTATAGAACACAGAAAGTGAGGCAGAGCTTCTCAATGGGTCACAATCAGAGAGGAAATAGTATGGTACCCAGGAAAGTTCAATACCATATTAAAAGGCAGGAGAGAGAGAGAGAGACCACTGATTATACAGCAGAGATGTGAAAGCTGTAAAACTCTAGGTAAAGGTTTGCCTTTGACAAGTTTGTGTAGCCCTATCTGACTATAGGGGGCAGTGTTCAATTCTGTTACTAAAGCCAGGGGAGCCAGCATTGTCAAAGATGACTATGGAGGGATGCAGACGGGCAACCGTGGGCCGCCCTGGGAAGTAGAGGATTGGGACCAAGGCTGCCCCACGCCTCGGCCCAAATCCTCCCTTCTGCTGGACCTGAAAGGAGCGCTAAAATGCTGCTCCTTTCAGAGCTAGCAGAAGGGACGCGTCAAGAGCCACCACACGGCTCTTCTGCGTCTCTTCTGGTGCAGTGCATCAAGATGCTGCACTGGAAGGATGTTTTGATGGTGCATGCTGTGTGTAATGGCATGCACTGTCATGACGTCCTCAGGGAGGGATTGGGGCACCCGGCATGTAGAGGCCCTCAGTTGTTATTTAACCAGCACGAATGCACAAAATGCTGTTACCTTCCCAGTGAAGTAGTATCTATTTATCTACTTACACTTTTACATGCTTTCGAACTGCTAGGTTGGCAGAAGCTGGGATTAGTGGTGGGAGTTCACTCTGTCACACAGCCCTTGAGCCTCAAACTGCTGACCTGCCAACCTTGTAATCATCAGAATCAGTGTCTGAACTGCTAAGCCACTGCATCCCCTCCTACTAGTTTACCAATATCCTCTGATTTCTACCTCAGAACTCATTATGATTTGTGCATGTACTGGGTGGTCAGGTTTATGCAACACTGCTTATTGGAAATTTGTGCATATGTTCATCAACATTTTTTACACATTTTTATATTAACTGCACTCATTTTTCAAATGTTGATGTTTTTCCTCTATTTTATTAAAATTTGTGCAAACTTCTCAAATCTATTAATTCTTTTCATGTGGATGCTTTAAATGTTTAGTTGCTGTGCACCTTTCTGAGTTATGGCAAACTTATCACAGGGTTTTCTTGGCAAGATTTGTTCAGAGGGGATTTGGCTTTACCTTCCTCTGAGGCTGAGAGAGTGTGACTTGCCCAAGGTAACCCAATGAGTTTCCATAGCTGAGTGGGGATTCAAGCACTAGTATCCAGAGTCCTAGTCAAATGCTGAAACCACTACACTATGCTGGCTTTCTATGTATATTTAAGTTTAGACATGTACATTTGGAAGTTTAGACTTCAGACCCCAGGCTCTATTTCAGTCTGCATTCAGTTCTGGAAGATGCAAATAGGATAAGTTATAGTCAAACATGAACTGAAATGAATTTGTCACAAATTCTTAGCACACAGTACTATTTTAATTTCCCTCCCTTGATTGAGTCAAAAATTGCATCCCACCATTCTAATCCAACAGCAACACATATATAGTTGGAACAATTGAACTGACACATAAAAAGCAAATAGAATCTCTCAAAATACTACTCTGTAATAGATTTAAGGAGTTGTTCCTATAAGTAGATCAAAAGGAAAGCTAATGATATTCTTTCTAGCAGAGAGACCTTGCTACATAAGAATAAGATTGGATCTGTTAAAATAGATATCAGTAGAATGAATTGTCTTAAATGGCAGTCTATACCACCTTTAGTTCAGTATAATCCAATAACCAACAGGGCTTGTGGACCACCATCAGAAAAGAAATAAGCTAAACTTGACATTTTATTTTATTAATATTTTTCTGCTTTACACAGGAGCTGATAAACCATTTGTTAGGTTATGTGTATAGTTCTATTTACTTTGGTCTTTGGCCAAGATCCTGAATCAGGAGACGTATGGTGGCATTACAACCTTCTACAGGACTCACTTTCATCCCATGGGTCACACCTTCTTTAACATGGTCATTTAGTGGCATATGAAGAGTGGTGGATAGCTGAGGAGCATCTGACCAGACCTACAATAATGTTGTCTCCTAGGACTCCAGCGGATGCCTTCATCAAAGGATGTTTTCTTTTTTTGTCTTCCACTTTCCACCAGCCACTAATGCAAAATATCAACATGAAAAAGGCAGGTTTTTATTAGGGATGTTCGGATGTTTTACAAGGAAGGTACAGAATTCCTACCTCCACAGTGGCACACAGAAACACACAAGACCTACATAGTTTGCATATAAATTAGATTTAATACTTGTGTATGTCATTAATTAGATACCAACTCATTATTTGTAATTTCTAATACAAATGTGTATTGCAACAATATAAGGTGCTAAGGGTGTGCCAGTCCCATAGTGAAACCTCCAACAGGAAGTGGAACATTCTGGTCCTCAACAAATCAAGCAGATTGGACTATGGATAAAATGTGCATTCTAAGCCACAGTTCCACTCAAGTGTTATGAGTGTCCTCTAGGGTTTAAATATGGGCAATATTCTCATGACCTCATAGACCATGAGAAGCATTATAAACCCATTAAATAGAAATGAGGTCAACTGATCTCACTGAGCTGCCACAGAAACTATCTTGTACACTTGAAACCACATTACCAGCTTGTGGCTCTTTGGAACCTCATTTGCTTATGTTGGAATTGCACTCCCAGCTATCTTTTGCCACAACTTTGATAAAGTCTGATAACCTGGCCAGGTTGAAAATATCTTGTGGTAGCCGTGTTGGCCATATAGCAAAGAAGATGTTTCCTTGGAATCCAGCATGTCTCTTTCCTTTGTGAAGCCTATCAGATTCCTTTGCTATCAGAGGCTTCTACCTCCAACAAAGGTAAAGCATTTTTTTTTCTAATAATGAGACTGATTGGCATGCTTTACCCCTACATTTTCCTAATGCAAAACATGAAGACTTCTTGAGAAATTCAGCATTCTCTACATGCCTAGGAGCCTGAGGCTTCACAAAGGAAAGAGACATGCTTGATTCCAAGGAACATCTTTATTGGTTTACAAATGGACATTAAATTTCCTTGGCTTGCAAATTTTTCCAGTGACCACATGGCCAAAGGGGGAGGAGCCAGCCTGCAGATAGCCCTCCTCTAGCATTGAACTGAGATCAGAAACAGAAAATACAGGCCCAAGACTAACATCTTCATTTTTTTCCTACCGTTTGTCAGATAAAGAAGCCAGTGTGACTTCTAAAGCAGGCCACATGAAATTGTGCATTTTGGTTAGCTCAATAAAGGTCTCATTGTTTGGATGTTATTGGATTTGGTTGAAAATATGTTTTTAAAAAAACATTTTGCTGGAAGTATTCAGACTGAGTAGCCTTCAGATTAATTTAAAAGCAGAAATGTGTAACTCAATGAGTTCTTGCTCTAATTTTGTTAACATTTTAAATGTTTATGTATTTCTGTACAAATAGAAATTATGGTAATTAAAAAGGCCATTAATTTAAATATGTTATACCACATTTACAAATATTCCAGGCAGTATATATTACAAAATAATTGCTCAAAAGACTTTAAAACAGAACCAACTGTAAGAACCATATTAAACGCAGCCTTGATTTGGACAAGCACAAAAACAAGTCTAAGAATCAATATCAGAAGGTAGGTCTGATAAGAGAGCCAGAGGAGATTATCGCAGTGCTAATTAAAGCAGCTTACCCAAGCTGGCCTAAAATTTAAAACAAGTAGCATCTTGATGTTATCACAAGAATTTTGCCACTGAAATCACCACCTGGGTGCAGCCTGGATCCATCCTCACTCCCAGGGCCACTCCGGCAGCCATTTCCTTAAGCCGGAAAACTCCCAACTTTGAAAAAAGCCACACTGAGCAGCTGGGAGTGGGGATGGACCTGGGCTGCACCCGGGCAGTGATTTCATTGGCAAAATCCTTGTAATAACATCAGGATTCCTCCCATTTTAAATTTTAAGCCAGTTCAAGAAAGACGCTTTAATTAACACTGCGATAATCTCCAAAGTGTTGTAGTGGTTTGACTGCTGGAGTACCACGTTGGAGACCAGGGTTCAAATCCCCACATCCACAGAAAGTCTCTGGGTGACCTCAGGCAAGTCACACTCTTGTCAGCCTCAGAGGAAAGCAAAGGCAACCCCCTCTAAACAAATCTGGCCAAGAAAAGCCATGATAGGTCTGCCCTAAGGTCACCAGAAGTCAAAAACTTATGTTGAAGGTGCACAACAAGGTCTGATAAAACATTTCAGAAAGAAAGTATATGCTTCCCTCATCTCTTCCAGAATCACAAACCATAAAAGCTCTGTTCAAAGCCACTGCTGTTTGAAGCTGATGTAGAATCTTCACAACCAACTTGTAAAAGTTGGTGGCCTTGCTAATTCTTGGATTCTGGAGCTATAGTCCAAAAAGGTAAGTTTGTAATCTTCTCATCTCAGCTGTCAGGTAGGCTCATGTTGGGAAATACATAAGCACACTAGGGGTATGTGTGTGTGTGTTTGTAGATAAATAGATAGATAGAAATGAAAAAATATAAAGGGTAGTGCAGGAGACTCCAAGGATTGCAGCAACAGCCTTGGCAGGCCAAATTTGACCCACTGACTATTCCTGCCCCTGTCGAAATAGTAAAATCAGTCTCTGAACTAAGCACCAAAGCAAACCGGTAAAGGCAACTGGGTAAGAACAGAAGCATTATGCCTTTTAAAACACGCAAGCTTCCACTGCATATGTTTATTTATCAAGCAAGAGTATGTCATTATGGGGCAAAGATGTTAAGAAGGCAGGAAGCCTCATGGAACTGCATACACAGATACAGTATACGCTCACATCAGTGAAAACACTTCAAATGCACTGTTCAAGCTTCTCGCTTCATTACAATGTCCTTGGTAAAAACAACATAATTCATTTGTGTCATCATGTTTTGGCAAATGGAATCATGACCTCAGCAATACAGAGAAGAATGGCACCTGAATCAAAGCCCATATCCAATGGTAGTATTAAATATGACAAGGCAAGTACAAACCAGGTCTAATAGTGAAAGACTTTTGACTTTTTTTAAGTTGTTCAATTGAACATTTAAAAGGTTTTGTCTATATTAGGGCTAGAAAGCATCCCTGGGGCAGGCTTAAGTAACTATGCCATTAGGCACAGAGCTGCAAATTGCCTATTAAGCCTGACTGAAACTGTAAAATCGCTTTTCACAATGCAAATTAATGTAAATAAGAACAATTGGTTACACATATCACAGACTATCAAACTGTTGACAGATGACGCAGTCTGCTTTTTCCCATTACTTTAAAGTTATATTTAGTTCATATTGAATCCTGGATACTACTGTGATGAATTCTTCGAAACTATTATAAGTGGCCATGGACATCTACTAAAAATATCTTTATTTTTGGTTTAAAAAATTACATGTCTTCCCCCCACAAAATAAAATAAAATACAAGCTTGTATTGTAATTTAAGCTCAATAGAAATCCAAATTATATAATGTATAAGAAACAAAACATGAAACTGTATTATATCAATGGAACAGTGAGTTTAAAAAATGGTTGTAAGATTCAACAATGGATCAAAGGCCCACTCTGTACCCTCTGGGCAACAACAATATATCATTGTGAGCACTGCTGTTTCTGAGAACTTTCTGCTTTGCATGTGTTTTTTAAAAGTCATTTTTCAAAGATGAATCACAATGGAGGTTTCAGTAAATTTATTGCATGCAAACACCTAGAAAGCCAGAACTGAGTCGTCACCATATGACAGGGTTTCTGCTTTGCTGACTGCTGAACTGCTCACGCGTGAATTCCCATATTCTCACAATAGAATGGAAGCTCTACAGCAGCCCTAGAAAAATGCTTCTCTTTTCATTGTTTTGATGGAGCCACCATGATATATGGAGGCCAATGTCCATGCTAGGCTGCCTGGTCCTAAAAGAAGAGGTGCAACAACAGATACAGGGCAAATGAGGCATGATAAGATCCTTGTGTTGCCTGCTTAGTTGATTTTCAGCAGCCATGGACTTGAGGAAAGAGAGCATGACAGGCAGACAACAAGTCTAGGCTGGGCAAGAATGAAACCATTTATCACCAGTTCCATTATGTTCAGTCTTACAGAAGCACTCACTGATGAAGCTTCAAAAGCAACAAAGGGCAATATCCAGTGAAAGGGTTCAGGACAAGGCTACTAGATACTGTAAGCAGTAGACCAAGAACTAAAAGAGTGAAGCTATGCATGAATTGAAACAAAGCATTAGAATAAAAGTGCTTCTAAGCCCCCAATGTCTCTAGAATGCAAAATTCCAAAAGCAGGATGGAAAGAAATACACTGGTCTAGTGATACTTTCGCAATGGTAAAACTTAGCCAGCACAGGTGGCAAACTAAGATTTCATGTGGGGTTCTTCTATGCTTCCTATGCTTACTCAGGATTGGTATATTATCCCACCCAATCACCCCCCCCCAAAAAAAAAAGAAAAGAAAGGATAAAGAATTGATCTTAATTATAATGGTGTTCATTAAGAACCAGTGCACCTAACAGCCTGATAAGTAAGTGTCTAAACTGCAGGATTCATCACTACAGTTTTCCAGTTCAAATGGTTTCATAAAAGAGGACAGGACAAACTTATGCAAGATAGGGCTCAAAGTGTACTAATCCCAAATGTCTTCCAGTGGGACCAGGATATCATGGACCTGTTGGAAGGTCTCCTAAAGTAAAAATTATAAGTTTGAGCTCTCAGAACCTGAGAATGGCAAAGAGGTGACTGTGTCCATAGACCCAGGAGCCCCAGAGATAACACAAGCTGCACCCCTGCCAGTGAGAATAATGCCTATTGAAGGCCAAACCTTGACTTCAGGCTACCAAGAAAAGTTTTATTTATTAGCTTGTTTATATATTTATTTATTTTATTAATTTGTATTCTCCTTTTCTCCCAAAATTGGGACCCAAAGTGTAAAAACTTACAATTAAAAACTTACACAAATGACAATTAAATTAGAAGTAAATTGTTGCAAAATTAAAACAGATCAATTGTTTAAAAATAGAATACAATTAAAAAGATAAAAGCACTTTAAGATCTATACACATTAAGACAGCATACCACCCCCAGGATGTTGTTTAAAAGCTTTCTGTTTTATACACCAGACTAAACAAAAAGATGTTAGACTGCTGGATGAAGGACAACAAAGAGGGGGCCATGTTGGAATAATGTTCCAGGGAAAATGCACAATGTGGTGAAAGGCAGCAGCCATGATGACTAAGCATTTGGCCACTGCTGAGTTATGCAGCAACAGGCTGATGAAACAGGAGGTGACATAGGGGGGTTGCAGACTGCCAGAAATAGTGCAAATTGAGTCCACTTTTAGGGTTAGGGTTAGTGTTATGGAAACATGGAAATTGTTTATTTTCTGAGACATTGAGCCCTGTCAGAGAGCTCTGGTGCCACAATAAAATACAGTTCCCATGATTCCCTAACCCTAACCCTAAAAGTGGACTCAATTTGCACTATTTCTGGCAGTCTGCAACCCCCCATAATGACAAGGAGTCACCTGGTGCTGTAAAGCAAGTGCTGCAAAAGGGCTGCAAACATGCTTTGTCATTCTGATGGTTGACAGGTGTCCAAAAGGAAGAGGCAGGGCTAGAAAGCCATGTGGAGCACTGGCTATATAAGGGACAAGCCTCTGGACACAAATGTTGGTTGACGTGGGTTGATGTGTTGGAGAGTGCGTTGGTGTATTATTGTACATAGCCTTTGTACATAGAACTTCTGAAGATTAAAAGCCTCTTAGTGAAACATCTGCTGAGTCTCTCTCTGCTCTGTCTGGAGGGGAAAGGAGTTTTCCTGCAACTGACAACGTTACTTGCTTCATTGAAGACAGTCTGGATCCTGGTGCTTCACGTTACGTGGTTCCCACGCGCTGCGTCACCATGCTAACAGGCCATGCTGGCCTCCCTGGGCAGGGAGTTCCACATTCCAGGGGCAATCACCAAGAAGGCCCTCTCTCATGTCCCCACCAGCCATGTTTGCAATGGTGGTAGCACTGAGAGAAGAGCCTCTCCTGAAGATCTCAGAGCCCAGGATGGTTCATACAGGGAGATACAGGAGTGAAACAGACAGCCCCAAAGAAGTGGCTTGCTGCCGGCACTTTGATCACTGGGTTGGGGCTGTGGCAGCCACACACCATACCCCCAACCTGATATTTTATTGGTGCAAAAAGGTGCAGCAGAAAACCACTCCTTTTTGCACCAGGAAAAAGGTGTCTTTGCCACCATGGCAGCTATTTTTCTGGGTTTCAGCAATGTGTGGTATCTAAATGTCATGCCAACGCTGCCACCATGTGGTTGCTCAGGAAGCTTCATGGCATGTTCCCAGCATCTTGGGGGCATGCATCATGCAAAACCGTGTTCATAAGCTGCCAGGAAGCTGGCTCTTTTTGCCAGACTGTACTGGACCACAGTCTGCCAAATAACTTGAACCAGAGCCATATAGGGCTTTATAAGTCATAACCTGCACTTTGAATTATGCCCAGAAACAAACTGGTAGCCAGTGGAGCTGTTTCAATAGGGGCGTTCTGTGGTCTCCATAATCTGCCCCCATTAACCATCTGGCTGCAGCTCTTTGGACCAGCTGATGTCTCCAAATAATCTTCAAAGGCATCTCCAAATACAGCACATTTCAGAGAAGAGGCTTCCAGAGAACCAAGGAGGTCTCCTCTAAGTAAAGCTCTTCCCCACAGAGTGACAAGTTTCAAAAATACCTGCAGACAAATTTGGGGGGGGGGGGCTTCACAAACTCAGCAATATAAACCTCACTAATGGGGACTGTATACTGAATATATAATAGGTAAAACAGGATTGGAATTGTAGGAAAAGGCCATTAAAATTGGAGGAAGGAATGTCAACAATATAAGATATGCTGCATCTTAATGCAAATGACACTACACTACCAGTAGAAAAGAGCAAAGGCTTGGAACGATTACTCAAGAAAGTCAAAGAAAGTGCAAAGGCAGGTTTGCAGTTGAACATTAAGAACATTAAGAACATTAAGAAAACAAAAATAGTTACTACATATTTATATAACATTAAAGCAGACAATGTAGACATTGAAATAGTTCTAGATTTTCTATACCCTGGCTCAATCATTAATCAGAATGAAGGCTGCAATCAAGAAATCAGAAGAACACTGGAGAAATTATCGCACCACAAAATAAAGTGATTGATCCCTGATGGGACACAGTCGCATTTTGGATTGCTACTGGATATTATTATATTGAAATTGTTGCCACTGCCACCAGGCAACTGCAATCCAACTGCATTTCCGGTCCCAGCCACACTTAGCTAGCTGATTTTCCAAAATGGGAGCTTTGCTTCCAGAAGGCAGAAGGCAGTACAGAAAAAGGAGGACCTCATTCTAGATGGATAGACTCAATCAAGAAAGCCACAGTCCTGAATCTGCAAGACCTGAGCAGGTTTGTTGGTGACAGAGTGACTTGGCGGTCTCTTATTCATAGGGTCACTATAAGTCAAAGTTGACTTGATGACTGTTAACAACAACAAAAAACTGTAAGGCTTCTAGAAGCAAAGTATATTCTGGATGCAGATCTTGCCAGCTTTCCCCATTTTCCTCGAAAATTGTGTCTCTTGGCAAGCTTGGTTATGATGTGATATTGTAAAACCTTGTGTTTTATTTTTTATTTTATTTTTATTTTTTGGAACTCTCTTGCTTGTGTTTTACCTTCAGCCTTCTTGACCTTGCCTCTGTATCAACTTTTATTGGTTCTGTCTTGTTCTTGGGTAAGATGCAACACTTTGCCCTTAATCTAGTTCTGTAGCTTTCAGATTTTCCTTACTCTGTATCTTTCTGGTGTAGAATCTTACTGACATTTGGCTTTGGGCTGCCAACCATAATTATAATCCATCCAACACACAGGCTATTATAGTATAAACACCTCTAAATGCCAGATGCTGGGAATACAGTTGTGGGAATTTTGTTCAGTAGGAGCCCAAAGTCTCCCACTGCCTGGATTGGGAGGAGACATAACGCTTCTGCCCCACTCCTACCCAGTTGTTACCAGCAACCTATCCCCTCTGAACATTCACTTTCCTTCTGTCCCTCACTTGCTTGCTTGCCCTGCACCTCTATTGCTTTCTTTGCTTTCCCACTGTTTCAGTTAGGGATTTTAGTTTTCTGTCTCTCAGGGTCTGACAGTGGCAATCCCAACCCTAGTGTAACCCAGTTTAGGGAAAGCTACGGGGGGAGGGTTGGCCAAAAAAACACACTCAACCCTCTCCTGTGCTGCTGCAGTGCCAGCCTCCTCATGAGGAGACTGGCACTGCCACAACAACAGGAGGAGGAGGGGAACACCCAGCCTTTCTCACTCTGCAATGAGAGGAGGGCCAGACCACATGTCACCCCTCTTCTGTGGTGTCACCTAGTGTAGGCCTTACCCCTGCACCCCTAGTATTGCCACTGGGGCCTACACTCTTTTCATTTCCAGTTATTTTACTTCTCAATTGTTTTACTTCTTGCTATTGGCATGAGCAGAGGTATGAAATGTCTACATTATCAACAGTTTGGGAACTTCAAAGGCAACCAACTACCCCTTTCCCAGTTAGAGTAACTATCTCCAGCTGGTTCCAATGGAAATCTGCAAATATGCCAGCAACAGGCAAAAGATGGCCCTATGGCTGCATAGCATTCCCTGAACTGTTCTGCATCTCTTCACTCCTAAAGAGTCCCTCCATTTATCAGAGTCTTCTCACCAGATAACAAAGGGGGTACTGTTACTTTGTGAGGAGAGTTTACATCACTTGTAATGTCACTTTGTGAGGAGAGTTTACATCAGATGGGCCATTAGGAAGAAGGGGAAAGCTGCTGGATAGTGCTGAGGAGATGTTTTGGAAAAGGTCTGAAGGAGAGCAGCGAGGCTTCAGCCCATGTGCCTGGTCTTTGGCCTGGAACCATGAGGGACTTCTGAGCAGCAGAATTATGAATTCCTCTGATATAGATAAGGAACACTGCTAGTCAGTGGCTTTATTTCAATGGTTTTATTTCAATGGTTTGGCTGAAATGATTATAATCTGCAAGTTTGTGCCTGGAGGACCAGTTTGTCCTTCATGTAGTGATATTCTTTTTCTCTAATGTTCTTTTAGTAAGAATAAAGCTTTTCCTTAAACTACTCTGCCTCTTTGCACTCCTTTTCACATGCCTTAGCTGGCTAGTACCTCACAGAATTGGGAAATACCAGAGGAAGTCCCGCAAAGGTGTTGCTAAGGTGTACAGGCTAATTGGGTGGTCGCAGCAAGTTGTTGTTTTGTTTTGTTTTGTTTTGTTGATAAAAGGTGGTGTCAAAGAGTCCCATCCAGCTCAGCAAGGGTGGAGGGGGACCCACAGAGAACCTTCACATGGTTGCAGGGGATTTCTCTGCTTCTGTAGTACTCCTGTGGGGGGGCATTTAAGACAGGGTAGGAGGCAGAGAACCTTCATACACTTGTTTTTTCCTGACAAAAGGAAATAACTGCTTCTCCTGGAAATCTCTAGGAATGGAGTTTCACCTTCAGTAGTTTGCAGAGACCTCTGTGCTATTTTAAAAATCATGGTTTTCACAACCAACAATGGACTGCTTCCAGTTTTCTTTTTGGAATTTCTGGATATCCATATGGCCCCTGGAAGATCCTGAGGCAAATAACTGGTCCCCAGACCATGATAGTAACACACAGCTGACCTGGTCTTGCCCTTTGTGTCCTACACTTTCCACTGTTTTTAAGTCCCAAGTAGTGTTGCTGTGTTCTGTGAATTCTGTATTGCAGTATATATAACTGGGTTAGGTTTTTTCCTACTTACATATTTCCACTGTTCATCTTGTTATTCTCTATTTTAATAGTCTTTTTATCCCCTTTTCCATTCATAATTAAACCTATTTCATTACAGGTTCTGTGCATGCTTATTTCAACCAGCTTTAGCACTAAATTCTCTCCTCAACCATGTAGTTCACATGCTACCATTTATTGCTTTGTAGCCTGGGACTCTTACACTTTGCAGGGCTTTTGCAGGGATGGGCAAAATCCCTACCTCCCTGGTCTCTGGCCTGGAGTCATGGAGCATCAGCTGGAACTTCAGCTCACTTGACATATCAGCAACAACCACAGAAACAGCCCTTTCACACTACACAGTTATAGCACTATGATTCTACTTGAAATTCCATTACATTGGAATTCTGAGGTTTATAGTTGAGAGAGGGATGCCAGAGGAGCTTTCTGGCTGAGAATTCTAAATATGCTTCCTAAGCTGTCAGTCTCAAAATTTCATAAGGATGTAGTCATGGCAGTTAAAGTGTAATCATAGCACTATAATTGTGTCATGTGTAAGGATCCCAGGAGTCAGTTCTTATTTCAATTCTAGTTTCAAAATCTGGGTTATCTGGAGGGTTGATTTGGGGGAAGTAAAGATGTTAAACCCACTGGTTGTAAATTTCAGAAACAGAATCTTACTTTTTATAGAACCCCCCCCCCCCATTTTTAATGTAGGAGGACTACAGAGGCTTTCATGGGTCACTGGGACTAGGCATGGGAGATCAGGTTGGAGATACATATCACTAGTGCTGTTCTTCCTGTTCTTGTTCCTCTGTGGAGAATGAGATATTTTGACTTGGTCATCCATTCATAAGCAGGCAAAACATTCCTGATAAATTTCTGAAGAATGTGGACTATAAAACCCTTCGCTATCTTTTCCTTTCTAACTCTTCTTGCAATTGGTGGTATAAACAATGAAACTCCCTTCCCAGTGTCTAACAAGAAAGAATGTCCTGTGTGTATCTTTACAATGGAATTCCCTCCCCCTGTAAAATGGACTTGAATGCCATGCCCTGTCTGGATGGGGACTCGGAGGATGAGCCAGAACTCCCTAGCAGCCCTGCTTTGCCAACCCAGGCCAGCCCTATCTGCCCTTCTTCTCCAACTCTCGCGGAGCCTCCAGCAGAGCCTGTGGCTTCTCAGGAAGCCACTCCACTGCCAAGCCTCCTGACAGCAGAATCATTGGACATAGAGGAGGATCAAGGGACTCTGCCTACCTTCAGCCAGTGTCGAGCAGAAAGGGTGGCCCTTCGGCACTTGAGGAGCCTTTATGAAAAATACCGAGGTAATCAAGGTGATCAGCCCCAGCTAAGCTCCAGCAGCTCAGGGATTTAAACAGGTGTGGAAGCACTGCCTCGGTGCCAGAAGTTATCTGAGCTTCCTGGCGAAAGCCTCTGTCTCTCCTTGTTCCTTGTCCTGAACCCTTGACTCTTGATTATCTTGGACTCTTATTGGACCACCGGAACCCTTGACCCTTGGACCACTGACTACTTTTGGACTTTTGAATCCCTGGACCTTGTACTTCCTTGTCGCTCGGCTTCTCTAGAACCCTTGACCTTCAGACCATGTTTGACCCTTTGCTGTCTGACCTTCAGATTGATAACTAGGACTAGGTTTGGGACTTTCCCATGCCTTGGCTATGGGCTCTGCTGTTGGCTTTCCAGGACATTGAACTTGGGGAATTGGAATCAGCTTAAATAGTTAGCAGCAAAGAAACCAAATTTATATGGAGGGAGCTAAGGGCATAGATCCATAGAGACAGGTTTTCTTCAAATTGATTTGTAAATTTATTATGGGATCAGGCATACAAAGACAAACATTCACTCATACATTGTCACAAGAACTCAGGAATAAAGCAGGTTAGCACAGAATAGACATGAGGCTTTTCTAATGATGATATTACCTGTCCAGAGTGCTCCAGATGGACTAATGCAGGGGTAGGCAACCTTTCCCCTTTAATGGCCGAGGGACTTCAGCTCCCAGAAGCCTCAGCCATGTTGGCCAATAGTCCCATATTGGCCAGTAGCTCCTGGGATTCTGGGAGCTGAAGTCCCTCGGCCATTAAAGGGGAAAGGTTGCCTATCCCTGGACTAATGTATAGTTGAACTTGACCGGATGAAGGGACAGGACCATGAAATGAATTGGAGCTGGACTAGAATTCAGAGTGACATAGTGTAACCATGAATTCTAACCAGTCACACTTAACCAGAATTTTAGTAGTCTTTTATAGGTTGAAAATAGCCCAGGGTGAAGGTTTATTGCTGTATATCAAAAGAGCCAAATTAACATAAAGGTTTCCTTGAAGTAGATAGATTCCAGAGGGAGATAATGGGTCTTATCTGCCTTGTGGCCAAAAGTCATCCTGACCATAAATCCTCTAGTTTCCTCGTCTCCGGAGGTGTGAATCTTTCGGCTTGCAACTCCTGAAACTGGGTGATTGATCTGTAAATGAGTGCTGGGGTCTATGTGACCAGGATACATATGTGACCAACTTGCCTCTGGGCACATGGCAGCAACTGGATTTCCATTTTAGGGTCAT
>CM034706.1:181084686-181094926 GCA_020142125.1 Phrynosoma platyrhinos | reverse complement strand
CTCTTCCGGGCCCGGAAGATGACTCAATTAGTCGTCTGCCGAGGCCCTGAGACTCACACAATTAAAATTAATAACTTTATTTATTATTTCAGCAAAAAAAGTCCTGAATATCAAAATTATCTCTGAAGTGTCTCCACTGTTACTTATTTTGCAAATGAAATATCTCACATTCTCACACCTCAGTCAAACAGGTTCCAAATTTCAGACCTCATAAATACATGAGTCAAGCACTGAGAAAATGAAAAAAATAACTTATCTTTAACAAACAACAACAAGGCTTCATCACATCCCCACATGTCACATTTCCCCCATCCTTGCCCATTGCCTAAGGATGCCTGGTAGGGTTGGAATTCTTGCTCAAGCTGAATGAACAGATAAAAGGGATGAAAATCTACCTTGCTCTGCTACTATTTCCAATAGGGAATACCTGTTGGCTCTCAGCCATCCTTCACATGGTGGCATGTGGTGAAAGGAACTTGCAGAATCTTGTGTGCAACAGCACTACTTTGGAGTAAAATAATTCTCATCAGCTCCAGCAGCCCTAAATTAGCTAGAATCATCAGGTCTTGCCCTTTGAGGTCCTGGTTTGTCAACTGGCCCCAAAGATTCCTGAACTGCCCCCACATCCCTCCTCCCAGCCACAAGTATCCTTCTCCTTGATGCCAAAAAATAAGCTGTCTGCAGCTGTTGCTTTTACAAGTAACTGAAGCAGCCTGAAAATTTACTTAAATTGAGTATTTTGTCCATAATCTCTCCCTAGTAGTAGTGAGAGCCTGATGTATGGAGGGGGAGAATCACTCTAGCTCTAGCAGAGAAGAAGGAAAGGATAGAGTGTGGCTTCTTTCATAGAGCCAAAGGAGATAGTTGACCTGTTGAAGCTGCTAGGAAGTTTTGAATGCAGCCTTCTCTTTTACCAGCTGTGCTCTTCTTCAACAACCTGTCTGACCCATAACTATGCCCTTGCAATAAGCAGGAAGAATAAACACACACATATGCACACACACAGGGTCAAGGTATTTTGTGGGGTTTTTTGTTTTTGTTAGCCAGATTGGGTGAAATCATGTTCAGGACCAATGACCTAGAGGTTGCCCCAGGTATGTCAACCTAGTTAGGTACAGCTGCTGTCATTATTGATTTCATTGTCATATAATGGGTGCTGGGAAAAGTGTTGACTGGATAATCTGAGGCTCAGAAAGCTGTCAGTCTGAGATGGATGAGGGGTCCACCACACACTTACTCTACAACATTTCACATATGAAAACTAGGACATGCTTTATTAATATTGTTAATTAACATATAACTGAGCACAAACTACTTTTGCTCTTTGCAGTTTGCAGCAATTGAATTAAGTCAGGAACAAAGAGGAAGAGAAAGAAAATAGGATGTTTTAAAGTGATGAAAAAGTGGGACAACTGAAGTGTATGCAGACAACATGGTGGTGATTAAGAAATTCTGCTGAGAGTTCAGTCACACTTGATTTATATAGTGGGAACAATCAGAAAGTGTCAAGTGAATAAAATTTTCAAGCTGCAATTGCTGCTATGGATGGAGATGATGTAAATGAAGTGAGGTGGTAACAAAAGGCTCAGCAGATTTATAAACAACAGATGGAGCTTTTACAGGCACAACTTAAGGCTATGGAAACACACATGAAATGGTTTAAAGGGACAGCTCTACCAAGAATTGACAGTGAGCTTTTCCCTACCAACAATAAGAGGGAAGATGCTTTTTGAATCCCCTGTTTGAATTAATTTCTAGTGATCAAGAAGGCTCTGGCTTCTGCCCCATGGCATTGGTATGGCTCAGATCACTTGAGACCTGACTGGCCTGTTATTTCCTGTGGACAGGAGTAGTGACATCTACCTTGCTAGGTTCATGGTCAGACCTGAGGAGACCTCTTGGTCTATGTCCATCCTTCACAACATCTTCTAACTTGCCTCCCCCTCTTCCCCTTGCTGCCACTAACACTTTTCTTGTCCCTTCCTCCCCACCTGGACCGGCTACATTCTTCCATTCTTATCATACTGCTGCTTACCTTCTGCCTGAAGTAGTACTAGTCACAAAAAGCAGTACACACTGCCCTCCCCAAATGCCTTGATCTGAGAAGTTTATGGAGCCAGGCGTTGTGAACAAGGTGTCCATGGAGACTGGCTCTGCTTCTGGCACAGTAAAACTCCAAGAGCATTTCTTCAACAATGCTTTGCTATGAGGACACCAAAGCCAGGTGTTTGGAGCCTAGGTAGCCCTGGAGAGACTTGCTTTCTGGCTCAGGATTGGTGGTACTGTGGAGACTTTCAGAAGAGAGACCCAATTCATCACTCCTGGCACTCTGCTCCCTGAGATGTCTGTCTTGCTCTGGGGAGCAGGTGTGAGCCAACCCTAGCACAGTTTATTCACATCCTGCAGGAGAGGTTTCTATAGGGTTTCTAGTTATTGACTGCATTGGCCCTTTCTGATCCATTGTGACTATTCCCATGTTACTATAGAGGTCTGGCTTCCTCTAAGCAGACAGGAGGTATCCTTAAAAGCATAACCACACATCCAACCAAATTTTGCCAACCCAATCAACTTTACACACAACAGTATTATATTTCCAAAAATGTTATACCTGTAAAAAGGTTACACTTGCATGTGCATAGGATCACTACTAAAGAACCATATAGGGGAAAGGGGATGGATATTGAACAGTGTATCGTTTAGGTCCAAGACTGAAAGGAAATACGTTCTGGAGATCTCATTATTTCCCTGTTAGTATATCAAAGATAGTCAAGGAAAAAATTAGTGACAACTTTCAGTAATAATTATTGAGGAAAAATTAGATCTGCACCACAGCATGGATAAATAGTTCAGGGGCAACAATACTATGGTCTATATCCATGTTAGTTTTTCTCTGATGGACAATTTTAGTCAGGAAAGTGATGCAAGGGAAAGGAGGTGAACTCCCCATCTCATACCTTCAGACTGTCCTGCCACTAGACATGCATGGGTCTTAAAACACCCATGTGTAAGACAAACACACAAGCACCCAAACACATGGATCTGCAGTCCAATTTGGCTGTCTTTATTCAACATTGTTTTGAATAATGTTGAATAAGGGTCCCATTTTTTTCATAGAAGTCAGTCCATTTAATTCAATGGAATTTCCTTTGAAATAAATGCACATAAGACCTGGATGCACATTGCAAAGACAAATCTAGCATCAAGACACAGTGCATATTAAGTTTTTTTTAAAATCCTGCCATCAAGATTATTTGGATCATGTAGTTTTGCTAATAGCTGGTGAGCAATTTTTAGGCACAGTTGAAAGATAATTGCAAGACCCTTTCTACAGGTTGATTTGCACTTAATGTGACCTGAGAAATGTAAAAGCAGCCAGTCTATCCCATCAATGAAAGCCACACTGAAAATAGTGTGTGTTAATGCATTTTGTGTGAAAATGCTTAACAGATGAACAAGATGCCAGAAGGATGGCACTGGAGAGTCAGCAGCTGGACAGAGAAACCAGCAATGGCTGGTTCTTATCAGATTAACAAACAAATATCTTGAAGAGAATACAAACTGGCCACGAAGCAGGCTGGCATGATCCATCAAGGCAAGCAAAAATAACTTGAATAAAGAGATGTAATAGTTTTGTTGTCAAGTGTGGATAGTGGATAATGAAATGAATGCTTCTCTCCACTAAGTGTATGCAGCTGCCCTGGACATAAATGTATAGAGGTGGCATGTTAAAAACATAATTTAAAGTAAAAGAGTATCTGAAATAGAATTTGGGACTATCACAAGATAGGGAGAGTTCCTATTAAAGTCCATCCAAAAGATCACACAGGTTAAGTATGTAGTGTGGAAATCAGAAGATGTTGCCAAAACCATTAAGTTGGATTTACAGCTCTCACTATGAAAATAGAATGACAATTCTTCATAGAGATCTGTTCCATCAACAGAAATCTCTTTTGCTAAATCAAATGAAACCTTTGGACCAATGCATTGTTTCCAGTGATGTGTGCTTTGCTTGAACCACAGCCATTTCTTTATTTATAGACCTTGTCACATGGCACTTACAAGAATGGGAACAGAAAGTAATGGAACACAATAGGACAAAAACTCATGTTACTGGACAGGAGAACACCACTGATGCCACTGGGAGTCACCAAGCCATTCCTGGCAGCTGGTTTTGATGAACAATTTTGAACCTTTCTGTTTCCATTCCTGTAAGTGCCATGCAATAAGGTGTTCTGACTGGAGTGGGGAACCTGTAGTCCTTCAAGTAGAACTGAACTACAGTTCTCATTATCCCTGGTCAGTGGCCATGCTGGCTGGAGCTGATAACAGAAATAGGAAATGACATTTAGTGATCTAAAAATTACTTGCTCCTGAGTTATACATATTTAATTTTATTATCACTATTCATCTACTGAATATGACAACCAGCCATTCATATGAAAATGAATTTTCATGGAAGATAGAATTTCCAGAAAATGGCATCCTGAACAGATGTAGGGACCACTGTTTCCTTCCATCCCAGCTCTCCACTAATCTCTGGAACCATTCAATGGTTAGAAAGGATTTTTAAAGGCTTCTATACTCCCACTAGCAGAACCAGGGCAGCTACTGCAAATGTAGTTAGCTGCTATTACAGTTAGAAGTTCCAGCTAGTTACTGTTATCAGAAAGTAATTCTAATTATTCAGTTTAATAATTACTTTTTCAAATGTATCATAATGACTCAACACTTAGGTCCTAAATACATCTTGATAGTAAAGACATACTCACCATTTGTTAATGTAGGCCATTTCCCTTCCAGATGGAAATTGTCTATCATAGTTCCCATATACAAAAAAGGGGAGAAAGGGGAGCCCAAAAACTATAGATCCATAAGCTTCATTGATATTGTGACCAAATCATATAAAAAACATCTATTAGGCAGAACTGAGGAATGGATTATTGTTAAAAATCTATTAATGGAAGAACAAGCGGGATTCAGACCAGGCAGATCTACTATGGATAACTGCTTTATTTTGCATCACCTCATTACTAAGTATATGTCTGAAGGTAAAAGACTTTACACAGCATTTATTGATCTTAGAGCAGCATTTGATACATTCAACAGAGATATTCTTTGGACCAAACTGGCAGGTATGAATATGGAACCAAGATTATTATTTCTGCTAAAAGCCCTGCACTCAGATACCTGTCTAAAAGTGCATATCGGCACTAGCGGTGTGTTGTCCAAGAAAGTTAATGTGTATAACAGAGTTAGACAAGGTTGTATTTTGGCCCCCACTCTATTTAATTTATACATTAATGATATCCCGGATCATCTTTTTTCTACATCGGTTCATACACCAAAGATAGGCAACACATTCCTTAATGTTTTTCTTTATGCTGATGACATGGTCCTGATTGCCCGCATGCAAGTAGGTTTTGAGACAGCATCTACAGAATCTAACCACCTACTGCTCTCTTAACTCCTTGGTTATTAACAAAGAGAAGTCTAAGGTGGTGGTTTTTGGGAAAAGTCATAAAAAATATAATTGTTTTTTGGGGGGAACTCAGAGCAAGTTAAATCCTATCTATATTTAGAGTTAATGTTCTCAAATACAGGAAATTGGACAAACCACCTCAGAAGAAGCATTCAGAGAGCCATTTCGAAGTCCTGTGCTCTTCACAAACTGATAAATTAAACCACCCTACTAGCATACCCCCTATCCTAAAAGTTTATCATGCCAAAATCATGCCCATTTTGTCATATGGGGCACAACTTTGGGGCTATTTGAAAGTTCCTCTTCTGGAACAGGCCCAGAGCAGTTTCCTAAGGAGGATTCTTGGTCTAGATAAAACCACCCCAGCACAAGCAGTGAAAGCAGAACTTGGGGCCTATTCAATCCAATGTCAGGTCTTGAAAAGGGGCATTAATTACTGGTTAAAGATCCATAAAATGGATCTAGAGAGATTTCCAAAACTTTGTCTGGATAAACAGTTAGTTATTGGCAATCTGAACTTTTGGGTATGTCAGCTTTCCCTATCAATTCACCAGCTAGGCTTTTCTTCTTTCTTTCTTCTCTCTACTGATTGCAAAGCCCAGGAAACTTTAAAAGAAAGGATTTGGGATATTAGTGCTCAGACAGACATAGCTGCGATGGCTGGTTGTAAATGCTTAAACTGGCTAGCCAAAAATAAAACTTCTTTTGTCTTAGAAAAATATCTTAGACTACAGTTAACACAAAGTTAGAGAACAGCTTTTACAAGAGCCAGATTTGAGCAATTAAAATCCATGGTCATATCAGGACAATTCCAAAAAATACCTTACCACAAAAGAACATGTATCGGTGGTGCCTCTGCTGTAGAGGACACTATACATATTCTGTTTGATTGTAGCATATACGTCAAGGAGAGATCCCATTTTTTACAATCTTACTTGGCTAGAACAATTAATTGGGATCCAGCTGTTAAATTGTCCTATGTTCTCTCTGGGGAGAACTTAGATTTAGTGAGATGTACTGCAATTTTTTTTTTATAAAAGTGGCTTATTTGAGAGATCAATTCATTATTTATCACAGAGTGCTGTGTCATGGTGATGAGCATATTTAAACTTCCTAGTTCTTTTAGCTTTGTCCCCCAGTTTTAGCTTGATATATTTTACTTTGTATGTGTAGTTTATTTCATATATCATTTTACTGGAATATCATAATACCAGACTAAAGGTAACTTCCCAGAGATCATTCACAGCCACAGCTCCCAAGCTATGGAACAGCCTGACGGAGGAGATCCGTCTTATTACCACACTAGAAGACTTTAAGAAGGTGCTTAAGATGGAGCTCTTCCAGCACGCCTATCCACCTGATCTCCCCAATTTGTAACTCTAAAGACTAATTGTACCACTGATATGGCCTCCCAGATATGTGAAGATGAGGACCAACCTGTGCACCGGATGGGGTATTGGTTTTAATTATAAGGATTGTGGGGTTTTTATTGCTATTAAGATCTTATTTACTGTATTTTATATATTGCATTTTTATATTGTCTTATAGTATTCTGTAATCCTGCCAAAATCTGCAGGGACAGGCGGGAAAATACAAATAAAAACTATTATTAAAAATATTATTATTTAGTTGTTTATTTAAACGTATGTATTAACCCTAGTCAATCTTAGATTTGTTTTAGGAATTAACTACTTTACTATTGTTTGTATTATGATATGCTGTATTTTGTACTTGAAATACTGTATTTTATTGTTGATATGGTCAGTTGACTAATCAATAAATTTGTTGTTGTTGTTGTTAAAGTAACTAAAAATAACCAAACAGCTAAAACTACACCAGAAGAGGAATTCGGGTACCTCTTTTTATGTAGCTATCATAACACTACCTAACTTTAGTTATAGTAAAAAGGTATTAATTACCAGAACATGTTGTTTATAACAAGTTACCTACAAATTTTATTCACCACTGAATAAATCAGCTGGACATAGCACCTCCAAATTTGTTAGTATTTTCACATTGCTAAAATCTTGCCCCAGTTTGAGTCAGCAAAGGGTCCATTGCAGATAGCAAGCCTTCAGCAAGACTGAAACCAGTGTTGCTGTCATCTAGCAGATGAGTAATTCTACACATTCATTTCAGATCAATTTAACATTAGCAAATGAGATCCAAAATAAAGTGACAATAGCCAACGATAATAACCCCCACAGCAACAGTTTGCAAAATGATAAACTCAACCCATCATCAGACCAGCTGCTTCTTGGTCTTCCTGCTACTGACTGGAATTTTGCCACTGAGAAGGAAATCCTGGATCTATGAAGCCTGGAAATGTTCAAAGCCTGGAAATGTTCAAAGAAGCAGCTGTGTTAATCTCTTGCAGCATAAAAAGGAGGAAGAAAGGGGGAAGGGGAAAAAATATGGCAGCACCTTTAAGGCTAACTGGTTTTTATTTTCTCATGAGCTTTCATGGCTATGAAACTACTTCAGATGCAGTACAGTGTGATAATAAATGCTCAGATATAAAGCATATTTACACAATTGTGGGAGTGGGATTGAACCTAATAAGATCCATAAAGATGCAAATCTTTCTTGCTCTAAATTTTCAAAGGTGATCAGGTCTTTCAGATTTTTATAATGGTCAGTCAGTGTTGATGTGGGAAAGCAATAAATCTGCTCCCAGGATTCCAAAAAATCTCTTAGAATATTCCTTTTGTTATACATGCAGTAGTGAAGACACTTGTATTAATATTTGTAGTGTGCCATTAAGCCATTCTGTTTGTTCATAGTGGATTGGAATTTGTGAATATAATTAATTCAGCAATTTTTCTTTCTAATTTTCCTCTGTATGTTCCTTTTTAAAGGACTACAAGCTGTAAATCATTTGTTGTGTGTCCAGGAAGGTTGAAATGTTCTGTTGCAGGTTTTTGGTATTACCATTTCTAATGTCAGATTGTGTTCATTAATCTACTTGTATAAAGACTGTCCTGTTTGTCCAAAGTAGAGTCTAGAGGGGCATTGCTTGCACAGGATGGCATAAATCACATTGGAAAAAGTGCAAGTAAATGTACCTCTAATGTTGTGAGTGATGTTATTGACCCCTGTAATATTGCTTCCAGAGTTGGCATCTGGGTCTGTGGCAGAGCCTTGTCCCTGTATCATTCGTGCTATGTATCCTGATATGGATGAGCAGTTTCAGATTTGGAGACTGTCTTTAGGCCAATAAAGACCAGCCTCCCAGAGTTTGTGAGAGGGAGATTGTGAGATGGATGGGAATACAGATGCCAAGTCTGAACCCACATCTTCTCTAGGATCAATATTGTAAGGATTGTGATTCACATTTTTCTGGATCCTGTTACATCCTATCCCACTCCCACAACTGTGTCAATATGCTTTATATCTGAGCATTTGTTATCACACTATACTGCATCCAGAGAAGTGGGTTTATCTCCATGAAAGCTCATGGGAAAATAAATGCTAGAAAGGTAATATTTCTTTTATTTTCTTTTTTTCTTTCCTCCTTTTTAAGCAGCTTGGAAAGTTAATTCAAAAATTATTTAGAGTTCCAAAATCACCCTCTCTCCTGCCATGCACAGTTAATGGCTACAATTTTTAAAAAGTAGCTCTTTAATTCCCTACTTTTCTGAAGTATCTAAGCTAATAATTTTGGAAGGAGGATAAACAAAAACATACATTTGAATGCTACAAGCTACTGCACTGTAATGCAAAACACTTCTCTTCATTGTTGCTTCATGGTTGTCTCATTGTTGCCTTGGCACAACAGAGCATAAAGCCACAGCATGAGTAATTTCATATTTCTCCTTTATCATTTACTGAGGCCAGGTCCCTGTGATTATGACAATAACTAAAAATTTATAGTTAAACCCCAAAAGGTGTTATCTCTCAATATATCTACAATGCAATTCAGCCATATCTTTATTATTGGGAAAATGAAGTTAAAAGCAACTAATATTTTTTAAAAAATATGTTTCTTAGAAGGCATTAATAATATATTACACAACAACTTCATCTTCATATTTAAATACAAGCAACCAATTATCTGAATCTAGCTCTACACACTGCCCTAAAACCAGTTTTTAGTCCTACCTAGTGGAAATTCATTGACTCAATGGAACTTACATAAGTGTTGATGTCACAATGTGAAGTCGAAGGCTTTCATGGCCGGCATCCATAGTTTTTTTGTGGGTTTTTTTCGGGCTGTGTGGCCATGTTCTAGAAGAGTTTCTTTCTGATGTTTCGCCAGCATCTGTGGCTAGCATCTTCAGAGACTCTGAAGATGCTAGCCACAGATGCTGGTGAAACATCAGAAAGAAACTCTTCTAGAACATGGCCACACAGCCCGAAAAAAACCACAAAAAACTGTTGATGTCACAGTTTCCCCATTGCTTTAATGAGTCTTCTATAGTTAAAACTAACAATTAGATTTAGGACTCTGAATTTATATTAAAACATGTTGAAATACCAGACAGAGAGGCCAGCAGGAAAGCAATTAGCTATTTATGAATTCTTGAACAGAAATTATAGGGGGGGGATGTATGACTCACAGTTTCCACCTCTACATTGCATTGTACTTCAGAGTCATTGGAAAGCAATAGTGGGGAAGACAACATATCTAGCTTAGGTAACTGCTGTACAATATGTTCTCACATGAAGATTCTTGAAATGATTGTGACTAGTTGTATTCCTGACACATGATCATCCCACTGCATACTAAGAAACATAGAAGATATGCCTTGGGATATATTG
>CM034706.1:181042804-181065458 GCA_020142125.1 Phrynosoma platyrhinos | reverse complement strand
CCTGAAAGGTCAAGCAAATGACTTTCTCTTTTGCAATTAGGAAGTCAAAGAGGATCTAATGTGATGGAAAACATTCTGCCTTCTCAAAGTGGCTCTTGATTGCAGAGCAATTTACACAGCTGGGCAGGCCCACAGGTGGCCAGAAGTGTGATAGGCAGGTGGTCGCCTATTAGCGAGAAAAGTGATATGCAACAGATAGCAGATCTCCCAGGGATGTGATTTTGCCAGCTATTAGCACTGGTGGCCATGGAGAGCAGGTGTCCAGAAGTGCAGGTCTGGCTGGAGTGCAGATCCCTAATTATTAAATATTAACTACCTCATTATGGCAAACAACAGTTTGATAACTATCTTCTGTAAAAGGGCAATGAATAAGTGACCTTATGTTTCATGCATGCAAGAAGTTTCTTAAAACTCCTTCACAGGACATTGTAAGGGGAAACTCCCAATGACTTCAAATTTGTTGAGTCTATTTGAAAACCATTGAAATATGCCTAGATAGCAGAATGATAAAACTGCTTTGGCTCTGACTGTTCCTCAGGAGTTGTCACTGAAGTGATTTCTGATAAATATAAACTGAAGAGAAAGTGGGAGGGAACATGCTCATGGACATGCAGGGTCTACTTAAGGGGAAAGGAATCATGGATAAATGCACTCCTCCTCCATCATCCTTCATCATTGCTGTCCATGTGTAGAGGCCAGTTCTCTGTACTGAAGAGTTCAGGATTCTGAATTTTAGGAAGTTCTGCTTCAAGTTTTTTTTCAATCAACATCATAAAACCAGAAAGACCATCCCCACCCCCACACCTATGATTTAGTTCAGTAAAACATAGGATGGACTTTGGTTCTTCACTTCTATTCTGCAACTGCCTATCTCAACAATCAGCTCCATACACAAAGTTCATGGCAATATGTACAAAATAAATCTTTAATATTTTAGAACAAAAGTGTGAAACACAAGTCCTGTTGAGTGTGTGTATGTGTGTGTTTATTAACTATCCTCAAGCTGACCTCAATGTATGGCAAGCCTATGAATGAGACATCTCCATGACACTCTATCCTCAACACCTTTGCCATGGTCTTGCAGACTCAGGACCATGTCATTGGAGAATATTAATTAGCTCAAATGGAGTAGCAGGATTTTATCTCTTTTTATACGAAGGTGGCTAAGGACATATTAGACCAACAGAGACAAATTTTAGGGCAACTAATTAGGTTTATTGAACACACAAACTTACGACAAAGTTACATTCATGCAATCACCCAAGAAATCAAGAATAAAATCAGTTAGTGTGGGGTAGGAAACAAGAAACTTTTTAATAGCGATATTTATCTCAAGTGAAGCTGCTCCGATCTTCCCAGTTGCTGTAGATTCTGCCGTGCAGAAGGGGGAAAGGGGGAAATGGCTCAAAAGTCAGAACTATATCAAAATTCGGAGAGACAAAGTTTCTCATGGGAATCTGACCACAAATGGGTGACGGATGTAGTGAATTGTGTTTGGGGATTGTAAATAATCAACAGGAGATCTGGGGCAGGTTTATGGCTGTGGATGAGGGTTTGCCTTCCTTTCCCAGAGGTTAAGGAGATCATTCTGGAAGTAGCTAACTTCAAAGCCCTTTTGAAACGAACAAATGGACAAATGGAGGGGGCAAAGGAGGAGTGAACAAAGTGGGTTTTAAGTGTCATTTTTCTGGAAAATACTCAGAGTCAGTTCTAAAGGGATTGCAGTAGCAGCATGTCTTAAAACCGGAATAAAGCAATATTGAATTTGGACTTAAAATGTTTTCTTGGTTTTCAAGGCTCTTGCTACCAAGCATGACAGTCCTTCTGTTTTCATTCTGCTTTTGCCTTACAAAGAATTATTGTATTTTCTAGTTATCATATTTTTTCATGATATGGCCAAAGTATGACAACCAGTACTTAGAAGGATGGCACGGCAGTGATAGTGATGACAAAAATAATATGATTTACATTGCAAAATTATCATAAAGATTGCACTTCTACAGAAGGAATATGGAACCTATTCTGGGCAGTCTTTCTCAAAATTCTGGTGAAAGAGAATATTTTCTGATTGCTTTAATCTACTAACTTATTTCATTCTAGATTTTTTATTATTTAAAATAAAGGAAGAAAGTTATATTTGCCTTATACATTAATTTAGGTTGGGTTTTTCTACACTTCATATTGAAGCAATGGTGCTAGTGGTATTTGTTGATTAAAATTATGGTATTGTTCCTCCTCCTCCTCCTCCTCCTCCACCATCACCATTATCATCATTATTGCTATATCTTTACACTTTCTACCAGGCAACATTATTAACAGCAAGTGCATAAAGCCCCAGCATAAATGAATACACAGTACTGGGCAAATCTAACCTTCTTCCTTTATGCTAAAACAATAAAAATTCAGATCCTTATTACATGCTACACAGCAAGCTAAGGTTATAAAACAGCATCCATATATGAATATTACTATTGAGTACTTTTGAGTCCCTCCATGGACTGGATATCAACAGTGAATGGTTTCTGTTTAATGTCAGAAACATTTACCTGTAGTTGATCCTTTGGGCCATTATGCTGCTTACCTATCAGGGGGATACTTTTTATTATTTATAAGGCTTATTTTTATTAAATCCAATGAATAATCATATATTCTTAAATAAATTTGCTCAAGGTTATAAAAATAAATATTAGATCAACTGCTTCAATCTAGTAGCCCTGATAAATTTCTTTTTTATGAAGAAAAAAATTTTTTATGAAGTGAAACTCCATGTAGGCTAGGAATTATTCAGTGTCGATATTCCAGCCTTCCTCGCAGAAGACACTGACATCATTCATAAAATATAGCAGATTCTTCCATATTTTTTTTTAGAAGAAAACCTTCCTAAACACAGATTCCACACTCCATGGTAGAAAAGAACATGAGCTGCATCTGCACTGGAGAAATAATGCAGTTTGACTCTACTTTGACCACCATGGCTCAATGGTATGGAATCCTGGGATTTGTAGTTTGTTGTGGCACCTCTGGCAAAGAGGGCTAAATATCTCACAAAACTACAAACTCCAGATTTCCATAGCATTGAGCCATAACAGTTAAAGTGGTGTCAAACTGCACTATTTCAGCAGTGCTAATACAGCTATTTTGGAAAAAAAATAGCAGTAGAGGTCTTTCTGATGTGATGAAAGAGAAGACTCTGACTCTGTCATCACTTGCTTCTTTCTTCCTCCTGTTTGGTCCTAATGTTTGACTGCTATAATATAGGAAAGGGAAGTCCAAATGAAGAAGGAATAGTTTGTGGTATGATTTCTTTATCTTGATCTCACACACTCCTGATTCTCTTTCACTGGCAGAGCCAGTCCTAGCATGAGTTAGCTATCTTAAGCAGTAAATGTTGGGTGGTAACACCACTCTTCTTCTGCCATTCCTCCTGGGTCCCTTGGCCCTTTTCGTTCTTAAGCTGGTATCCTTTTATGGCAATGCTTAGTTTCCTATTTCAATGCATCACCAACAGTAGGCAGAAAGCCTAGGCTGTGAACTCCAGTGAGCATTGCCTCAAATTGCTTTGTTATACCATACATGTGGGCTCCGCTGCTATTACACTGCAAGATTTGTTTCAGTGGGCAATAAACAAATGACAGATAGAACAGTGACTGATCCTCATTGAGAAACTTGTAGCTTCTAAGCTGGTCTATTAACTGTAGTAAATGACATTACCCTGTCATTAAATCCAGTTACTAGTTCATTTGGCTTCTGCTTGTAGAATGGAGGATGAGGTGGAACTTGTTTTGTTTTTTTGGATGATCCTGTTCCCAAAGTAGCTGTTTTTTTCAGGGTGATTGTGATGGAAAAAGGAATAATCCCAATAACAGGAGCAGGGTTATGATATCCCCATTCTCTTCAAAATCTGTCTATTCCTGAAATGTGAAATGAATACACCTTTTATAAACAGAAAACACTTTACAAAGCCTTTGTCAAAGAAGCTCCTTTTTACAAAGACTTTTTACAATTGCTCAGTTCTACCACCTCACTCTTCCCCCCCGTCCTCTGTCAATATGAAAGGGGGGTTTTTTTGTTTTGTTTTTCAGCACCAGCATTGGGGCAGGAAAAATAATTTTAGTGAAGGAGGCAGGAAAAATAATTTTAGTGTCACGCTATCATTTGTATAAAGTAAACAGCACAATAAAGCTTGCATTATGAAAGAAATGGATTCTGCTCTAGCCAATACAACTGTAGCTGTGTGTCCATGCCCACAACAGATAAGATAAACAGCAGATGTCTCCAGGATCCTTATTAAGCATATGTGAACAGAAAAAAAAAGGGGGGGGGGGAAATAAAGCAAAATTGCCTTCATCACCAGCATGTAACCAAAAAGCATTTCAGTTCAACCACCAAACTGAAAGTCATAAAGAAAAATGAAAGAAAAAGTCATCCTGGATGCATTCAGAAGAAGCTTTCAAGTGGTCTCTAGAAGGTTCAACATATTTTGGTTTAGCCTAGGTTTATTTTACCTGGTTATTTTATTTCACATCTGTATATTGTTAATAAAGTAACAACACCATAATACTAGCAGAGAATCTCACAGACCTGGAACAACTACTAAGGAAGATTAAGTGCAAAGGCAGGCTTACTGTTGAACATAAAGAAAACAAAAATAATGACCATAGAGAACTTACACACATTCAAACTAGACAATAGAAATAGTAAAAGTGTTCTTATATCTGGGATCAAACATTGATCAGAGTGGGGACTGCAGCCAGGAAATCAGGAGAAGATTAAGAATGGGGAGGGCGGTTATGAAAGTACTAGAAAAGATCCTAAAACGCAAAAACATACAAATCAGCACAAAAGTCAGAATCATACAATCCATTGTATTCCCTATTACCATGTATGGATGTGAGAGCTGGACAGTCAAGAAAGAAGAGAGGAGGAAAATCAACTCATTTGAGAGGTGGTGCTGGAGAAGAGTGCTGAGGATCCCATGGACAGCCAAAAGGACAAACAAATGGGTCCTAGAACAGATCAAGTCAGAAATATCCCTAGAAGCCAAGATGACAAGACGTAGACTGTCATACTTTGGACACATCATGCAAATTGTTGGAAAAGACAATAACGTTAGGAAAGGTGGAAGGAAGTAGAAAGAGAGGAAGGTCACATGCCAAATGGATGGACTTTAATAAAGAGACCACAAATATGAGTTTGCAGGAGCTGGACAGAACAGTAGAGGACAGGGGGGCCCTGCAGATGTCTCATCCATAGGGTCGCCATGGGTCAAAAGCAGTTAACAACAACAAAAATATTGTTAGTATTGGATGAAGAGTTGCTGAAGCATACTGGACTGCTCCTATTTTTTGTGGTGCAAGAACCTATCCCTTTTCTTTCCATGTTATTTCTAATTTGGGCACCAAATTTTCTGTTAAAGAAGGAATGCCTAGGGGCACATTTACTTTGTTAACTGAGATATAGCTATAAACCAAAGATCTCCCTGTTTTGAACATTTGATTCTACCAGAAAGCATCATCCCTTTCCTATCACTCTGTTTTAACCATAGTTATATCTCTCTTAAGCTTTTTACATCCTTACATGATAGTGAACTTTTAAATATTTTACGGACTAGACAAATCTATGCACTGCTCAGCCTTCAGAGGTATGTTCTTCTCCTTGAGTGCAATCTCATATAGCATCTTTGCATAATTCAGGAATGTATGACAAAGATATAACATGAGTGTGTGGACGAGATGACTAAATAAAGGCTAACAAGCCATCTGCTTCATGACATGCACTTTCATAAATGTCATGAAACTTTATGCTTCCATAAAACCTCTTTCATTATTTCACTGCAAAGGGCAATTGCTTTCTTCTTCTTCTTCTTCTTCTTCTTCGTCTTCTTCTTCTTCTTCTTCTTCTTCTTCTTCTTCGGGCTTAGATTCAGAGAGACCATGAAGAATAAACACAGAGAGAAAAATATTGCAAAGCAGGCCATGGCTATGGTAAGCAACAGAATGAAAGGGAGTGTGGTTGTTATGATCCACAATAGTCTGTTCACACAGTAATGTTCTTACTGCCCAACTGTACATTGTAAGATCATCAGGGAGCAGTGGAAACTGGGTATTCAATCCTTAGGAAATCTTGCATTGTATGTCTGCAGGCATTTCTAGGGTGTTCCTTATTCAAGCCTCTGGAGGAACATTACATTTTAATGCTCATTTTTCAATTCAGTAAGATGGTGCTGAATAAATGGAAATGGCAGGTGTGAAAGTCAGGTGTGTTTCCTGCCTTGTAGCTTGATATGAGTAATCCCATGGCTTCATTGTTATCAAAATTGATAGACTATGTTTTGGGTTGTTTAAATGGGGACTTGAACCATTTGATTGTGAGAATTCCCAGTTCTGTGGTCTTGACTCTTGAACACTGTGGGTTTGACAACAATGTTATTACATCACATCACTTTTAAAAAGAATCCAGAATTATACACACTCATATCAAACACTTCCCTTCCTACTCTAGCAGAGAAAAGTACAAAGACCAATTTACATAACATCAGAGTAGGCACTGTAATTGAGCTCTTGATCCATGTTTAAGAGACATATGAAACAATACTAAAATAAAATGTCTATGAGTATGTACAGTGTGCTATCCCATTCTACAGAGCAACAATAGCCTATATGTGTATATGCATTAAAGAGCTATATGAGTATTTTCATACCATTCATGGTGCAATCCAAATAATCCTATAAAATCCTGGGATCTGGAATTTGGTGAGGTACTTAGAATTCTCTGCTGGAGTTCAACTGAACCTGTTAGCACTAGAGCTCTCTAGCAGAGTTCTAAATACCTCCATAAAACTACAAATCCTAAAATTCTGTAGGATGGAACCATGACAACCACTCTAATTATATAGAAGAGATGTGTGTGTAGAGTAGATAGGAATGGGATGCGGTGACTTAATGGTTAAGACACCAATTCCGATGATTAGGAGATTGGAAAGTTGACAGTTTGAGGCCCAAGTGGGGTGAGCTCCTGTCACTAGTCCCAGCTTCTGCCAACCTAGCAGTTCAAATGCAAGCAAATGCATGTAGATAGATAAGTACCACTTCAGTGGGAAGGTAACAGTCTTCGGTGCAGTCATGCAGGCCACATGACCACCAGAGCAGCCCTCGGACCATGCTGGCTCTTTGGCTTAGTAATGGAGAGGAGCACCACCCCCTACAGTTGGTTACAACTAGACATTTATATCAAGGGACTACCTTTATCTTTACCTTTAGATAGGAATTAGGAGGCCTAACTTTGAGGATATGGAACATGTATGGCAAGCAGGCTTTTTAAAATCAATACAGTACTGTGGTTTTTAGAAATGATCCCTTACCTGGATGTGCAATTTATGTAAACAATGTGATCCATGTGGAATTTATGTTGCATGGCCAGCCTTCCCCTTTCAAAAATTAAATGTTTTTCCCGTAAAACTATTTTTAATGTAATACCTTGTGTGTTTTCCCTCTGTAAGTAGGAGAGGCTGAAGTGTAAGTGACAACAGATGTCACGTGAGGAAACATCTCTTGGGTGTTTTGTAACTATCAGATCCCAGATCCTGGGATTCAGTGCACTGAGCCAGCAGGAATGAGTGAAACTATTGCAACTCATTCAAGAACTTCCTAATTAGACTCTTAATTGAGGCTATCAGCTTCCCATTATACCAAGACAAATTAAGCAGGTTAAAATGGTTCTCAAAAAACATCTGCTGAATCAAATCAAGATTAATGATGAATAAAACTGGGTTACCTTTGTGCTTGATTCCCCCTTTCCCTGACCAACATCCATCTGCACCTATAAAAAGGCTATCAAGAGAAGCAATTCATTACTTATCAGTTCCAAACAGGGTTGAGCCTTCTGAAAATACCTTCTCACCAAACTTTTAATCTAAGACAAATAGAACTGTCCTCTGCAATCCTAAGTAGTTGTTTTTTTCAAGGAAGTTTATACAATGGAATGAGCCCATAAGAATTTAAGAACAAATGCCTTTCTACTCCAGTTTTCTGTTCATACAGTGACCAACCTTATGTCTATGGGGTTATGTGCAGTGGCCAGGATACTCCAAGGGCAGCCCAGAGTATTCTGGCCCTGCATATGTCCTGTTCCCCCCATTCACTCACCTACACACCCTGTTACCTTGGCTTCCATTTCTGCAGTACAGCACCTATCTGCACAAGCATCTTGCTGGACCACCCAGCACATCCATCACCACTACAGGTCACTCAGTTCTGTGATCAGAACAAAACTCCCAACAACAGTCACATTCTGACCTCAGAACAGGTGACTCATGGGGGCAGCAGATGCACCAGGTGGCCCAGTCAGACACTTATATAGACAGCTGCCATGGCACAGAACAAAGGGTTCCAGATCTCCCTGAAACATCCATGACAGATGTGTTGTTATATCCCAGTTTTTGTGTGGGATGTGCCAGACACAGTCTGGACTACCTACACCAGAACCAGAATTTGGGCCATGTGTCAGCTAACAGGGAAGTGCCAGAATGGGGGGCAAACAGGCCTTTTGGCCCATGCAGATATGGGTTATAATAAGCAAATAATGGCTTGGATCCTATATTTAATCCTAACTCAAGTAGATCTAGAGAACCAATTGTTGACTGATAGAATCAACATCTAGGTAAATTCAAGAGTTTCAATGAGCCTGTCTAGATAAGACAAATACTGGGATTCAGTTTGCTGACAGTAATAATACCCTACTGTTTGTGTTTCCCAGCAACTTCTATACAGAGGCATACTTCCAATGACACATTACATACAAAGGAAAGATATAACTTCCTTTCCCAAAAAGAAAGAAAAAGTTCCTAATAAGTGCATGGGTCCAGTGAAGAATCTTGTAAATGGTTGCCACCTCGAACAGAGCAAAACAGCAAGCAAAATTTTCCAGTGCCGCAACAGTCTAGGAGAAATTGCATATACCTTCCTGTTTAGACAGTATTGGACAAGAAGCTAGATTCTCCATAAGTTCACTGGTAGCAGGCATATTTCTTTTCAGAAATAAAATATTTGTTGAAGAAGAAGAAAAAGTCTTTCCTCTGTTCACATTCCATCCCCCATTTTTCAAATTAGATGCACAAAGGACAATCTTCCTCTTCATCTCCTCTCATCCGAGTGATATGAAGACAACAAGAGTAAAATGTACCGTATCATCTGGGAAGATTTCCAGTTTCGTTCTGAAGTGAGAGATAGGCATAGCACAGCAGGCACTGAGCAAGGTATTTCTCTGTCACTTTGCCACCAGCCTCACTAGACAGAGCACGTGGAAGACACTTTGCTTGCTGGATGGTGTGCCAGCAGATAACAATGATTTTTCCCTCCCACAGCCAAGTAGCAGCAGCCTTTCCAGTAAATGAGAGAGTCTCAGTGACACTGATAGACATGTCACAGTGGAACTATTTCCTCCTTTAAAATGGCTGCAGAGTATTTTGCCTGTATTATCTATTCTGTCTGATGACAAATGGCTCTGAGAATTCAGCCGCTCAGTTGAATGCATTTTTCCACTTAGGATTTTGCTTCAAGATTTTTTCCCCCTCATTGTTGCTGCTGCCATGCTGGATTCTTTTTGACAGTTTTTGGTTGCCTGGGGTTCAGCAATAGCCCTGTTGCCCTTGGCAAGGCATTTTAGGCCTTGGTAGCTGATCTAGTGCTCTCTCTTTGAAGACAAGTCAGAAGCATGGATTCTCAGGACAAGTTAAAAGCTTTGAAAGCCAGAGTTTGTGCAAAGAAGTTTTAATAAGAGTTTTTCCCCCTGCAAATTTTCTGCTTTTTATAATTAATGGAGTTACTTGCAAATTCCAGTTACAAAAATCAGTTTCAGGATGGTAATATAGAAAGTAAATTTTATTTCCTGTTCATAATCTCTGAGAATCTGGGAAGGGAGAGAGGCAGGCAGGCAGGCAGACACAGAGAGAGAGTTTATTCCATTAAGATTGAATACCACTTGTGCAAATATTCAATTTAAATAATTTTTGGATCCATCCTTTTGGCTCATGTGTGCTTTTCACAGAAAACTGTTTACAAACAAATCATATTGGATTCTGCATTCCCCAAAGATGTGGTGATTCATGCACTTCAGCAAATGTGTCAGAACTGAGTATCTTTAGTCTGGCACAGAGAGGATGAATTTGCACAAGGAGCATTGGCTGGTATGATATGACCTTGGCAGACTATTATTTGTAGGATAAACTCTGATGTTTAGAAATAGTCAAATATGAGGGGATGGGGTGAATATGGGATTTATTGTTGGTGTTATCATAACAGCAATATATTTTGAGCACTGGGAAAATACTGTGTGCTGAAAAAGAAGGACTTCTTTAGTACAGATGTCTCTGCACTTCTTGTGACTGATGCCAGTGCCATTGGTAATCATCTGGAAGAGATTTCTGCAAAACCATGACTGCCAGATCACTTCAAATGTTGTGTTTGCCAGCCAAAGACTGGGTTCCAGATGTTCAAAGGTTACACTGTCAACCATGGAGAGAGTGCCAAATGTGTCCCATCTTCAGTGGGCATGTCAGGAAACAAAATGGGGCATCACTGATGTGTCTATCGACACTACTTTGGAAGACCTAATTAGAAGTTCAAAAACAATGAAATATCCCATTTTTCAACCATGATTCTTCTGGTGCCTAGGCTAGTCTCTGGAGGGTCATTTTCACAGTAAATTAATCCTTCTAATGTCAGGCTTAAATTATCAGCAGTGACATGCATGTTACTAGGAGCAGCAGTGGCAGCAGCTCTGATGCAGCAAGGTATGGTGCTGAACACTGATGTTATTGAACCTGACACTGTCTCAAATTGGTTCAGAATTAAAATAACTCTCATGAAATATGAAATGGGGTGGGGCATGCAAGGGCATTCCATAGCTGAGCATAAGATTATCTTTAAGTTACAATTTTTGCTCATTTCTGGATGGTGGAAATGGAGAGGGTATAATAGCCAATATATTCTTGGGGAGGGCATGAGGACTGGGAATTACTTGCTTGTCACATCACAACTCAGAACAAAAGTTAGAATCATATGAGCCATTGCATTCCCTATTACCATGTATGGATGTGAGAGCTGGGCAGTCATGAGTCGAGATTGAATCGAGGACAGTTAATAACAAACACAATTGCTTGAGTGTGTTGGATACTATGGTGAGTGATGGCTTCCATTACAATGGACTTATGAATTTACTCTGGATTTTAGTCTGAACTTTAAAAGGTGTTCTCCAAGGTATGGAGCCCACAACACCAAAATACATTCAGCACTGTGAAAGGCTTCTATAATGTTTGGACTAAACTCCAGACTGGATTTGCCACCAACTAGCATGGGGGCAGCAGTCACCACTATAGGTATACTTGCCTTCTCTGAATCAACTGTTTGAACAGCACTGTCAAAGTCCTTTGAAGACACTAAAATACCATTTATATTCCACTGATTAGCTTTTAAAGTTCAGAATATATTAAATCAAGCAGCTTTTAAAGTTCAGCCTAGAACCAAGAGCAGATTCACCACCTCAGTGATTGGGAAGCCTAGCCCACTTCTGGCTAGAGATTCAAAAAGCAAATGAAGAAAACATGAGCTGTTTTCCCACCATTTTACTCTGACTGAGATACCACAGTTGATACCATTTTTGGTGAATATAACCTCAGCCCCTGCTTGTCCAATATTGATGGATACTTTTCAATTAGTGCAGCCTGAGGCTGTGGATATGACCCTTGAAGAGATGAAGCCACTACACGTGTACTAGACTCTTGCCCTTCCTGGGTTACTAAACAAGCCAGAGGATGACTGGTGGAGTAGATAAGGGAAATGATAAATGCCTCTTTACAGCAAAGTAGGGTAGCAACATGGCTGAAGGATGCTATGGTAAGACCTCATTTGAAAAAAACTTTCCTACACCACTAGATAATTCTATGCTGATCTCTAACATCCCATTTGTTGGGCAAGGTACTATAGCATGTGGTGGCTTCTCAACTCTAGGGGTTCCTGGATGAGGTGGATTATCTTGATCTATTTCAGTCTGGTTTCAGACTTGGTCATGGGAGACAGTTTTTGTCATCTTGGTAGACAAACTGTGCAGGGAACTGGACAGAGGAGTGTGACCCTGTTAGTTCTGCTGGACATCTCAGTGGCTTTCAATACCATTGACCATGGTATCCTTCTGAGTTGCCTTTCTGAGATGGGGCTTCTAGGTACTGTTCTACAGTGGCTCAATTCTTTCCTGGAGGGGCATTCTCAGAGGGTGGTGCTGGGGAATTCTTGTTTGGCTTCTTGGCCATTGGCCTATGAAGTCCCTCGGGGTTCAATGATATCCCCTATACTATTTAACATCTTCATGAAAAAGCTGGGAGAGGTTGTCAAGAGTTTCAGGATGAGGTGTCATCAATAGGCCAATGATACCCAGCTGTACTACAGCTGTTCATGTGTTGAACCAGTGCCTGGCAGCTGTGATGTACCAGATGAGGCCAAACAAACTGAAGCTTAATCCAGACAAGACTGGGGTGCTCCTCCTAGTCAGTTGAAAGACAGATCTGGAAATAGGGATTCAGCTTGTGTTAAATGGGGTTACTTGTTGTTGCTGTTGCTGTTGTGTGCCTTCAAGTTGTTTCCAAATTATGACAACCTTCATTGGGTTTTCTTGGCAAGCTTCTTCAGAAGGGGTTTGCCATTGCCATCCTCTGAGGCTGAGAGTGTGTGACCTGCACAAAGTCACCCAGTGGGTTTCCATGGCCAAACTGGGATGCGAACCTTGGTCTCCAGAGTCCTAGTCCAACACTGAAATCACTAGACCATGCACTCCCCCTGATAACACAGGTTCACACTTTGGGAGTACTCCTGGATTCCATACTCAGCCTGGAGGCCCAGGTCTTGGCAGTGACCAGAGTGCTTTTGCACAGTTAAAGCTAGTGTGCCAACAATGATTGTACATGCCTTGGTGACATTCCATTTGGATTACTGTAATGCACTTTATGAGGAGCTGTTTTTAAGAAGTACTCAGAAACATCAGCTGGCCCAAAGAGCTGCAGCCCAGTTGTTAACTGGGACTGGCTAGAGAGAGCACACAATTCCCTTGTTGCAACAGCTCCACTGGCTGCCAGTCTGTTTCCAGGCACAATTCAAAGTACTGGTTTTCACCTATAAAACCCTAAGCCATTAGGGTTTTAAGATCATCTGGGGAGGCTCTCCTCTCTGGCCACCAACTTCTCAGGCTTGTTTGGTGAGAACAAGGGAGAGGAACTTCTTGGTGACTACTTCTAGACTTTGGAACATCCTCCTCAGATAAGCCAGGATGACCCCCTCCTTGCTATCCTTTTGGCAGCAAGTTAAAATATTTTTGTGCCACCAGACCTTTACAGACAGTTGAGGTTGAGCTCTTAATGCTGTATGGTGCTGAATTTGAAGTTTTTTAAGGGGCTATATATAGTTTTATTTTTATTGTTTTAATGTGTTTTTGTATTCTTTACTGTTTTAATATGTACTGGTGATTTAATACTGTACTAGTTTAATTCTATTTTAATGCTCACTTTTGTATGTTTTTAATTGTATTGGTCTTTTAATTTGTTAGCGGCTTTGTGTCCCAATTTTGGGGGAGAAGCAGGAATAATAATAATAATAATAATAATAATAATAATAATAATAATAATAATAATAAGCTTTGTGACTTAACCCTGGAGATGGCCATAAACCTAAAACAAAACAAAAAAAAACTATTTTATTATGTGTGAAAGTTTCAGTGACGAAACCTGCTCTATATGGAAGGACTCATACTGTCAGGGGAAGTGCAGCACTGCAAAATGTAATGATCCATGCTGCAGCTACTGGGCCATCGGCTGTACAGCTTTGTCCCATGTGTGCATAGAAGCATAAAGTGAAAGCAGGATTCAATAGACTGACATGTTTTTTCTGAAGGGAACAACAGACAGCATGTAACCAAGCATGCTGATCCACCTGTGAAACCATGTCTTTGGAATTTGGCCTGGGTAATTCATTGCACATTAGGAAGCTTATCACTGTGACATTAGAGTTAGAGAAGTGAATCATAAAGACTGATGATCCATAAAAGCAATGGGGGAAAGTGCAACTACTTCTCTCTGACACTGATGATGTTCCCATCCTCTTTCTCTTAAAAATGAATAGCAGTTTGAGTTTGAAAGGTGTTGGTAATGGATCAAATCCAGATAGATTTATTTTCTTTTGGTTGGTTTTCATACTGCTCCACGATTCCCATTCATTGCAAAGCAACAGGGGCGGGGGTGGGGTGGGGATAGTACATTCTTTTGAAATGGCTTCTCCCATAAAACTTCCAAAGTCAGAGAAGGTAATGGTTATCTGCTTGCAACTGCAGGATGGATATGTTTAAGCTGCTTAAGCAACTAATATCCAGGAATACTAATTTGGAACTGAGTTTTAACCTTGGGCAACAGAGTCATCATATAGCTCTTTCCCAGACCACAGGAACTGGAGAAGGATGAGGGGGAAGACAATGAGGGGGAAGACAATGAGGGGGAAGATATGCCATACACAAATAAAAATGAATGTTTGGCCCTTTCAATCTATCAAGAAAAACACATTTAAGAAAGAAAGAAAGGAAACACTCAGTGAGAGAACTGTGGCTATAGGCAAAGAACTTCTTTCATATCACTTTTGGTTATTAAGTGGTTGTAGTGGAAAGATATTTTAATGGGGGTAACTGTTAGATGTTGTACTTCTTACAGTTATTTTTCAATTATTTTAAATGAGGAATACTTATAGTTGAGTATATACTTATAGTTGAATATATAAATGAGTATATACTTATAATAGTTATTTATCGTAATTTCAACCTATTTTTATTATAATGATTGTTTTCTATGTTAATGTATATTGTGAGCCACTTTGGGTCCCACAATTGGAGAAAGGTAGTGTACAAAAGAAGAAGAAGAGTGATAACAGGATAAATACATGTTCCTTACAGCACAATTATATACATGTAAACATATGCCTATACACTATAGTTATGTGTGAAACTGTTTTTTGAACAATAAGGAAACTAATGATGTAATAATTTGGGGCTATGGTTTTAGTAGGATTACTCAGTTGGGTCTGTAATGGTAGAATAATATTTTCTTTCTCTTTTTGTTTTTATTTTCAATATAGTCAGGACTGTGGAGTCAGAGCCTTACTGTGTATTAGTTATATGTCTTTTCCCCCTTCTCTTCTTCTTCCTTTTGTTTCTTTATCTTTGATTGTATATTACTTTGATAGTAAAAACTAATACAAATAATCTTTTAAAAAGAGAAAAGATATAAGATTAGTTCGGCAGGATTTGTTCTTGACAAACCAGTGCTGGTTCCTTCTGTTCACTGCATTGTCATCAAGATGCTTCCAGAGACTCCTGTATAATCCTTTCAGATGCTTTTTCCTGGTACTGAGATTAGGTTGACTGATCTGTAGTTTCTTGGATCTTTTTTGCCTTTTTTTAAAAAAGAGAGGGACAATGTTTGTCCTTCTCTAGTCCTTTGGCATCTCACCTGTTCTCCAAGATTTCTCAGGAATAGTGGCAGGGGATCCAGATAACACATCAGCACATTCCTTTAGTATTTTGGGATGCAGTTTGTCTGGCCCTGCAGATTTGAACTTGACTAGGTTTGCTAGGTGATTTCTTACTATCTCCTTATCAATCTTGATTGCAATCTTGCCATGGTCTCTGCTGCTGTATTGAAGCAAAACTAAAACAAAATAGTTATTGATTAGTTCTGTCTTTTCAGCATCCCCACTTTCTCTTCTGTCATTCTCTTGCCTCAAATGTATTGGGGGGGTGACTTTTGTTGCCCCTTGCTTGTCTAGCCAATTTCAGCTCATTCTGAGCTGTAGCTTTCTGTATACTATTCCTGCAAGCTTGGGTTACACATCCATACTCTTCCTTGGTGATTTGCCTTTCCATTCATTCTATATACATACTGCTTTTTCTTTTCATTTCCTCCTCCAGTTTACTGTGCAGCCACATTGGCTTTTTCTGATGTTTTCCATTTTTCTATTGGATCATTTGTGATTATGCTTTCTACAACTCCTTCAAGAACTCTGACTCTTGTTGGATGTCTTTTTCCTTTAGTATCTACTGAGATTCTACTCAGTAATTCCCTGAACTTGTTAAAACTGGGTTTCCCAAAATCCAGGGCCCATATTTGACTATATTCTTCTTTGCCCTGTCCCAAAATTGTGAAATCTAGTATTACATGCTCACTTTCCCCTAAAGTACCCACTACTTTTGATTCCAGTGACCAACTCCCCCCCCCCTTGCTGGTTAGGCTCACATCCAGGATTGTTATTCCCCTTGTCCCTTCCTCCACCTTTTAAAAGAGGATATTATCTGCAAGTTAGATAATCAGGAATTTGTTGGAAAGCAGAGGCTTAGCAGAGTTCAGAGTGAAACAGATGTGTGAAAAGTGGCAGCTTAGAGCCACCCTCTTTAGGCTAGACTGGGGATGGGGCAAACAGATGCCGATCCCAATCCAGCCTGATTCCACCCCAAAAAGGAGCAGATAAGAATGGAAAAGCTGGCTCTGGAGCAAGTGGTGTATAAACGCCATGCCCCCAAGTGGGAGAGAAGCTGGCCAATGTATAATTGCCATCCCAGCTTCTGTCTGGCTTAGGGTGTGGCACATCTAAACACTATGCCTCCAAGCCAGCTCCAAGCTGTTTCACCCCTTAGTCTTCCAGCTGATATCAGGATAATTGAAACAGACCCAAAATAAGAAAAGCAGATAGATGGTCCTTAGATTTTATCTCAAGAAGGGAAATAAAACAGAAATGAGGCACAGTCTCAGTTGCAGAAAGAAAGAAAGAAAGAAAGAAAGAAAGAAAGAAAGAAAGAAAGAAAGAAAGAAAGGAGAAAGGAGAAAGATCAAGAGCTAATTAAGACTGGAAATAATATTTGAAAATATTCAGAAAATGGTTGAAAAACATTTGTCTTAAGTGTTGAGAAAAAGAAATCATGGATAAAATTATCCTGGACTGACAAGAATCTTCACAGTTTGGTACTTATTCCGTACAAAATTTACAAAAATTTTCTTTTGTGCAGAAACAGCATTTTCTGCCTGTAAAATAATATTTCAGTGTAGAACTTGTATTTCCTGTCCAGACAATGGTGTAATTGTGGATTTATTCTACATAAAATTTGCATGTGATTGATTTACATAGAAAACAAAATTTTCTGTGCGTAAAATACCATTTTCTATGCAGGAATTAATATTTTTGCATTGACATGTTATTTTCAAGCAGAAAATACTTTTTTCTGCAGAGACACTGCTGCAGTTTGGGATTTGTTCTGCATAGAATTGTCACAATTTATTTGTATAGAAAACAACACTTCCTGTCCACAATGCAGCATTTTCTGCACAGGAATTATTATTTCTATATTGAAATGCCATTTTCCATACAGAAACAGCTGATTTCCATACCCCCCCCCCAAAAAAATACAGTTTTCTGCCACATGAGAATTTTGTGCAGAAAAATGTCTGAATTGCAAATAGCCTTCAAGCCTGGTTTTTGAAGACTATCTCACAGTGGGAAGAAAATTACTGAAATTACTTATCACTACCTTCAAGAAAAAAATTTAGTGAAGAACTGCATGCCTAGAATTGATAAAAAATACAGTCAGTCTTCCTTATTCATTGATCCTTTATCCATGGATCCAAGGATCCACAGCTTGGAAATATTTTATATAGATATAGATATTCCAAAAATCAATCCTTGATTTTTCCATTTTATGTAAGGAACACATTTTACTAGGCCATTGTATTTAATGGGATTTGAACATTCATGGATTTTGGTATCTACAGGGGGTTCTACGAACCAAACCCCAGAGGATCCCAAGAATTCACTGTGTAGTAAGATCCACAAAGAGAGTAATTCAATCAAGAACTGCAGGAAGAAAAAGACTGGGATAATTTTCTTTTATCTCTCTGTTACCTACTTATAAGCTTAATTTAAATTTTTAATAAGAATGGAAGAATCTGTAGAGCAAAAAATTCAGAATAGAATAGAAACTCAGGATGAAACAGAACAACTAAGAACATGGAAGTAGTTTTTAATTTTTCCTTACAAGCTGTAAGGAAAAACTAAAAAGAGGAGAGGGCAGTGAAAGTAAAATCAGGAAGAGACACTTTAAAGGTGAGATGTAATAACAGGTAATCAAAGAAAAATAAAGTTGCTTATTTAAATACATGCAAGAAAGAACAAAGAAAGTATGAATCTGTAATGAGAATAATTAACGAGGAAATGAGGCTCAAGCTGGAGACATTTTATCATAGGGACAGGGATAATAAGCTGCAGATAACAAGCATACGTAAAAAACCAACAGAGAGGAGAAAGACAAAGGACTAGAAAAGATGAGTAGGAAAGAAAAGTAAGGATGTTGCAGGATCAATTGTAGAAGTAGAGAAAATAGAAGAGAGAGAAAATGAGCAAAAATTCCAAGATCATGTAACTATACAGTACAAAAAGTGATGAGCCATATGAAGATCAAAGAAGTGTGCAAATAATTAAATAGTGCCCACAAAGGAAAAAGAAAAACAACGAAAGACAGCAAGTTTAGAATGTGAACATAAAGAAAAGATAACAAAATCTAGAACAGAAGCATGGCTAGGAAAATCTATGCAGTGAGAGAGGATCACAGGTAAAGAAAAATGTTATCAAATAAAGAATAATTAATATGAAGAATGGTAAATAAGCAGATAGTGGGAAGAAGCTAGGAATCATAATCTGAAAGAGAAGATACAAGAAGCATGCAAATGGTAAAAACTAGGAAGAAATATAAGCAAAGAGAAAGAAAATATCTAATCCTGATCTGTTTTGGAGACATAGCATTCTAATTCATCAGATATGCATTTACTGTAATATTCAAGTTGATCTGATTGCATGGACATTTGTAATACACTATACTAAATGGTGTGTATTTTAGTATGCAAATTAATTATACGGGTATGTACAACAGCGCACCAACACAACACACAAACACATGATGTCAGGCTAATCATTGGAGATTGGAACACAAAAGTTGAAAGCAAAGAAGAATCCAAAACATTTTTCATACAATCATGGACATCACCAGATAGACAACACAAAAATCAAATATATTATATAACTGGAAGTAAAAGATGGCAGAACTCTATCCTAATGGCCAAGACTAGACCAGGTGCTGACTGTGACAGATCACGAATTACTCATATCAAAAATAAGAGTAAGACTCAAGAAGAAAACAAAACCAGTGATATACCAAAGCATGATCTAAATAGTATCTCAACAGAATTTATTGGCAACATAAGAAACAGATGTGCATTATTAAGCATAATAGACCGACAACAAGAGGAACTATGGTCTGAAACCAGGGACATAATAAAAGAAGAATGCAGACAGACACTTTCAATAAATAAAAAGAAAGAGAAAAAAACATGGATGACAGAAAAAAACACTACAAGCAATAAAGAAAAGAAGAGAAGAAAAACAAATGGATATAGGAATAAACTAAGAATTATGAATGCAACAATACAATGGCTTGTGTGGAAAAAGAAAAAAAACTACTACAATGACCAATGCAGAGAAATAGAAGACAATAACAAAAAAGGAAGATCTATTTCACAAGATCCAGGAAATCAAAGGAAAATTCAAACCAAGGACTAGGATGATCTATGATAATAAAACTAACATAATTCAAGACAAGGAAGGAATAAAAAGATTTTTAAAAAGGCATTGGATGCAATACACAGAGGAATTATACAAAAGAGATAGCAAAATGAAAGACACATGGAATGAAGAGCCATGTGAAGACGAACACCAAATTCTAAAAAGTGAGGTGGATAAGAAAAATAGTGAAAAACAAATCACCAGGAACAGATGATATTCCAATTGAACTGTTGCAATCCACATTGACAGAGTCAACCCTAGTGCTAACCGACATATGTCAACAGATATGGCAAACAAAACGATGGCTCCAACAGATTGGAAGCAATCAATATACATCCCCAGCCACAAAAAGGGAGACACAAGAGACTGCAACAACTATAGGACCACAGCACTAATCTCCCACACAAGCAAAATCATGCTCAAAATTCTGCAACTTAGACTCCAGCCATATATGGAAAGAGAAATCCCAGATGTTCAAGAAGTTAGGGACCATGAGACTGTGGTGCACGTGTTGGTAACCTCTCATCTCAGTTTCTGTAATGCACTCTACATGGGATATGTACATGCCCTCTACATGGCTTATCCCTTGTACTTGGTCTGGAAATTTCAACTATTACAGAATATGGTAGCCAGACTGGTCTCAGGAACAAGAAGAGACCAAATAAGACCAATCTTAAGATCACTTCACTGGCTTCCCATTAGTTTCTGGGCCCAGTACAAGATGTTGGTTATCACCTTTAAAGCCCTAAATGGCTTAGGTCCAACCTATCATCGGGACCACCTCCTCCCATATAATTCACCCCATACACTCAGATCCTCTGGGAGGAATTTGCTGCAGTCTATAAAAACTAGACTGTCTGCAACTGCCTAGAGGATCTTTTTGGCAACCACTCCCAGATTATGGAATGGCCTGCCGGATGAGATCAATCATATTACCACTTTAAAAAGGCCGTTAAGATGGATCTCTTACAGCAGGCCTTTCCTGAATAGATATCACCAAAAGATAGCCCAACCTGCTTATCCCTGATTCTGCTGCAATTATTGTTTATTTGTGTTACTATTTTAACTATCAACTGTTTAATAGTATTTTAAGGGGGGGATTGTGGGATGTGAAATGTATATTTTAATGTTGTAAGCCACCCTGGTTGCAATATGCATAGAGGTGGGATAAAAATAAAATGTATTATTATTATTATTATTATTATTATTATTATTATTATTATTATTATTACATCTGATAGTCCTGATGAGGAATCTACTCAGGACAAGAGGCTACTGTCAGAACAGAACACGGAGAAACACGGGGTCAGACAAGGCTGTATCCTTTCATCCTATCTGTTCACCTTGTATGCAGAACATATTATAAGAAAAGCAGGCTTGGACTCAGAAGAAGGAGGAGTGAAAATAAGAGAAAGGAATATCAACAATCTAAGATATGCAGATGACACCATAGTACTAGCAGAAAACCTCACAGACCTGGAGCACTAAGGAAGAACAAAGAAGAAAGTGCTAAAGCAGGCTTAATGTTGAACATAAAGAAAACAAAAATAATGACCACAGAGGACCTTCACAAGTTCAAACTAGACAATGAAGATATAGAAATAGTAAAAGAATGTCCATACCTGGGATCAAACACTGATAGAAATGGGGACTGCAGTCAAGAAATCAGAAGAAGACTAAGAATGGGGAGGGTGGCTATGAAAAAACTACAAAAGATTCTAAAATGCAAAGATATGCAATTCAGCACAAAAATTAGAATCATACAAGCCATTCATCATCAATCAATCATACAAGCCATCCCTGTTAGCATGTATGGATGTGAGAGCTAGACAGTTAAGAAACATGATAGGAAGAAAATCAGTTCATTTGAGATGTGGTGCTGAAGAATAGTTTTAAGGATCCAATGGACAGCCAAAAGGACAAACAAATGGGTCCTAGAGTAAATCAAGTCGGAAACCTCCCTGGAAGCCAAGATGACCAAACTGAGGCTGTCATACTTCAGACACATCACGAGAAGGAAGAACTCATTGGAAAAGACAATAATGCTGGGAAAGGTGGGGGGAAATAGAAAGAAATAGAAAGAGAGGAAGGACACATGTCAGATAGATGGACTCTATTCAGGAGGTTATTGGTATGAGTTTGCATTCGTGAATGATTATAAATTAAGCAGAGCAGTGGAGGACAGGGGGTCTTGGAGATGTCTCATCATAGGGTCATCGGCTCAAGCGCAGTTAACAACAACAAAACAACAAATGTACTACAGCACAAATGATGCAGTATAAGGATAATAACAAGATGTAATTGTAAAATTAATCAACTAAAACAATAGTTGGTTCATCAGTATTTTAATTGGCATGGTTACAAGATCGTCTTTTTAAAGGGTATTTAATTTCTATCATCTTAAGGAATTTTTTTTTAAAAAAATCCTGTTAAATGACTTCTCCCTGATACAATGAGTCATAGCTTTTGTTTATTAAACTGAAAATTATCTTACACCTCTTTCAACATCTTATATTGTGGATTATACTGAGATTTTTTTCAGTAGTATTTAAGTGTATCAGATTTAACTGATTATTTAAAAGATTAATTTGCTGCAATGTAGAAAATTAATTAAAGAAGATTCTTTATCACTATTCAATATTTTACTGCCATATTACAAATGTTTTGTGACTGGTTGAAAATTGGATCACAACACACTCGCTTCCTTTACCAATCCAAATACTAGAACATAAAAAGTAAAATTCAAAAGCCAGACTTTACACACAGTGACTACCATCATTCTATAGTAAAAAAACAAAACAAAATATGCAACAAATAAATGAGCTAGGTAAATTGTTGTAGTTTTGATTGCTTTGCAAGTTTGTGAATGATTATAAATTGGGCTCTGTGTTAAAAATTATAACAACACATAAGATCTTAAAACTACAGGCCTTTGCAGACTGCCAGAAATAGTGCACATTAAATTG
>CM034706.1:181020461-181032811 GCA_020142125.1 Phrynosoma platyrhinos | reverse complement strand
AGCGGCTTCATATAAATATTAAATAACATCGGAGACAGGATGGCGCCCATCTTGGGTCTCATTCTTAGAAACAGGTGGCATATAAATAAAATAAGTAAATAAATATTACTACATTTGTGGATGAGGAATCTAGAGTAACACATATGTACACTGGAGATGAAGTTTCACAATACAAGAAAATCTGAAACCAACCACACAATCCTCAGTCCAATTTATATAAACATCTTGCATGTAAAAAGCCAACTGTTAGTAAATATAGCAATTTTATGTATTTAGAAAACGTAAAACTTAAAATTACAGTTCTACACATGGGTTGCAGAATGTCACGTCCTCAGTAACTGTCTTCACACACAATCGTCTGAGAAGAGCTCAGAAAAGTTACTTTTTGGAATACACCTCTCAGAGACTCCCAAGCCTTTGTGGCTCCTGGCTATGTGAGCTAGGAGGGCTTGAGGGGCTTCAAGAAGTTGTGGCCAAAAAAGTAACTCTTTCAAGCTCCCTTCCTCAATCTGTAAAAACCCAGGGTGGCCATTTGGTAGCAGCTGAAGCTTTTGTGCTTCTGGGAAACATCCTATTACAGATTCTTCTTCAAGCACCTCACCCAGCAATAGCCTAATCTATATTGTACTATCTAGCCTCAAGATTTAAATGCCACACTGCTTTTTTCCTGAATAGGATTTTGTAAAGAAAAATTCCATGTAATTCAATGGAATTGGTCCTTCTGGACAAAAAAGATAGACTACTAAGACTCCAGGACATTGGAGTGGATTGAATTATTCATTGCACATCATTTATTCAACATATTTTCAGTTTATGATATTCAATAAGGCATTCAACATAGTTGTTTTTTTTTCATTTTCTGACCAGTTCTAGTAGCATTATTGACATCTCACTGTTAGCTGTAGCTAAGATGCTAATTCTGAAATTATGATCAACAGTTCATTGGTTAATATAAGAATTTATTATTCCTGTTTCTTTCCATCTCACACAATAATGACTAAGCATCAAGCACTTTAACAAGTTGATTTTTAATAGGGAATTCATTATACTTCTAACAAACACAAGGAAAATGCTTAATATTCTTTTCTAGGATTCATTTACAATCTTAGTTTGTTTAATTATAGCCTCTCATAACAGTTTTTGAAGGGTTTAGAGTAGGGTCCCCAGATTTCAAGGCCTGCCCCCTCTTCTCTGTTACTCAGGGTAAGAGGGAGAAATCTCAGAAGAGTGCCATCTTGAAAATGTGTGTGTGTTTTCCTTGCTTATTAGTTGTTGTTTATTTATCTGCCATACTCTGTGCAAATTTAGTTGATGTGTAAAGATATTATGTTTAATGCCAACATCAGGATCTTCCCCACATGGCATGACAATAGGCTGTCCATAGGTCTCAGGGTTTGATGCTGAAATCTCAGAACCTGAGGAAGTTGTGAGCTGGCAACCCTATTTTCAAGTAAGACTCAACTTTTTATATATTTATGTAAAAAGGGGAGAAGGGTGGGGGTGGGGATTAATGGCTTCACACATTCTGATGCTTCTGTCTGAATGCCAGGTGCTGTAGCCTACTTTCCTGTCTATATATTGGAAGGCATATTTTCTCCTGCATCAACTTTTATCTTGAGGAGGGGGACACATTTCTCCCCTTGTAGGTCTCCAAAATGAGAATAGGGTATTTTTCATCTGGTACATGGCAGAATATATTTGTGAAATGCATCCATAAAATTTAATCCTGGTTTCAAATCCTGGTTTGTAGTTTAGAGATTAAACCAGTTTCATGGTTTGGTTCAATGGAAAACTATGGCTGAAGATACCCCCAATAGTCTTCATCTTCATTACATTAACACAACATGGAGAAATGGAACAAGGAAAGGAGAGCAAATTTTACTAGAAAATATATTCTCCATTGAATAAACTATGGCAGGGACCGGCAACCTACGGCCCGGGGGCCGGTTAAGGCCCTGGGCCCTGGACTTACCAGCCCAGGCCGAAGGTTGCTGCCATCACCGCCGCTGCGCACCGCCGCCGGGGCACGTTTTCGGCCGCAATCGCTGCAGCTGCCATTTTGGAAGTCAAAATGGCAGCCGAGATGCGTTTGCACATGCGCAAATGCGTCGCGTCAGCGATTTGGACTACCAAAATGGCGGTCGCGACATGCACCATGGTGGTTGTGGCCACGCTCACTATGGCGGTGGCCACGGTAGCGGCCGCGGTGGCAGCGTGCACGAGGGGGTTGCACGCAGTGGCGGGGGTGCACACACGCGCGCACCCATTCTCCCCCCCCCCCCCCCGGCCCAGCCGAGACCTGGGCTACGGGAGACCAGCCCAGGTCTGAAAAAGGTTGCCTGTCCCTGAACTATGGGTATCTACCTGAACTGTAATGCTTTCACGTTCTTTTTAAGCCAGCACAAATTATAGTCATGGAGTTGCTTTTTAGTATCTAAATGATGTGGAATGGTTTAAAGTGGAGAGAGAGGAGAATGTAATGTCTCAAAGATTTTCTTCTTGACATTATGAAAAACTCCAGCAAGAGTAAGAAGGTTTAAACAGAACCTTCACTGAGTTTTACTTATTAGCTTTTTAAAAAACATGGCAGAATTATTGTTGTTGTTGTTGAAAAGGTACCCTATGTCAGCAGTACTACTAGACACAATCAGTCAGCTTGAAACATTTTTCTCCAATCAGTTCAGCTGAAGTTATATTACTGGATACTTAATCTTTTTGTTGAAATCAATTGGACTTGAAGCCATTTAACTTTGCTTTGGTTTCACTTGGTGATTCGGAAACATTTTCAAAGAGAACAGCTTTCTTTTAAGACAAGTTCAATGATAACATGATCCATTGGAAACTGCTGAAGTTCTCCAAGGTAGTTGCCAAAACCTTGACAAACTAAAAAGCTTCAGCCTTTTTCTCTGCAGAAAAAAAATAATTTTTAAAAGATCATCAAGACAAAATATTTTAAAAATGCAGAAGAGTTCTAGGCTAAGAAATCCTGGGTGACTTGTGGATTTTGAACTCTGGACAACATGTTGTTAATACAACTCTCTGCTCATATTTGGGGTTGCCATACCACATAGTTGACTGAGTTTTATTCAGTTTCTTAGCATGCCACCCAGTGTCTATTTGGACCATCATCTGGCCCAGATTCCAAGCTTTTGTTCTTTTCTTTTTTAAAAAGTAAATCAAATCCTTGTAGGAGCCAAGATATGTGGCAAAATGTGTAGGAACTCATCACTGTCAAATTCTTAGTCAGCTCCTATCTTTCAGATACAACATAAGAGACAGCAAGGGATATGGGCAGTGGTGGGAAAATGACAAGGGAGAGATGCAATGTGGATGCACTAGGAGAGGTAAGAGACAGAGGGAAGGAGAAAAAGAACAGTAAGCACTACATACAGCAGGCTGCAAGAACCAAAGGAAGGGTGTAATCTGAGGCCATGAGGTGCAGCAAGAAAAGGAGTAGAAAGAAATGGAGTGAGAGGTGAAAGCAGCAGAGTTCAAGAACCATGAGTTCCATTGAAAAACAACATGTGGAATTAAGAAGGGAGTAGGAGAGAAGTGATACAAGTGTCACAGTGCAAGAAGCAAGATAGATGAGCATGAGGAGAGGCAAGATGCAAAAAAGGGAGTTCTGGTGTTAGGAGGGACAGGAAGGGGTGGGAGATACAGCAGCAGAATGCAAAGAACAAAAGAGGGAAACTGGGGAAAAGACAAGTGAAGAGGGTAAATGGAAGCTTATTATGGTAGGTGCATGATGTGGATCTTCCAATTTTGGAGAAATGGATCCAAACAATAAGAAAAGACAGTGTCATTCCCAAACAACTAACTCCATATTTATTTACTTTGAGAATATGGTATGGACATTTTAACTGTTTACACACAACATATATCCTTCTAAGTTAAATGTGTATAAGACATATATATAGAGGGGGGGAGTTGTTTTTCAATAATACCATTTATCAAATATTTATGCACATACGGTGGAAGGATGTAATTAGCAAGGTTAGACGGAATGGAAATGTTAAAAGTACAAACATTTATCATTATCTTAACTGGCATTAACAAGCAAAAATTGGGGTGCATGGGAGCACAGACATCCCAGCATAGATCAACCATTAAACATGTACATTGTTATAAAAAGTGAAACAGGTCACAGAAAGGTGAACATGAACTTGTTTTCTAGTTATAATAAAATAGTTAACCTGTACCTCTGAACGAAACCTCACCATGCTTTGAAATAAAAAGGATCTTCTGAATCGGTTCTTTTCAAAAGAACCACCAGGAAACTACTCAGAAAAGAGTGATTTTTTTGCATTTGCCTTGCTTCATCATGACTGAAACCAAGATCAATACGATCGAAATCAGTTTCAAGTGGGGATGAGACACATATAACCCAATCAGCAATTCAAGTTAAATCATAGTAGGAATGAGGTCCTAATCTCCACCCCCTTCCCAGTTGTCTCCCACCTTCAAGACTGGTAGAACTGAGGTTCCACCATATTACAGAGAGGGTGATTGATGCTGAATTCACTACAAGATAATTAGATGCTAATGTCACCATTGTGCCAGGATGAAATGAATGTCGCTTCATAACACTTCAGTGTAATACTAATTTCAGACTGACTATAATGTCACCTTGAAGCTTGTTTGAGGCATTATGATTGTGATAATGATTATCCAATTGCATTGTTATCCTGTATGTGTAGGTGTTTCATTTCTGGCGTAGAAAAAGAAGATCACTGTTTTAGAAACATAGAACAGGCAAATCCATCATTCCAGGCAAAATTCCAGAAACAAAAGAAAAAAAATCATAATCATAAAGCAAAAGCAAACTCTTTGCATTAGTTATGCTTCATTCAGAAATAAACTAATCTAGTAGAGTGATTAAAATTCTAGGATCTCTGCTTTGTCACTCAGGGGATTATCCAGCAAAAGTTAAGCCAGTGAATAGGGTGGGAATATTTTAAATGGTTTCCGTTAAAATAAATGCAATTTAAAAGTGCTTAACTTTGGCTGGAATGTACCCAAAATTATTTTATTCCAAGAGGAGAAATGTAGAAAAACTGAAACCCAAGAACTTCTTTAGGTTCATCTAGGGCCACTGAAGATGGCTCGTTTGGGGTGACAGAGAACCACCTTGAGGAGCGGTTGATTGGGGCCATGGAAACCCCACACCGCAGCCCCAATCCTCCCTTTTGCTGCCCCTAAAAGAGCAGCAAAATGCTGCCCTAACAGTTGGTGCTGTGGCTCTTCCGTGGTCTGTCAGTGCAGCGTGTCTACACACTGGGCTGGGAGGGCATCATGACGCCACATGCCAGGCATACGGCTGCATGGTATCAGGATGGCGTTGGGCTGCCGGCGTGCGGCTGCTCCACCCCAACTCCACCCCTAGGCTGGCCCTTTGGGTTGCTCTGCAACACCTCTAGTCAAGTATTGTTGTCTCTGACTAGGCCTCAGGCAGGATTCTCTTCCAGCTCTATTGCTGAATCCACACCAGCAAAATAATCCAAATCCAGTGCACAGTATTTTGTCCAGATTTTACCCCATTTACACCACACTGAATCATTAAAATCCAGACTCAAATTATATTGATGACCACACATTCCCCCTGGCTAAAGTCAAATAGGTACAAAAGGGTCTTTCTTTCCATGTGCTTTTTTCTTTACTTCCCAGCATGCATAAACCTATCAACCAATAGCCTGTCTTGTTTTTCTGTCAGTCTTACCATTCACCTCACATTCTCATTGGATGGCTCCCCCATCTAATTTCCTTCACCTCTTTATGCACCAGTAAGTGAGGGAACTTTAAATTTCTCCCAACACAGGCAGGCCTGAGGAAAGAGTGAAAGAAAAAAACAAATTGTTTCTTCTCTCACTTCCCTTTCCACTCTGAATTCTTAACTGAGTAAGATCAGTGTCTACATCCTTCTCAGTGTGATGGTTTGGTTGGTGCTGCTTTTACTGCCCACTCTGCTCTCTGTCCAATTCTTCAAAGTATTTCCAACAGCCAAGATTTTTGAAAACTGGGAAAGCAAACCATGGGCTTTGATGTGAAATGGAAACAAACTTTCAGTTTCTATCCATGCCTATAAGAGAACAGCAGCTTGATTTATTCCTTGCACAGATAGGGAGCCCACTGTCTTCCTGCCCATAAATAACAAACCCAGTCCCAGTCCCAAACCCAAATATTACATAGGAGGGACCCATATTAGTCATGTTTCTGTTGAAATAAATCTTTAGTAAAGTTTCCTTTTTTGGTTTTCTGTTGGCTTGATTTATTAACATGTGCATATAACTGCGTATAGATCCACTGAGAAAGATCAAATATTGTAAAATGCTTGCTGGATGGAGGATGCCACCCACAAAACTGTCCTGTTTCCCCAACTACCCCAACACCACAAATATGTCAAGAACTGTCTCCCCTTCCCCACAGTTCAGACATCCAGACTTAGATATTTCAAACAGCAAGCACTTTATTCAAGTGCTTTATTCATGACTCTTCCCTCAAGAATGTTGATACCTTCATCTTGTTGATGGCTATTACTGAAGTCATTTTGGCTACAAAAATGTGGATATTATATCTGAAGCTCAGAAATAAAGCAAATGAGACCTTTCAACAAAATGTTGCAGTGTGGAGTGCTTTTGTCTTGTGTTTCAGCCAGCCAAACCTGCTTTTTGTGCTCCAAAAATGATTTGTTGTGTGCCCTCAAGTCATTTCTGACTATGGCAACCCTGATTTTTTGTGGCAATTTTTTTCAGAGGAAAATTGACTGAGGCTGAGAGAGTGTTTGCCCAAAACTAGGGGGGGTTGAACCCTGGTCTCCCAATGTCCTAATCCAATACTTAAACCACTACACAATGCTGGCTTCTTCCAGAAATGACACTCTATTTCAAATTCATTTTCCCCTGCCATCACCCTTGTTTTCTTCCTCTGACTGGAATAGTGATGGTGTATCTTTTAGGGGCCAAGTGCCCAAACTAAAAGGCCTTTGGGCACTGGGTATTACCTGATGTTGGGGGTGGGTTAGCTGAGCCCAGGGAGGTGAGGAGGAAAGAAGAGGAACAAGCATACGCCTGTTCCTCCTCTTTCCCCCTCACCCTCCCAGGCCTTCAGTTGCAGTTGAAGGCATGGAAGGGTGGGGGGAAGGGGAGGAGCAGGGGGAAGTGACAGGAGGACAGGGGAAGAAGGGGAGCAGGCACTTGCCTGTTCTTCCTCTTCCTCCACCTTGCTGTCTCTCTACATGCCCTCCAAAATGGCTTAGCATGCCAAAGATGGCACACATGCCATAGGTTCACCAAAACGGGACTAGAATATATGTCACCCCATTAACCATGGTCCACAACCTTCTATATAGTATTTCCAGAGAGTTCATGGGGCTGCCAGGGGAAGGACAGGGCAAGGATTGTTATTTCTAAAAATTATTTCATTACACTAAAGATACCAGTGAAGATATCAGTGCATATATTAATAAAGATAGTATAGCTCCTAATCTGTCTTCCATACAATGTTTAGGAAGATGTGGGTCAAACCAGGAGGTCCAAATAGTGGAGTTAATTTTAAAGCAAATCTCTGAATTTTCAACAAATAAATAATGGCACATGTTCCTCAGAATTCTATCGCTACCCTCTTCAGTTGGATGTAGATGATTTAGCACTAGTGGGGTGGCTGAACCTGTTAACGGAATATATCAAACAAATAAAAGCCTTCTTGGTGGATTGAAAAGAAGTTATCACACTTCTGGTAGAAACTTGTAAACTCGGAAATGATTGCAGTGGTCTCATCACACAGAATAGTCCAAAAAAAAGAGACCTATAGAACTGCCAAAGGCTAAACACAGCAAATGGAGAGTTACAAAAGTCAAGAAAGGAAAAAATGTTAAATTCTGTAAAGTAGTACAAGAAAAAAAGGATGATTAAAAAAAAACTTCATAATTTACTAGACGGCAGCCCTAGTTTAAGGTCTAAAAAGAACTCCAGGATAACAATGAAGAAGTCAAAAGAAAGAAGCAGGAACCATCTAAAATGTGTTCTGATGCTACACTGGTCTCTCCAAATTTGACCCCTATATCAACTTCACTCTGCATACAGGACTCACCAGTTCAAGACCCTTAGGCACATGTTTTGTCTGAAAATAAAACCAAAGCAACCAAGAAGGTGCCTTTTATAGATGGACATTGGAAATGGAGATTAATTCAAACCAAGTTAGTCCTACTAAACAATTGAAAGCCTCCAGGAATTCTGACCCAAGATGAGTGCAAAGTTCATCTTTGGAATGTATTAAGGGAATCTATCCCTGGTGCTCTTGATATTGCAGATTTAACACACGTTGAGTACCTACATTCAAATGGACTTCATGTAAGGGCAGTGGTCACATTTCAAGATCAAGTGTATAATCATAGAGACAAGTTGAAGCAGAGAGGTATATATATGTCTCAAGATTCTTCCAAAATGTGGCACCACCAACATCATTGTTGCCATGAGTAGTACCTACTTTAAAAATACCACAAGTTAAAATGGCTTGTCAAAAATTGGTTGATACTGGCCCTGCAGGCAGTAATCCCATAGATGCAGCTAAAGTGAAATCCAAGGTTCATCACAATCATGGGGTTTATGGGTCCATGCACTCAATGATTCTGGGAAAAGATATCTTTGATGAAACTGAAAAGAACTTATAACATTCCTTCAGTGTTCTTCCCCCTGAGGCTCAAAATAAAATATTATTTAGATTAGATTGCCTGCAATCTTACTTGCTAAACATGATGGAAGGGCAGAAGACCTCAGAGGGGTAAAACTTGATCTGGACACAAGAAACAATTGAGCAGGCTTACTACCACAAGTTGAGGATTGAGAAACTACCCATCCACCATCACCAAATTGCTGCAGAAATTCTTTTGCAAAACTATAAAAAAATTGACTCATTTGAAGATCCTGTAACCATGTCATGCCCTGAAGACATGGGTAAGGATTTTATGTCTGTGAAGTCGTAGGCTTTCATGGCCAGCATCCATAGTTTTTTGTGGTTTTTTCGGGCTGTGTGGCCATGTTCTAGAAGAATTTCTTTCTGACGTTTCGCCAGCATCTGTGGCTGGCATCCTCAGAGAGGGTGCCAGCCACAGATGCTGATGAAAAGTCAGAAAGAAACTCTTCTAGAACATGGCCGCACAGCCCGAAAAACCCACAAAAAAGATATTATGTCTGCTTGGCTCAAAATGAGAGAACTTGGAGAGTGGGAATTAGGATCTCAACATATATCAGCTGACATACTGTTATGTAACACCGCCAAGCCATCAATCTCAAATGTGAGTAGATTAAACCACTGCAGTGGTTAAATGCCTGTACTGCAGCCACTCACTCATTGACCACAAGGTTGCGAGTTCAATACTAGCCAGGGCTCAGGCTAGACTCAGGTCTGCATCCTTCCGAGGTCACTAAAATGAGTACCCAACTGGTGGGGGGGGGCAATGAGCTTACAGTTGTAAACTGTTTAGACATCCCATAGCGTGATATGAAGCAATATATAAATGAAGCTGCTTTTCTTTGCTTTGCTTTAAATATCTCCTTGATCACTATTGAACATACTGTGGAAGAAGCTGTCAATATAGAACGGTCTGTGAGATATGTGCCTTCCCAAGCAAAGAGCAATACGGTAGCTAACCAGCTATCAGAGACTATCAGCCCCTCCACAATGGCCTTATGCTCATTGGGGAGAAGGGAAGGTTTTGCCTTAAAAAATAGTACCTTGGAACCTCCTATTGGCAGGTCTTCACACTCTGCAGAATGACACAAGTCTGTACATCAGAACTGTCAATTATCACTTTTATCCTGGAATATTGCAGGCAGGAGCAGCAAGTGTGCCAACTATTCATTTAACAACTTTATAAGGAAATTTGATATACCGTAATCTTCTCTTAAGAAACTTGGGAACGTGAACACTTGGAATCAAATGGCTTTGAGACATACTTCTTGAAAGCAGAACCTAGTGTAAGGGGAGCCCATGCCAGGGGTGGCCTTGGAATTCTGATCTCTACTATCAATGTTTCTATTATTAATTTTATGCATAATGTTACAATTGTCATGCTCATAAATTTGTACCCAGTTTCACTGCTGTTGGTAAATGTGTATCTCCCTCCTCTTCACCAAAGACAACCAATTAAATGCGGGTGGCTTGAATTGCAGGAATTTATAAATAATATAACTGTATTACACCCAGTCATATCTGTAATATTGGCAGGCAATTTTAACGTGAGACTTGGACCCAGTGATGAAGTACTTTATAATCATTTTGATGAGCATCCTCCTGAAATAGAAGAAAGTCATTCGATACCTGTCAGGCAATCTAAGGACAAGATATGTAATTTCTCTGGTCTCTGTCTCTTGCAACTGACAAACTATTTAGACCTAGTAATATTAAACGGAGGCACCGAGGGAGATAAATATAGAGAGTTTACTTTTGTATCTGTTAATGGAGCTTCAACAATTGATTACTTAATAGTGTCACATAGCTTATTAAATTGGATCTTAAATTTTGAGATGATCATTCATAAGAAAGTGATCACCTCCCTTTATTTGCTCTTTTAAATGTGAGAGCACAAAATATACATGCCAATTTAGAACCAGGACAAGATTTGGAGGTGGTTCCAAGTTGTTGTTTTTTCTAAAATTAACAAACATAATTAACAATTACATATAAAACACCAACATAAACATAAAACAAAATATAAACATGTTATTAACCAACACACATATACAGTTGCTTCTTTCATGTTTACACATAAGATTAACTTAGACTTCCCAGCTGAAATTCCCTTATATTAAATTAATGTTCTTGACTCCTCTTCTAAGAATCTATTTTGAGGATTACTAATTCTTCTTCCCTTAATCTTTTTATAGAATTATCTATATTTACTCCTCACTCTTCAGCTACATTCACTACAAATTATTTGATTTCTAACTCAAAATTACTTTATATCGTTTCGTTTATCTTAAACATTGATATTGATTAAATCTTCTTTTTAGCTTTCGATGGATTTTTGGTATTCTAACAGTCTAATATTCTGATCTTCTAGTATTCTTGTTCTCTTATATAAGCTTTTTTTTTTAACCAAGGATCATTCATTTTCTATTTTTTCCATCGATTTATCTTGGATTAAAACAGTTAATTTGTCCATATTCATCATCTCCCAAACCTTGGACCACCATTCTTTGATGTTTGGTGTTTCTGTACTTTTCCAGTATTTTGCACAAGTTATCCAGGCTGATGTTATAAGATATAAAATTACCCAGCCATGTTTCTTTTCTATTTCCTTATCTAGGTCCTTAGTCATATTTAATAAGTAAAATTCAGGTTTGAGAGGAAGCTGGAGCTGAAATATATTTATTAGAATCCTATGTATGTCTTTCCAATATATTGCTGCTATATTTTATAATCCCACCACATATGGAAAAATGTCCCTGGATGGGATTGGCATTTCCAACATTGTTCAGGTCTAGTTTTGTAAATAATCCTGAGTCTTGTGGGAGATAGATGCCGTATCATCTTTAAATAATTTGTTTCGGGAAGTCCTCTAACCTTCACACATCTATCTCTAGTTTGTTCGTCAGTTCACTAATCCTTTGTTGTTCCTTTTTTGTATTAATTCTTTGGAGGTCTTTTCTAATATTTTTGTATGCTCCTTCCAATCTTCCACTTCTTTTTTTTTTGTATTGAGTACATCTGAGGATAATTTTTCCATCTTTTTTCCAAATATGTCTAGTTCTTTTTTCAAATCTCTTCTTATTTCTGCCCTTCAGTAGCATATATACTAACATTGGAATGATACAGAGAAGATTAGCATGGCCCCTGCACAAGGTTCCAAGTTTTAGATTATGCTTTAAACAAGCAGCTTCATTCAGATAGCTGGCTTAAATTGAGAGACTGTCTCCTTTCAGAAAGTTCATCAGAACAGACTTTAAACTCCTATCAAAATTTAATAGCATACCTTCAATGTTTCCTGTTTGCAAACAATACTATGAAATATTACTCACATCATTTAATGTCCAATCCATGGTTTGACCAAGAGTGTAGAATTATAAAAAGATCTCTTGTGGAAAAGTATAAGCATTATAGAAATTCTGATATGACATCTTTACCTCCTGACTGGTTAATACTAAAGAAGAAATACAAAAAATTAATTAAGCAGGCAGTAAAAACAAATTGGCAAAGATTAATTGTTGCTTCAAACACACACTATTCAGCCATGTTTTAGTGTCGAGGGGCTAGCAATTAGATTCCCATATTCCAGTAAAAACTTGGGAATTGTTCTTTAATACTATGTATGCTAGTAAAAAACAAACAATCAAACAAACAAAACAGGAGAC
>CM034706.1:180974958-180996255 GCA_020142125.1 Phrynosoma platyrhinos | reverse complement strand
CTATGATTCTATGATTCTATGAATAGCATTTCATTAGTGTAGTGGAATGGACATAGGTTGGAATGGAAATGGTCATGAAAACAGCTTGAGGAAAACATATGAGGCTGCCTTATATGGACTCAGGCTAGGTTACCTGTTTCTAGTTGGATGTGCTACAATCTATTTTGTATTTTAAAAAAATCTTTTGATACTTTTACAATTTTACATTGAATGCATTTCCTCCATATACTTCATAAAGTTTGAGGACCACACATAATATCTATTCCTCTTTGTGTACTAGTGTACTCATAGAAGCTTGCTGAAGAAGTATTTGAGGTAAATGTGAAATGTCATTCTGAACAAAATGAAAAGTTATAATCAGATTTTTCCCATTTTGAAGAATTTCAATACAACTCCAACTTCTACTGTCAACCAAACTTCATATCACAAGCACACATGACATTAGAGAAACCTTCTGATTGTATCCACATGGACATCAGCAATTTCCTACAGGAAAGTTACATCACAGAAAAACATCACAGAAAATTTATACATTTCAAGAAGATAGAGTGAACATTTATCTATATTCTACCTTTTCCTCAGGCTTGAAGTATCTAATAATAATAACAGCACAAAAGCCAATGCAATCCCTACAACTTAAAACCAGACAATAAAAGAGCTTCAGTAAAAATTGGCCTTAAAACCACAGTCTTAAACCCATAAACATATCTACAGTAATCAAAATATGAATGCATGAAACACCAGAAGCATAAACTTAGTCTTTTCCATGGATACTGGAAGAAATAGGCCTTGCACTTCAGAGTAAAAATGTGCACTCATTTTCCTGCACAGGAAGGTGATGCTGTTCCAGTTCTGGAGGCAACTTAATAGCTACTATTCCTTTTTATGTCATTCTCCTTCCTAATGAAATAAATGTTGCATATGCAGAAGTAGTGGGTGCAAACAACATGCTTATAGAGGGCAGCCATTGGTGATTTAAATTTCAAATAAAAAAAAAGCAGTATTTCCTCTGGAAATGTAAAATAATGTACAGACACCTACAGCTAAGTCTGTAGTGTTTTTTCTTAATGTGAATCAATGATAAATAACAACAAAATGTTACTATTTGTCTTGCATTACAAGAACAATAAATACATTACAAGTTTAGAATAATACACAGTGAAAATTTAACCTCTATTTTCCCCCTTAGAGTCCTACCTGTTTTAAGAGTAGCACTTTGTTTAATTTACCCCACCTCCTCTTTTGCTGACCTTACAACTTATAAAAAAATCTTTATGAACATTGCATCCTTTTGTTAGCATTCTTCTCCCCATTCACCCCCCACCCCATCTTTGTTCTTTACCAAAGTATCATTAAGCAACAATGCTTTGATCCTTTATTGTAGTTTTCCCCAGGGCTCCCACAAATCATAGGAGGAATACAAAAGTGATATGCTTAGCAAAGTATATTCAGTTCTTTGTTCAAATCAGTCACATTTATCTCAATAGACACTAACGTTGTGTGCTTTCTTTCTTTGTTCCAACAGTCCAGTATTTCATCATGTGTACTGATCTCATATTTAGACCAGAGATATTTAAATCATATGTGCTAGCCATGACTAATTTAAATCCCATTTATTTCAGTGGATCTGTTCTCACTAAATCTGGATCCAAATTTCTAATAAATCAGATAATATATTCCATTCTTCCTTTTTAGCATATTTCTCCTTAGACCAATAAGTTTAACTAAAAAATCTTGACTTCATTTTTTTTTAAATTGAAAATTTCACTTTTTCTATATAAATTCCAAAACACAAAATATTGTCAAGATCTGCATTTCAGTTGGGGGATACTAAAAGTAAAAAATTGCAGTTGAAGGTTGATCATACATAAAGGGAGAGGACATAGACATAGTAAGGGGATTACACTAAATTAAAAGTCAATGAATTAAAAAGATAATGAAAAGCCATCACACATGACTGCAGGATTACTGAGCTTACCTTACATTTAATTTTCCAAGGGCCTCAATGTGAACTTTCTCCATGTTAGCCCAACCTCCAAGGCTATCTGATAATGAGTTCACAACTGACATTTGAAAATATAATTGGAAGATTTTTCAGATTTAAGAAAAGCTCACAAAGTTGAGTGAGAATATCTGCATTTTCAAACAAATAAAGGTAATAATATGAGAACACAGGAGTTTATCACAGGGGGGAAAATTGAAAGTTTAAAAGGGTAAGAACCTGCGATTAACTCACAACTGTGCAAATGCAAAGCGCTGTTATCTCGTGCAGAATCCAAAATTAACCCGCACTTTCACACAAATGCAGGAATGGTTTTCACACGACAAGACCAAATGTGCCTCCATCCCAATAATGATTAACATGTATCCCGCAGAAGTGAGCAAATGTGCAAATGTTTTTCACACAGTGAGCCCTGGCTATGGTGGAAGGCATGTGTGCGTTCCTGCAGTAGATGTTTCTTTTAGAGCTGTGGCTGGGAGGGAAAGCTGTCCTCTTTGAAGGATTATGGACTTCAGCTCCCAGAAGCTTCAGCCATGTTGGCCAATAGTCTGGGTTTCTGGAAGCTGAAGTCCAAAATCCCTTAAAGGGGACAGTTTGTTGATTGTTGCTGGATCCAGAAGACTGGGAGGCAATCATTGATTCACTCTACTCTCTCTCTCTGCCCTTGCATCAGCTATTTATTTTAAGAGCTCTGGCTACAAAGAAGGGCAGGACAAAGCAGCACTGGAAGCAAACTTTTCTCTCTCACTCCTGCTGTGTTCCTCACTTTCCTCAGCAGCTGCTCCTTTAAGAGCCTTGGCTGGAGAAGGAGAGAAATTCACATACACAGAAGCGCAGGAGGAAGAAGCAAGCTTTTTCTCTTATACGTCTGTGTGCCTCTGCTTTTGCCTGAGCAGCTGTTCCTTTAAGAGCCCTGGCTATTATCCCTAAGGAACCATGGGAAATCTGACAACAAGAACAGAAATAGGAAGAATCCCACAAATGGCCTTCACACTACAGCAGTTGTGCAAAAAAAGTGAATTCGTGAATGAAACAGAAATGAAACCACAGTATTTTCCTGAAAATGACTATTTGCTGGTTTATGTTACTTTCTTGTCAGATGCTAAGCAGTTTGCACACAACGTCATGTGAAAAAACATTTGCGCAGTTGCTGCTAATAAGCTGCTTAAGTGCGGGTTCTTACCAATTTAAACTTCCAATCTTCCCCATGTGATAAACTCCACAGAAAAGAAACAGGGCAACATATACAAAAATGAAAGTCAGGGCAGAATTTCTTTTAGCAAAATTAGAATGCTGAGAAAGTGACAGTCGGATAGGCAAATCATCATCATCATCATGATGTGTATGTTTATGTGTATGTGTGTGGGGGGGGAAACTGTAGCAGCTAACCAAGGGCCTTTACAGACTGCCAGAATTAACGCAGCTTGAGGTCACTTTAACTGTCCTTGCTCAATGCTAAGGAATTATAGGAACTGTAGTTTATTGTGGCACCGGAGCTCTCTGACAGAGAAGGCTCAATGTCCCTGAAAAAAATACATTGCCCATGATTCCCTAGCACTGAGCTAGGACAGTTAAAGTGGCCTCAAGCTGCATTATTTCTGGCAGTCTGTAAAGGCCCCAAGTCCACCCAATGTAGATTTGTGAGAGCTGGTAATTAGTGAATGAAATGATTTAAAGTAAGGGCTATCAGGAAATAGAAGAATGGGCATTCTGCTACCAGACACCTATACAGAACATGACTATTTCTTTGTATGCAATTAGCAGGTTCAATCTCTGATCAAGTCTGGGATCACGGCAAGGAAAAAGAGTTAAAGCCCTAGTTCTGATCCAAATTGGTCCTCTGTGATTGCCATTTATTTAATAACATACAGTATATGGTGTTACACCTAATTTGGCTACAATAATCTAAAAAGTGGTTGTATCAGATGCAAGCAACAAAATGGTCATTAAATGAAAGAAAAATCTACCACTTGCAAGGCCATCCCTGAATTCTAAAAGCTGCACTCCACTTATGTGAAACAACCAAAGTTTGTTAGAGACTATATAAGATAGAAAATGTATTACTGGGCTGGGAGGAGCAAGAAAAGACCTCACATCTCTTCTGGCAATTGCTCAGATCTTCTTTCCCTGTGTTCAACACACAGAGAGAAATATATATACAAAGAATTAAGTAGAATCAGCTTGAAGCATAATTAATTACACGTAGAAAAGCAGCTAATGAAACTAATCAAAGTACACAGCGTGTTAATGAAAGTTAGCAGCTGGGACCAAATTATTGCATTAGGCATAGCCAGAGAGTAACTGAAAATACATTCCATCCAGAACTAACGGCTTATGGCATTGTTCAATATACAGTTACCAAGGAATCACTGAGGCAAAGCTACAGTAACCCTGTCAACAATAAGGGTAGTCAACATGTTTAATTGCACTCATGCTACTTGGCTACATTAGCAACCAATGAATTTTCTCCCAATTATGTTAATATGGCATTGAATAATTTAATTTTAAAGCTAAGTACAGAGGTAATTGTATGTATGCTTAAAATGTTTTCTGTTTACATGTCAACATTTGCTAAATCACAGATTACACCTGGGTTTTCTTCATATGGAAACGCTTAAATGTTTTAATGTATTGCATCCATTTATCAGATTCTTCTTTTTCTGGATATTTCAAGGACAAACAGCAAAAAAGATAATCAGGTTATATATTTATAACACAATAGAGGTGTTATCTGCACCATTTAAGTAACAAGTCACAACTGGGTTTACATTTGTTTTCCATATTATACATTACCGTCTAAACCTTCATACTGTAGTATAGGTACTGCCAAGCCAGAACTGCCAATAACTGGCAGTGAGTATGGTATTTTCAGTCTGGGTTTCTTCATAGCTTCAATTTTTCCTTTGGATCGCTTAAATCTGTCACTAGCCATTGCATGAGCCAGACATTGCCTAAAACACTTTTCATCTGTGTTTAGTCTTTGTAACATCTGTTGCCTAGAGGAGGGGAAAAAATTCATAGTCTTTCATTGCTTGTAATGGCACCTGTCCATTAATCAGATCCCAATTTTTTAACATTACAAGTTATTAACATGCAACAACATGGTAACTTATCCAACCACCTTTTCCCTCAACCACTTGCTCCTTACATACTATCTATCCCGCCTTAACATTCATTCCACAATCCCTGATGACTTCCTAATAACACAATGCAATAGTTGTTACTTCCTGTTATTGCACCAGTTGTATTCCTTTTAGAGGTAGTGTTGCCAGGTTTTCAAAATAGCAATAAGAGAGGATAGAAATTCATGATGTGCCCAGAGTGTCAGCAGTGGAAACCACTAGCAGAGGGAACAGGTACAAGAACAGCAAAGATGTCTGAAGGAGGAAGGTAGGCATGTTTGACTGGCGTCCAGAAGAAAACCTCACTGACTACATTTGCAGCAAATAAAAATTGGTTACACTCTTAGAAGAGAAGCTCAACACACTGCAACTAAAAACTGAGACTATTCAACATATCAGAGAATACGAGGGCTTCCTGGATGGAACTGAGGGAGAATTGATCCTACAGAACCAACAGATAGCAACTGCCAATGAAAATAAAATGGTAGTAACACTGAGGGAGCGCCCTAGAGGACAGTAACCATCAGCAATAGACCATGCTCAAGGGATGTGGAACTATTCCAGCTAAACAATCATTTCCTACATCTTCCTGAGGATAATAGTGGTGAAGAGGCATAAGCAGAGGGCCAGCAGCAAGAGACACTGCATGCCAGGGTAGGAGCCAACTTAACTACCAACTGCAGGAAGAAGAAAAGAAAGATTCTGATGTGAGAGGATTTATTGTTTGAGGATATAGAGGAAACTGTGTAGCAGCTGAACAAGATGTGCTGTCTTCCTGATGCAAGTATGCAGGATGTCAATGAGAAGTTGTCATAGCTGCTCAAGAAAACAGAGCAATACCTCTTTCTTTTGGGCACCAATGACACTGCAAATAACACCTTTGAGCAGATCACCTTGGGCAAGAAAGTGAAGAATCTAGAGGCACTGGTGGTATTCTTGCCAATTCTAACAGTGAAAGATAATGGATCACACAGGGCCATGAAGATATTGCAAGTGAATGACTGGCTACACAGATGTTGATGATGAGAGGTTTGGCTTCTGGGATCATTGTCTTCACCTCTTATATGAAGGACTACTGGCTGCAGATGGGCTACATCTCATAAAGATTGGGAAGAATGTCTTTGGCAAAAGCATGGTGAATCTGAGGGCTTTAAACTAAATACCTGGGGAGTTGGAGATGATAGCTTAAAGATCTGCCCAAAAGCAATTTCTAAACACAAGGATGTGAATTCTAGAAGAGAAGCTGAGGGGGAGAATGTGAGTAGTAAAACAGTAGGAGATGGGAACAAACAATGCTGTCAATATGAACTGTATCTAAATGAACTAAAGTACTAAATGAACTTGCTGACAAACTCATAGAACTTCTTGCTATCATTTCTGAGAAATTTTGAAGAACAGGTGCAGCGCTGGAGAACTAGAGATGAACAAACCTTCTCCCTCTCTCCAAAATAGGCAAACTACAGGCCAGTCAGCCTAATCTCAATACCAGGAAAAATATTAGAATGGATTATATAGTCATCCCTCCCAATCCATGGGGTATCCATTCTGGACCCCACCCCCCACAAATCAGGAAAAAAAAATGCAAATATTCAAAGCCCATTTTGTCCCTCCCCACTTGCCATCTACGAAGGAGTGCCTCCAAGTCTGTGAACAGGGAGGGATGAGTGTATAATACTGTATAATAATTGTACAATAATTATACAAGAGTCTGCCTGCAAGCATCTTGATGACATTAACAGGAGCCAGTATGGCTTTGCAAGAACAAATCCTGCCAAAATAATCTTTTTTTAAAAAAAAAAATCAGGTTGCTAGTTTAATAGATGGTGGGAATGCTAAGGATATCATTTATCAGCAAACCATCTGATAAGGTCCCCCATGATGCTTTTCTTAATAAACTGCCTAAGTATGGAATAGATGGAAATTCCATCAGATGGATCCATAACTGGAAAACCATGCTCAAAGATTTGTGATCAATGGCTGTCCTACAAATTGGACGATCTCAATTGGAATCTCATAGGGCTCTGTCCTTGGGCCAATGCTCTTTAATATTTTTAATATTAATTATTTTAATTTTAATATTTAATATTTTAGATGACAGGGTGGAGAGAATCCTTATTAAAATTGTGGATGATAGAAAACGTGGTGGTGGCTAACATACTGGAAGGCAGAAACAGAATTCAAGAGGACTTTGATAAACTAGAAAATGGCTGAAATTAAGAAAAAGAAATTCAACAGAGACAAATACAAACTGTTATATATATGCCATAAAAAACAAATGCATGGGGATACTTGGGTCAGTAGTATTATATGCGAAAATGATCTTGGGATTATCATTAACCATAAACTGAACACAAGCCAGCATTGTGTTGCGGCAGTAAAGAAGACAAATGCTATCTTAGGGGCTTTGCAGATGGCGCAAAGTGCCGTCTTAGGGAAGGGGAGGGGCAGCCGGCGGCCAGCTGCCCCAACCCCTTCCAAAGGACGTCATCGGAGCGCCCGACGCTGCACACAGCGTGCACTCCGATGACGTCCTCCTGGCCCAGCCTCTGCACGGGCTGAGCCAGAAGAGACGCAGAAGAGCCACAAGACAGCTCTTCCGGCACCCCTTCTGCCCACTCTGGAAGGAGCGCTATTTTAGCACTCATTCCAGGGCGAGCAGAAGGGTAGATTGGGGCCGAGGCATGGGGCAGCCTCAGCCCCAATCCTGCACTTCTCAGGGAGGCCCATGGCCACCTGTCTGCAAAGGTCCTTAGTCTGCATTAATTGAAGCATTGTTTCCAAGCTGAGAGAAGTTAATAGTCTCACTGTACTCTGCACTACTGAGGCCTCATCTGAAGTACTGTGTTCAGTTCTGAACATCTCATTTTATGAAGAATATAATCTCATATAATCTCATTTTATGAAGAATATAGGCAAGTTGGAGTAGTTCAGAGAAGTGATAAGAGGTATGGAAAACAAAGCAGATGACACAAGGTTGAAGGAGCTAGACATGTTTAGCCTAGGGAAGAGAAGACTGAGGGATGGCATGATTTTACTTTAAATAACTCAAAGGTTGCCAGAAAGAAGTGGGTACAGGCTTTTTCCTCTGCCGTCTCAGAGGGTAAAACTAGGTCTACTTAAGTTATAGGAAGGTAAATTTTGATTGAACGTTAGAAAGAACTTCTTGACCATGAGGGCGATTTGACAATGGAACCAACTGCCTAGAGAGGTAGTGAGAGCTCCTTCTCTGGATGTCTTCACAAACAAGCTGGATAGCTACTTCCTGGGGATGCTCTAAATGGAGGTCTTGCACTCAGCAAGGGTTGCACCTGATGGCCCATAAAGACCCTTCAAATTCTGAGTCTATGATTCTATGACAATCAAAAAGTAGCTTTTAATTTTTAAATCTGTGTTATATGTAAATACTACATTAACCATATTCATAAGTTAACTTGCCCATGTTTTTCTCTCTAAAATTAACATATTCTCCACATTCATAAAATGATGCACATATTTCTGTATTTATGAAGGGCTCACACAACAGAATACAGGATTTGGGAGCATCTTGTTCATTGTACATAAAAGAAAAAGTTTTCCAGCCTTCAGATAGGGGATATTCCTGATAATAAGGGATATGTGGCGAGTTTAGGGGCACATGATACAGTCACTGTGTTGAAGTTAAGATAGTCTGGAAATGTTTGGTACTTTTATGGGAAACTTCCTGACGACCCTCTAAATTTACTAGGGGCCAAAACAAACTGGCCAGAAAAGCCAGCTTCTGGGCAGCTTGAGGGTGAGAAGTTTTGATGCCGCACACCTCCAGGACACCTGGAAGCTGCTCAGCCAAAAGATGTAGGTGGCTTTAAGCTGCTCCATGCACATGGCGTTTTGATGCTACATGCCCCCAGAGTGGCTTGAAGCTACCCATGTGGTTGTGGTGGGACCATCTAAGATGGCTTTTTACTGGACCAAATAGGAGAAAATCTTTTCCGCTCCCATTTGGGCTGGCTCTGGGGTGGGTTGGGGTCATGGTGTGTGGTTGCTGTGGCACCAGGATGAATGGCACTGGGACAGCCCCAATCCACCCTTTGGGATGGTCTGTTTTGCCCCTAGGTTTAACTGCATAGTTGGAGAACAATGGGATGTTCATGTACTAACATGTAAAAAGCCATTAGGGGATGCTGATATAGAAATTCTAGGTATGCTCTAGTAGTGTGTGCTGTTTGAGTTGTAGTGTGTGCTGTTTTGTCATGTATAATGTCATATAATGAGTTAACTCTTTTCAAACAAAAATCAAAATCTTGAACCTCTATAAGCACAGTAATTTTGTGTCTTCATAATGATATTATGGGTAAGATCCTCTTCTACCGCTGGAAGAGGATAAACAAAATCTAACTTTTTTGCCTATCTTCTCTCCCTAGCCAGAGCTGAAATATCTCAAAAGAGCAAATATCAGTCAAGACTGAAATGTCTTCTTCCTCCACTTGCTTCACTATTAAATTGCAATCAATTATGTAAAGATATAGCAAAAGCTTTGGGTTAATTAAATTCACCTTTGCAGTCTGTGCCTGATTTTTATGCACCAGTGTTTCATTAACTTCTTTCCCCAAAAGTAACACTAATGCAGGCAAGACTAATATTAACTTAATTTTTTTCCCTCTACAAAACTTGAGCAGCAAATAAAGAATTTTAACTAACATATTCTTTCTGTCTGTTCAGACAACCAAATGCAGAGGGTCTGGAGAAAGATGTCTGCCAGTTCATATTACACCTAACAAAAGTTCACTTACTGACTTCAGACAGGCAAATGGAAACTTCTTGAAAGCTGCAGAGTTGCTCAGGTGCCACTTATGTGATTTAAAGACTAAAAGATTGTATAGGAGTAGGTCCTAATTTGGCATCCAACATCTTTATTAGGAGCAAGGATGAAAAAAACTGAAACGTTGATAATTCTGAGGCCAATGATAAAGGATTTGCAGTTAGAGAAGTTTCTTTTCAATACTTGGGAGCCCAGACCAAACCAAACCAGACCAACAAAAACCTAACGGAATGTATAAACTCAAAACATCACTATTGGGCCAAAGCAGATGTTCCAGAAGGAGCTCTGGGCGTGACCGCTCCTGGACCACGGTGCCTGAATGGTCCGCTCCTTTTGCTAATGGTTTCGAGCTGCCTTAGGCAGCCTCGGAGTGGCTTCTGGCTGCTTCAGGGAATGCGTCATCTAAATGTCATGTCCCCAAAGCAGCCAGAACGTGCTCTATTTGACCCGTCTGTTTCTGTTCTATTCTGTCAGTTTATGGAATGAAACTAGAAAGACTTTCTAGTTCATAAAGAAGTTAACAAAGGGAAAGGGTTGTATTTTTAATTCCTCTCCTATTGTAATTTGTCACATGAAATCCTCAAAGCTCTACTGGGAACCATCTGAGTAGCTTAAATCCCACGTTATAACTGAAGTTGTGAAAAAGAAAACACAAATGACTCAAATTTCTGGCCTAAGTATCTCTGGTATCTCTGCATTTTAGTTTTTGTTTTTAAAAAAACCCTCAATCTTTAAAACTCTTCTAATACTGACTTTTTGTTTCTGTAATATTCAATAATGGCAATTTCAATATGATATGATATTTAACAGTCAGCCATCTCAAGCATTTCATATATGGCACAGAAATATGTGATATAAATGGTTTGCTTATATGAAACATTTATATACTTCTCAATTGGCAGTGCTCTCAAGACCACAATAAATGCAATTAATACAATTTGTTTTAAATTCTATTGAGACTCAATTATTTAAGAAGCTATCCTTTAAAAAGTTACACTGTGCATTTTAAAACATTCAGTTTTATGTTTAGCAATCATATCTGCCACATTTTTATTCAGACATACATTTAGTTTCTATCCCGGATTTTTCCCAATATAGGACATGAAGCAGTTCACAGCAGAAATAAAAACAAAGTACTACTAAATTATTATAATAAAAATTAAAATAAAATATCCCATAAAATATGACTATATTAGAACAATTTAAAAACATTTAAAATATAGCTATGCAAATAAAAGTACAATATACACAACCCATAAAAAGACCCTACTTCAACACCCAGTGAATTGCTCAAAGCCAGTTATTTGTTTGTTTTTTAACATTCTTTGCCTTCTGGCAAAGAATAGAAAGGGGACCAGCTTGGCCTCCATGGGAGACAGTTCCACTGCATGGACGCAGCCACAAAGGATATCATTTCATGTATCCTCATCAGATGTGCTTATGACAGTGATAGTAATGAAAGAAACCCCTTCTGCAAGGATCTTAAAAAGTCAAGCAGGCTTCACTAAAGAGTTTGGACCTTTAGAAAACTAATCAAGAATACATACCTCTCCATATTAAAATGTTTAAACATCTCTTTTCGCTGCCTTTCTTCTTCTGCAATTCCTCTAACTATATGTTTCCTTTCATGCACAGTTTCTTCACGTTTTCTCCAACCATCAAGTCTTATTAAACCTTTTGTCAAAGCTGTATGTTGATTGCTGAAGCGTTGAACAAATGTGTTCTCTATGGTCTTTCTCTCCTTGTTCTCCAAAAACTCATCATACTTGTGTTTCATTTTATTAATTAACATTTCCCGTTTCTGCTTATTCTCTTTCAAAATATCATCAGTCATCATTTTGTCCTCTTCATATTTCTTCTGAGCATTCTCTCTTCTTTCTTCATGTAAATGATTAACATATTCTTGGCCTTCATTTCTGGCAATTAGCCTCTGCAACACTTTGCGCTCCTTTTCAAGCTGAATGTCCAAGTTATGACTCTGCCAGTATCCTTTGTCAATGGCACACAAAGGACGAAGTCTTATAGTTCCAAATGCTCTGGCAAAAACCCTCTTGTCAATGCTTCCTGGCTCATGAACGGACATAGTTTCTGGTTCAGGATGTGTGAAGTATCTCATATCATGAACAGCATCAAAAAAATCGTTCTCTTTGTCTTGATAATGTTGCGTCTCTTTAATCAATGAATAAAAAGGCATTCTACACACTGAAAGCCTAAATTCAGTTGCCATATCATCTTTCATTTCAGTTTGTCTCCCATCCAAGAGTCCTAAAAACAAAGTCAATATCACATCATTATTTCCCTAAATATTTTCAAGTTACCAACATTTTTGTTATATAATGGGCTCTTAATTGGAGATTTTCTCTTAGGGGCATTGCAGACCAGCCTAAAGGGCCAGCCTGGGAGTGGAATTGGGGTGGGGCAGCCACACACCGGCTGCCCCAACCCCACCCTGATGCCGTCCTGATGCCGCGTGCCCGTTTGCACTGTGTGCGGTGTCAAGACGGCCTCCCCATGCAGCATGCAGACACATTGCAGCGAAAGGGTGTGGAAGAGCTGTGGTGTCAGCTCTTAGGGTGGCCTTTGCCGCCCCTAAAAGGAGCAGCATTTTGCCACTCTTTTAGGGGAGGCAAAAGGAAGGATCGGGCCCATGGCATGGGTTGCCATGGCCCCGTTCCACTGCTAGCATGGGCGGCCCAGAGCCACCCATTGGCATAGCCCCTCAGTTTCAAAAAATTATAATTTGAGACTTGAATGTATCATAAGGCATTTGTTTGATTCATCCTTTTTGATTCAAGTATCCTTTTTTGAATGCAGTTCAAAAATATGTTTGATTAAATATTGATTACATGTGGTTAAATTTAATTTAATTTTTGATTTGGTTAAAATATTCATTTTGAGCAATTTTGGAATCAGCCTACTTTGACACCTCTTTTGAACTGAATTTCATTCCTGTAATTTGGAACTAAACTGAGGGTGAATCTGGTTGGAACCTGCATGTTCTTACTGTATCAAAAAGACTCATACTGCAAGGCAGGAAAGAAAAAATGTAATGGTCAGAAAATCTTAGTGTTTTGTCCTTGCATCAATGTATTTTTATATTTGCAAATTCAGTAAAAATATTTTGTTTTAAAAATGGGCCATGTTTAGTCATGACTAATGTAAGTTCCATTGCTTTCAAAGGCATTTAGTCACATCTAACTTTAACTGGACTTGGGAATAGTTTTCACAATTTTTTGCATCTCATTTTTTACAACAGTTGTCCCCGATCTAAAATCTTTGCCCTGCTTGCTTGGCTGCTCTATCTGCTGCAGTCTTGATCATTCACGGACCAGCAAGCCTCATTAGATAAAATGGTGCACGCGCCCATGGGAGCGCGTGGCCATTCAAGCCAACGGGACTTGAATATCTTTGAGTTTTCATTTTCACAGGGTGAGTGTGTCCAGAACGCCTCCTCTGAAAAAATGGAGGGAAAACTGTACATTGATTCACTGCAAACAAACCAAACCAGGAACTGGATTCGCTAAAGTAAATATGCTGGATTTCACTTCTCTTTTCTGAAATGTAATTTAACATCTATTTTCACTTTGTTCTTTTTATATCATGTAAGATTTTTCAAATACGACAAGTGAGTCTGTTCTGATAGTTCTGTGAAGAGTATAAAAACAAAATACCACAGACTGAGGGGAAGAAGACAAAATACCATGGAGAGGGGAGACATAGATACTACTTTTATGCTAGAAATGTGGCACAGTATAATGCTTCACCTTATGTCTCTACATTTATGTTTTGTTATAATAACTCTTAAATACATCAAAGAGGTTTATCAAACTACTCTACTGCAAAATTTTCCTACATAGAAATAAATGGAAATAATTTCTTGAAACTATATATTTACAGAGACTGTCACATACTTGTGGGATTCCTGTTAGCACCTCTGGCTACCCCATACTGTAATTTGGGGTCCTCATAGTTTCATATCTAATATCTGGAGATAGCATGTTTTTGAAAGTTTGACCATCAAATCTAAACATGTGAATTAAGTGCTCCTTCCTTCCCAAAGTCATCTGCACTTCCTCTTGCAACTTGAGACAAAGGACATTCTTGGACCCAAAGCAGTAAGCAAACATCTTTGCCTATTCCTGTTGTGTTCCCAGCCAAACTTCCCTGTCCACCCATCCTGGAGATATCCTGATCCAATAACTGTCTTTGTCCCCAGCCACTAAAATTAAAACCATCAACTAGTCAAGAATCCCATAATTAATTTCACTGTTAATCCCATTATTAATTTCTGGGAAAAGATATTCAGCCATTGTTACCTGACCAGATAGCCCATTGCTTGGGGCTAGTTTTCAGGTATACATATGGTTCCAAAACCTAGCCTCTGAGCACATAGCTGGCATATCTCTCTGTACTCTATGTATGTTCTGTGTCACCCTCAGACCTCCCAGTCTCAGTCACTCCAACTTTCCATGGTCTACTAATTGGACAGGTAATTATCACCCACTGAAAACCTCTAAAAACTCTGCTATCCCATTTTCATATTCTGTTTTGATTAGCTCTGTAGGCTGTGTCTGTTTGAATGCTTTTTTTTAATAATTTTATTTTAAAATAAAGCTTTCTTAATTCACCTAAAACCTGGAGCCTTCTCAGTTAGTATTGGTGTAAACTGGTACACGCTGTTAAAAGATTACCCAAGCCTCTTACAAAAGCAAATTTCTCCAATGTTTGAAGTGATGCTTCAAGTTGGTGGGGACCCCACATTCTCCCAACCTGTTCTTTGAGTAACACTCACAGAATATCTACAGTGCTAGTAAGTCAAAAATAAAAATAAATTAAGTCACTTCAGAATGATTCCTGTTTCTATACACACATGCATATGCACACATGTGCACAAACACCACTTTGGGAATATGGAATTATCATTGTTTTGATTTTTCCTTTTATCTATATCAAGTGTTATTAACTGCATAGATTTAAATCCCTTATCTAGAAATCCGGAATACTCTAAATCATCCACATGAATGTCTAAGATAGCAACATCCTTGCTTTCTGATGGTTCCATGTGCACACATTTTGTTTCATGCACAAAAGTATTATAATATCGCACATAAAATTACCATCAGGCTATATATACAAGGTATATATGAAACACAAATGAATTTCATGTTTAGACTTGGGTCTCATCTTCAAGATATCTCGTTATGTCTCATCTCCAAGATATCTCGTTATGTATATGCAAGTATCCCAAAGTCTAAAAAAATCCAAAATCCAAAACACCTCTGGTCTGAAGCACTTCAGATAACGGATACTCAAGCTATATTTGTACATCTGATTTCTGTCAATTCCCTAAAAAGATTGTTTTGCACACAATCATTCAGAAAGAAGATTAAAATGTGTTACTTTGGCCTAATTAAATATTTTCTTTAAAAATGAGATGCAAGTGGTATGGTAAGAGATGAACTCTGAGGATATCCCAGGGAAGACCTTCTCTCTGTCATAGCAATCACTGTGTGTAAACACAGAAGAGAACACAGCAACAGAATGCTTCCTTACCAAGTCCTACCTGGTGCTGATGTTGGCCTCACTGTGGTGCCATATTAAAACTTGGCTCTTCTCCAAAGCTTTTCAGTCCATGGATCAGCACATCATTTGTTGTGGAGGTATGTAGTATATACTGCCTAAATTATCTTAGATTATTTAAAACTGTATTAGATTGTTCTAAATTTGCTGTTGTATACTGTTTCATTTAAATTTGTCCAATATTGTTTTATTATTTGTATTCCACCTTGAGATCTTTGTATATAACAGGGATATAAATATTTTAATATAAATCAATAAATATTTTAAATATAAATCAAAGTAAGGTGTCTCTGTGTATGTACGCTGCTTTTTCTCAAAAACCCTTTCTTCTTAGAAAGGTCTCATCTTGATTGACTTTAACTGTATATATGAATGTGCCATATTGATATGAGTCACACATCAGGAAACAATTTTATCAATTGTAGCATGATCACAGAACAACAGATCACCCTATAATTGATTAAAATTAAACTGGAAATCTCCTTTCCATGAAAATTTAGGTTCTCTTTCCTCCAGCTCCCAAGCCACACAGTTTATCCTGTTATAAGTAATTTTGCTTTTGTTCCTGAATATTTATTCCAAAACCCAGGACACACAATCTAATGTACATTTCATTCAGTTATGACTTGGTTTCTAGCCTCTATGAGTTGGTTTCTTTTGGAGATGTTTGCTTAAGATGAATTGGTTTCTAGCCTCTATGGCACACAGAGAAGGTACTGTTTTTACTTATTTCCAAATTTATAACAGCTGACATGATCAATCTGAACTGCCAATACCAATGCTGGGGAAAAAAAGAAAGAAAAGTATCCAAAGCTTTTATTTACATCATGGGAAGCTGAAGAGCAAGGTATAAAGGGATACAAAAAGCAGCAGTCCAGAAAATTCAGAGGGAATATTTCGCCACAAATATTAGGAAGCATGAAATGATTCCCTAATTGTGCATATCTTCTCTTGACATCCCTTCTTGTATTAACTACCTGTGAGACTGGTCTGACCTATGTAGCACACAAAGAGAAGTCTTTACTTATCACAGATGCATAATTATTTTCCACCACTGGTTCCTTGTCACTTTTTGGAGCTAACAAAGTCCTTTATGGATCCTGTCTTCCATAATCAATATCCACACAGAGAGTTAAATCTGCATCACCCAGCTTTACCTTTACCTTTTTTTCACTTAAATTAATCTTGTATTGGCTTTCTTGGCATTTTTCTTCCATTTTTAACTGTGTACTAGTTTCTTGCTGCTCTCTGCTCCTGGAAGAATCCATATTTCTGTCAAGCCATTCATTCTGTATTGCTTTAAATCCTTCTCAAGACACAACTTTGCCTATGCTATAACTTTTGTCTATTAGCTCTGTTTTGTTCTTTACCACTTCAAAATGTTTAGTATAAATAAATTTAGTAGCAAGGGCTACTTATGCACTAGCATAACTGAACTGTTCTAGAATATTCCTCCTGAGAGGAGGGTATAAGAAGTTAAATTTAAACAGGCCATTATCTGGATCTTGCCAGTAGAAATGCAGTGTTGCAGATAATGAAAACACTACTAAAGATAAGCCTGGATCATCAAAGTTATCAAAAGGAAGTAGAAAGAATTCTTAGGAGGATAGGAAAGGTAAGCCATAAATCCAGTTGTAAGAAAATAAAAGGGCAAGAAACATCACAGACAACTGAGCATTATACCAATGACTTTGTCAGACATTGTTTGCAGTAGTATGTTTTTCACAACTTTATTGAATAAATATTTTTCTTGGTTGTCACAGTACAGTTTTTCACACGGTACAGCAACATTGTTTTTTAGAAGGTGACATGAAAAGCTGACACTAAAAAATAATTAGAATCTGTATAGATGCAACTGCAAAAGTAACGATAAGCTTTCCCCCCATAATTCCTTTAACCTTTGCTGAAAGACATTGCTAAACAGGGTAGTTTAGCACATTTGTATGCATAGAATTTCCTCATCATTAACACAACATAAAAGATTAATAATGAAATTCATACTCCACATCAGTAGAAATGTTTTATGTTCTGCAATGTTAATACAAATAAATTAAAATAACTATATAGGAGTTCTATGTAATACTAACAATAGTTCTTGTGAAATTTGGTTAATCCATTAACTTGGAAACAACCATATGATGACTGCACCTTGCAACAGACAGACAGGACTAGATTTCAAAGGAAGTTTGCTCTGCTGTTGCCAAGAGAGACAGTAATTTTATTACTTGGCTTTTACATGGCCAAGAAGGAGTGGGGCTCTACCTCTCCCAAACCTTCCTCAAAACCATCTTCAATACCATCTTAAGCAAACATCTCCAAAAGATACAGGCTCATGAATCTGACATCAGTACTCATCTTCTGTATGATTTTTAACATTTTTGCTGATGAAGAAGCCACCAAGCTTTGAAATTCAATATGCTTTGCACTTTTTGCTCGGCCTAATGAATGCATTTTTTGTTGCTGTTAACTGCCCTCATGGCAACCCTATGGATGAGACATCTCCAAGACCTTCTGTCCTCCACTGCTCTGCTCAATTCCTGCAACCTCTTAATACCCATGACCTCCTTAATAGAGTCCATCCATCTGGCATATGACCTTCCTCTCTTTCTACTTCTCTCCCCCTTTCCCAGCATTACTGTCATTTCCAATGAGTTCTTCCTTCTCATGATGTGTTATGATGTGAATACACTGCGGGGATGTTTATTTTGGATTTTTTTCCTTTGTGTGTGTGTGTGTGTGTGTGTGTGTGTGTGTGTATTTTGCTGCATAGCCAGAAAAATGTAAAAAAATGTAGTAGATATATCCAATACAGGTACTCCTGAATATCCATTTTCCACACGTGCTACTCTGTTTACCTTTGGGAAATCCTTTCTCTAAATGCTTACTTTTATTTAAGGCAAGCTAGTCCCAGCAACGCAATGTGCTGTGGACAACTGGCTCAGGAGAAAGATGTTAACACTTAATCCTTTTACTGGTATAGCAACACAAAAACTAGATAAAAGTTTCCAAATAATGACTTGGATTTAAAAATTGCTATACTCACTGTAGATTGGGATATTTGAGCTTAAGAATAGTATGCAAATACTATTGGAAATACAACATCTAACAATATTAAACATATTAATTATGATTAGATTATGAGCTCCAGTTAATGTGACTAATTTATGTCCTTCAGATGTCCATATGTTTCTTACAGGGCCATTACTGTTCAAATATACATTACTTTGATCAAATATGGTAGAAATTTACAAATCATATTTAACAGCCCTTGAACTGTGCAGTTTATCATGAAACCGTTACCTTAAACTACTCCTATGAATTTCTTTATCATTCTTGTGAAGAGGAGAAAACTAAAATTATCTTGTATGCCATGAATTCTTTAGAAACAAATTCTATAAAACTCCACAGATCTCCCCCCCATTAACAAGTGGTTTCTATGATAATTTGGGACAAATCAGACATTGAGGGTAACATATATTCCCTACAATTATCCTGTTTTTATTTGCACAACAGACTTTCCTCAGACATTTGCTTCAGCTATCAGATTTACAAATTAAGTGAGGGTTTACTTTCCAATGTGAATTCTAACACTTACTTTCCAAAGACCGTGCTAAAAAGAAAACACTTAAATGTAAGATACATAACAGAAGAAAATCAAGTGTTATGACAAGCAAATTTTTGCACCACTTGAGGGATCGCTTCTTCTAAAATACTGATAAATGTATTGTTTATTTGACCTACATTTTTTCCACAAGATTCTCCTTTTGTATCAGTAGTTGGTGAACTAATTCACTGCATATTCCTTATATAAGTCTTAAACATATATTCTATTAGAGCTTCCATTAAAACTGATTATACTTTATGTGCCTTTTCACTATGACAGTACCATACAACTGGTAGAAGATGGCTAGGAAAACTTACTGAATTACATTACTGAAAGGCATTTGATTCTGCATCTAAAATAATTTTCTTTTACTCCAGAAATGGTTTAACAAGCTGACAATTCAAAATTAATATAATATATGCAATAGAGATAACCATATACCACACCTATATTAAAAAAACCAGCATCAGACTGCTTGTCTTACTCTTGTAGATGTTTTCAATGAAACAAACAAATGGATAAAAACTAATGCCAAAAAGTACATTTGTGTCTATGATTAAGGAGGTGTTGAAAGCACTGGTACCGATCTGTGATGACACAGCATATTCACAATTATTGGTCCCACACTGGACATGCATTTCTTATAGATAATGGAGTGATCATGTGAGTTCTGTGTAAAATATCATGTGATCCTCAGTCTATCCTGCAGTTAATCATATGCTTTTGTGCAAAAAGCAGACGCTCATGGCCCCACAAATATTTAGCTAGCAGCCTACATTTTTCAAAGATGTGCAAAGTATACTGTGGATGAGGAACATTAGGCTTTATCTAGTGACTATGCCACAGATGAAAATGACACTAATGATAACTGATGACTGGTGTTTTCAGTCTCGTGAGTCAAACCCAACTTTGCTAATTTTGTAAAAGGTCCATCTTCTTTGATGAATGAATGAAATACATCCAGGTGTTATAATCCCTCCATGCCACACTGCAAAGAGTGATAATAATAAAAAAATCTAATTTTCTCAAGTTTTGTAAATGAGATGCTATCTCTTGTTTTTTTCATCAGTGTAGATCACAAGTTCCCAGCATTAAAAAAACAACAACAACCAGAAACACAAACCATGCAAATATTTGTCCATGGTACTTTAAAATTAGACGTTTACAGCAGTGTTGAAGATCCTTTGCTTTCCCAAATGTTGGAGAATTCCTATCATATTTTATCATTTGCTATAGCTAATGGGAACTGAAATCCAACATATGGAAAGGAACATATTCCCCAGCATTACTGTATAGGGTGAAGACAATATTAAGAGAATGTGAAATTTAAGTATAATTTTAACTGAGAATAGATGGACATATGTGTCAAAACAAAGCAATCAATGTGTTTCTATGATTTAAGAAATGACATAGGAAGCTTATAAAATATTCTTAACTTTGTCTTTTGGTACTAACCTTTTCTAGGTGGTGGTCTTGATTTTTTCTGTTTGATCTTTTTCTTCTCTTCCAATCTGAGTATGGTTGAGAGAAGTGGATATTTCAATCTTCTCAAATATAAATGGAGCTCCTTGCAATTTTTCAGATCTACAGTCTGTTAAAATCAACACTTCATTTATCAGACTTATTGTGATAGCAATATACCAAAATACTTCCAAGAGTAGCACTTACTTTAATATAGATGTTACTATATTATTTCATTTCATTTCATTGCAGTAAAAAATTATTAATTCTTCTTTTGTCATTTCTAACCTTTCATAAAGAATTATTTGTCTCTCTAGGCAGCATCAGTATTTGCATGGATGAATGAATACTTGTTTCAACTTCACATCCCTATGCTCCTTGAATAAATTCCAGCTTTTAGACTAAACAATCCTTTCCCTCATCATCTGTTACACCAAGATGCATTTCTCTGAAGCTTGTAGATGACAAGGGCACCTTAGCTTTATTTGTGCAAACAAAAGAAGCATTCAGTTTAAGAAGAAGCATATGCTATTTGTGAGGCATTTGAAAATCACTAAGTAGTGACTAAAGTGAAGACTCTTTCTTATGAACATACATAATAAAAGAACTGTAGTGCGTTAAACCTTGTCTTTAATTTCTGGATACAAGACTGATTAATATGAATCTAAAAATGATAGAAAACAGATAGAAACTAGTCCATTATCATTACATTAGCAAAGCAAAGCAAAGC
>CM034706.1:180961484-180972142 GCA_020142125.1 Phrynosoma platyrhinos | reverse complement strand
CCAATTGTCTGAGGGACAGCAACCTGGCCCCCGGCTCGAAAAGGTTGCTTACCCCTGATTTACATAGCAAAGGAATGCCAAAGAGAGGGTCCTCCATTTCTTTGAAATAGACCAGATATAAATCTTTGCCAGCTTTCTGTATGTGGAATAGATTTATGAACATTCCTCCCATTTACTGACCCTACAGAAAGTATTAAATAAATCTCTTCTTTCTTTACTTCACTTCTTTACTTCTTTATTGTTCTTATTTCACATCCTTTCTTGTCTGTGTCTTCATCTTACACACTTAAGGTTCCACCCATCTGGCAAGGAGAGCAGGATTGCCATCTCTCCTACAAGCAACCAATAGCCACACTGCCATCTCCAATGTTTCCAGTGTTTCCTTTCCTTAAAAGATCAATTGGAGTCTGGGAGGTTTTTGCACACCCCAGTTTCTTCCGCCATAGGATGCAAGGCAGCATGCAACCACTTAAATACTATGACTAAAAACCAACTATTAATATAAACGTTAAAACACAGTGAGAGCAGACTTCTGTTTTTTTTAAAAAATGCAAGTTAAAAACACAGAGCCAAAGCAGTTTTTAAACACATTCAAAACACAGCAAAAAAGAAACACAACACCCCTCTAATTAAAAGCTCCATCTGCAGCAACATATTAAAAACCAAATGCCTCCCTACATAAAAAGGTCTTGACCTGCTGGTGGAATGGCAACAGAAAGTGAAAAAAACAGGACCTCCCAAGAAAGAGAGTTTCACTTGGGAGCAGCCACCAAGAAGGTTTTCAGCTGTATGCCTGTGGCAATAGTGGGAAAGAGAGAAAGCCCCCCCCCTTACTAATCTTAACGTTTGGGCAGGCTCACATAGGGGAGATACGGTCTTTTAGATGCGTTCTTGCAGCAACATGCAGTTCTGTAAGGGGAATGAAGAGAACTCTAGGTCTAGAATGTAGTGCAACCCACTGAAATTTAATCTAAATCCAGAAAGAGGGCAGCAGAACTAAAATAAACTAAAATAAACAACCTCAGTCACCTGCAGAAGGATAGGACAGATTTGGACAGATTTTAGAAAGATGTGGATTTTAGAAAGATGTGGACTCTTGCTCACCTAAGACAGTCAAAAGGAATGGATAAGGAATATGAGGCAATGCTTCCACCAAGCATGAATCCCAAGAGTTTTGGGTGGGCCTACTAAAAAAACACACTCCCCAAATTCTTTCACATATTGACTTCAAAAGACTCAGTACTACCAAACACAAATATTTTTCTGTTTAATTTGTTAAAAGATTTCAAAGTTTATCCTTAGCTCCACAGAATGACTCTACCTGCCTTATACAAAGTACAAATGTCTTAATATATTTTTCTAAACTAAGGTATAAATACCACACTTACTTGGATCTGAGATGTACGTTTTTTAATTGCAGCAAGTTGTTCTAGCTCAATGGTGTGAAACAGAGTGCTTTTACTGCTATGTACTGCAGGTGTTTGTCGAATATGCATTCCCTTTGTTCCATCTCTGATGTAACATTTATGTCTCAGAACTTCCTTTAAAGGCATCAAGCTATTTTTGAAGAGAAATGGCATAGCAATTTTATTTCGAGATTAAAAAAAAAGTATTTGGTAAACTCAAAGCAATTAAGTACTATAAACATTCATTTTTATACAGCTCTCCTTTAACCCTAGTTCTATGTATTTTCCAAATGAACAATTAGAAAATTATGTGACAAAGCATTCTTCATACATCACTGAGGAATGCATATCAAGAATGCATATTCAAAAGGTTACTAAAAAACACTGAGAACCATTTATTTTATTTTGATTTACAAAATGCACTGTAGCCTGGATCTTATTCATTCTCACAGTGTTACTGAAGTCCAGTATGCCCAGAAATTGTATGGATAAGCCCCACAAGGTTCAATAAAACATATTCCCTAGTACGTATCCACAAGAGTGCAACTTCTACCACTATACATATTTTATGGTCAGCAGTCCCTTGTCACTGATATATATATGAACATGATCATATTCTTGCAAAACCTTTAGAGTTAATTCTGAGGTAATTCTGCTTTATAGGTAACAGGCAAACCTGCCTGTATTTATGAAAAATAATGACCACAGAGAATCTACACAAATTTAACTTAGACAAAGAGGAAATAGAAATAGTAAAAGAATTCTCATACCTGGTATCAAACATTAATAGGAACAGGGACTGCAGCCAGAAAATCAGGAGAAGGTTAAGAATGGGGAGGGTGGCTATGAAAGAACTAGAAAAGATTCTAAAATGCAAAGATATACAGCTAAGCACAAAAGTTACAATTATACAAGCCACCGTATTCCCTATTGCCGTGTATGGATGTGAGACCTGGACAGTTAAGAAACAAGATAGGAAGAAAATAAATGCATTTGAGATGTGTTACTGGAGAAGAGTGTTGTGGATCCCATGGACAGCAAAAAGGACAAACAAATGGGTCCTAGAGCAGATCAAGCCAGAAATCTCCCTGAAAGCTAAGTTGACCAAACTGAGGCTGTCATACTTTGGACACATCATGAGAAGAGAGGACTCATTGGAAAAAGCAACAATGCTAGGAAATGTGGAGGGAAGTAGAAAGAGAGGAAGGCCACATGTTAGCTGGATGGACTCTATTAAAGGACACAGGTATGGGCTTGCAGGAATTAAGCAAAGCGGTAAAGGATAGGGGGTCTAAGAGATGTCTGATCCATAGGGTTACCATGGATCAAGATTGACTCGAGGGCAGTTAACAACAAGGAGACATTAAGTCCTAATACACTGATAAGACGTATAGATTAGGCTCCTTTCTTTTAATGAAACGAGAAATAACTTTTTAAACCAAATATGAAAATTTTATGCCTTTTTCAATTGTCACATAAAATAAAAAAAAATTAAAGCAACTGCTTTTAAAGTGGTAAATAATGGTAATTATTGAGCAAATACAAATAATAACCACATATTTTTTTTAAAAAATCCAGTGCATTAAAAAAGGGTTGATGGAACATTATAAGCAAAGAGTTTCATATTAACATACTTATGAAACACTTTGAATACAAATTACAAACAATGAAAATTTTCCCATAATATATTATGTGCTATTAATAAGCTGTAAAATATTTAAGTGTGAAGGTCAAAAATATGTAGCGTGTATTTAAAACATCTGTTATTTTAGGAAAGCTATTATCTTTGCATGACATTCTGAAAAAAGAAGATACCAAAGCAAGTACTTTTGTAACAGTTATTTTAAATTACTCCAACTGGTGAATATACATCTTTACATGGACACTGAGTTTTCCCCAGTAAGTAAGTAAAAGGACATAAGCTAGCAGTATGCATTGTACTTGCTTTCCAGACCTCCCATTTATCCAGTTAGATACACACTGCTGCTGTTTATTAAATACATTTTTACATCAGAACATTTCTTAACATTCAAATGTTTGAAAGCATAGTATTAAACAGTCTTTCAAAGCAATCCTAAACATACACAACTTAAATGTAGAGTAAGCTCAGTTGGCTACAGTAGTATTATCATGACCCTGCTTCAGAGTCCCACCATCATCTGGATAACTTCATATCAGACAAGTATGGGATTGCACTAGTAAAACCACAATCCCATTGAAACCTCTGCTCATTTTTGCAGCTTCTACAAGCATAATCAGGGCTTTCATCCAACCCAGCTCTCCAGCACAGATTTTTAGAGTACACTCGTGACGCCATGAAAAAGGGGTAATTGTCCTCTCTCCACACATAGAAACAGCAGGATCTAGTAATACTACTAGAGCTTAGAAACACAAACATATAGCCCAATAGAGCATTATCATCTTACACTTAGAACTTACTACTACAGAGTTAAAATTATGCTATAAATTATTATTTTTTGCAAGATATAACTTGGCATGGGTTTTCTTCTAAATTGAGAGTCTGAAAACCATTTTTATCACATCAGTGTTTTAAGAGAAATAGACAATCTTTCATGCTAACATCATACAGCAGGGTTTAAATGGTATGCTGTTGTTTCCTGTTTGTTATTTTCTTTGCCCTCCTGTTTCTTCATTCACTATGCCAACCACTATGGCTGAATAGCAAAAGTTCTTCCTCTGCAGGAGCTGAGATCATGAATTGAAGCAACCTAATTTATTTCCCTTCTTTCGGGCCAAGCCCTTACCAATGTGCACATGAAAAGATTGTGAATAAATGACCTATTTTCCACTATACTTACTTTATTTGCCAGTTTGCTCCACTAAAGAGATATACTGTCTTTCAAATTCCAGTATGCTTCAGCCCCATTTTGCACAATCTGATAATCTGGAGCTGTGCACCAGAGTCAATTTTGCTGCCAAAGATGTGTATATACATACTTCTTTACATAGACACAGAGTTCTCTCCCAGTAAGTACTATATAAGCACACAGGCTAGCAGTGTCTTTGTACTAGCTTTTTGGACCTGCCACTTAGCCAGTTGATTATACACTGCTGCTGTTTATAGCTGGGATAGGTTGTGATCTCAGCAGGAGGGGATACTAACCCTGAAAGTGGTAGTGTGAAGCACCTCTGCTCTGGCCATGAGCAAGCAGTGGGCAGCAGACACCTGTTTGTATAACATATCACAAACATGTTTGTCCAAGTCTCTTGTCTTTCAAAACAGAGTTGTCATATGGCACAGGGAGCTATTGTTGTGTTTTGGGTTTTTTTTAAGAAAAAACAAGCTTAAAGATTTCTTGAACATTAGTTCACATAGCTGTGAACTAGCTATGAATTTTATTCATTTGATTTTTGGAAAGCAATCACTATAGTTGAACAAGATTTTTAAAAATTAGAATTCTTATATACAATCTACTTGAAAATAAATCATACTGATCTTAGCGAAATTTCAAAACATTTACAAAGCAGTAATACTGATGCTGACCATAACACAGTGGTCCATAAGAAATTGCCCAAATGTATCAAGCAGTGTCACACCTTACATGTTGTAGGTCATGGTCACTATCTTTACAGACAAAATACAAGATGTGATTGTACCTACAATAAAAAAGTTGGCAACTTGGGATTGCAAATATTCATTATGGCAGAAGGCTAGCAACTGTTTGGCATGAAAAAGATGGGAAAATATTCACTTGCCAAACTTCGATATCAGTTCATATTTCTCTTCATCTTTCAAAAACCACTGGATACATTTTAATCAAATCTTAATCTTAATAATGTATTGATTAACTGCATCACACTATTTATGTCTATTCAAAATTTCCACTTATTTCAATGGGGCATATCTCAATTTAATTGGGTCGAGAGTCACATATGGTTCTCAGTTTGATTCTTTCTCTTACTGGTAAATAAACAAGAATGTTGTAGATTTGTCTTTACATATCTGTTCACTAATAAAGATTAATGTATCATTTGTAAATATGTTAGCTAAGGGACTCTTGAGGATAAGGTGACTAGAGGCTAAACAATAAATTCAGGAAGTTCCCAATTCAAATCGTAACTCTGCTATAGACTTACTAACAGACTGATCTTAATGTTGGGGGGGGATATTTCTGTGCTGAACAAAGGTGTCACATCCTTAAATCTGGCCGGGTTACTCTACATGTGTCGTTTGGAGTCACCTTCTTTTTTAGCATGACCATTTTTCTTTAAAATTTCTCCTTTAGTTGACACCACAATGGACAAAAGTGCAGGCCTTTCCAGACTAAATATCCTGGCCTCAGGATCTCTCCTCCTCTCCCCCTCTACAGTGCCTCTACAGCCCCAAAAAATGGAAGTGGTGGGGGTTTTTTAATCGGTTTGCATTTAAATTTTATATTTAATGAATCTGTTATTGTTTTAATTGATATCTGATTTAATAATGTTTTAAGGGGGGGAGGGAATATACTGTTTTACCTTTGTTGTTCTTTTAACTGTTGTAAACCGCCTAGATTGGTTTGCCATAGGGCAGTATAGAAATAAAAATTATTATTATTATTATTATTATTAATGATTAGGTAAGAAAAAAATTGGTGGTCCAATCTATGGTTTTGGTTATGAAGGAGCTTTTGTTCCTGTGGAATGGCCTGTTTCAGGTCTTGTTGCTCATAGGAACTATGGTGATTCTTTCTGCTCCTTCAAAACTTTCTGCAAAGGTACAGGGGTACATCTTGCACCAAAATGTTGTTTCCCCTTCCTCTCTGTCAGTGGAAAAATTATTCCATCTCACTGATGATTCCAACCAGTCTTCAGCAGAAATGTGAAGTGTTCTACAAAGGTACCTAGGTATGTTTATTCAAACATGAGGTACTGCCATTCACCATAAATATTTATTCTTGTGTTTCCAGAGAAGTAATCCTGCCTCAGAAGCTGGTGTGTTAGGATACAACCCAGTTGTTTGTGGATTGCATCTCTGCATGCTTCAGAGAATAAATTCTATAGGGTTTATTTGTAAGTATGTATGTACAGGACTGCACCTTAGCTTGTAATAAGTACCAATTAATTCAATCAGCATGAATTTTGCAAAGACTTGTATGGGACTGCTGTGTAAGTGATGCATTCAATCCACACTCCCAAACTCTCACCTCTAGTGTCTGGAACATGAGGATCATATATAGATAAAAACACTGATGAATCTTTCAATGCTGATAACAAAGAATAAAGGAGAACTAGCTGAAACACTCAAAATGATAAATATTGGTATTATATTTGTTATATTCCTCAACTTAGTTCTTAGCTCAATGCATATCTAAGGTACTGAGATGATGCTTGCATTTACCCTGCTAAATGTCACAATTTTTAATTGTCTTTTCTCATTTATTTACTTCATCTTAATCAAAGGGTTTGTGAGTGGTAATAGCATTTCTTAAAAACTTAAGAGAAACTTCTTCCCTGAAAGGTTCATAGTCATCTATCAACTAAGCATACTTTTTGGCAGTTCTTCTCAGCTAGTTTCAAAAACCCTGTTTTGGTGAATTAGCATGGTTTATAAATATCCCATTATGATACATTTTGAAAGAATATGTCACTCAGATTGTATAATACTTATGCTGGTGTATCTACAGGCAAAATCATGGTAATATTCCCACAATATAACAGCAATGGAAGCAAGTTTATATTCCGATTAAACTTTTCAGCTGCACGCAGATTGTCTGCAGATGCACAGCATGGTGCCAACATGTAAAGGCATGCATTTTTTATTTCATATTCTGTTCACTCTCTCTCCAAGATGCATTTGATTCAGGGAGGGTGCCTTTCACAGACTTTCTATTAGTTGAAAAAGGAAAAATTGCCACTTCCCCAAAGAAAACTTGACCTGTCTGCCAAAATGATGCAGAGTCTGTCACTCTTCATCAGAATAATAGCTTGACAAGATTATTGTTCAGATATTTTTCACTTTTCTTGCCAAACGGTTGTCCGTATCAAAACAAAAACGGCTGTCACCATTCAGTCATACTTTAAGCAACATGATATTTAGATAGCAAGATGGCAGGACTACATGCCCTTTTGATATGCACTGAAAATCTCCAAAGAAGAAACAGGAGATAAATGAATAAAACCTTATTATTATAGGGAGATGCTATAATAGTCAGCAATACCATTCTACTACATTTTGTTTTGCCTCTATCATTTACTCTCAACAACACTTCTGATTCAACCTTTGCCATATTTACTGCTGTTTTTCCCCAGCCAATTTTACTTCTGTCATGGGCTTTTCACTCTTTCCTATAGGCCACCCCAAACTGGCCATTACCTTTCCCTCCATCTCTTCCCACTCCTGTGGTCATCTGTATCAGCATGTGAATAAAGTAGGAAAGAGTAACTAGCATTGCTGTCCTTTCTAATAGAAAGGAGCAGGCAATCTGAGTCTCTCCTAATGTTGATGTACTACTCCCATCATTCTTTGCCAGTGACCAAATTACCTCAGGCTGATGGGAATTGGATTACCTGAAGGGCCACAGGTTCTCAATCCTGCAGTACAGTACATTCCTGCTGTGGATTTTAATCATTCACATTTCTTGAATTGCCAAGAAGCTGCATTTGGACTGTGCATAAGAAGTGCATGCAAGATGCAGCTCCTATATCAGTTGGGCTTCCCCTGTCCTATACAAATGACCAGTCAACCCAATGTAAACTGACAACCTTTCTATTACTACTGAGCACGAGATGCTGGGATTGATGGAGAGCTCTTTGACAGATGTGGTTTTCTTGCTTGCTGAATGCTTCACAGAGCACCATCTGTGTACAAATAATACAAAGACACAAATCGATGCTTTTCATCTTAGAAATTATGATGCTAACTATGAATTTAACATCATCTGGTGTGGGGTACAGTTCACTCACAACATGAATGCAGAGTACCTTGGAGAATATACTTTCTTTCAGATTTCACACTAAAAAGACCAAAGCAAACTTTAACATCTGTAACAACATCTCAGTAAGTCATTCTCTTCACCTTGCCATGCTTTCCACAATGACATCCACAAGCCTTTATATAACCCATGAGTTATATTCCACTCGTTTCACTACTCTACTTTTTGGTATCATGCTATCTTTCTTAATACTGTTAGTACTGATGCTCTCAAGTTGTACATGTATGTATAAGTACTGTGCTGTAATGGAGTAGCTACAAGGTTATATGGGATCTGGTGAAATCTCCTGAGCCATGCATGTCACTGGGTAAACCTTAGGCAGTCACTCTCATTCTCAGCCTGACCTATTCTCTGAGTTGTTGTTCTGGACCCACCTGCAGATGTCAAAAACCACAGGACCTCAAGTCTGATTGGTTTTAATGGTGGCATGCCATATGTGGCTGCAGTGGCACAGCTATGTGCATATGCCACCACTGGAGTGAATGGGACAGGGCCATCCCAGATGCCAAATCTGTGGATGGAAAGCTCACAATTGGGGTGGGCGGACTGTCTTAATAACACTGTAACGTACTTGGCAAAGCATACTGTGAGACAGTATCTTTGTCTAGAAACATGTTTCTATTGAGCCTCTTATCCTGAAGAAGGTACATAGCAGGAGATCAAAGAAGCACCTGCTAAAGACATGGTAAGACTGTGTGGAAGAACCCTGGCAAATAGATATACCTCTAGCAATATTACTGCTGGTGATAATCTCCATACACATAATGCACATGCAGGATCCAAAGCATCATGTGTCCCCAATCATAGATATTTTCCTTGCCAGTCCACCAAAGGGAGCAATTTTAAAAAGAGAGAGAGTAGAAACGCTTCCCTCCCACATTTCCCAAATATCTTTCCACAGCTGCAGTAGGATAGTGGAGAAGCTTGGGATGTGACAATTCCTCCACAACAGATTATCTCCCACTACAGGATGAAACTGCCCTCTGTTAAATGAGAAATAAGCAACAAGATGAAACAAAACAAGAAAGAGAGTTGCCCAGTGGCTCCTCTTTCCAATCCATCTTTGTTGACAATCTCCTCCTGCCTCCTGTGCCTATCTCCTGGGAATCTTCAGGATTCTCAACAGTCAGAATCTGACATACACATAGCTACTTTTGACATGATGAATATTACATGAATTGGGCTCTTACTTCCATATAAATTTATACCATGATAAAGTTTTTTAAAAATTATATACGTTTCTTTTAGGATGCTAACTAAGAGGTACTGATATTTAAAAGTCTACAGATTTTAAGAGAAAATCTCACTATGAATTTTGATTAAATTCTACCTGTTTGGACATATATGAATGACTTACTACTTTTATTCAATTGTGTGAAATTATTATACACCATTGTGATAGCTATGTTATCACTGAGTTAGTAAAGTGTTTGCAAGTGTGCAATGATGAGTAATCATATGTATATTTAATACAAGAAATGAGGATGTTATTATCAAAAGAGGTATAGAAATTGATTACATCAATCAATCAATCAATCAATTCCCTCCTCTTTGTTTTACAAATTTGTGGTTGCAAAACAGTCCCTTTTTCCAGGAACTTTGGATTGAAATACAGGGTTTCCCACTACCATTTCTTTTATGAAAAGAGCCATCTCCATGATAGACCAAGAGCCCTGGTGGTGTAGAAGTTAAATGCCAGTACTGCAGTCAAAATAATGTGAGTTCAATCCTGCAGGGATCCAGGTTGACTCTGTCTTCCATTCTTTCGTAGGACAGCAAAATGAATACCCAGCTTGCTAGGGGCAATTGGCTAACACGTTGTAAATCAGGGGTAGGCAACCTTTTTGAGCCGGGGGCCGGGTTGCTGTCCCTCAGACAATTGGGGGGCCGAAACACCAAAAATAAATAAATAAATAAATAAATAAATAAAAAACTAAAAAATATATATGCATGCACACTCTCTCAGCCCCAGAAAAGCCATGGCAAAACCCCTGTGGAGCTTTTGCCAAGAAAATCCCAAGAACAAGTAATAGCAATAATCAATATCATCATGGTGGGCGGCAGGGGGCGGTGGTGGCAGGACCAGCCTGGGCCGGTCCAAAGGCCTCAGGGGGCCGCATCCAGCCCCCGGGCCTTAGGTTGCCTACCCCTGTTGTAAATCATTTAGAGCAGGGGTAGGCAATCTTTTTGAACCAGGGGCCGGGCTGCTGTCCCTCAGACAATTGGGGGCCGAAGCACAAAAAAATATTTTTTATTTAAAAAAATTAAAATTAAAAAATATGTATGCACACTCTCTCAGCCCCAGAAGAGCCATGGCAAA
>CM034706.1:180938957-180961384 GCA_020142125.1 Phrynosoma platyrhinos | reverse complement strand
CAAGAACAAGTAATAACAACAATAATCAATATCATCATGGCAGGGGCGACGGTGGCGGCAGCGGCAGCAGGACTGGCCTGGGGCCAGTCCAAAGGCCTCGGGGGGCCACAACCGACCCCCGGGCCTCAGGTTGCCTACCCTTAATTTAGAGAGTGCTTAGCATTATAAAGTGGTATAGAAATGTAAGTGCTATTGCTATTGCTATCCCACAGTACAAGGTTCTTTTCAAGCAGCCTAATGCAGGGGTAAACAAATGCCATGGTTTCTTGGGAAACTTAAGAGTGCCATAAAGTTACCAAACTTCTCCAAAATGATTTTTATGCCAGCCAAGGGGTAGGGGGAAATTTCATCATATTTTTGGTTCTTTCTAGGTGATTTTTAGGCTCAGGAGAAGCCTTTAAAATGACGCAGAAGTGAACATTTTCTAGTCCTAAATGCTTTTCCTAGTCCTAAAACCACCAGGAGACAGATTTAGTGAAACTGATTCTCACACTTCCTAGGGTGCATTTGTGCCAAAATCATCATCATCATCACCACCACCACCACCACCATCACTATCCTCTTGTTCTGGAATACAACAACAACTCTGGGTGTTCCATGCAGCCTGTGCTTTCCCTATCTTTCCCCTGCAATTTACATTTTATACTTTCCACCTTTTATATAAAGTCAACAGAATTCTCATCAGTGTATTCCATACTGGCATATTAAGATATTTAATATGTTCCTTAAAATTCCTTTTGTAAACTACACAAAAGGATAGAATTAAGGCTAGGGCAACTGGGATCTTTAATATTACAGAACACATCTATTCAATTCTTTTTTTAAAATAAAACTTTTATCAATTAAAATTCATACTTACAATTCACATTCTTTTTTCTCCAATACATAATTCAATACATGCTTCAAATTGCAATCATAGATCATATTCTATATACATTACATACAATTCGATGTCTATTAAGTGCTTATTCTACTTATCTAATATAAAATCTATCAATCCTATTCCTCCTTTGTCAAAACAGCTAGTGAAGAAAGTTTATATACATAAAAATATTGACTTGTTTTATCCTTTTATCAGCTCATCGTCCTTTTTACCTCTTATTTTCTTTCCTTCTATATCCCCAATTCTCTCAACCTTTCCTTTATCCTCCTTCTCAATTCCCTTTCTTATATTCTTCCCAACCCATTCCTCTCTCCTTTCTCCTTTGTTCTCTTTCTTCTCTCTCTTTGCAACTCATCCTCTTCCTTCCATCCATACCCCTTGAATTTCCTTCATTCATTCATTCCTCATCCCTTAATTTCTTTAAACTTAACTACTTTCTCATACCCTCTTCTACTTCCTTAACCTTTCTATCTTTCCTACCCTTACCAGTTACTTATTTAATCAATTTCTTTCTTTCTTTCTTTCTTTCTTTCTTTCTTTCTTTCTTTCTTTCTTTCTTTCTTTCCTTCCTTCCTTCCTTCCTTCCTTCTTTCATTCATCCTTGTACTTCCTACTTGTTTTTGTTGGATTATCCATTGATAGTTAGCATCAGCCCTGGTGGCACAGTGGTTAAATGCCTGTACTGCAGCCACTCACTCATAGACCACAAGGTTGCAAGTTCAATACCAGCCAAGGCTGAGGCTCGACTCAAGCCTGCATCCTTCCGAGGTCGCTAAAATGAGTACCCAGCTTTTTGGGGGGCCATCAGCTCACAGTTGTAAGCCGCTTAGACATCCCATAGCGCGATATGAAGCGGTATATAAATGAAGCTGCTTTGCTTGCTTTGCATAGATTAGTCCACCTTCTTTTCTCTATCTTTCTCTCTATTTTCTACTTGCTACGGTGTAGCTTGACTATCTTTGAACCACTTGTGTTTATCCCTCACCTTCTTAATATAATTCTTTATCTTATAGCCTTCTTCAATCTGACTCTTTGTATCCTGTTGTACCACTTTGTTCATCTCTTCTTGTTAATTATCCATATCAAAGAATATCCTGCTTTTTATAAAAATTATTCACATACCTCTTATTTTACACTCTTCCTACATGTTATCTATTTACTACTACTCCTCTTTATTTTATTCGTTTTAGTCATTATATTATTCTATTTTCAAATTGATTATTTCTTTTCAATTTTTCCTGCCTAAACTATACCATTTTCCCTTCAATGTATGAGTCATATTTTCCATTTATTCTGAGTACTTGATTACACCTAGATTTCCCCATTGATCTTTTATATATTTTAAAATTGGTGTCTATTCTTCACTTCCACTTTCGATCAATTTATTTTTTAGGAATTTAGTAAGTATATTCATTTCAATTATATCATAGAGCTTTATTATCCAATCTTTTATGCTTGGAATATTTTCAGATTTCCACTTTTGCGCTAGTGTTATTCTTGCTGTTGTAATTAAATATAACAAATTTTTCCAAAATCTTTATCTAAGTCCCTCTCCCACATGTTTAATAAATAAATCTCAGGAAACATCTGTATTTTTCTGTTTAGCATAAGATTGTCTTATTTACTTTTTTCCAGTAGCCTTTAACCATCTTACATCTCCAGAGACAGTGATAAAGTGAACCAGGGTCTTTGCCACATTTCCAACATAGGTTGCTCTTATTTTTATATATTTTTGAGATTGTCGTAGGGGTTATATACCATCTGTAATAAATTTTATAAAAAATTTCTTTAATATTTTGGAAAGGCTGTAACTTTCAGCCTTTTACCCTATTCCAATTTCCACACTTCTACCTCAGTTGGGTATCCAAAATTCTTAGCCCACTGAATCATTTTTTTCTTTTATGACTTCTTCCTCCAATTCAGCAGTAATTTGTAAAAATTGCCAATCTCTTTTTTTATCTCCTAGCCAAATTTTGCTGAATTCGTTCAATTTTAAGTCAATTCCTTGTACCCTGAAATGTGAATTATTTTATCTTATTTTTATCCTATTTTATCTTTTTTTAATAATATGTCATAGGTTGTCCAATTCGTTTCCTGCCTTGTTTCTTTTCTTTGGACAGCTTCTTGTGGGGAGAACAAACTTGTAAATTTGACCATGATTCTACCTTTATACTTGTTCCAAATTCTAAATAGGCCTTGCCTAATACAGTGATTGTTGAAATTCTTATTCGCTTTAATTTTCCTATACCCTAAGTAGGCGTGCCAACCAAAGCACAGGCCATCTCCTTCTAATTCTAGTAATTCGTTATTATCTAAGATAATCCATTCTTTGAGCCAAGTCAGACAACATGCTTCAAAATACAGATTTAGATTGGGTACTCCCATCCCTCCTCTTTCAACTGAGTCTTGCAATATTTTTAGTCTGATTCTTGGCCTTTTATTTTGCCAAATAAAGTTGTTCATATCCTTGTGCCATCTTTTAAAAAATTCATCTTTAACTATTATTGGTAACATTTGAAATAGAAAGACCATTTTTTGGTAAGACTTTCATCTTAATTGTTGATATTCTTCCCAATAATGAAAGTTGTTTTTTGTTCCATATAGACAACTGTCTTTTAATCTCATTCCAAGATTTTTTTTATAATTCTCATCAAATAACGCCAATGTTTTTTGTAATTGTTACATCTAAATATTTTACTTTCTTTTGTGTTTTCATACCTGTTTTTTCAGTTAATTCATCCTCTTTTTCGTTACTCAAGTTTTTTGTAAGAATTGCAGATTTCTCTTTATTTGCATCCTGCTATCTTCACAAATCTTTCTATAGTTTCAATCAAGTAATTTACAGATTTGTTTGGATTCTCTAAAAATATGACTATATCGTCGGCGAAGGCCCTTATTTTGTATTTGTTCTTCCTAATTTTTATTCCCTGGATAGAGTCTTGGCTTTTAATTTCTTTTATCAGTCTTTCAATTACCGTTAAAAACAATAATGGAGACAGGGACATCTTGCCGTGTTCCCCTTTCAATGTTTATATATTCAGTACGTTCACCATTTATAATAATTTTTGCTTTTTGCTCTTTGTATATTTTTTTTATCCAGTTAGTAAATTTAGAGCCTAATTCCATTTTTTTCTAAAATTTCAAAAAGGTTTGCCAATTCACTGTATCAAAGGCTTTCTCTAGATCTATAAATAACATTCCTAAACTTTTTTTAGTTATGTCTTTCATAGTATTCTATCACATCAATCATCATTCTTAAATTTTCTCTCATTTGCCTTTGTGGCAGAAAGCCCCTTTGACTCTCATCAATCCAATTTTTCAGATATTTTTAAATCTGTTTGCTAGAATATCAGCAAATATTTTGTAATCAGCATTTAATAATGAAATTGGTCTATAGTTCCTAACAGACATTCTTGATTTCCCTTCTTTGGGCATAACTATAATTTCTGCCTGTTGCCATGTGGGTGGGATCCCTTCTTCTAATATAGCATTAATTACTTTTTGCATAGGGATACATAATTCTTTTGCAAATGTTTTACAGAATGAATTCGTAAACCCATCCAGGCCAGGTGATTTACCCTCCTTACTTCTGGAAATCACCTCTTAACACCTCGTTATGTGATATAGGACTATTTAATTCTTCTATTTGAGTTTGATTCAGGCTTTTAAACTCTTGTTTGTTCAGACATTCTTGATCTTTTTCTTTTTTGACTTTTTGAATGAAAGCATCTTGGCTAATTAATAAGCTCCTAAATACGGATTTCCCTGCCTCCTATATTATAATCATTTTTGTTTCTGTTGTTTTGTTTTCTTCAAAGAATAGTTTTATATTATCCCTGATTCTTTCTAATACTCCTTGGTTCTGAATTAGATTATCTTTTAATTTCCAATTGCTTTGGTTGTTCATTGATTGTCATTATCATTGCATTGTGATCTGATAAGTTCCTTGGCAAAATTTGTATTGATTTAATCATTTTACTCATTATTTTTGAAGTCCAGAACATATCGATTCTGGAGAGCGAGCAATGTCGGCTAAAAGAGAATGTGAATCCATCAAAGTTTTTGTAGAGATATCTCCATATGTCATGGACAGCAAAACTGTCTGTCATATCAAAAAAAGTCTTGGGAAGTTTCCCTTGAAGATTTTTATCTTTTACTCCTCATTTCCTATCTAATTCTGGGTTGACCACACCATTGAAATCTTCCATTATTATTATCTTGTCAAATTCTAGTTCATCAATTTCTTTACGGATTTTATAATAGAAGGCTCCCTTATATTCTTGTGGGCCATAAATTCCTATCAACAACATTTTTTCTCCCTTCCAGATTATTTTCACCCCTATATATTGTTCTGATGAGTCATTCAATATTTCTGTTGCTTGAATTTGTTTATTTATATATAACACTATTCCTTTATTCTTCCTTTTGTTAGAGGAGATGAATGTGTTTCCAAGTTTGCTATTTCTAATTAGTCTCTTTTCTGTCTTTTTGAAATGTGTTTCTTGGAGACAAATAATTTTACAATTTACTTTCCCTAAAGACTGGAAGATTTGTTTTTCCTTTTTGTCACTGAATTTAGTCCTTTCACGTTATAAGTTAGAATTTTCATATTTTAGAATTTTCTTCTTTTTATTTTTCCCTTCTAACTTCTATATCTTTCCTCCCCTTTTCCAAATTTGAGAAACTAGTGAGGAGTATATACATTTGTTATTCTAAACTTTCTTCCTCTTCTTCTATACTTTCATTCTCTCCTGTTTTATTTAGTTCTTCTTTGCTTACTTCTTCCCTCTCTGAGATTTCACCTTCTTCGTCTGTTAGGTTACTTCTTGTTTTGCTCTTTTTCATTTTCTTTCCTTTATTTACTTCTGTTTTCTCTGTCTGTCCCTTCTTCATTTTTAACTTCATTGTTTTGCAATTTCATGTTCCTTTTGGCCAAGTTTGATTGTTTTGATTGTTTTTCAATGTCTTTCTTATATTCCCTCTAAAATTTTGAAGCTTTTTCTATTGAATTTAATCTAAATCTTCCTTGATTCCAGGATACTGACAAACCCTCAAATTTCCTTCTATCTAAATGGGATTCTATAATGTTTAAGTTGCTCTGTTAGGAATTGGTAATCTTTTTTTTTTTCCCAGTATCTGACTCTGTATATCTTTGAAAACCTGTATTTTGTTGCCACAAATAACAAATCTTGTTTTGTAATTTTTTTGGAGAAATTCAACTTTTGTTTGCTTCTTGTCCAGTACACTACAATGTCCCTAGGTAATTTTTTGTTTTTAGCTATTCTCGAGTTAATTCTGTACATTGTATCTATCTCATTTTGTATTTGCTGTACTGGTCTATCTAAACATTTTGCTAAGTATGTGACCAAGAACTCATATATATTCTCATTCTGAGGTTCCAGTAAGCCTCTAAGTTTTATACATTTCTCCCTTTGTTTAGTCTCTAGTTTTAAAATTGCTTTTTGGTCTTCACGTTGGGACCTGCTCAGTTCTTCCATTTTATACTCCATTTCTTTCATTTTTTGTTCTAGTTTCTCCATTTTGACTGACTTTTTTCGATGTCTTTGTTTATCTTGTCAAAGTTTTGTCTTAATAAGTTGGCTTTGCATTTCAGTTCTCTCTTTGTTTCTTCTCTTGATTCTCTAATCCCTTGTCTTGTCTCATCTCTCGAGTCCCTTATTTCATTTCTCAGCTCTAGTGTAATCTTTTCAGTTCAACAGATTCATGTTTGATTCATTTCCTTTCGCTGTCATTTCCAAAGATGGTCTTCTCTGACTCATTAACGCTGATGCTTGGGTTTGTCTGTCTCTTTCTCTCCTTGACATCTTTATAATTTCTTCCTCTAAATTTCTAATTTCAGTTCTCTCTCAGATGAAGGTTTCTTTGCAATAAGAGAAAAATGTAATATGTATTCTATTTATGTAATCTGTTTACTAATTTTTTAATTTGTTTCTATTACTTCTCTTATTTTATCTTTTGTATATTTAGTTTCCCCTTATTCTTTAATTTTTGGAATTAATATATTCCAATCTACTATTTTTCCCCTTTAATTTCCTTAATCCCTCTCCCTTCCTTCCTTTATTTCCCTTTCTTGGCCTTTGTCTTTCCTTCAGTTATTTGATCTTCCTATCTTACTCCTTTACCCTTCTTGACTTCTCCTTGACTTCTCTTTCTTCCTCCTCTCCTCTTCCTTCTATTTTACACTAATTTCTTATTTCATTTTCTCTTCATCCCTAATGTGAGATTCAATCCACCCAGGTTGTTATTCTATAAAAGCTACATCTATTTCATATATATATAATCAGTACTTTCTATTCAAGCTCAATTCATTATAGTCTATACACTCTTTGTGATTTGGTATATTGCATTTTGTTTCCTATACGAAATTCTTCAATCAGTATAAATTAATACCCCTTTCTTAATTTCATTCTGCTATTAGTTATCTCCCCAAAGGGTAGATCAATAGTGTGAAAACAAAAGGGTAAGACAATTAGGATAAAGTTTCTCAATATAGTTCTTTTCCTTTGTTTACAAACAAAGATTTTAGTCAATCTTAACTGCTAATCTATCACATTTAAATCATTACCTAACTTGTCTATTTCACTTACATAAGCAATATTCAATATAAACTATATAATACCCTCTACACACTCTATATTCACAATGCAATATATCTATGCGATATTGGACACCTTATTATCTCTATCAATTTAAATTATTACCTCCTTATTAACTTCCTCCCTCTATTAATTATAATAGAGTGGGTAATTAATAACCACAAGCAGTTCAAGTATATAAAGCATATCAAGTATATAAAGGAGAAGAGAAAAGAAGGAAAAAAGAGAAAGAGGGAAAAAAGGTTGGGATATGAGATTAGAAATAAAGCTCTGTTTGAGAAAATGCAGTGTGTTAACCAATCCAATTAATCAGCAGCCCTATAATTCCTTTTGTTTTTCAAAGGTCCCATCAAATTCCTTTTGCATTTCACTACCTAAAGATTATCCCAGCCTATAGTTACATTACAGTACAATACAGTATCTACAATGTAACAGGCTTCAGAAGTGATTTTCTTCCTTCCACTTTTCCTTTTATACTCTCTCTTTGTTCCTGCTTGGTTCCTCTTCTGAGTAGAATCTCCTCTGATACTTCACAAGAGAAAGTGTTCTAGGAGCTTATTAAATTACAGCCTCTTTTCTTTTCCCCGGATATAATCAGACCACTAATCTACAGATTTCAGTTAATAATAGACAGATAGATCACTCCCTCCTTCTTCTTCATTGCTTTCTACCAATCTGTCTCTCTGCAATCAAACTTAATCCAACCAAATCTGTTGTCATCGTTAATTTAAATCCTTCCAAAAACAAGTTACATAATCTTTCAGTCCCTTGACTCTTATTTCTTTAGCTCTTTCCTCCCTCCTGAGTCACAGTTGAATATTTTCCAAGCTTAGTATTTATAAGTGTTCATAAGTGTTCCGCCATGATTGTCTAACAGGACATGTCACCAGTCCACCATTAGTGTCCACAGTCACTTCTGGTATTTCCAAAGGGAAAACTCTTACAGTCCGAATGTTATTTAGGGCAGCAAAAAAACTTTTAGAGTTTTCTATTTATTATATTAGCTTTGATCCATGTCATTTCCTAGTCCGTTTTCCTTTTTGATGAGTCAGGGAGTGGGTTAACCCCCCCCCCTTCACTTTGTTTTCTTTCCTTTTCTCCAAGTTTAATCGATTTTACTCTTTTGGTCTTCTTAATGGTATTTGGATTTTAAATTGTCACAAGTGATTTTAAAGTAGAAGGTCTACTTGAACTTAAACAAGCCCCCAGCAGTAATCAATCAGCTTGTTCTGTAGCTTAAAAGTGGTGGTGACGCTTAAAACTACTATTTAGCGGCTGCCAGACTGCGGATGTGGTCCGATCAGACCTCCATGTCCACCTTCTCTTAGCAGCTGTCCTCTGTTCTCCATCCCTCAGATCTTCTTTTCTGGTAAGCTTGGCTTGGCAATTTGGTCACCGAGTCCCTCTGCTTTTCCGCTGGGAAGGTAATTTTATCCTCTAGCATTCATGCCTGGAGGATCCTGACCTTGCAATTGGCAATCATCCCCTCCAAGCCGTTCTCTAGGAGGATTCTCACACCGCTATACCACCGGAAGTCCCCCACATCTATTCAATTCTGAAAAATTTGTCTAAATGATCAATTGTTTTAGCACATATATTAATCTGTGTTTTAGTTATAGTATGTCAGTGTTGATTAATTCTATATTTACTTACCTTTGATGTTTTAAAAAACAGATTAAAAACACATAGCAATGTCCTATATATGTTTCCTCACCACTAATATCACATTTATGCAAACATCTGAATGTTAACATATTTTCATTAACTGAAGGTTATATATATGGGAACCACTACATATCTACATTTATTTCATTATATGAAATAAAATCTCTGTGACAAGCCTCACATCATCAATGATCTTCATACTCTAAAATTGTCATTTTCTCTCCAAAACTATTTGCATCAACTGCTTTTCTACCTGTTTAATGTATGTTGTTATTGCAACTTTCAGTGAGCACATTATAGCACATTGTAGCCTAATCTACATGGCAATTCCATACATGAAGTAAGACCAATTCAGTTAATAAGACTATGAGAACATTGTTATGTTATCAAATACCATATTGGGCAAATGTTCATGTCTTCATTCTTAAAATAATAAAGAACCAAGAAAGCTTACTACTACAACAACAACTTAATGAAGGAAAAAACAGAAGTTACAACATGTTGAAAATCCAGTTCTTCAGCAGAGCTGAAGAATCAATTCAATGCATCCAAAATATCTGAGGAGGTTGCCTACAGCATGTTTCTACCCAGACAGTTCTAAAGAATCAAATCTAAAGATCACTCAAAAGCTAATAAAAGTCTGTAGCAGAATAGCTATTTCTAAAAATTCCTTAGTTTAAATCCATCATCACATCTGTAGATATTTCCTAGTTCTACTAGGCTTTTTTCCTCTCCCTTCCATAAGTGGCAGTTGGTAGTTTCCAAGTAGTAAATCCACTTGGAGGTTTTTTCCGACTTTAAAGGAGCTATCTAAGGTGCTACATCTTGGAAGCCTGGACTAAAGCCCAGAGAAGATCTGCTAAACCATTGACATGAAACGCACTACCTGCCACTATGTTTTCCCATCTGCACCGCACAAAAACTTGCTCTGGAGTTCCTTCACTTAAATGATGTCAATAAAGCTACAATATTATAGCTCACAGCATTAAAAAATTTGTTATATCCTAGGTCTACGGTTGAAATATTAACAAAACCTTTCTTAAAATTGGGAAAAAAATGTAATTGTAAACTGTGTAGAAAAACAAGGTACTGAGTTTGCTCAGAGCATGCCCTTAGTGAAAACTCTTGCCTGATCTATTTTCCTGTCATAATCCTAACAATATATTCATAGTGGGCAGCCATTTCACTATTTTTCATTCCCCTGCACATTATGAACTTAAGAACCCCATTCTATATGTCAGTCAAATGCCGCATTCTTAGACAAATTTGGTATTAAGAGAGGGTTAGGGATGTGATCACTATTTGAATTTTTCAACTGAAACTTTTTAGTACTCAAAGTTATTTACACACATAATTTAGTTGCAACTAACCTCTGTGGTAGGGTGAGTATGAGTTGAGACAGTGGTTAAATGCTCTCAGCTAAACCAGTTGAATACATAGCAGAAGCAACATTTCAAACAGGGATTTCCTAATAATTTACTCAGTCTTTCCTCACTGTGCTATACCAGCTCTGAAGTTAGTGACAAAGTCCCAATTCTCAAAAAATGTGGTATGCCAGCTGTCTTTCCCACATACTTGTAATACACTTAATAAAATACTTAACATTTATAACACTATCTGCCAAGAGCAATTTCTCCAGTTTTAGAACCAAGAAGAGCAATTATAATTACTGTGAAATAGAGGCTGCTGCCACACTGAAGAAATAAAGCAGTCTAACACCACTTTGACTTCCATGACTCAGTGCTATGGAATACTGTGAAGTGTAGTTGGTTGTCGCACAGAGCGGTCTGACAGGGAAATCTAAACATCCCATAAAACTACAAATCCCAGAATTCCATAGCACTGAGCCATGGCAGTTCAAGTGATGTCAAACTGTTTTATTTCTGCAGTACAAAGCCAGGGATACTTACAATTTAGCCTTAATTTTTGCCCAAAGTTAGTACCTTATTTTCTGGCGTATAAGACTACTTTTTAACCTGCAAAATCTGGGGTTAAAGTGGAGGGGGGGTCGTCTTATACGCCTGGTATAAGGAGGTTCATGATAGGTTTGCCTTAGTGTCATCATCAGTTGGAAATGACTTGAAGGTGCACAGCAACAACAACAACAGTTTTGGAAGTCATATTCTTCCCAAACACTATATTTTAACTGGAAAAGTGGGGGGTCGTCTTATACGCCCATTCGTCTTATACACCGGAAAATACGGTATATATTATTTTTCATTAAATCGCAAATGCCACAAATCACATCAAAAATTTCCTTTATTCCCCCCCCCCCCCAAAAAAAGCATACAGGATGCATCTCCCTTATCCCAAATGTCTCGGACCAGGAGTGCTTTGGATTATGGAGTTTTTCAATTTTTGAATACCTGTGTATTTAAAATGATCTTAATAATAATCTTGGAGATGGGACCCAAGTCTAAAAATGAAATTCATTTACTGTATACACTCAACTATAAGTCAACCTCAAGCCAACTGATCAAGTTGTTAATGGTAGATTTTGGGGCAAAATTAGGCAATTTGTCATGATCCATGGATACGTCGAGGGTACAACTTCGGAAAGAGCCAAGGTGGCTCTTTGGCATTTGCCCGCGATAATGGGCAGAGGTCGTCTCTCTGCTGCAGCAGGGAAATGCTAAAAAAAAAAGCCATGCTAAAAAATGCTAAAAAGCATTGCAAATGGCCGTGGGAGACAGTAGAGGAAGCCTCTGCCTTTTTAAGGTTCTCCTAGGACAGACTATGGTGAGAGCTCCTCACCTGTAGCAAAAAACATCCCCAGTTTCTCTTTTACCTGCCTTCTCTAGCTCCTTTTTTTTTTTACTACAGAAGGGTTTTTTTATTTTTTATAAAAAATGGAATAGGCCAAAGCACCTATTTTGTCTGCCATGTGCATAGTCCGACAGTTCTGTATAGCACTCTGTACAAACTTGCACTCTACAGACCATCCATTTTCCACTCTTCCAAACCAAAGCCCTCTGGGCATGTCAGTCTATCTGTCCTTCCAAGACGGGTGACCACTGTATTCACAGTCACAGGCAGGATGGCTAGGCGCGGGGGTAAGGCAAGACAGGACTAACTCTTTGGCACCTGAGCTGCTCTAACGGGCCCCCTCCACCTCTCCTGCAGCCTGACATGAGGTGTTGTTTCGTATGGAGGACCAGGTAGTTGGAGTGGGAGAAGGCACTTGGTGTGCTTCTGATGCCAGAAATATTCCCCGGCAGCGGGGCAACTCAGGTGCTGAAGAGGCTTGGCCTGGGGTTGCCTGCTCCGCCCCCTGCCCAGCCCCATCACCAGTGACTGTGACTCATGGCTGGCCTGAGAGGCTTTAGCAGTGGTGGCTTAGCTCTGATGGCAGAATTGGGCGGTGGCCCATCTTGAAAGGATAAGTATGCAGCGTCAGCTTGTCAGAGTGGGCAAACCTCCAACTGCAGCCCTTCGAGTTGCACTGGTAGAATTTCTTGCCTGCGTGGGTCTGTCTGTGTGGGTGCAAAGGTGGACCTTGAGGTGGAAGGTCTTGGTGTAGGTCTCCACAGCCAGCATAGGAGCCGCTGTGCACAGCAAAGTGCTTACAGAACCAGGGCTCCTCTTCACCGACATCCCAGTCCCCCGTGCCTATCTGCAGCCAGACAACTTATCACTTCCTTCTCCTCATCTCCACCTTCTCTGAGAGTGGACAATCAGACAGAGAACAAAAGATAAGAAACTGTGGCAGGAAGGACAGCTGACTTCTTCTCTTTTGCATGCCTTATCTGGCTGCTCTGCCACCTCTCTCTCCACCAGGCGCTCTTCAGCAATGCCAGCATGGAATGGAAAAAGGGAGGGGAAGACTATGGCATGAGTTTACATCTACTTTTTTACCTACTGTAAATGAAGTTCTGACACTCTACTCTCACTTCTGTGCATTGGAAACCCCAAAGAGCCACTTTCACCATTTTTTAAAGCAGCATTATTGTATTGACTCATGTATAAGTCGACCTATGTTTTTCAGATAAATTTTTAGCATACATTTTCAACTTATACATGAGTATATATGATATGTTTTGCAGGTCCAAAACACACTGCAGAAATAATCTGGTTTGAGACCACTTTAATTGCCCTGGCTCAGTGCTAAGGAAGCCTGAGAATTGTAGTTTGTTGTGGCATCAGAGCACTCAGACAGCGAAGGCTAAATGTCTTGCAAAACTACAGTTCCCACAATTCCCTAACATTGAGCCAGGACAGTTAAAGCAGTTTCAAACAGGATTTTTCTGTAGTGTGTTTTATACCATATACAACTTATACACAAAAGCTGAAGATAATTTCATACATATTATTTTTAATAATTTTGTGCATGAAACGAAGTCTGTATACAATGAACTTCCAAAAAGCAAATGTTTCACTATCTCAGCTACCCATGTAGACAATTTTACATTCTTTAATATTTCAGATTTCAGAATTTCTGATAAGGAAAACCTTTATACATGGTAGACATTAACCTATTCATTACAATACTATATAAATAATCGATTGCAGCTACAGCAGTTGTAGAGCTAATTTGCAAAAGTAAAATTTCAACACAGAGTGTACAAATGAGAAGACAAACTAAAGATGTGTAAATAAAGGATTAAGTATAGTTTCAATTTGTTTTCTCTCAACATGAAAAATACAGATCCTAAAATCTTTCAAACGTAGTAAAACACATTTCTTAAAATGCTTTTATTATTTTAGTTTCGAAGTTGGGCGGGAACAAAATCTGTGACAGACACACATTAGCAGCACATTAGGTAGGATTAAATCAGTCAAAATAAATAAATAAATAGTAGTTCTGTAAGACCTTCTGGTCACCATAAGTCAGAAATGACTTGAAGGCACACAACAACAAACAAGAAAGTGGACATTTCCTTTCAGGTACATGAAAATGCCTACAGACAATAAACCCACAGAAAATGTTTTCCAGTTTACAAAGTCAAGATCAATTTATACAGTGAATGATGCATTCCTGAGACACAATGCCAAGGATGTCCATCCAATAAGGAATAAGAATGGTTTGATGCACTGACTACATTTCCAGGACAATTTTACATATATTGACCTTCTATCAGAATAATGACATCAGCATCTTGAAACAAAAATACTGCTGCAAATGTTTAGAATCCAAGTATCTTGAGATTTTACATGTAAATCCCATATATATTTTGTATACTGTCTGAAACTATTAAAATTTAAAGTGTGTTGCCATGGTTAATAATGGGAAACTGATAACCTTTGGTAGCCATACAAACTTCTAAAATACTGAAAAATATAGGACAGCAAAAGTATTCAATAGATTGAAGAATCAGCAACCACAACCTTCAGTTTTGAAACAATTTGGTAAAATTCACTGGAGATCTGCATATACATTATATTCTATTTTTTCCAACATTCATTTTAAGAAAGTTTGTTTTGCTGCATTATAGACATATTTGTATATATGTTTAATAAAAATTTTGACAAGCCAACTTAAATTAGAAACTCTGTTCTGCATGAAAACATCTCCTGATTAAAATTAAGTAAAAATATACTTACCACAATCTTTTTCTAATTAAATATCCTCTTATCCATTTCTGAATAATCAAGACTGGTGAATGATGAGCTAGAACAGAATTGATCTTGGAAATTATCTCTCTTATCATTTTCATTTCTTCCTGAAATGCAATTTCCTATATATTTTTTTTTATAAAAAAAGAGAATGTTGTATAAATGTACATTAAAACACACTGTGCCTTTAAAATCAACTTTTGTGGAACAGCGCTTTGAAACAACAACTTTGGATGAAGCATCTTGACCAGGGCTTTGCTTCGGCCTGTAAATGATCTTAGTATATTTTGGTAAGACATTACCTTTGAACCTCTTTAAGTGAACTCACAGAAGATCATAAACTTCATTACACCTTCCAGTTACTCCATTTAGTAAGGGACTAAACATTAAAAATTTTCTTCCCTTATGGGAAGTCTTACAAACATTTCTTGTGACATGTATTAGTTTTCATAACTTCACACTATAAATATGTGTCTTCAGTAGCTACCAGGAAAGTGGGGATGGGGTGGAAGTTGTTCAAAATAAAATCTATCATACGGGTATAGAAATTTTACCAAATATGTCATGTTCAATAGCATCTCAATGGGGATTGGGGTGGGAGATGTTCAAAATAAAATCTATCATATAGGTATTGAAATTTCACCAAAGATGTCATGTTCAATAGCATCTCAATGGTGACTGTCATGTGTGCTTCCATTCTTCTTTTGGGAGGAAGTGGCTAATGAGTTTTGGCTCATCACTTATTCTAGTTTTTCTTGGAGGTCCTGCAAGGTTTCATAATTTTTTCCTCATGTCTTGCACAAGTTATTAGTCAGTGTTGAAATTTGCAGTAAAGTATGGTATGATCCCCAGCTCTCATTTGTGTGAGCTTTGTCCTGGTTAATGAATGGGTATGACTGTCATGATACAACCACAAGTGGCAATCTAGATACTGACAGAGACAGAAGAAGTAGCTCTGTCAGAAAGCTCATTAGAGAAAGTTGTTGGGGTGCCAGACCCAGGCATTAATACTGAACAGAAACTCAACAGCAAAAACAATCCAGAACTGCCAGAGCCAGAAACCTCTGGTCTTGATTTCATGTGGATCCTTTAAGCATCTTTAACACCATGGGAATCACTCTCTGCACTTCACTTTCCAATGCAGACAGTGCATCCAGCATGAAGCAAGACAGAGCTGGCAAAGTGCTAGAATTCAGAAAGAGAAGTTCTGAGAACTATCTCCTCCAGAAATTACTAGAATATGGAAAGGGACACATAGGATCATTAGGATTTAGGACCTACCAAAACATGCTGCCTGCTCTTAAGGACTGTTCTGGAAGGGCTGTTCAGTCTTTGCTATGTTCTGCAATCCATGATTTCATATCTTAAATCTACAGCTCTTTATTTATGCTCAGTGACCAATTTTACTCTCAACCTGATACTTCTCATTCTGTCTACTTCTGAACCCTTCTGTGATTTCTGACCATCAATGTCTAGTTACAAGGACAGGTAACACAACTGAAATTTTTAAACTGTTTTCAAATCATGGTGTTTGACTGAGCTGGGCAAAATGTGACTGTCCAGGCATTGTCACACTGTAACTCTGAGCATTCTTCCCCCCAGGTTATGATGATAAAGGCTGGTTGGGACAGTCCATCTGGAGAGCTGCACTTTTATCAACCCTACCCTACATGCTGAAGGGCAAACATTCTTCACTAACAGGGTTGGACTTCATTTGGTCACACACAGAATGGCCCTGCTGCTGGACCTGAACTGTGACTAACACCATGTTTCATCAATATTCTTCATATCTGTCCATTGAATACAGCAACATTTTACAGAGTCCTGGCACATGTCTCTCTCAAGAGAGAACCTATGTATAGAATTCTGAATGCAAAAATGTAGTGGCTGGGTGGCTCAAGGCCACAGAGCATTACAACATACTGAAGCTTAACACTACTGTGAAGGCATGCCTTAAAAAAATAGGTTATTGAATTTCCTTACCTTTCCAGAAAGAGGGGAAAAATCAACAAAAAAGCTAGGATAAAATGGCTTAAATTTTGCAGAAAGCCTCCAATCCTCTATTATTTCCTCATCAGAAATGACATAATAGTCCAGTGCCTTAAGCGAAAAAATGCTGTTAACAACAATATGCCTATAGGCAATTTTCAGACACAGTGGAGTATTGAACAAAGTGAGTGCAGTCAGATTAGGGCAGAAAGATAATGAGTGTACATTCTCCAGTGTTGAAATTCCATTATCATGAAGATAGAGTAGTCTTAGGTCTGCCATATTTCCCCAAAACATTGGACCTGGAAGCTCCTCTAGCTGAAAGAGTATTGAAATTAAACAGTTTGGGAGGGAAGAGAAGAGAATAATTGATTAATGAATACACTGTTTAAAATTCAGTATAAGCAGCCATGCAAACAGCACAAGCTTAAAATTTGGCCCACAATAGAATATATAATGCTTTACTCAATAACTTTCAGAATGGACACATGGTGTTCAAATAACACACACCCAAGGCAGCTGGAAGCCGCTCCAACACTTTGATCTGGTCCTTTCAACCAGATCAAAAGGAACATGAATAATTCTGTCAGGATCTGGCTTGGAACCACAGTGGTGGCCTGCTTCGGAAGCAGGCCATGCGGTCACCACAGTCCTAGGGCAATCATGGCCAGAGTGGCCTGAGGCCGCTCCTTGCTGCCCATGTGCTTTGCCCCTTGGTATCTGCTGGTGTTTAGTTCCAGGGCCCCCATGAATACCAAAAACTGGGTGCTGCAGTCCTATTATTTACAAGAAGATAGTAAAATGGTGTCTGTGGATGCAAAGTGAAAACTAGTTTTGTATTTGCTGTTTTTTCTGCTTTTATTTTCTTTTTTCTTTATCTTTTTCTTTTTTCCTTTCTGTTTTATGTATACATGTGTTTTTGTAATTTTAATGTATCTGGAAATTCTTAATAAAATATTTTAAAAGGAAAATTTTCAAAGATCTTCTGTTAATTTACAAACTGAATACAGTAAGAATGAGTTTTTGAAATTTAGGAGGTTTGTTTACTCAGAAACAAAGAGTAATTAAATAATTAAAACTACTTTTAGGCTACAGTACCATAGTCTCTGAGACAGTACTCCAGGGGACATGGGAAATATCAGAAGAATAGGTTGCTAATCTGAAGGGTAGACATAGTCTTGAATCCTCCCCAATGCCCCCACTGAAGGCACTGAGCAAAGCTTTGACAGAACTCTGCCAACATCATCCAAAAGGGGAAGGTTTAGACTAGCCCAACACTAATATTAATATTTTCTCACATTGCTTGGATTAGGGGAGATTGTGTGTGTGGGGGGGGGAGCTGGAGCAAAAAGGAGGGGTTACAATGAACAGAAAACAATGTTCTTCCTTCCGGCCCAACAAGAGCCAAATGAGACTTCAAAAAATGCTAGAATCATGTGATCTACCAATGTCAAAAGAGAAAATTTCCAGGGCATTCTTGTCATAGCATGCAACATATGAGTTGCATGCAGCCCTACCACTTTTTAAGTGCTATATCACTGCTGTTGTTTCTCCATCACCGCCAAGTATGCAAAAGCACTGCATCACATTGCTTTATGCATCACCATATTCTCCCCTAAAGCTGGTATTTTTTAGCAGTGGATAAAACACCCTATTTGAAAGTCAAGGGTCTTGCAGGGGAGCAATATGCCTAGTAAACCTTGGCAGTTGCCCACACCAATGGCATTCCCGCATTGGGTGACACACATGTGGGGGCGGGACTTCTGGAGGCGGGATTTCCAGCACTAAGACTTCCGGCGATGTTCCCAGGGCAAAGAAGTGCACGGGATGCTCAAGCAGGCCAGAGAGACACCCACACGGCCCCAGGTGGCCTCGAGGTTCATCTGCATGGCTCCGAGAAGCTCCCGCATTGGGTGAAGTAGTGACCATGGCCGTAAGCGGTGCCTGTTCACCTTTAAGGAGCTCCTGCAAGAGGAAACAACACCCACACGGGCCAAAGCAGCACCCACAGGGTGTGGGGTCTGACTGGGTGTCACATGGTGCAGCCCGTAATACACACCCCGTGACATTACTGACCACCCCTGCTCTACTTTATTGGCTAAATGGATTTGGACTTTTGCATATATGCAAGTGATTTCTTTTAATCATCTTGTAACTTGATTTAGATATTATATTTTGTAGGTCTAAGAGAATTAAGTTTCCATTATTGGTCATTTAGGGTATTAAACAGAAAAAAGTCAATGTTCATATTTATCTTCTCACAATTTGTTGGAGCAGTTTTACCATTTATACAGATGCATATTTCCTACTATTATACTTCTGTGTATTCATCTTGTTTAATTTGTCAATATATTTATGTCCTTTATTGCATACTGTCCAGAATCTAAGTTCAGTATGTATGCTGGTATTTACACTGAGAAAAATGTGTATATATGTTTTTCCCCACAGCTTCCCCCTTTTTTTCCTTTTGTTTCTCTATATCCCCACCATTTAATTTATCTGTTACAACTTTTCTGATATGAATCTAAAATATTTTCAATGCAAACTTTCTTCTCAATGTCACTGCTTAAATACACATAAACTAACTTCAGGGGGCAACATATATATCCCCTTTGAACAGCATGTATTTTGGACTGTGAAATTTAATTTTATGGAACCTTTTTCTTCACAAGTAAAACATTCTTATCAAAGAAAGGAGCATCAAAGAGAAATGATCATAGAAAACATCTGCTCCATTTTTTGCCATAAAACACATATCAAAAACATCACCCTAATCCCAAATTCTATATACACTCTGCCGTATAACTGTGATTCCCCATCAGCAACCTCTAGAACCAACAAAGATAAAGAGTCCCAACTGTCTTTAGAAATAGAGAAATTAAAATTCCAGCTTACATTACTGCAGAAAAAAATAATGAAAATATCAGCATAAGAATCAAGGGGCTGCATCCAATGCTGGACATCAGCTAATACAGGGGTCCCCAAACTTTTTGATCTGAGGGCCAGTTCACTGCCCCCCAGATCTCCGGGAGGGCGGAGGCACACGCGCGCATGCGCACAACTCCACCGCTATTTTGTCTTCCAAAATGGCGCCTGGAGTCATGCGCATGTGTGCGCAATGCCAGGCGCATGCACACGATTCCGGACGCCATTTTGGAAGACAAAATGGTGGCTGGCAGCGTGCACGAGCGGCGGCTGCATGGCAGCAGGACCGGCCATGGGCCGGTAAGAAGGCCTCGACGGGCCGGGTCCAGCCCACGGGCCGTAGTTTGGGGACCCCTGAGCTAATACAACTGTCTAAGGGGGAAAGGAATCTTTCCTTCACAATATAGCCCCTCCCCTTTACCTCTGAAACATTCTTCAGAAAACAGGCAAACCAGCCAGAGCTAGTGTTTGAACTATTCTTAATGCTGCACTGGAGGATGGTGAGAAGTTTCATAATGTACACCTGAATCATATTATATTTAGCACAAAGATATTTTCAGTTGCCATGAAAAATCCAGTTTCCAAGTTTAACACCAACATTTCAATTTATGTATTAAGAAAGATATGAAAACTTTTATTTCTTTAGGCACCTGATTTTATACTTAGATATGTATATGTAAATCTGGAAATAAATTTTTAACAGTAGTGAAAAGACTGTGTTTCTATTATAATAACAGACATGAAATGCTACATTACTGGCTTCTAAATATAACATATACACAAACCATTAGCATCATCAAACATACCAGACTATGGAAGGACTTAGCATCAATGTTAAGCTTGCAATACTGATCTATAGACAGAAATTGATAAATCAATTTTTGACATGTTAATTTATCTTTTAAATATGCTGTCACCCACCTGATTGCTATGGAGATCCAGTTTAATTAAATGAGTACAACATTCAAGTGCATCAATGTTCGTAAGAAAATTACCAGACAGATCACATATTTTAAGTGAAACACAATATTGCATATCACATATATCATTTAAATACTGAGCATGTTGCCTAACCACAACAAGATTTTCCAGCTTCTTTGAATCATTTTGATCAGCAGTTTGTCCATATTCAAGCATCAGATTTTTAGAAGTAGAGACAAGGTATTCTGTAAATCCCTCCTCCATGGTTATCTCTTTTGCACTTTATCCATGAGAGATCTATAGGGGTAAAAAGGATTACACAGCAGGTCATGTTTATTCCATTTTTCATAAGAAAAACTTCAAATACCCTAAGTAAATATCCAACGGCTTGTTACAATACCCCCTGCTCCACAGAAAAACTAACCACATCAGGGAAGGCAGAAGGAGGGGAAAATTTTAACACAGTACTTGAAAACATGTAAGCAAATTTTTAAAGCTCTTGCCATTTCTGCACATTACCCAAAGAATACAAAAGAATTATGACAAAATTCATACAAATGGATATAAGATGCTTAAATTACAGAATACACATAAGCAACATATCAAACTATATTTTATTCATTCAATTATTCATTCATTCAAATATTTATATCTTCCTTTCTGGATCAGACCCACACAAGCCAGCAAACAAAATAAACACATAAAATACAACACAATTAATCTTTAAGTTTAAAAAATACAAGAAATAGCAATTGTTAAACCATGATTATCCAGTATAAAACCATTTTCAGAGCCAAAGTGATAAATTAATAACAAAACATCAGGATGACAAATAAAACATACCTAAAACCAATATGAAACAAATGGAATTTCAAAGCTCATTTAAATACTGCAAACAAGTCAATCACTCGTGTGACATCCTGCCTGGACGCTCTACTTCACTCCCTTTTTTCTAACACCTGAGCTGAAGGACTAGCAGCCGACTGGCAGCTAGAGGGCCGTGGCCTGGAGCCTCAGGCTTCAAGAGGGCTCTTCCTCACCTCTCTCTCCCTTGGAAGACCAGGAGGCGAGCTAGCTGAGGGCTAGTCAGCTGGGGGACTTGTGGATCCAGCAGCAGTGGTGTTTAGGCAATGTCATCGAGTACTATCTGTTGCTATCTTTCTATTTTACTTATTGTCACTTTTTCATTGTCATTGATTATGGGGAACTGAATCCTTATTTTTCCATGGCTCCACGTATTTCTCCTAACCTAATCCCTATTTGACCCCTTCCCATTTCTCAGCTCCCATTCTTCTGTTCACTCTGGAACTGTTGCTCTGCTATCTCAAAAGCGACTGCAATTCATGATCTTTTTCTTTCCAGTTCATCTCACCTCCTCACTCTTACTGAAACCTGGCTCCCAGCCCATGACACCGCTACCTCTGCTACCCTTTCTTTTGGCAGTCTTTCTTTTACCCAAACTAGCCGCCCTGAAGGTCGAGGAGGAGGGGTCGGTATCTTACTGTCCAAATCTTGCCAGTTTCAAATTCTTTCATTTCCCCCAAAGCTATTGTTGCTCTTCGTATGAACCTCACTCCATTAGACTCTTTTTTCCTTTACAACTTCGGGTTGCAGTCATCTATCGCCCTCCTGGTTCTGCTTCCCAATTCCTGTCAGACTTTGAGTCTTGGCTGACAGTTTTTCTATCGGATGCAGCACCCACATTGATTTTAGGCAACTTTAGCATCCACCTGGATGACCCCAATAATCCTCCAACATCTCACTTCAGCTCCCTTCTAACTTTTTTCAACCTTCAACCTCATTCTAATTCTTCAACCCATTTTCTTAGTCACTGCCTTGATTTAGTTCTTGCTGCCAAGTGTGTCATTTCTGAC
>CM034706.1:180888815-180932370 GCA_020142125.1 Phrynosoma platyrhinos | reverse complement strand
AAAGGCAATAATGCTAGGAAAAGTAGAAGGTAGTAGAAAGAAAGGAAGACTGCATATCAGATGGATGGACTCAATCAGGGAGGACACGGTAATGCAGGACCTGAGCACATAAGTGGAGGACAGGAGATCTGAGAGATGTGTCATCCACAGGGTTGCCAAGAGTCAGGGTTGACTTTAGGGCAGTTAACAACAACTAGTTTTGCAATCTAGCAGTGGAGAATCCATGAAAATATCAAAGACTGCATCTGCACTGCAGAAATAATGCAGTTTGACACCACTTTAACTGCCATGGCTCAATGCTATGAAATTCTGGGATTTGTAGTTTTGCAAGATATTTAGCCTTCTCTGTCTGCTTTCTCTGATAGTGCCACAACAAACTACAATTCCCAGAATTCCATAGCACTGAACCATGGCATTTAAAGCAGTGTCAAACTGCATTATTTCTGCAGTGCAGGTACAGCCTAAGGCAGTTTTGGAGACCATGGAAGCCACGAAAAATGTGTCCCCTTGTTTTTTCATAGGAAAAATTCAAGATAAACTTGATTTACCTTATTTTCCTGCGTATAAGACTACTTTTTTACCTGCAAAATCTGTGGCTAAAGTGGGGGGGTCGTCTTATACGCCGGATATAAGGATAATGAAGATAGAGGTGCTAAAACTCTATATTTTGACTGGGAAAATTGGGGGGTCGTCTTATATGTGGGTCGTCTTATACGTCAGAAAATACGGTACTGGTTCAGTGCTAACTCTGTAGAAAGATCTTGTAGCAACTTAGAGACTAACTGATAGAAAGAAATTGGCAGCATGAGCTTTCGTAGACTTCAGTCTACCTCCTCAGATGACTATATCTTTGAATTCTACCACTGTAATAAGTCTATTAAGGAAAACATGTTTTCACATGATAATTGAATGGCCTCACCACCCCATATCACAACCACAGCCAACTACTAAAACTAATACCACTCATACACTTTATGGATTCAAAATAAATAGTTGCTGTAACTCTGATATTATACATGCTCCAACTATACCTATTTTTAAGCCTTTGTTGAAGATTCACTATTTTTTCAAGCCTTCCTGATAAAGTTTGGCCTTTCCAGCTATTTTATGAATAATGTCAGTGTAATGTAAACATGATGCATGATGGGGTGAGTTCCTGTCACTCGTCCCAGCTTCTGCCAACCTAGCAGTTCGAAAGCATGCAAATGCAAGTAGATAAATAGGTACCACTTCAGTGGGAAGGTAAACAGCGTTCTGTGCAATCATGCTGGCCACATGACCACAGAGTAGTCTCTGACAACGCTGGTTCTTCGGCTCAGTAACGGAGATAAGCACCGCACCCTACGGTCGGACACAACTTCCTAATCTTCTCTGTATCGTTCCTATTTTAGTATATGTGCTGCTGAAGCGACACAACTTGACAACCTTGTCAACAGGGAATATTACCTTTAACGTAAAAACTGCATCTCATTTCTTATGTTTAGTTTTATATTGTATGTTTTATAACTGTTGTACATCACTATGAAATCTTCAGAGATAAGCAGTTTATATATATTTGCAAATAACATTTTAAAAAACAGGAAATTATTTTCCTATATTTATATATATTCCACCTTAGACTCTATGGGCCTTTGCAGACTGCCAGAAATAGTGCACATTAAATTGAGGCACTGCCCTGGCTCAGTGCTAGGGAATCATGGGAACTGTAATTTATTGTGGCACCAGAGCTCTCTGGCAGAGAAGGCTCAATGTCTCAGGAAAAAAATACAATTCCCATGACTCCCTAGCACTGAGCCAGGGCAGTGCCTCATTTTAATGTGCACTATTTCTGGCAGTCTGCAAAGGCCTTATGTTTAACCATACCTTTCCAAAGGATTTGCTGGGAAGCCATTAAGCTCTGTGGGTAACGTTGAAACTAAGCCATATTGGGGGAGTTAAAATGTGACTGGAGAGAGACTCATACAATGAATACATAGATATGCACAGATCTGCTCATACATTAAAGCAGGTCTATGCAACCAGGTGGGCAAAGTGCAATCCTCCAAATGTTGGACTATAACTCCCATCAGTTCTTTCACACTCTCTCAGCTTCAGAGGATGGTCATGGCAAACCCCTTCTGAAGAAAATTGCTAAGAAAATCCTATAACGGGTTCACCTTAGGATCATCATAAGTCAAAAATGATTTGGAGGCACACAAAAACAAATGATTACTATACTGTTATCTGTGATTTTATTTTTAAAAGGATCTTAATATTAAATAAATAAATAAACTTCCTTCAGTCTCGTCACCAGCACCTCTACCCATGTCTTAACAGGTGAAGATATCTGGAGTTCATTTAATTTTGCTCAGTTTCCTTTCCACTCTTTTGCTTGACTCGTGTTTCTTTTTCTTTGTCCCCCCCTCCATTTTTGTTGTTGTTTGGTATATTTCTATTCCCTTTTTAGTTTATTGTTGTCTGCCTTCAGCTCCTTTCCATTATCATGGGGTTTTCTTGGCAAGTTTCTTCAGAGGCAGGGTAACCATTCATCCTTCTTTTCCAGGAAATGTCCTACATTTTCAACCTCCTGTCCAGGAGGAATTTAGATTTATATGAGTGTTTTTAACTTCTATTTTGTAATGTCCTCCATTTTTCTTGAAGCTTGAATTTATATTTATATGAGTGGCCTTAGCTTTTAGTCTGTAATATCCTCCACTTTTCTTTAAGCTTGAATTTATATTTGAATTAGTGCTTTTGGCTATTATTTTTTGTAACGTCCTCCATTTTTCTTGAACGGCCTACATCTTGCAGTGCCTTGTCTTCCTTTGCCGTAAGGACATCTGGTCACTCTCTGATCAGAGGGGGTTTGCCATTGCCATCCTCTAAGGCTGAGAGAGTGTTACTTGCCCAAGGTCACCCAGTGGGTTTCATGGCTGAGCAGGGATTCGAACTCTGGTCTCCAGAGTCGTAGGCCAACACTCAGACCACTCATCTATAGCTTTTACTTTATTGTTAAAATCTGTAATTTTAAAAATCTTTTATTACAGTATATAGAAACTCAGTCCCATCTCCACTGGGGTTCCTTAAAGTTTGCTCACCTTCCTTTCTGCTCTTTTGGATGACCCAACAGAGGTACGAATGGACTAATAAGAGACTGCAGGTCCAAAGTCGTCCTCCTGGGTCCCCCAGCCCAGCCTCGGGGGTCCCACCCCAAAAAATCAACCTCTTCCGCAAACGCTGCGCAGAAAAACACTTGAGGCCTAGTTACATACACCGCGGCTGGGCCCTGTGCGGCTCCCGGTTACCGTGGCAACCAGCTTCTTCCTCCGCGGCCTACTAGGCCCGGAAAAGCCTTCGGTGGAAGTAACCGAGGGACGGGGCTCGCGAGGAAAGAAGGTTGGCGCACAATGTCGGTTTCTGACGTGGCGGAGGCTCTGCTCCAACGAGCTACTCGGGAGAGGCTGGAGAAGTTCGCCAAACTCAGAGGTGGACGAAGGGCTGGGAAGGCCGGGGATCGTTGTTTCCCTCACAGAGCCGCTTCTTGAAGCCTCTAAGCGTGGCCGGCGCGGGTGTGGGATAAAGGGGGTGGACTCGAGAGTTTGGGGACAAGCCCTCTCGTGGGGAACAGCCACGAAGCCCCAAAGAGCCCCACGCACAGGATGACCCGAGGCTCCCCTTTTCCAGGACCTGTCCTCCATCTCAGCCTCCTGTCCAGGAGGAATTCCAAAATATCCTTCATTCTGAGGAGGACTAAGGGCCTTTGCAGACTGCCAGAAATAGTGCACATTAAATTGAGGCACTGCCCTGGCTCAGTGCTAGGGAATCATGGGAATTGTATTTTTTCCTGAGACATTGAGCCTTCTCTGTCAGAGAGCTCTGGTGCCACAATACATTACAGTTCCCATGATTCCCTAGCAATGAGCCAGGTCAGTGCCTCAATTTAATGTGCACTATTTCTGGCAGTCTGCAAAGGCCCTAAGAAGCATGCATTTAGATTTATATTATTGGTGTCTTGGGCTTTTATTTTGCGATGTCCTACATTTTTTTCCTTGAAGGTCCTACATTTTGGGGTGCCTGTGTAGTTAGGCCATCTGGTCACCCTTTCCCCACAGCCATCCCAATAGACAAGGAAAGTACAGTAACATCCAGTATCCACAGAAACAGTGATAGCTTTATTGTGACTACCAAAGGAAACGAGGAAAGTACAGTAGTATCAAAAATTCACAAAACAGTGATACATTTATTAAAGCAAGGGAAACAAGGAAACTAAAATAGCATCCAGTATCCACAAAACAGTGATACTTTTATGAGGACAACAAAAGGAAACAATACAATACAATCAGTACAATAGCATCCAAAACAGTGATACATTTATTAGAGTAAAGGAAACAAAGTAACTGAAATAGCATCCAGTATCCACAAAACAATGATACTTGTATGAGGACAACAAAAGGAAACAATACAATACAATCAGTAAAATGCCATCCAAAAATCACAAAACAGTGATGCCTGTATGAGGACAACCAAAGGGAAAAAGGAAAGTACAATAGAATCTAAAATTCACAAAACTTCTATACATTTATGAGGACAACCAAAGGTTACAAGGAAAGTACAACAACATCCAAAAATGCACAAAACAATTATACATTTATTAGAGCAATCAGAGGAAACAAGGAAAATAGAATAATATCCAATATCCACAAAATAGTGATACCTTTATGTGAATAACAAAGGGGAAAAAAGGAAAACACAATAACATCCAAAATCTACAAAACTGAGATTAGGACAGAGTAAAAAAGGAAAATACAATAACATTCAATCCACAAAACAATAATGGCTTTATTGAGCCAACCAGAATGCACAAAATACCTGTTGCAAGCTTTTAAAGCTCTACTGGCTAATTCATCAGGCAAGGTGTTAAAAATCATAGAAGACAAAAAAAAAAAAAAAAAATCAAATGTTGATGTTAGCCATAGGTTTAGTCACCAACACCACCTTGAGGAAGTGCACTTTTGTGCATTTTAGTTGTTTGAATAAAGGTATCACTGTTTTGTGGATTGTGGATGTTATTACACTTTCCTTGGCTACTGAGATCACTGTGAAGGGGATCCAAAATCCACAAAACAATGATACCTGTGCCAACCAAAATGCACAAAATACATGATGCAAGCTGTCAAATCTCCACTGGCCTTTTCATCAGGCAAACATATTAAGAGTCATACAGGACAAATATATATATATAATGACGTTGCAGGAATGCATTTTTCTCAATGTGTTGTTGGTGACTTAGTCTGTGACTAACAACGTCATATTATATTTTTTTTCTCTCTCGTATGAGCCTTAACTCTTTTGCCTGATGAAGAAGCCAGTGCAGCTTTGAAAGCTTGCATTGTGCATTTTGAGCATTTTGGTTGGCCTAATAAATGTATCATATCTTTGTTTTGTGTACTTTGCCATATGGCCAATATGGCTACTCCTGAATGTTTTCTGGATGAATTGACAAGGAAGGTTGAGATGGGTAACCTTGAAACTAACCCATATTATGGTGGAGTGGAGGATGTTGTCAAAATGGGAATGGAGAAAGAGAATCACATAATGAACAACTAGATAGGCACAGGTCTGCTCATACATTAAGGCAGGTCTTTGCAGACCAGCAGTGGGCAAAGTGCAGTCCTCCAAATGTTGTACTGTAACTCCCATCAGTTCATTCATTGGTCTCCTACTTCCTGGGTTCTCTTTCTCTGCAAAATGTCCATTCAGCTGGAGTGGATAATGCCCTGTAGACCAGGATGGGGTTGGGGGAATCAGGATTTTTTGGGGGTAAAAACCAACTACAACCCCACACCCTCTTTTTGGTCTTTTTCAGCATAGTGACTCTGCTTAGTGTACCTATGAACAGCTAAAAAGAGTCAGCATCTGCATCATGGCCAGAAGGCTATGAATGTTTATGCAGAATAAAACTTGTTAGTGTTTAGAGTTGCCAAGAGACTTTTTTCTTCTTTCTGCTGAAACAGACGTAGCACAGCTACTAGTGCCTCTTAAAATTGTTTTAAAGAAAGTTCTGAAACCCCGAAATTTAGGCAAGCTTTAAGTGATCTGATATTTTTGATAAGTAGTGTGATGTGGGGGCATCCACACACATGATTGGTAATGTTTAATGCAGACAAATTCTGGTGATCATTATTTGTTTGACTCTTACCTTGTAGCTCCATCTGCTCTTTGTAGCCATTCTGATGCCTTGAAGCTTAAACCAAAAACCTGTATTTTTCTCCATGTGATGCCACACTGTTGGCAAAACGGCTAATAATAAAAGATTCACAGTCATATTTTAGCGGCTTCATGCAGAGGAATAAGTACATTAATCCATTGACACTGTTAGGAAACACAGTGTTGTAATCTTGGTAAAGCTAAGTATGGCCAGTAGTTGGAGTCAGACTGGGGAGCCTATGGAAACTGCTGTTTCCCAAAGAAACAGTAGTATGTAAGTGCACTAACTGAACTAATGATAAAGATGAGGTAAAGATTACTAAATAGCAATAATCAGAATGCAAGTACCACATTTCATGCAGTGCTGTTTTTGACAAGCAGGCCATCAAAGGAGTAGAAATAGCTCCTTGCCTGAGGGAAGCAGTAATGTCTCCTAGCTGCAGTCTAAGCTTATCCTTTTTTATCTTCTGGTGTATCTGGCAGGAGGAAGCAGCTAACTCTCAGACTGCACTTTTTCTATGTACCTTACTAAACACTGGGGGGGGGGGGAATTAAATAACATACCAACAGGGAGGCAACAAAACAAACAACTCCCTTCCTTCAGACAAGGAACCATGGCTATTCCTTTGAGTCACCACTAGGGTTCTTTATTGTTCCTGGAAAGGTAGGGAAAGTCAAGGGGTGAAGGTGAACTGGTGCTTGAAGTCACTCCAGCTTGCTTTGCCTTTTAGGATAGTTAAGGAAAGGAACCTTATGAATTTCTAAACAGACTTTCTTCTTGAATAAAGGGAAGTCTTTAAGTAGGCAAGTACACCCCCCCCATTTCCCTCCTTCAAATCTCTCCCTCCACATTCCAGTTGTAAAACTTGTTATTTTAAATGGTTGCTCTTGATCGCTTGAGTTTTCTATGGTAAGACTGAACTACAGCAGTTGTAGCTATCACAACTTTGTAGGTTGTTTTAGGGGGGTTTCAGACTGCCAGAAATAGTGCAAATTGAGTCCACTTTTAGGGTTAGGGTTAGTGCTAGGGAATCATGGGATTTTTTTTCTGGGACATTTAGCCTTCTCTCTCAGAGAGCTCTGGTGCCACAATAAACTACAGTCCCCATGATTACCCAACCTTAACCCTAACCCTAAAAGTGGACTCAATTTGCACTATTTCTGGCAGTCTGCAACCCCCCTTAGTCTGTTTTGGTCTTCACATGGTTATGAACAGGATGTGAATAGTAAAGGATGTTAGTATTAAGACAAATTTGACAAGGATGTGAAAGCAATAGGTTATAATAATTTGCAATAATGGTGCAAGTATTAAGATTGTTGTTAATGATTCTGATCAAGGTGCTCTAACTAAACCATATATTTTCACAGATATAACATGATGTAGTATGCTTTCTGGTTGTATATGCACAGTCATTGAGTTGAGATGTCAAAAACCATAGGAAGCCATGCTTCCTACCTTTTGTTACAAAATTTATGAAGACCAATCTAGTGTCAAATTCTTTCAGGATATGGTAAGAGTTCTATGAACTCTTTTTTTTTAAAACCCACATGTTGAAATACCAGCAAATTAAAATATTACAGCCCTCCGTTGATTGGAACTATGAAGTGAAAATAGCTCCTACCTGTAGCCTGACCTGGTGGCCCTTTCTTTGCATGGTGTTTTGAAATTTGTTTTTGGAAAGTGCAGTTAACACTGGGAAAGAATGCAGATGGGAATTTATTATTATTATTATTATTATTATTATTATTATTTTATTTTAAAGGTTGTAGAGTGGGTAAAAATTAGAGTGGGTAAAAAAATAAGTACTAAGGACTTTCTCATTTATCAACAATCTCCTCCAATTATTTTTTTAATAAAACAAAAAGAAAAAAAATCAGTCTACAGTTGAGGTCCTTTCATACTGCATAATTATAGCACAATGATTTAATGTTAACTTTCATGGGTCTATCTTTTGAATCTTGGAATTTGTAGTTTTGTGAAGCACTAAAGCTTTCTGGCAGAGATTTCTAAATATTCCTCCCTAAATTGCAAATCAAACAATTCCATACAAAGCTGTGGCAGTAAAGTGATGTCATCGTGTGAATGGGCCCTAAGGTATGTAGGATAGCAATGGATAGTTTGTCCACAGTGTGGAAAGTACTTTTTTTTTTTTTTTTTGTAAATATGTAGACCAGTGTCATAAATGAATCTGCTAAGCACTTTCCTTAGTACAGGCCAATTTTTTCCCTCTGAAACTACACATAGGAAAGACATATACTCACTGGCATGTAGACAGACTGAGTGATGGTACAGGTAACAAGGATGAACTAGCATAAATGGACAGCTATATGTGCAATCAAGCAAGCTTCAGTCCAAGGAGAAAACACAGGAGAAGGGAGGCAGTTTATCAAAACTTGAAGTGGGAGCTTCCCAAGCAGCATGAAATACATGTTTGGTATATCAGTCAAGGACAATTAGTGCCTAGCAGGGAGGGCAAGGAAGAGCAGTGGTGTCTGGCAAGTTTCAGAGTATAGTTAGACAAGTAAAGAGTGGGACACATGCATCAGAATCCTAGTCTGTAGGAGAGTGAACTATACTAAAGCATTAAAGAAAATGCCTTACTCTCAACAGGTAGAACTGTGCAGACTGGAGAATTCTGGGATACCATTGTAATCACAGCAGTTGATAAAAAGCAAGAAATAGCTTACCAACAACAGCTGTCAGCAAAACTGAAAAGAAAGGAGCTCCCTCTTGGTGTTCATTATCATATTTTTGTTGATCCTCCTGGACCAAAAATTGGTGAGTTCTTACACCATGCCTTGTTAATATTAGAATTTCACACATAGGTTCTTTGTAACAAGTTTAGAATGGAAAGCACAATCAGGGCTAAATTAAACACTTTGATTCTCTCCTGTTCAAATCCACAAGACATAAGCATGTTTAACTTTGGCAGGCTTGTACCTCAAGTATGCATTTCTCTTAACTTTTTCAGTCATCTGGTATACAGAAACGGAACCAATTTACAGTTTAAATATTCAGTATAATTTGATTAATTTTCAGAGAGATAAAAAGGTTCTCCTTCTGGTGCATATTATGACAGCTGTATCTTTTTCACTAAAAGATTTCCAGAAACTGAATTATATTAATTAAATCTACAAAAATATGTTCAGATACTATTATTATGTTTCTTTTAATTCAGACGTGTAGCTGCCATCTGTATTAATAAAGGATGCTCTTTTGGACAACATTCTAATTGAGTAGATTCATGAAGATTGATCCTTGTTGCAGCATAGTTCTGATGTATTCACACAAAATTTTATGGTGTCTCAGGTGGTGAAGCTCTTTTTCACCCAAAAGGGTGGAGGGACTTGAAGCCCCCATCAATTCCTTAAATGCTGGAGGAATTATTTAGCTCAGAGGAGGCCTGCGAGAGGTTGAGTAACCTAAGGGACCATTTTCACATTTGTATACCAGTACTAACTGCAGGATGATTTTCAAGTTTAATAAAAAAGGTTTTTATTTAGAAATATGCAAGAGTGCAACCAAACAAACACAATACTGATTCAAGCAGAAGCACCATACAAGGCTAAACAAAATAGAACTATGAAAATTGGATAGCAGAGACTTAGAGGAATCCATGGAAAGTGGGGTGGGGCTTAGATGGCATCTGCAAAGGAAAGGCTCTGGACGGTTGGACAGAGTTTCAGTCCAATCTCAAACTGGTCATGTGCAGGATGAATATTTATATCCTGTTTGGTGTTCTCAAAGGGTTCTTAACATTCCCACACAAAGCACATTTCTCACAAAATTTACAAAAAGAACAATTTTGGTAGATGGTCTTAATTCTAAATCAGGGGTAGGCAACCTAAGGCCCGGGGGCCAGATGCAACCCCCTGAGGCCTTTGGACCGGCCCCAGGCCAGTCCTGCCGCCGCCACCGCTGCCTGCCATGATGATATTGATTATTGTTATTATTAGCTACTTGTTCTTCGGGTTTTCTTGGCATGGCTTTTCTGGGGATGAGAGAGTGTGCATGCATATTTTTATATTTTTTTAAAAAAATTAATTTTTCTTTTTATTTATTTATTCATTTATTTTTGGTGCTTCGGCCCCCCAATTGTCTGAGGGACAGCAACCCGGCCCCAGGCTCAAAAAGGTTGCCTACCCCTGTTCTAAATTAATAAAACAGTGATTGGATATGGTATTGCCCCAAGACAAATGGATAGATAGTTGGCTGGGAACACAGCAGGGGGTAGGCAGGTATGCCAACACTTTCCTGAACATGAATAGAGAGATGTAGGATTACTGTATAGGTAGCAGCCCCATGGTTAGTGTCATGACTAATTCAAACCCTCAAGAATAAAAGCACTTATGCTAATAAAACAGTTTATATGTTTTATACTCTTTCACCAAGCCTACTTTCATATTTTGTTCTTGAAATTTTGAAGCTTTTTGTAATGCACTGTACATGGGGCTGCCTTTGGCGACTGTTCGGAAACTTCAGCGGGTTCAAGACACCACAACCAGAATGCTGACCGGGGCTAGTTATAGGGAGCATATAATTTCCTTATTGAAACAGCTTCACTGGCTACCCATTCATTTCCAGGCACAATTCAAAGTGCTGGTCATGACCTACATGGCTTAAGTCCAGACTATCAGAGAAACCGTATCTCCCTATAAGAACCTACCAGAGCCATAATAACTTTGGGAGAAGCCTTTCTCTGGGTCCCACTACCATCACAGGCTCACCTGGTAAGGACACAAGAGAGCCTTCTTGATGGCTGCTCCTGCCCTCTGGAATGCCCTTCTATGAGAAGCAAGGCCCCTTCCCTGCTTGCCTTCCGGCAGGCTTTTAATATATGATAATGGGACGGCTTTTTGTATGGGGTGGTTGTTATATAGGTTGGGTATCATGCTTTTTTGTGGTTTTAATGTTTGTAATAAGCTTTTAATGTGTTTTTATTTGTGAGCCACCTTGGGTCCCTTTCTGGGAGAAAGGCAGCATAGAAATAAAATTAAACAGCAAACAAACAAAACTTTTCTTATGCCTAAATACCTGAAAGGCACCAGATCCCATCCAATCTTGGAAGCTATGCCGAGCCAGCCCTGCTTAGTGTGTGGATGGGAGACAGCCAGCAAGTACCAAGTACTGTAGGGTATATTTCAAAAAGTAAATGGCTGAACCACCTCTGAGGATTTATTGCCTAGGAAAACATGAAATTCATGGGGATTCCATAACTTGAGAGATGACTTGAGTGCACACATGCACACAATTATTGACACTTTGAAACTTTTCTTAATGAAAATTCTAATTAGGCAGAGAAAAGAGTTCTCAACACTGTAGACTGGTCAACTTTCAAGAATATAGTTGATCTTCCTATTGCATTGCTTTTATGTCCTTACACTTGAGATGTGCATGGCTAACAGAAGTTTTTGAGTTAACAGAGAAATCACAAGCCACTGAATCAATGCACAAGTATGCAAAGCTTCCCCATTGCTGGGATTCAAAATTTCAGCAATAATAAGTTATGTGTTTGAAAGAGATGCATTGTAATCTTATGTAAATACTGTTGCATCAGTTTTATCTTGGGTGTGAAAATTGATTTGTGAATTTCAGTATACAAATTTACAGATATACAAATCTCTACGTTTATACCAGTGGAGCAGACAGAACTGAAGTCAGACGTATATTTTGGAGCAGGGGTCGGCAACCTATGACCCGCGGGCCGGGTGTGGACTGTGGAGGTCTTGGGACCAGCCCGTGGCTGGTCCTGCCACCACCGCCACGCCGTGCGCGAGTGCAAGCGCCATGTTGGCATCCAAAATGGCACCCGGGCTTGCTCACACATGCGCACGGCAGCAGGTGCTATTTTGGAATTCGCATGGCACCAGCGCCATTGGGCCTTCCAAAATGGCGTCCTGCATCGTGTGCATGCACGCGCAATGCAGAGCGCCATTTGGGAACGCCTAACAGCATTGGCGCTGTTGGACATTCCAAAATGGTGCCCCGCACGTGTGCACACATGCGCGTAATGGTGGACGTTGTGTGCATGCGCACAGGGGGGCAAGCATGCAAGCCGGCCCACAGCACTATTTCCTCCCCTTTCAGCCCCCAGCAAAAAAAAAATTGCCGACCCCTGTTTTGGAGTGTTGGTTAAGAAACTTGTATACTCTTTCCCTTATGTTGAGATGCAATTTATTTACAACAAATGCATCCTACCATTCCTCCAGTTTATTTTTTTTTTATTACTTTAGAGCAGTACATTGGCTCTCTCATTGGACTCTCACAGTAGCCCAGTATGTAGTTGTGGTGAGTTAAGCTGACAGATGATGCCTGGTTCAAGTTCACCCAGTAAAGTTCATCCCTTTGTCACAACTTGAACTAATGTGTCACCTAAAAGGTGGTGGAGGAAGAGCATTTCTCATCATCCTTTCAAAAATGAGCTTAGTTCAATGGTGTCATACTACAAGTGAGTGAATGAATATCCATGGCATATTAAGTATCTCTGGTTGTTATTTCCAAATTGAAGTATGTGTTGAAATGTTTTATAGGAAACGGTGGATCAACACTTCATGTCCTTCAGTGCTTAGAAGAGCATTATGGTGATAAATGGGATTCTCTTACTGTCTTATTAATTCATTCTGGTAATCTTTTCCTTAAAATTACACTTCTCTTGAATTATGTAAAGTGGTTGCTTTTTTCCCTTGAAGAAAGGAGAGCAGTGAAGGTGAATTGATATTTTTCCTGCTATAAAATTAAATTTAAATTAGATTGGCTTATTTAGGTCAATGCTTCCCCAGCATCATAACCTTTAAATTGTTAAAATTGCACTCAAAAATCCTTGATATGAAGGGAAGGAAGGAAAACAGAACATCAGTATCAATATCAGAGAAAATCTTACCTGTATATAATTCACCAAAAGTTGGAGAGGACAACTTAGAAGTTATAAAGATTCAGAAAGCCTGTGAGATGCCTGGTACACAGTGGCTGCAGTACATCAGAAGATAATCATCCTATGCTACACTGTCCATTAATATGGGATGAATTATAACATTACTCACTTTATTATGGGCTTTCTTTGGATATGGTAAAAGAAGCACATTTTGCTAGTTATTTTTCCTTTTCACAGTGTAAGTCTCCAGCTTTTTGCTTGTGATCAGGGTTATGTAGCATTGTACAAATCAGCTAATACACTCAGTAACTCGGAGTGACTTTTGAGTAAATGAGATATGTAAGCTATTGTCACTTGTTTTTTTGAAAACATGGCTTCATACAAAATGTTGATGCTGATTTGGCCTTGGAGTAGCAAAAGAAACCATTGTTATCCCCATTTTTTCAGTCCTTAATTGTACAAATTTGAGTGTAACAATTATAAATCTGTTAATATTTTTCCTTAATGTCTAACTAGCAGCCTTCCTATAAAACCTGATATTAGAATTTTTGCTGAAATGTTCTGTAAACAACTTACAATATGCATGCTTTAAAACAGTACTATTAGATTCATATCAGTTGACTTCCTTTCCATTCAAACTTTAATTTTCATAATGAATGAAACAAAATTAATGTAATAATACTATTTTAAAGCATGTATGTTGTATAGCATCTAAGAATAAGTATTTGATTTGAAAAAATATTACTATTTGAATGTTTTAACTGATAATGACAATGATAATGTGAATTTATGTATACATTCTATATATATAAAGCTTTTACTTCGCTTTGTAAACTTGTTTTGTAAATATCATAAACTGCTCTGAGTAACTGGGAAATAAAACATAAATCTAAATAAATAAATCCCCACTGCATCTAGTGACAGAAATGGGAATATTGTTGGATCACAACTTCTATAATCTCTCTTTGCTAGCTTGTTAGTCAGGGGTGATGGGAGCTGCATTCCAGCAATATTGGAGGGCTATATATTTGCCACTCCATCCCATGATTTTCTGCTCTAGATTTCAGATATAAAGTTGTAAGGATTTTCATAGAGTGTTTTTAACAAGTGAGGGCATTTTCATAAAGCTATTTCATCAGTTGGACGAAATGGTTATATGAGATATTATATGAAAAAGCCATGGGTTAAATCTTTTAAATTCATAGTACATGTCTGCATTATGTGCCTTAATTATTTTTGTTTGTTTTTTCTATGAAGGTGGATATAGTCAACGTTTACCAAATGCAAGTGCTCTGGGGAAAATTTTCACAGCTTTGCCTTTTGGAGATCCAGTTTATCAAATGCTAGATTTAAAACTGGCAATGTACATTGACTTTCCTATCCATATGAATCCAGGTGTTTTGATTACTTGTGCAGATGATATTGAGCTCTATAACATTGGAGCAACTGACTTCATAAGGTTTGATCAGCCTGGATTTACTGCATTAGCTCATCCTTCCACTTTGACTATTGGTATGTCTCATGGGGTGTTTGTTTTGGAGCCACCATTAAATATGACAGAAGAAGGAGAACTTGAATACAGATTTTGCCATCGTTTCCTGCATAAGCCTAGCATTGAAAGTATGTACCAATCTGGAGCAGTGTATAAAAGGCATAATTGTCAGACATATGAACTTCCTAGAGACCTGGGAAGTTCAAATGTAGACCCTGAATATGTGTATACAGATAGCTTATTTTACATTGATCACAGCACTGCAAAATTACTGCTAGGGTTTTATAAGCAGTTGGGCATGCTTTGTTGTGAAGTAGATGCGTATGGTGACTTTCTCCAAGCAGTAGGGTCTGGAGCAACACAAAGTTATGCAGAAAATAATGTCACAAAAGAAGAGTCAGGTCTTATGGTAATAAGAGAGAAGTTATTTACTCTTCTCAAAGGATTGCCTTTCAATGTTATACTTTTAAATAACTCCAAATTCTATCACATTGGGACTACTCAAGAGTGTTTGTTTCATTTCACCTCTGATAGAATGCTGAAACTGGAAATGGGTTTTCTGCCAGCTGTTTTTAGCATCTGTCCAAACAGCATAGAAGATTTAGGGAAATCACCATGCATCATTCACAGTATACTCAATTCACGGTGTTCTGTTGCACCTGGTTCAGTAGTTGAATATTCTAGGCTGGGACCTGAGGTGTCATTAGGAACTAACAGTATTATCAGTGGCTGTTCTATTGACACAAAAGCAGACATACCACCGAATACTTTTCTGACAACACTGAGCATGAGGATTGATGGAGAATTAATGTATGTGAGCATGGTGTTTGGGATAGAAGATAATTTGAAAAAGAATGTGACAAACCTGGCAGATACACAGTTGCTAAGCTTTTTTGGAATCAGCCTTGAACAGTTCTTGGAGCTTTGGAGCCTGAAAGTTTCAGAAGAGCTCTTTTCTGGCAACAAAACACGTCTGAGTTTATGGACAGTTCGGATTTTTCCAGTTTGCTCCACTTTAAGTGATTCAATGAAAGCGTCATTAGGGATTTTAAATTCAGTGCAGAACAAGTCACCTTTTAAACTGAATGGTTTTAAGCGCTTGTCTGTTGAAGAAATGCTTCACTACAAAGATGTAGAAGACATGTTGAAGTTCCGGCAGCAACTGTATGAAGAAATCAGTCTACTGAAACAAAAAGAGAAATCTGATTTATAAAATACATGAAAGTGGTATGTTTCCCTCATTCCTTAATTTGAAGGCAATTGATTGCTTTCAAGCTTGCAAAACCCCAGAAGCAAGCACTACACACACATTTTCTGTGTTTTTCATTGAAGTAGAAATAATGAAACTGCATTAACAATATTATTGTAGCATAACATTAATAATGCAAAAAATGCAGATAAACTATTCTTTTGATGAAAAAATTAATGAAATATTTCAAATCTATGACAACACAAAAGGCAAATTTTCTTAGCTGCCCATTATTATTATGTTTTCGCTTTTAATTCAAGTATGGAATAGAACTTGTTAATTAGAAGTTTGATTGAAACCCTCTTAAAAGTTTTTCAAGAATAATGTTACCTCTAGCAACCTTTTTCACTTTCCAGGTTTGTTTGTTACAGTGAGCAAAATGCTTGAATATGTCTATTTAAATAGAACATGTCTATTTAAAGCTCTGCTGAATATTGAGATGTCAGCGTGGAAGTTAGTGTGCATGTTTCCATCACCATGCTACATTTCTTATGGAAATTGCAGCTCCATCCCCATTCCTGTTTTTAAGGCAGATATGGCAGTCCAGAAAAAAAAAAGAAAATGTATGGAATTGTATCATTAAAGCAAGCCTTCCCAAACACTGTGTTTCATAAATTGGAATAATATAATTTAATTTCAAATCTTTTTTAGTAATTTCCAAATTGCCAATTTAAGGACATCTTGTCATAATTTTGAGTTTATGACCATTTCTGTGTTTGAATTACTCAGCTGGTCTGTGAAATTGTATGCCTGGGTATGGATGTTAATTGTCACCTGATTATGGAATACCTGATCATTTGTCTGTGCTTTTATTGAGTGATTAATAGAAGTTTAATATCTTCTAAGCACCAGATGAGGACATTGTGCTGCATAGCCATAAACATGCTCATTCAGGAATAAAATCTTCTGAGCTCAATGGGACTGACTCCTTGATAACTAGGTATAAGACTTTTAGCTTACAGAACAATCCTTATCCTTTGTGTTTAAGATTACATATTTATTTATGGCACTCTTTAACAGGTTTCAATTATAGTTGACTTTCTATTTTAATACTTGCAATACTGCTATTTTGTAATTTGTTTTGTGTGACATTCTTAATTTGATTTCTTTGCTATTGTTTTTGTAAGATGCCTTGGAGTAAAAGGTGGAGTATAAAACAGATAAATAAAGTCATTGATTGATTAAAGTCATTGCTGTCAGGTTTGGTTTTGTGTGCAGTCTGCACCATTGAAGCATCAAGTTGTTCCATTATGTCTTTGTTCAGTTTTGAACAAAGTAAAAATAATAGTTTTGTGATAAACTGTTAGGTAAGGCATAAATCTAATAAACGTATTCCAGCCCCTGTCCCTTCCAGTGGGGAGACTGGGTCTGAAATGGTCCATGGGGCTCTGCAGAGGATTTATGGACCCAGAGCAGATGGTGTCCCTTCCATGAAAAGAAACTATGTATAAAAGGTACTCAGGTAAGTAATATGGTGGGGACTAGGAAGAATCCAGTAGTATACACAGGAGCTGAGAAAGTGAGGTCATACTTTATGAGCTTTGTACTTTGCAATCAAAATGTGCCAGTCCCTCCCCTTTTGGTAGTAGCCCTAATGGTCCAGATTGAAGCTGGCCTGTCCAGAAGATTCAGATAAACTTCAGAGGTGTTTTGGCAGTTGGTTATTTATTTGTTTTCTCATTTTTTGTGTCTCCAGTTTGAACATACAGTCTGCTGTCTGTATCGGTAGGAAAGCCATCCATGGATTGGAGCACCCTTGGGGGACCCCATCCCATTATTGTATATGGCAGTGATGGTGAACCTTTTAGGGGCCAAGTGCCTAAAATAAAAGGCCTTCCAGCACTGGTTGTTACCTAGTGCCAGGGGCAGGACTTCCGCCCTCTGGGGGCGGGACTTCTTCCCCCTGCCCTCCCAGGCCTTCTGCTGCCTCTCCAGAGACAGGTGAAGGCCCGGGGGGGAGGGGAAAAAAAGTATGTGCCTCTTCCTCCTCCTCCCTGCCCTCCATGCGCTGGGGAAAATGGCTTTGTGTGCCATAGGTTTGCCATCATGGGTCTATGGTGTTGCATGCATGCAACCACACCAACACAGTCATGTGCATTTTTTTTGTGTCTGTTGGCAATAATGAGACTTGAGGTCCCGCATTTTTTAGTATCCATGGGGAGGAGGTGTCCAGAAAGGAACCTCCACTGATACAGAGGGCTGACTGTACATCTAGAAGTTGCTGAGCTGGTTTGTATTTTTAAGTGGCTATAGCCCAAAACAGATGGGCAGATGGGGCGGCTTCTGGCCACTGCAGGGATGTGGTGTTTAGATTATGCATGTGCCTGGAAGCTGCAGTGGGGCCTCCCAAGATGGCCCAAAACTGGCTTTGAAAGGAACAGATCTTTTCCACTCCTTGCCATGGTTCATTTGGGACTGCGGCAGGAGGCACCCTTGGGGCTGTGGCATGTGTTCGCCATGGCCCGAGGATGATTGAACCAGGAGTGACTTCTGGCCAGTCCTCGATGCCCATCTGTTTTGCCCCTATATTACTCAATAGCTGCTATTTTTTAGAATAATAACATTAAAAGGAAAGGAGAAGAGAAATCTAGCATCATCTATAAATATGAATATCTATAAATAATATCTATAAATAGAGCTCCTGTCACTAGTCCCAGCTTCTGCCAACCTATCTGAAATAGGTACCACTTTGGTGGGAAGGTAAACAGCATTCTGTGCAATCATGCTAGCCACATGATCACAGAGTAGTCTCTGACAAAGCTGGCTCTTTGACTTAGGAACAGAGATGAGCACAATTTGACAGTCTTGTCAACGGGAAAAACTTTTACCTTTACCTTTATAAATATTAACTGATTAGCATGAGCTTTTGTGCATTTCAGTCTACTTTTTCAGATGCACTGATGCAGTGATACTAAAGCCACAAGCATTTGAGCACAGTTACACACTTGTGTGGTTGGGATAGAGCACAATAGCATACAGAAAGATGCAGATTCAGATCATAGTCTTAAATCTTCAAAAGGTTGTGTAAAACGATAGATTTTACAAATGGCTAGTTTATTAGTCTTCAGATGCGAAAGCAATAAATTCTGTTTGCTCAGAAATCTGTTCCCATGAACAGACTGTTTTCTGAGGGTTTGGTGTTTTTTGTTTTGTTTTGTTTTGTTTTGTTTTGTTTTGTTTTGTTACATGTGTAACTGGTGTTAAAACCTGATGTAAATCCATATACTAATATATTTCATGTGCCAAGAAACCATGGCTTCTGTTCATGCCTCTGCAAATGAAATGGAATTTTTGAATATGTACTAATTCATGTTTTCCCCTTTCTATTCTTCCTCTGAAATGTCTTTGTTCCAAAACTATTACTTGAATGTGTTTATATGTCCAGGAAGATTAAAATCTTCAGCCTCTCACAACATCTCTATTAAAAAGATAATAGAGGAGAGAGAGAGAGAGAATATCACAAAACTGTTATTAATGCACCAAGCACTAGGTTAGCATTCATTTTATTCTTTCAAAAAAAGTCACTTCCTCAAAAATAATTCCAGTATGTTGCAAATTTTGTTTTCCACCAACGTGCCTAACACACATACACAGGCACATACACTGAATCTATTCACTTAAAATTTGACATGTATTGTCTCTTTAAAAGTGTATTATGTAAAAGTTCCAGAATATCAAAGTGTTATGGGTATTTGTAAATTTCATCAGTATAATCAATGTGGAAAATAAGGTGTTCCATACCAACAGGGCATTTCTGTTATGTTTTGTTGCCCTGTATTAACTGTACTGTAACTATGGGCCTTTACAGACTGCCAGAAATAGTGCAAATTGAGTCTACTTTAACTGCCCTGATTCAGTGCTAAGGAATCATGGGAACTGTAGTTTATTGTGGCACCAGAGCTCTGTGGCAGAGAAGGTTCAATGTCTCAGAAAAAAAATACAATTCCCATGATTCCCTAGCCCTAAGCCAGGGCAGTTAAAGTGGACTCAATTTGCACTATTTCTAGCAGTCTGCAAAGGCCCTATGTTACTCCTGAAGAGGTCTGACTCCTTGTGCTGGAGTTGGTGGTTTTTCCCTAGCAGATCTCATCTCTAGCTTGCTTTTCCTCAGTTTTATTTCATTCTGCAGCCTTGATGGCTGGGTTGCCCCATCTTTTTTATTTCATACCAGTCCTGATACTTGTCTCACCATTCATTTATTTCTGTTTTCAGTTATTGTTATTTAATTCAAGAATAAAGATGAGATCTCATTTATCTCAGAATGGTCAGATATGAATTGTCTGGATAGAAATTTAGCAGAAAGTAACAAAGAGTGGGGTTCAAGCACATGCATTTGCTTCACTCCAAGCCCAGGTCTATTTCAAGGCATAGTTCTAAAAAATATTGTGTGTATTCATGCTTCAGTCTTAAATATTGAAGTATATAAATTAGCATACAAATTTAATGTTCAAGCAGATTAATTTAGAGTGCTGCTTTGTGGAAACTGAGGTGTCTACTAGCCTAGTTAATACAGTATTTTCCAGGATTTTAAGTAAAATGTTGCTGATACATCTCTGTCCTCACCCAACTATGTACACTTTTAACATGTCTGCAATACCCTGCACATAATTAGATAAGCTGAAAATCATCTGTTTGGAGGGGCACTTAAATTTAGCCTTTCCTTCTGAAAAGTAATTGGCCCTATTTGTCAGCTTTCTGCCTAGCACTTTGCAAACCAAGCTCAGGGCACTTGATTAAGGCTAGGCATCCTACATGCATCTTTTGTTTGCATATGTAGTTCCCCAGCCATCCAAAGATAAACATGCACAGGTCTCTTTCCAAGCATGTATGCTGCTTGGTTGGATTGGGTCATTTGATTTAAGGTTTTTCTTTGGCAACTTTTTCAGGTTAAAAGAGGAACAATTTGGTATAGAAACACATGCACACTTACCTTTGTACCCCTAACAGTCAACTTCGTAAACCAAATCCCTTTCCCCTTATTTCAAAATGTCTATTTTTGTAATCATCCAAAGCCTTTTCATTCCAGCCGTCTTTTATGCAAATGCTTATTCAACAGCTTTAACCACAAGACTGACACATAAACGTTGCATGCTTTGTAGAACTGGAATATTAAATAGAACATTGGGATTCCAGTAATTCAGATTCTTTCATTCTTTTTGTAATTTTTATCTGAAAAATAAGAGTTTGTTATGCATACATTCCAACAGGTACTTGTTGGATAAAATTACAGAAGTATGAAATGTATCCTATTCAAGTAATAAATTAAGGCAATCTTTTTATTTATAGGGGTTTGTTCATAAGTGTTAGAATCCCAATCTTTGCCCTCCATCATTCAATCTCAGTTAATTTACTGCCAGAAATAGTGCACATTAAATTGAGGCACAGCCCTGGCTCAGTGCTAAGGAATCATGGGAACTGTAATTTATTGTGGCACCAGAGCTCTCTGACAGAGAAGGCTCAATGTCCCAGAAAAAAAATACAATTCCCATGACTCCCTAGCACTGAGCCAGGGCAGTGCCTCAATTTAATGTGCACTATTTCTGGTAGTCTGCTTAGGCCTTTTGTTTCCAAGCACCTTATTATTTCCCCTTTTTTTGGCACCTTGTCAGGGTTTTCTAATTATTTGTGCTGAACTACTCTCCATTTTTATGTCTCTCATTTCACTTTTTAGCAGAGTTTGGAAAAGTAACTATTTGGGCTTTGCTGTTGTTAACGGCCTTTGAGTCAACTTCGACTCATGTGGATGAGACATCTCCAAGACCTCCTGCTCAGGTCCTGCAGCCTTCCTGTTTGAGTTTAACCATCTGGTGTGTGGTCTCTCTTTCTGCTGCCCTCAACCTTGCCCAGCATTATTGTGTTTTCCAATGACTTGTGTCTTCCATGATGTGGCTGAAGTAGGACAATCTCAGTTTAGTCATTTGGCTACCCCTTAAAAGTATCTTTTTCAACATTGTAGCTTCTAGGACAGGGGCCGGCAACCTACGGCCCATGGGCCGGTTCTGGCCCAGGGCCCCGAACTTACCGGCCCAAGTGGACCCCTGCTGCCGCCGCCACTGCCGCCGCCACCGCCGCGCTCACTGCCGCCTCCGCCTCCGCGCATGTCACGACTGCCATTTTGTTTTCCAAAATGGCAGCTGCGACACATTTGCGCATGCGCAGGAGTACTGTGCATGTGCAAATGCGTCGTGGCCGCTATTTTGGAAAACAAAATGGCAGCCGCGACATGTGCGGAGGTGGCTGCGGCAGCGCGCACGGTGGCGGTGGTGGCAGCAGCAGCATGTGCAGGGGTGTTGCGCACAGCGGTGGGGGTTGCGCATGCGCACGCCAGCGTGTGTGCCACCATTCCCCCCCGGCCCACCGGAGAGGAGGACTTCGGGGGAACGGCCCCTGGCTCAAAAAGGTTGCCTACCCCTGTTCTAGGAAGACCTACATCAGCACACATGACCTGCAAGGACTTTTTCTAGATCCCATTCTCTTGCTAGGGTTTGTGGGACTCATTAACACCCTTTGAGGGTGTCTTTTTCAGCTTTTTTTCCCCAAACCAGGCCCTGGGCTGCTAGAGTTGTGATTCAGAACACTCAAGCATAATTCATAATACTCACACATCATTCGCTGTTTTGTTCCAAAGGGCACAATAGATCAAATGCATGAATCCACTGTCTCTCTCCACAGTCCCTTCTTGGTCTTCTGCTGCACTGGCATTGCGTAAGATTTTTACATACACATTTGCACTAAGACAGGCAGCCATTGTGAAAGCTGGGAGTGAGTGGTGATAGATGGTGAAACTTTAAAACCATCTCATACAGAAAAAAAATCAAAAGTTCTTCTTTCTCTGGTGCTGCTTGCCCTTAAGATTCCCCTCCCAATCTGGAAACACCCTACAACATCAAGTGTTGCTATGCAATGTGGCAACTCAACTCCCATTGCCTTGGAAAGAACAATCTGCTGTTGTGAGGGTTAGTGGCTCCAGACAGGTTCAAGAAGATGTATTTCTTAATGGTCAGTAAATGTGTGATATTTCATGTGTTTTGCATTCAGATGCTAATGTAAACCAATTTGATAAGAGGATGTATATACTGCAATAGAGGAACATAAATATAAAGGTAATGTAGACAGTAGGGACATCAGTAACAAATACAGAAATAGTAAACATTTTTGGTGCCCCACAATTAGACACACACACACCCCAGATATCTGAAAATTGCCTTTGCTCTGACAGTTGAAAACTTAAAATGATCATTTGACCAATCATGTTTCCAAGAGCATGTACACAGAAAGAAACAATTGTTCCAAAGGGCACAAAAAACAAACATAGGCATAGTGCTTCTAAGGAAATAAAGGAAATGGTGAAAAGAAGTTTAGATGGGGTGTTGGCTGCTGTGAAGAGCTGGGAGCTTTTGAATACTGCCTGCCTTAGTGAGAATACTTTTAGAAACTGAAAACTTGTGCTATACAAGACTTAAGCAGAACAGTGGAAGACAGGATGACAACAGCAGTTATTGTAGAATTATTTATTTTTACTACTATTACCACCACCTATTACATTTATAAAGGCTTATTTCTGGAAAGAGTTCAGTGTACCTGGCATTATTGTGTCTACCTTTCTTCCTTTATAGCAGAGTACAAATCTGAATGTGCATCTCTCTTGTTCTAATCCACACTTAAGTAAACTGAACTCTTTTGAGCACATCTTGTTGGAAGGTGCTACCTGAGAATTGTAAGTAATATTTTTAAAAGGAAGTTCAATTATATATGCTTGTATTCACATTTTAACAATGGGAACTATTTTACATATAAATTTAAATTAGATGGGGTTTTATTTTTGTTTTGTAGATTAGGCAAAATTTGCAAAGTATCACCCTGTTCCTTTTTACTTCATATAATGCTATCCTTCCTTCTAAAATGAGGACATTATTTCATTATACGGTAGGCCCTCCACATTTGCTGGGGTTAGGAGCACAGGACTCCCATGACAGTGGAAAAATTGCAAATAAAAAAATCACTATTTTTTTACCTGAGAGAACACATCTCTAGGAATCTGTAGGTCCTCCAGTGAAACTCTATGGTCAACTTCCAGCAGAATTTCTCTGGAAGACTAAGGGCTGATGCACCCTACATCGCGGCCCTGTTCCTTTTAGAAGCGGCAAAAGGCTGCCCTAAGAGCCTGTGCCGCAGCTCTTCAGTGCCCTTTCAGTGCAACATGTTTAAACACTGCACCGGAAGGGCATCTTGATGCTGCGCACTGTGCGCACGGCTGCACAGCATTAGGACAACATTGGTGTGGGGTTGGGGCAGCCAGCGTGCAGCTGCCCCACCCCAACTCTACCCCCAGGCCAGTCCTTTGGGCTAGTCTGCAATGGCTCTTAGAGATTCCTAGAGAGAACATATTAATCAAACCCACAAATAAATCCACAAAAATCAAAGCTGCAAATGTGGAGGGCCAGTTATATAAAGCATTTTTACATGCAGATTTTGAAACAAAACAAGGCTTCCAGAAAAACTTGCAAACATCAATAATGACATCAATAAAGAGCCCATGGCATGAGTGTTAAGTTAATCAAATTCAGAATAAAGGATTCAGTAGTTAAAACTCAGCAAACCTTTATTCAGTAACTGTAGAGCCACACTAGAGATATTCCCTGTCAGAACTAAACAGCAAGTATTACATTGCCTAATTAAAACCAAATTTCAAAATACTGAGCTGGTATTTCATTCGTTACCTACTCAAAACAATTCCCATACCTCCTCCCCCTTGTTCTTTCTCCAGCTTCTTCCTAGCTAAATGATGGATGTTACAGTCCATGCCTGACTCCTCTATTTTGTTGTCATACCATCTGTGTGATAACAATTCCCTTACATTAATTGTTACTCTGCTTATCCCATCGCTGTAACTCAGCCTGCCCATAAGTTCATGTAGGTAAGATGCAAAAGTAGCACATGACATAGATTTATAATCTGAAAGATACAATATAAAAGGAAATAGGGTTGAGAGGGAAGAGAAGACAAGCCTTTTCATTAGCAATAAATAAACTAGTTAGGTATGCTCACTTCCATAAAAATATCACTCCATTACAAGATGCTACATATGTGCTACATACAAAGAAACATTTGCCAAAATGGCTAAGGCCCTTTCTGGCATTGTAATATCTACTTTAAACTATTAGGAAATAAATATCTACCTGGATTTGTAATAGTTTAGGCAGTTGATATGTTAGGCTAGCACACTTATATTTGCTGGACACTATTGTCTCACTCATTTTGTGTTTCTCCTTATCTGGGACTAATTTGACTAGTGTCACAGCTTTATCGCAATTTACTTAAAGTCTCAAAGCAGACTATTCTCTGTCCTTGTTTGGGTTTAGCTACTGCTCTTTGTCAGATTTAGTTACTGCTTTTTGATGCCGGTAGCTTCTCAGCTCGATTCTAACCTCTTCTTCAAGATTACATCCTTATGTTTCAGATCGTTGCAGTAGCAAGTACCAATTCAATAAATAGCCTACAGTTCCTTTTCTTACACAAAACTTGAAATCTTCCAATAGCTTCTGGCAACACTACCTGCCCCTTCCTGACCTCACACAGCTTCCAGAGACTTCTCTGTTAAGTTGATTGATATGCCTGCTCTTCCCCTTCTCCTTATCTCTGAGGAAGCTGCCACATTTATAACCTATGCTACTTTTCAATCCTGATTTTTTTATATCTCCTTTAATTCTGATGGCTCTCATATCAGCCTTTCCTATCTGCATGTTGTGAATTATCATTTCAAAATGCAAACCGTAATTTTACTTTTTAAATAATTATTAAATACTATTTTGCTATTATAACATCCTTTACATTTTATTTTATTTATTTACTTTTTCAATCTTAAAGACAATGCTTGGACATTAACCAGTGTAACAGTACTGTGTTCTGTGTTAACAGAAAATTAATATTCAAGAAAATAAGATTTTGCTGCAGATTGTCAATGCTTATTACTTAGTTTTGTCATAACTTTAAACCCTTACTGTTTATCACTGCTTTCTAGTTCATACCAATAAAATACAGAAATTTAATGATCTTAGCTATTGAATACTGTTGATCATTTGCTCTCATGGTGGTCTGCTTATAAACTCACCATTGCTGACTTCAGTTGTGTAGGAAGCTGGTTATCTGTAACATCTAATAGAAAAACAAGGACTACAGCCTAATGGGAGATATTTCATAGATATAAGTATTGAACTAAAATTTATTTCACAGAGATGGATTTACTAATGTTCTCAGACATATCGAGTTGTTTCACAGTAAGCTCATAAATAATGTATTTAAACAGTATGATTCACCATACTGGAAATTCAGACTACTGGGATTCCTTGATGTCACTTAACTATGCTAGTACATGGTCAGTGGGAAATTAGGTCTTAACCTTTAAAGTACTTTACAGCCGGAGTTCAGAAATGAACTGTCTCAACAAGTCTCCATCAGTACAAGTATGACAATATGAGGTTCAGAGGCCCTGCTGCTCTGTGTCTCCTCACTAAGATATGCTGAGTGAATGCCAAGAAGAGAGCCTTCTCAGTGGTGTCACTGTAATTTTTGGAATGCACTCTCCAGGATGCATCTAGATGTAACTTTTCATTTTTTCTGGATTCTTGTTTTAATCTGTTTGTTTATTCTGTTATTCTGTTGTTTAATGTGTTTATTTATTTAGCTACTTTGAATGTCCCTTTTAATCCATTTTGTTATGATTTCAAATTTTGTAGCCTATCCTCAAAATTTAATTGACGGGCAGGGATAAATCCCTATAAAAAATAAGTAAAATTACCTTTGACCCAAGGCAAACAGCTGATTCTTTCTATCTTTTAGCTTTGAGCAGTAATGGTATAGGTGAATTTTAACCAAATTCACTTCCCCTTCCTTTCCTGCCACTATAACATCAAGGATCACACAGGACAAGTAATAATGGTGCAGCTGTAAAACAAGGGCAGGATAAAGGTGAATTTGTATGCCAGTTCATTTTAGCTTGATCTACCTTCAAGGAGAGCCACAGACAGTTCAGTGTTTCATTTTCCACATAAAGATACATGCAGAAGTATGCACAATAATAAAAGACACTAGAAGAAAGGGGAGAGATGCGATGAGTCCATTTTCAAGCAAAGGTACCTCATCCCATCCCCAAGAGACCTCCCATACCAAAACCAGTCATGGAGAAGTTCAAGCTATCATGACACAGCAATGTTCCTAAGCATGGAAGAATAGGTTTATTTATTCAGTTTATATCCCACTTTTATTCCAGTATGTGACCCAAAGCAACTTGCAACGTAATTGAATACAAAATGGTTAAAACAATATGCAATACTGTTCTTAAAAGCATTAAACAATTCAATTAATTTTTTAATTTAAAATTGTTAAATCATACTAAAATATATTTTAAAAAAGAGCACACCCATTGCACATGTTTCAGTCCCAACAGGTAATAGGATGAAGACTTGTTTAAATAAGATGTTTGCCTACTGACAAAAAGAGCAGTGAGGGGGCCAACTCCCTTGGGAGGGTGATCCATAGCCTACATGCAACTACCAAGAAGGCATCCTCCTGTGTCCTCACCAGACACAGCTGTGAGGGTGTTGGGATGACTTCTCTGAAGGGTTTGGATGGTTGGCATTAATACAGGATGTGAACCTGTGATGTGTGGGTCAGAAAAAATAAATTATATAAGCAAACTGAATGTGCAGAAGTAACTGGACAACAATTAAACCATGTGAAAACATTCAAAGTAAAACAAGAGCTGGCATTTTATCAGCAGTGTAGGAATGACCCTGGGAAGCTGCAGAGAAAGTTAAAACAGTGAACACATACTGATTCTGACTAAATCTGTGACTGCCTCTGACAGGCCTTGGAAAATAAAGGCTTGAAGTCACTTTTTAAAAATTCCCCTCTGACACTAACATGATGTAATGTCTCCCTAACATTATTTAGTGTTGAAGTTAGCCTTAGCCTTCCTCATATATCATTACTAATCAGTGGAGTTTTTCTTTCCACCACTCCCTGCCATCCCCAACTCCCTGTAAACCACTCCCTGTAAACATTCTTCTTGGGATAAAATTCAAAAGAGTTTGATGGTTAGAATATACCCTCCAGCGTTTCAGAGATGAAAAACAGAATGTGTGGCCAAGCAACTTTGGAGTGCAGTCAAGATAGCAGAACTTATTAACTTAAAAGAACACATAAGCTGGGAATGGCTGCAGACGTTTGCTGGTGCCTGAGCCTACTGAGAAGGACAAAATTTTGCCCTCTCCTCTCCAATCCCAGTTTGTAGCAACTGAAGAAAGCTAAGGACAGGGGTAGGAAGTGAGAGAAGATTAGACAAACTGGGACATTTTAAAAGCAGCTGAAAAAGTGAGACAACGGCCCTAAGCAGACGTTAAAGGGCCATCTTGGGGGCAGGGAAGGGGAGGGGCAGCCGCACAATCGGCACCCCAACCCCTTCCCCATGTTGTCCTCTGAGCAGCCAGCCCTCCACAAGGCCGGCACTCTGAGGAGGACCTCCCGTCGCAGCATTTGCACATGCTGCAGCGGAAGAGTCGGCGAAGGTGCACCACAGCCTTTTGCAGCGCACCTTCGTCAACTTGTGAAAGGAGCGCCAATTTAGTGCTCCTTTCAGGGGCGGCGAAGCTGCGCTGCGAAACAGGTGTGGGGATGCCTCGGTCCCACGGCACAGCTTCCTGGGGCGGCCCATGGCCACCCGTCTGCTTCCCCCCAACAGAGTATTAATTGGGATTGTCCCTATCATTGGGACAGTTGGAGAGTAGAAAAGCTTGGCTTCCTTTTGCGTGAACAGAATGTTGGACTAGTGGGCCTTTGGTGCACTCCAAGAAATCTTCTTCTATATTCTTAGCAGATGCAGGGCCATGGTTTTTAATAAGAGTGTGTTGGTGCTTTTTCACTTGGATAAAATTTTAAAATTAAGCACACAGAAAAACACACATATGCACAGACAATCCACCGAAGATGCTACATAAAGTGCTGATTAATAATCTGACAATATCTGGAAAGTCATTTATGATAAATTATATGCTCTCTCCACTTTTCTGTCTGATGTAAATTTCCAGCGTTCCCACCCTTAGGTTTCCCTGGAAAAAGAGATAACTTTAGATTTCAGGGATGTATGTAATTTTTAACTTTCTTTACTAAAAGTTCAAGCTGAGAATTGATGGAGCGCAAAACAATCCTACAGGCAGCAAATTCCACAGAAAGGCAGCACTAAAAGGTGATTTTTAAAGCTCAGAGTCAACCTAGAGTTACAATGTCTTGGCCCAAATGACTTTAAGAAGTGTCCCCAATGTTTATATGCTTCCTAACATTTCACAGATGAAAACCAGGATTTGTGAAGCCAAGCAATAGTAAAGTGTAGTCAAGATGGCAAATGTTATTAAGGAGGAATAACACACAAGCTAGGATGGGGTGCAGCAGTTTGCTTTTGCCTGGGCCCACTAGAAATAATTCTTAATTAGAAATGCCTTGACAGTCTCTTTCCTCTTCTCCTTCTTAGTTAACTGAATGCAAATTAATTTAACAGTTTGAATGTGGGTTATAGTAATTGTAATAAGACAATAGGAAAGTGAGAGGAGGAGAGAGAAACTAGAGTGTTTTTAAAGCAGATGGGGAAAAATGAGATGACAGAGGATTAATCAGGACAATCCCTGCCAAACTGGGAGTTGGAGGGTATGCTATTGCCTGGGATATTTAGCATTAATTTTGCAGTTAGTGGCTTGACCACTGAACCTTAAACAGTCATTTGGTCCTATTGACCCTTTTCTGAAAGCCAGCATGATGTTATGGTTTGTGTATTGGTCTAGGACTCTGGAGACTAGGGCTCAAACCACTGCACAGCCATGGAAACCCACTGGGTGACATTGGGCAAGTCATATTCTCTCAGCATCAGTGGAAGGCAAAGCCAAAACTCCTCTAAACAAATCTTGCTGAGAAAAATCCATGGTGGACTGGCCTTAGGTTCACTATGAGTCAGAAACAATTTGAAGGCACGCAACATCATCAACAAAAACAACAACAAATAATTTTCTGTTCAAACTCAAATGCCTTTATAGCAATGCTGTAACAATTTTATCCACCATAGGAACTAGAACTGGGGGGAAATAATAATGAAATAGCTGAAGATACAAGCTCTGTGGTGAACAATATTCCCTTCACAACTTAAGACCCCATTCTCATTTCATACATATTTACTTGCTAAACTGACATCTGGACAGCAACCAAATGGTTGTGTCACAATTTTTCAGAATAAATAATCTCTTTCCCACCCATCCTGGATTGCAATGTTAGAATGTAATCCTATATGTGTCTATTCAGAAGTAATTGCATTGATTTCAATTTTAAAGAATGTTACTAAATATATGAACATCACACACACACAAACACTAGGAATTTCTGTGTAGCCTGATAACAGGTTCTTTCATACAGGGTACCTGTTGTCCTCTGAGACCACAGGAAGCTGCAATGGCTATATAACCTCTTGGGAATTTTTTTCTACAGTGATAAACAACAGCTGCCATATGCACACACAAAAGTGAAGCTTCCTCCTGAGGCAGTTTTTTTGCTTTGCAGAATGTGGAATGTGTAAAAGGTGTTTGCTAACACCTTTACTGTGTTCAACAGTAGTTCCATTCCAGGCATTTAACATGGTTCTCTACAGTAGACAGGTTTTGTCAATACAGCAGTTTTACATAGCTAGAGAGTGTCTGTTAAATCTTACTTCAGAGCTGATCCTATCTTAGGTTTTTCTACTATGCTCACATAATCCACACTACCATTTTGCTTCCACTAGTTAGTTTTATAAGGAATATTGTTGATACAAAGAAAACAATTATTCCTGGCAAGGTGTATGTCTCTGTGCATGTGTCTAATGCAGAGCTGTTAAGCTAAGGAAGGCACTATTCAGTGTTCAGCTGTGAGATGCTAGTGATGCTAACCAAAGCTTTGATAATTTACTAGCTCTGAAAATTAATTCAATAATGTTAAGTGTTGGGAGATAAATTGGGAGATAAATTCATTGCCACTAACATTAATGGCTGGCTGATTGATCAGATTGTTGTTGGTTAATTCATTATTTAAGGGTCTGGTTTTCAAAACAGGCCATTGGAATGACTGAGAACAGCATGAAACTTGTTACGGTTGATATGTAGGGGCACAGACTGTTAGTGACATTAAGTGTTCTTTGTATTATTTTAACTGTGACTTCTCCCAACCTGGATCCCCCCCCCATGGATTGCAAAGCCCATGGTGCAATGTTGCCTTGTTAACAGCAATGCACTGGGTTTACTGGTTGGGGGGGGGGGGCGAACGGAATGCTCCTCCAAGCATTAACTCTCTGCAGGACCTTACAGGCTGATGGTTTTTAAATTAGACAATTTCCAGAATATCTCCCCCCTCAAAAAAAGAAAGAAAGAAAGAAAATCAGGTCGAGGACAAGCACAATTACTAATTTATTAAAAAGACAGAAAAGGGTAGCAGTAGAAACCAACAGAACAGTCTCTGCTCAGTGCAAGCTGTTTCTCAAAGTAAAAGGGAAAAACAACACAGGTGCTAAATCCCTACTCCTGAGCAACCTAAGGGAGATAGAGGGGTGTAGCTATGCTTAGGGGACTACAGATTTACTCACCTGCCAATGTGAAAAAGAATCTAGGTCTGTATGTCTCTAGGTGTTTCAGTGTCTGCCTTGCTCTGTCTATATTTAACCTTTTTCTAACTTGGAAATGAGTGAAGGGGATGTCTCTGGGTGGGGTATAACATGACTTCAGTGTTGTTCTATGGAGGGTTCAAAAACAAAACCATGTGCTTAAAAATGACAAGTGCAAATTTTTTGCCTTGTGTGCAAAAGGGCAGATGTAAACATACCATCTGGGCACTGATAATGACTCTTAGATGGTCTTGTGGGGGGATTGAGATTAATGGGGTTGTATACATGAGGCTAACCCAATTAAGTATAGACATTTACCCTTTTTCAAATCCAGAGAGGGTTGCCCAACATCTCTGGGAACTGCACAATATCTCACAATAGGGGTGTACCAATCTGAGCCAGTTTGGCAGGTCTCCATTCAATGGAGGTATACTCTTGTGTTTATGTGTGTTCAGCACTGATTGCTCTCATCAATCAAACCATTTCCTTGTCAGCAGGAGAGGCAGGTTGGAGGGAAATTCCAGTTTGCACTTTGAATTGAGACTTGGCTTGGACAGGGATCCAGGCTCTCTTGTCCTGCCTTCCAGCATGCCTTCTTCCAATGCATGCAGACTCTGGCAGCTCCCTACTTTATGCATCAAAATTTAATACAGTCACCCCTCCATTTTTCAGGGGATCTGTTCTGGACCCCCCCCCTTCTGAGAATAATCAAGACTGCAGACTTCAAGTCCATGAAAACAGAGGGGGAACTGTATTCATATTTGTTGAGCTTAACTCATAACAGCCTGTGGGTGGAGGGATTCCAACAAGCCTAGCTGTCCTAAAACATGAATCTCATTAGACAATTTGATCAGTTTCCTTTTGTCAGTGATCTTCACCTCTTCTCTTCTGTCTTCTGCTCCCACTCTGGCTGACATGCACAATGTTCACTTATTCCTGTTAAAAAAGAATAACAATGCAGAAATAAGTGGCTGGCTACAAGGATGTGGAATTCTTAATTAGAAATGCCTTTAGAGCATCTAAGCAATTCTTTAAAAAGTGTTGTAAACCCAAACAAATGCATTCTGTCTAGGTCCCATTCCCTATGAAAAAGCATGATCAGTGTCTGAGCACGTAATTTGTCCACATAGTTGAATGCAACTTAATGAGTATATTTTTCAGAGATCATAAGTAGGGTGGAAGCCATACTTATTTGCTCCAATCTTCCCAACCTTCTGAAAGTGAAGAAGAAGATGACTAAAAACCAGGATGGAAGCAGTGGTGTGAGAAAAGGGGGAACAAAAGTATAAAAAAGGATGGGGTGAAAAAGACTTTTCACTTAGAGTGTATCCACACTGCAGAAATAATCCGATTTGACACCATTTTAACTGCCATGGTTCAATGCTACGGAACTGTAGGAGTTGTCATTTTGTGAGATATTTAGCCTTCTTTCTCTGAGAGCTCTGGTGCCACAACAAACTACATTTCCCAGAATTCTATAGCATTGAGCATGGCAATGAAAGTGGTGTCAAACTCAATTATTTCTGCAATGTCGATGCAGCCTCTATTATCCAAGTGCTAATACAGGGTTATCAATTCAAGATCAACCCAGAACCTCAGGTTTCCAGGATAAAACCTGTGATCTAGGGACCACCCCTGTTGATGTCATTACATTTTGTACATTAAGCCCAACCAGTGTTCCTCACAGTATGCCATTCAAAGACACACAAACACAGAGAACACATGATTCTGTTTGAAAATTAATACCGAAGTCATAATTAAATGGGCTATTTTCAGATGAGTGAAATGAGAGGATTTTTTCTTCTTTAGGGATATGGGATTTGTATGGATGTACATTTATGTATTTTTTATTGGATTTGTAATGGTTTTTAGTCAAATGCAACAAATAATTGACTGACTGACTGACTGACTGACTGATGCAGAACAAGGAACATTTAGGGGGGTTGCAGACTGCCAGAAATAGTGCAAATTGAGTCCACTTTTAGGGTTAGGGTTAGTGCTAGGGAATCATGGGAATTGTTTTTTTTTCCTGAGACATTGAGCCTTCTCTGTCAGAGACCTCTGGTGCCACAATAAAATACAGTTCCCATGATTCCCTAACCCTAACCCTAACCCTAACCCTAACCCTAACCCTAACCCTAACCCTAACCCTAACCCTAAAACCATACCCCACTTGCTTCTAGCCAAAAGATGGATGCAAAGCAGAACTTAGGCCCTCACACCATAAACTCTGGGAGGGAAGGAGGAAGCTGAGTAGAGACCCACTGCCACTGCCCTATTTCATTCCTCCATTGCAGGCCAGGACCTGCCTTCCCCCCACCAATCATCTTCAGTTACCCAAAATCCAGCTCTTCAGTTGCTTGCCAAGTCTTCTTCATTTCTGGGCTGCCAAAGCTTTTTGGATCTTTCTCTCTAACATAGCCAAAATACAGCAGGTGAATTAACCTGCCAGGCAACAAAGGAATGTGAGGCATTTCTTCCAATCCTAATCCTTCTCTTAGAGTGACCTTCTTTTCTTCCTGACTTGCTAAATCTATGGAACAAGAGCAATCCCTACCAAGAAAATTCCAATGACCTGAAAATAATTAACTTGTTAAAGTGTAGGATTCACATGGGTTGAAGGCAAATTAGGGAAACCACCCAATAAATCAATAAGATAGTGAATTAATGATAAGCTATTTCAAAACTCTGCTCTGAACACTACAGAATCCAAGGCCACATGGGGACATCCTTTAAGGACTTGATGAAATAATTGCACAGTTGTTATCAACAGTTATTGAAAACTCAGTGCCTTGTATGAAAATTAGTTTCCATTCATATTATACTTTTTCTTTAAAATCTAGGGGGTTGCAGACTGCCAGAAATAGTGCAAATTGAGTCCACTTTTAGGGTTAGGGTTAGTGCTAGGGAATCATGGGAATTGTTTTTTTTCTGAGACATTGAGCCTTCTCTGTCAGAGAGCTCTGGTGCCACAATAAAATACAGTTCCCATGATTCCCTAATCCTAACCCTAAAAGTGGACTCCATTTGCACTATTTCTGGCAGTCTGCAACCCCCCCATAGTTCCCTTTCTTCCCTTCTTTCAAATCAAAGGGTTCCCCCATAACACTTGATCATAAAATATATTGCAGACATTGACTTTAAACATGACTAAATCTTTAACTATCTAATTTAAAATTTACTAGCCATCACACTTATTGAATAAGGCAGAGTGGTGAACTGGTAAGTTGAAAAGCACAGAACTGGGTGGGATATGTAAATAATGTAGTGATTTTTAATGAACTTTGCTGACAAATTCAGCTACCAAACATTCAGGTGCAGTAGTAATTTTGTAGTTGTTGTGTCTTCAAGTTGTTTCCAACTTATAACAACCATAAGTAATTAAGTGCAGGTAAATCAGTGATGTGCATGCACATGTGAACCTAATGTGCTTCCATTCTTTGAACTTCAGCAATACTAACTACGGTAATGAAAAAACAAGAATGAGTCCACAAAGTGCACAGCATTCATGGACACTGTACTCATCTTCAAATGGATGGAGAGTTAATTTCCAATTGACAGATTTAAGTTCACATGCCTTGGGAAAATGGGTAGGTTGTTAACTCTGAGGTTAGTTGGAAATAAAATTCACAAAGTACAAATAAGAATAATTTTATTAACAATAGCCACCCACAAGATAATTTCTGAGTGACAGCACAGAAGTCATCACTGATCAGTTGTGAACATGTAGGCCTGAATCCTATTAATGCAGTGATTCTCAAAGTGGGTGATTCAACCCCTCTGGGGGTGGTGAAAGGTTCTAGAGGGGCAGTGAGGGAAAAGTGGAGCAGTAGGGGAGCAGTGAGGGGGGAAAGGGGGGCAGCAGGGGGCCTTCAGTCAAAGTATTGCTGTGCAAGAAAGACAAAGGGAACCAGCAGCCTTTAGGATCATTGGGGGGATCAGGATTGCATAATACTTCTTTACAGGACCCTAAAAAAAAACCACATAGCCTCACTGATCATTTTGTGTGGTTGTATCTCCCACTCTTTGCCTATCCATGTGAGCTCACTCCTTTACCAGCATCTTGTGCAACTAGTGACAGTTGGGAAACTTGTATGAGGCTTGGACACAGGGTTTCACTTCTGTGGCTCAGAGCAGCACCATTTTGGGACAGACTGGAGCAAAGAGTTCAAGCACATGGTGGTGGTGGGAAAGTGGCAGTAAAAAGGAGCTTTCAAATTTAGGACCCTGCTTAAGCGTTGTGAGCTTTACTGGGACTTGGCTGAAAGGTTGGAGTTGCACTGATGCTCCTGCTTTCTTTCATCAGACCAAGTGAAAGAAGAGGTAGCAGAAGAAACGGTTTTTGTTTTTTTTTGTGGGAGAATGGACACTTGAAGTTGTGTGGGGAAGATAGAAGATATGTCTTCCACTCTGAGAACATTTCTAAAGAACAGGGTACAAATACAACAGCAACAACAACAACAAATATCTATGGGGAAGGAGTATCTGTGCTCGATTATAGGAAAAAGATTATTATTATTATTATTATTATTATTATTATTATTATTATTATTACCCCACCACTCTGCATAGCAATCGGGGTGGCTTCCAACATAAAATACAACACAATGAAATCAGTCCCAAAACCCAGCCCCTCCCAACCCTTAAAAAGTCATTAAACAATCATCAGTTAAAACCATTATTTAAGATTAGGGCAAAGGGCCAACAGAATACAATAACAGACAACAATAACAGTTGTAATAGCATCTGAAATGGGGAGGGGGCAGGTGCAATTGGGCAGGCTCTTATGACTGTGAAGAATAGTCAGGAAAGGCCTGCCAGAAGCAATCTGTCTTGACAGCCCATTTAAAGCTGTCTAAGGTCGTGATACGACGGATCTCATCTGGCAGGCCATTCCATAGTCTGGGAGTGGTCATCGAGAAGGCCCTTTGGGAAGTAGCTGACATTCTAGATTTTTTCATCTGTACCGAATTCATCCCAGAGGACCGATTATATGGGAGGAGGTGGTCCATTTAGGGCTTTATAGGTAATAACCATACTGGGCCCAGAAACTAATAGGCAGCCAGTGAAGAGACTTCAGTAGAGGTGTTATATGGTCTCTTTTAGGTGTACCCGAGACCAACCTTATCTTGGAGCGGCTCCTGCGGTTAAAATGTCTTTCTTTCCGACCCACACCAGTCTCCAGTCCAGACCATGTGGCCTCTGTAAATTCCCTACATACACACCATCTGTGCCTTTCTCTGCCCCAAGGAAGTATTGAGAGTCCCTCCTCTCTAGGGAGAAGCTTTTCCTTTGCACCTGGTTATCCTGGCAGCAGCAATTTAGCAGCTGGCTGAGCAGTAATCAAAAGGCCTCTTATCCACATTTGCCTTTGCTGCGAGGCTGGCATCGGTGAGAGGCTTTTCAGTCACTGCTTAGCCAGATGCTCAGTTGCTGCTCCCAGGATGAGAGGGTGCAAAGGGAGCAGTAATTGAGCAGCCAGCCAGTGACCCAAAAGACTCTTGCCTGTGCTGGCCTTTGCTGCCAGACCAGCACAAGCAAGAAGTTTCTCAGACACTGCTCATCTAGCTGCTCAGTTGCTACTCCCAAGGTGACTTGGTGCAAAGGGAGCAGTGACTGAGATTGGCTGATTTGAATTTGCAGTAGAACAGTAGACCTAATATCAAAAAATATGCTTGGGAGGGGCACTAGGATTGTTGCCCAAGAGGAAAGGGGGCACTAGCCTGAAAAAGTTTGGGGACACACTGTATTAGTGAGTCCCAAGTAGAGTGTTGAATCAATAGTTTAATTGTCAATGTGTAGGTAAGTATCACTGATTCAATAATTCTAATGTTGTTGGGACTAGCAACAGGATTCAGACCATAGTATGGTGGTGGTGGTGATATAAGAGCAATAGCAGCAACAGCAACAAATAATAATCCTTGCTCAGATTACAAAAGATGGAGCTGAATCTCTTCTGTTTGTTTGGTTTGTTTTTTTTAGCAATTTCACTTGCAATCTGTCTTTGAATTTTCTTTGTTAAAGAACTCCATGACTGATGAAGGCTGAAGAATCCCTTCACTATTTTTTAATGTTTACATTTTTAATATAACATTTGTCCTTTTACATATCTATTATTTTACATAGAGAGTGGCCTGTTCATCCTGTGTGCAGTAGTATACTATTGACAAAGGAAGAGGGATAGTTATAAATACTTGATGTTATTATTATTAGGTCCTATAGTTGTATTGGCCTAGTAGACAAGAAGGCAAAGGTCTGGACCCTATTAGTTAGTCCCTGCTAGAATAGACCCATTGAATCCAATGTTGAATGGTAAGTCAACACATAAATAAATCCCATGTATTCAATGGACTAATAATAGAATTTAGGCCAAGTTGGCATCTGAGTCAAATTCCGTTCTCTCTCTCTCTCCTATGAGATCTACTATTTCTTGTTAGTATGTATTTCTCTCTGTTGCCAAATATAGACAACCTTCCAAGGCCAGTGAAAGATAAGTTTTATTGACCAGGATCAGCTGTCAATCACTAGTGACATGTTTGAGTGATTTTAGCTTGGAACTATAAGTGGCAGCTGACATTGTCTTGATTTCTCTTCTGAGTTTGTCCTATAGCTGATGGTTCCTGGGTACCAGTCTAGGCTTACTCATAGTATTTGTTTTGCTTCCAGTCTCTCTCTCTCTCCCCCCCCCCATTGGGTACATATGATAGTTTGAGAAATATTGTCAATTTTGACTCCCTGTTCAATAATCCTGAATAGATACAATTGCACTGTACATTTGGCCATTCTTTGTTTAATGTAAAGTCAAAAGCTTTCATGGCTAGCATCCACAGTTTTTTGTTTGTTTGTTTTGGCAGGTTTTTTAAGGTATATGGCCTATTCTGGAAGAATTGATTCCTGATGTTTCATCTGTATCTGTGGCTGGCATCTTCAGATGTTGGTGGCATGGAAGTGAATGGGGTATATATACTGTGTGACCTTGATTGAGAGGAAGTGATTTACATGTTAATCTGTGTGTTGGTCTGTTGTAGAATGACAAGGGCTCAGAATGGGAAGATATGCAGGAGGATATGTGTGTCTATTTAATTAGCAATCCATTGTCTTCAGGAAAAAACCCTGACCCTGGGTGATGTTCATTTGCATGTGCTGAGTCTTGATTTTGGTGTTTGTCATGACTGGTCGCCAAACTTTGTTTATTTTCAGGGTTTCTTTTTTTCCTGTTGAAGTTGCCCAGGTGTTTGTGGATTTCAATGGCCCCCTGTGCATTCTGACCGGATAGTTGTTGGCATGGTCCAGAATTTCAGTATTTTCAAATAGCATTTTATGCCCAGGTTGGTTTATAACATGTTCTGCTACTGCTGATTTGTCTGGCTAGCCCAGTCTGCAGTGTCTCCCATGTTATTCAGTAAACTACTGCAGCTGTGAGAAGGTCACTCCTGTCCTTCGCTGAGTGCAGCATTTGCTGGATTTTCTTGGTCAGTCAGTCTGTAGATCATTTGAAGGTTGTGTTTCATCATCAGTTTCCCTATTCTGTCTGTGACTTCTTTGATGGATGGTAAAAATACCTACCCTTTGGCTATCAAAGTTTGGCTACCAGTCCTGAACAACACCAAAATCAAAACTCATCACGTGCAAATGAATATCACCCAGGGTCAGGGGGTTTCCCTGCAGACAATGGATTGCTAATTAAATAGACACATAGATCCTCCCGCATATCCTCCCACCCTGAGACTTTGCCATTCAACAACAGACCAACATATAGATTAACATGTAAATCTCTTCCTCCCAACCAAAGGTCACACAGTATATATACCCCACTCATTTCCATGCCACCAACCTCTGAAGATGCCAGCCACAGATGCAGGCAAAACGTCAGAAATAAATTCTTCCAGAATACAGCCACATAGCCTGAAAAACCCACCAAAAAACTATGTTCTTTGTTTGTTTGTGTGTTTAATTTATATCTTTGCTTTCTCCTTGCACAGAACCCAAGGTGGCTTACAACCAATTAAAAACAAGGTGCAGCTTTAAAAAATTATTTTTAGAAACAAACAAACAAACAAACAAACATTTCTATTTAAAAACAAAAAATTAAAACAATTTAAAACATATTTTAAAATAATACAAAATATAAAAAAAGCATTGTCGCATTAAAAGATCCTTCTTCCACATGAATTATGAACCAAAGCCCTGCCTGAATAAATAGGTCATTATTTGCCTGAGGAAATAAAGAAGCAAGGGGGGCAACTATACTTTCCATGGGAGAGAATCCCTCAATGTGGGAGAAGCCATCAAGAAGGCAATCTCCCATGTCCTTACCAAACAGTTAAAATCTGGTGAAGACACCAAACATTGTCTGCCCTCATGATGGCTTTGACTTATGGTGCCTCTATGAATGAGAGTCCTCCAAAGCATCAACAATTGGAAAGAGTTTAATAATAATAATAATAATAATAATAATAATAATAATAATAATAATAATATTTATACCCCACCGTTCTGCATAGCAATCGGAGTGGCTTCCAACATAAAATACAACACAATGAAATCAGTCCCAAAATCCATCCTGCTCAGGGCTCATTCCTTGATGAGTCTTCCTCTTTTCTTACTGTCTTCTTTTTACTACTGTTATTGTCTCCAAGAGATTCTTCACCAGTGCTTCTGTCCAATAGTGCTCCCCCACTGCATTGAGATGTTTGGCACGTTTAGCCTGGCTTCTCATCAAAAACCTTCTGACAGGCTTTGCATTGAAATGCTACTGTCAACATAGCCTCACCTCATGGAAGCACATGAGCCCACCACCACCAAAAAATAGTGGCATGCTGGAACATTTGACTGTCTGTCTGTATGTGTGCCCTAATGTTACCTATCAACTTATGGCAACCCCATGGATTTCTTAGAGTTTTCTTAGGGAAGGAATACTCAGAGGTGGTTTGCCAGTTCCATCCTCTGAAATATAGCCTATAATACCTGGTATCATGGGCAATCTCTCATACAACCAGAACTGACCCTGAGTAGCTTCCAAGAACAGATGGGATCTGGTGCCTTTGGGGTATTTAGCCAACTCCACACATTTGGCTAAAGCCAATATGTTTTGTGGAGATATATAATTGACAGGTGGGAGGTAGAAGTTGAAAGCATGTCAATACATGTACAGACCTGTTAGAAATCTATAGTGCTGATCTATCCCTTATGCAATTGCAAAGTAGTGTCCACAAAGTGAAGCGGCTGCATGGAGTGATGTACCATGTAATCAGATTATGCAATCAAAATACAAAATATTCAAAAACTGCATACTTTCTCTGTAAGACTATTTTGTATCTGTGCTAGCAGACTGCAGTGTGGTAATGCAGTGTGAGCGTATTGCTGAAGCAAGGATAACTACAGTACTCTGGATATTCTAGTAAGGTGAAAAGAAAAAATTATAATCTCATGAAATTTATCTTCAGAATAAGAAAAGAAGTAAACAAAAGGATTAAATTAGATTTGATTCCAGAACCCCTAAATCAGACTCCTATGCACGGAAGGAGGTTAGTGGCCACAACAATGGAACAGAGAGGCTATCTTTGTGGGGTAAGGAGGAAGTAACTTCAGCAAGCAGGAAGAAAGCAAAAGACCTAAGTACAATGATCTAAGAAATACAAATAAATACACCATGGATTATATGACTGCCCCGTGCCCCCTCCCATTGATTACCTAATATGTGAGTTCATGCTTTCTTACTCTCAGTGTTGTCATGATAGTACCTTGTTATAGCAGCATTCTGTAAGAAATATTGAAATAAATGATTTTGTGGGTTTGAGTATGCTCATGGTTTATAAGACAGATACAGTATTTGTATTCAATTCAGACCGTGCAGCATTGCATAGGTTGCATTCATACTGGAGTGCTATTATGCAGACAAGTACAGTTTCAAATAAAGCCTAGATGAGTCTTTTATTCATGTCAGCTTCCTTTATTTAATTAGTTTTGTTGTGTTGTGCAATAACAGGGCTCATAATGAACATCATCCTGGTGATTTCCCTGAATGGTTTTGCGAACATGCTCCAATAAACAGAGATTTAGGCATGCTAGAGTTTAATACAATGACCCCGGAGAGAGGAGGATTTTATTTCAGAAACCTCTTAGGCAGGAAATTAGAATCTGAAAAGCTGAGCACTTATGAACACAGCATCAGGAACTATAGATGAGAAAAACAGACTAACCCTGGACAATCATGCACCAGGTGAAATTTGGGGAAGAACTGAAGAAACTAATTGTGAGAAAACATTAAAAACAATTTGGATATCAAAGGGAAATCTGTTGATTTGGAGAAGAATTGTGTGTCTCAGAAAAAAGCCTACTGGACCCATCTTTTCCTTGTTCATCTGACCCAGTGCTAGTGTTGTTTTTTCCCCTGGCTGCTTAGAGGATGGCATGTGGAAGATTAATCCATGTGCAAATGCCTTTCTCATGGAATAACAACAAAAATAGCAGGAGGGGCATTTTCTACACTTATTTTAAGCTACCATCACTGTGGAGATGTTGCAAGCACCTGTTTCATTATAGGAGATATTGATTCCTTGTATTTCAGTTTTGCAATCATGTGTTTTCATTTTAAAGGTCGTTGATGCATCAGATTATAATTGGGATAATATCAACATGCAGCTTGAATCACATCCTCCACATGCAAATCATAGCTCGACATAGTCTCAGGGCAGAAAGGAATTACTTTGGGATAAAGGTAATCTTACAAGAACCCAATTATCTACTGACTTTATGGGAAACATTGTTTTAACTAAAATGAAACTAGAAAGGAGAATTCAGCATCTGGCTTGTTTATAAAATTCGATCTGCCAGCTACACATTTTCAAAAACAAATGAAGCTTTTAAAAAATTGATCAAAGAACTATATATGGGTTTGAAGTCCTTAAACTCTTGTTTTTGAAGATATTTTCAATAACAAATACTGCTGATAAATATTTATTAGAAAAATAATCTAGTTTTTAATTAAAAGTGTATTAACTGTTTCCTACAAAGAACAGTGGCAAAAAATGCTGCTTGCTGTCTCTGAAAATAATAGCATAATTACAGGATAATTGCATGACCTCCTTCCCACCCTCCTCCTTTTCTTAAAATAATGGCCTTGAAGACCAAAGTAAGCCAGAACAGTCCTAATTTAGAACTCATTATCTATATGCCACTAGGAAAAGTGGTGGACAAGATGAGCATGATGCATAAGCAGCTCTCTTTTGATGATTATCCCCAGGGTCAAGGGTGTATTGTCGGTTGTTGAGGAAATTCACATGTCGGGCTACCATGGCTGATAATTCTGCCTCCTGGTCATAGTTGTATGTCACCTAAGATAGTGACCACCATTATGGAAGTTAGTTCCATAAGTTGCTGATGTGTTCTCTAAATAAACACTTATTTCTGGTTAGGCTGAGGGTTTGTTTGTTTTTTTAATGACCACAGGATCTCTAGAGTTTGGAAGAACAGAGTAATGTTCTGCACATCATTCATTTTGTATCCACTTCTCTGGGCAGTACAGCCCTATGGAAATGGGATGGCGGGGTATGTGTGAGAATCTATGGTGGAAGGAAGATCTTTCCTAAGCCTGCCAGGCTCAACATAGGATAAAATTTAGGGCAATTTTTTCCTCTTCCCTTTTCCCCTCACCATTTAAACAATGCCCTTTAATTTGGCCTTCCTGGACCTTTCTTGGAGTAGCAATAGCACCAAAACTTGCCACAGTCACAAACAAACAGTTTCTGTGTGGAGACTTTCTTCTTTGTGTGAGGAGCTCATGAGACAGGATCACACCATTCAATGTTAGCTTACCTCTCCTTCCCAGGAACTCTCCATGCCCCTTTTTTGCTTTTCTTTTTATTCTAGACCCTCCCCTAGTTAGCCTACCCTATGCTTCCTTCAAAAACCTATCCCTGCCCCATGGGGAAATTAGCATTTCCCTCCCAATTTCAACATTGCTTATGCAAACGGGTGTCTTCTCCTCCCATCATTCCAATGTTTATTGGTAAATTTTAAGTAACAGTTGAGGCCCGGATGCTGCATGATGGGGTGAGCTCCTGTAACTAGTCCCAGCTTCTGCC